>CM021100.1:895043342-895784318 GCA_007115665.2 Sequoiadendron giganteum | reverse complement strand
TAGCAGACCTAAGAGGAAATCTACAAGCTGTGAAGTCAATATGTGAAGGATTTGTCTTCAAAATGAATGATTTGTGTTCTTGGGTTGTATGAAGGGTACAGACATGTTGTGATAACCTTAATAAAGATTTATTAAACTTTGGATTGATTTTTTAAGCCTTGGGAAACAAAATTGGTGTTTGAGTGCAATGAAGGCATAGTTAGGATGGTCATAAAGAAAAGATGAAAAATGTGAATGGAATCCTATGTAAAGGTTTGTTTTAATTAAGTTAAAGATTCTAAGGAGATTAAAGGAATTGAGAATCCTTGTTTGGGTCAAGAGAAGTGGAAACTTAGTTTTATGAAGAATTGTAGTGAAGACATGAATAATTAAAGGGATATAATCCATAATTATGAAAATTTTATTCAAGTGTGATTGTTTCTTCCTCTAGAATTTCATCAATTGGTATCAGAGCTCAGCAAATGATATGGGCTAGAGAAAGTTGGTTTTGTGTTTTGGTGGTTGTGTGTTGTGTTTGTGCAGGTTAAGAAGAACATGGTTGGTGGACACAAGACTAGGTTGAGAATAAGAGAAAAGGACCTAGGTGAGGCTAAGAAAGTTGAGAAAAGTGAAGCAAGGAGAGACTTACTTAGAGACCATCTGAAAGATGGAGAACTTGAGAAGGCTTTTGGAAGCAAAGGAAGAGAGGAAAAAGAGAAAAAGAAAGGAAAAGTTTGACATAGATTTAGCAGCAATAAAGTAAGACATAAGAAGATTGGAAAAGGAGTTTCAAGAGTCTATGATGAAGATGGAGAAGATGACAAGTTGGCACTTGAAGATTAAGTGAAGAAAAGTTACATGGCCCATTCAAAATATTTTCAAAAGAAGAGAAAGGAAAAGGAAGATGATAGGAGAATAAGTGTTTGAAGATGTAGAAGAAGGATTCAAGAATGATGAAGACAAAGATGTTTCAGCCATGAAGAAACTGATTTCAGAGGAAAGAGATATTGAGTTGGTGTCAAGATGGAATGAAGAGATGATCAAAGATGAGTTTATCTTGGAGATTTGAAAATAATTGAGAAAATATGGAGGTATTTTGATCAAATAAATGTATCATTCCTTTATTGTATTTTGGAGGTATTTTGAAAGTATAGTGAATCTGATTTCAGTTGGAAAGGAAGATACAAAGCTAATTTGCATGGAAAAACTCAAACCTAAGGTGAAGATGAAGGTGTTTAAGATCTATTTCAAGATGAATCAATGTTAGAGCACACAGGGGATGCAAATTTGTGGACAACTTCAAATTCAAGAAGACTTGAAATTCATTTGGTTGGGAGTATGGTGCAGGAGCACCTTTACAATATCATACCTCCATTTGGAAATTCTTGAAGTTTGATCAAAATTTGGGATCTTTACCTTGTAATAAGCTTATATGAGTTATTTTACTCATGTATAGGTCATTTGGGTTAAAAATTACAAACATGTAAAATAAAGTTGTCAACACAAATTGATAAAATTACAAAAAAAAAATGTAAAGTTGCAAAAAGTGTGAAAGTGGGAAGCTGAAGAGTCATATTTGATTAGTTATGCTTGAAGGTAGTTAAAAATTAAAGGAAACATTTTAATTCCTTTCAAAAGGCTTTTAAATCACTTTTGTATTCGTGGGTGATTGAATAAATAAAATAGATCAATGAAAGCTCTGATTTTTAGCATATTTCTTCAGAAAATCATTGTTTCCAGGCCGTGTATGGATCTCTATGGGTAGATATGCATTTTTGAATTATTTCAAGTTAAAATTAATTCAATCACCTTCCATTCAACATTTTCTTCATGCATTTTTATGAGGAATTGAGTAAGATATTGCTAATTTCCTAAAAACTGTCAAAACCCTAACCTAGGGTAAACAATGACTCAATATTTCATGTTTCTCTTGTTTTATCCATTGAAATATGCTATAAGTTGGTGGAGATACCTATTTTTATATTTAATTTCATATTTGAAAGATTTTATTTCAAATGAATAAGGTTATGGTGGGGTAAGTTAAAGTTTGGGACTGAATTTCTGCACACAGTTAAGAAACAGGGGCAACCAAGAGAGTTTTGACATAGGGTCTATAAAAATATGAATAGAAAAGGAATTTTGTGGATTAATAAGAATGATATGGAATAAATTAACATGTTCAAAGTGATGGTTAAGGATAATTTATTGTGGAGAAATTAATTCCAATAAACCCTCATGTCACCAATGCCTAATTAGACCTAGTTTGAAACGGTAAAGTCTTGATTTGAACACTTTTTCAAAGCAACCTATACTGATATTTTGAAATGTTTCAAAAATATTAAATAGGTATCCCAAAATTATATCATAGTTTGGAGATGAATTCTAAAATGAAAATAAAGCTTTAGCAGACCTAAGAGGAAATCTACAAGGTTTGAAGTCAATATGTGAAGGATTTGTCTTCAAAATGAAAGATTTGTGTTCTTGGGTTGTATGAAGGGTCCAATAGTGTTGTGATAAACTTAATTAAGATGTCTTAATATTTGGATTGATTGTTTAATCCTTGGGAAACTAAATTGGTGTTTGAGTGCAATCAAGGCATAGTTAGGGTGGTCATAAAGAAAAGATGAAAAAATGTGAATGACAACCTTTGTAAGGGTTTGTTTTGATTAAGTTAAAGATTATAAGGGAATTAAAGGAATTGAGAAGCCTTTTTTGGGTCAAGAGAAGTTAAAACTCAGTTTTATGAAGAATTCTAGTGAAGGCATGAAGAATTAAATGGATATAATCCATAATTGTCAAAATTGTATTCAAGTGTGATTGTTTCTTCCTCTAGCATTGCATCATCAATAATCTGAGAAATGATCAAAGGAAGAACATGCTACAACCTTAGCACCAACACTTTGGAAAATATTTTATAAATGGAATTACATAAGCTGATAGGAGAAAAATCATTAAAATATGATGCCCTTGGTTTCCTTGGGATGAGAAAAATAAAAGTGGAGTTAAATTCTTTCAGCAAGTTTTGACTGCCAAAGAATTAATTTGTGGCCTCCACAACATCTCTAGAAACAGGAGCCCAATTTTTTTAAAAGAAAAACATTATGAAATTATCAAGGCCAAGAGCTTTATTCCCTTCAAAAGAGAAAATATCCTACTTAATCTCTTTTGTAGAAGGAATACCACACAACATATTATTCAACTCCTTAGTGACAATATTATGAATAACATTAAGGAAATGATCTTGGAAAGCAAAATCTAGGTCAAGATTATCAGAAAGGAGCTCAGTAAAAAATGAGGAAGCATCTTGCCTAATTTCATCATAATTATTCAAAAGTTTACCATTATGATAGATACTCACAATCCAATTAGAGGTTTGATGTTTCATAGTTGTGAGGTGAAAAAAATTTGTGTTCCTATCCCCACATTTCAACCAAATGGTATGAGACCTCTACTTCAAAAATTCTTTAGGTCCTTAGCAACAATATTATGCAAACAAGATAAGAGAAAAATCTCCTCATAAGCCATACTAGCACTATATCTAGAAATTTGAATTAGTTGTTGAAGCAAATCCAATTCCTCCTTGATATGAGCTTTCTTCTAAAATATATGCCCAAAAGAAGACTTGTTCTAGATATTGACATTAAAATTCATCAAAGCCAGTTTCTTAGCAACTCTATACATCATCGAGCCATCAATGAGAATATTCCACCATGAAGGCAATTTATCCTTAAAATATGGATGAGAAACCCACATCTTCTCAAAGAAAAAAGAAAAGGATCTCCTCTTACCAACCAAATCCATCGAGAATGAAATCAGGAAGTGATCCAAACCCAACCTAGTAAGAGTTGAAATAGAATAGGAATGGGAAAGCAAAAAATTAGGAGAAATGAGAGCATAATCTAGTTTAACTTAGATGAGGTCATCTCTAACTCTTCCATTTGACCAAGTGTAAGAAGTTTGACATAGATCAACATCAAAGAGAGCAGTATCATTACTGAAATTCACCAAGCCCAATCTACTATCATACACAAGTTGAGAGGCCCCTTTCTTTTCTGAGTTATTATGAGGAATGTTGAAGTCACCCATGACCAACCATTCATAAGAAGAGTGAACAGATTTGAAGGAATTCAAATCCCCCCAAAATCTCTTTCTAGCACATCTAGAATTAGGGGCATAAATACTAGAGGTGATCCAAGAGAATTTATTCCTAACATGATGAAAGGAGGTATAAATATGGTTTGTTTCCTTGAACATAACCAACCCCATAACCACCTTAGGATTCCAAAAAGTAGTGACACCCCCAGAGGCTCCATCAGCATCAAAACCATGAAACCCACAATCTTTGAAGAATATATTCTTAATTATATCAAGCTTATCCATAAAAAATTTAGTCTCCTACACCAGAATGATATCTATTCTATGATCTCTTACCATATTGACAATATCTTGCTTATGAGGGTTATTCAACTCTCTAATATTATAGGATATAATCTTCATAAAAAGTTATGAGGTTTTCTTTTCAAGCACATCTAAAACAAGGTTTTTTTTGGAACTTTCTACAATATTTGACTTTCTTTCCCTCTCCCTATGCTACTGCAATATGGGTCTACCTCTACCTTTTGATTTTGACCCACAATCCACTTTCTGGTGATTTCTTATCGAGAAACTAGAAGGGGAAACATATTTTTTCCTATTCCTGGTATTAACCAATAAAAGGGAGGCTCCTTTCCTTCTCCAATATTATCTTGAGAGAGGGAACATCAAAAATCATCTCTAATGGCAGAAGAGGTGAGCAAAAAAATTTCAATATGAGTAGGCAAAGCATGAACAATTTTAGTAGATTGTTGTAGCTCCACCACTCCCATAGTCCCTAAACCTTCATTCCACCACCTCAACCACAAAAACTAACTCCTTTACCCCATTAGCTTTCCATCCCATAGAATGAACCAACTCCCCCTCTTCCAACATAATCGCTTCTTGAGATAAATCTTTAACTAAAGCTCCATCAATAAGAGAAACGTCCTTCACCCAAGAGTTAACCACAAGCTTTCTAGGCTCAAGGTATTTTGAAACAATAAAATCCTCCATGATCTCCTTCACCATAGAGAAAGATACAAGCTAAGCATCCCCTCCCAAAGAGAGATCCTTAAATAGTGGAACCACCTTACACATTGAGGGTTCAATCACTAGAACCCCACCCAAAACCACCCCTTGGAGATGAGGACTATGAGGGATAATACTAGACCTCACTGAAGAGCTCTCTTTCTCCTTCCAATCATTAAGAGGAGGCTGAGAAGGCTTAAGAGGAGGCTTAAGTAGACATTTCTTCACCTAGTGACCAACTTTCTTATAGTGAAAACAAGCAAAATAGATAGTTTCATATTCCACCACTTTATTCCACACACTTTTCTTAGAATTAATCTTGAATTTCTTAGGTAAATCCATAGATTGATAGAAAATCACAAAAAAATGAGCATAAACCAACCTTTTCCTCAAGGAAGTCATTTGGTTAATGGATAAAAGCTTCCCAAAATTATTAGCAATACCAATAAATACTTGATCATCTCGAAATTCCAATGAGAGGGTAGGATAATGAACCCAAAAAGGGGTTAAAGAGAATGAGCAAGAGCTTGGGTGAAAATAAAACTCCCATTTCTTAAGAACCAAAGAAAATTTTCCAATCATTCATGTTCCTCCAGTCAAGATACTAACAACATCCTCTTCATAGGTAAAGGAGACAGAGAAGAAGCCTCTCACCATCGCAGCAACCTCTACCTGAACCTTTGAACTCCACTACTTAAGTGCTAGATTGTGAACAAATTCAATATTTAGATGAGGACCCAAAAAATTTCCCACCAAATTCATTTCCATAAATTCCAAACTCATCTCGATGATACAATGATAAATAGAGATAGAGTGCTCACTAGTACTAGGATTAGCAAGGAAACCAACCGATGGGGAGGAACTCTTACCTTTAGGTCTAGCACCAAAAATATTATACCAATGGGGTCCATCAGATAAGACCTCAACATACTTCTATCCTTCAACAATAGAATCAACATGAATGTTGGGTTCAAGACAAGATGACAAATCCACACCACTAGAATCAAAGTGCCCCCCACAAAAGCAGTACAAGGATCAATAGCAAAAAAATTTGATGAGTCCAGAACACTAGCCATGAGAAAGGATCCACCATCCTTACCATCAACCAAAATATAAGTTGACACATCCAAACCAACCATTTTCCCATTAGAACACCTACCACCATTATTGCTTGCCAAAGAGCTAGACTTTCTTGCCTTCAATGGTTTTGAAAAATATCACTTCTTCTAGAAGAGAGCCCCATCATTTAAGAATATAGAAGTACGGTGGTAGTTAATCTAAGTGAGATATTATAATTATTTATAATCCCTACAGTCACTCATAATTTTGAATAGGAAGAAAAAAATGTTAGACATGAGAAATATTCTTGTTATTTATTAAGTTAGAATACTTCACAAATATTTCTAATCTATAAACTATTTTTCTAGATTTTCCATTTAATAATAGTCATAGAAAAATGTACAATATATAAACTAAAATCATTGCACATAATGCTAAATCCAAACCTCAACTGAACATCTACAACAATAATTTTATTCATTAAGATAGTTATCACTATCACCCATCAAATACTTCCACATGAAGAGGATAGTCATCTAGATTCTCCACTATTCAACTATTTTTATCATGATTAAAAGTGATATATAAATAATTCAATTAAATTTTTACAAATCATGTGTACAAATAATGTGTATAAATCTAATGTAAGAGCTGAAAAATTAGTTCACACACAAGGATCACCAAAAATAAAGAAAAAACCTGTGCAAGAGAGTATGGAAACATAACAGATTTTTTAATATTATATGATACAATAATTTACAAGATCCTTGTTTATATAGACAAGGTGAAGGATACAATTAGAAAAGATCATGACATGTGTCTTAATCTGAAAACATGAGAGAATGAACATAAAAAATATTAAATGACCTAGGAGACTAGAAGTAAATGACATAAGGTAAGATAAGATCAAATGATAACTAATACTTATATGGAGATTCTGAGGAACTAACTAAATTTAGCTTTTGAATAAAACCTAATAGTAAAATAGTTAGGTAAAATACCATATTCACAACAAAATAGGGAAGTACAACTAAGGGAGGAACATACCGATACAAATGATAAACGAATTCAAATATGGGTCCCAACTATGAGAACCTAATTAATTAATTAGATGATTTTATTATTTTAATATAAAGCACCCCTTAAGTAAAACTTAGAGAGAAGATAAAAATATAAAAAAAAACATGCATGGATGGATCCATTAATCAATATTGGCTACAAGGATTAATGAGTTACCCATGTGAAACTATTAAATTTCTCACAAACAAAGAAAAGGAGAAATCCACATGGGAAAAAACTCCTCTCCAAAAGAGGGTAAAATAAAATAAATGCATACTACTAAAAGAAGAAAATATAGATGACTCTCCAATGAATGTCCCTTAAATAGGAGAGAAAAGATGAGAATACGAATTCACCCCTAAAAATATGTAGCTCCTATGCCAATGATAGAATCTTGATGATAGATATGATCCACTACATAAAAGAAAATATATCCCCTTAAGAAGAAATAGATCCATTGGTGAATGGAGAGTCCATTATGATAAGATAAATAAATAAGGAATTAAAATATAAATATTTTCTATAAAAAGTCCTCAAATATTCATATATCAGGATTATGTATTGTTAATCTGAAATCTTATGAATATTGATGTAGAAAAAAATCCAAATATAATGATGATGGAATAAAAATAATTATGTGGCTATCATGAAAGAGGAGATGAATTTACTCAAAATAATCCTCTAAATCTACATAATACGAGACTCCACAAATAAGGATGATATATCTTAAATATATTAATCCAAAGTATCTATGTATAGAAAAGGATGAATAACCTAGTGCTTTGAAACAATAGGTGATATGTATGTACCAATAGTAATATCATAAGGACCAATTGAACCATAGAAAATTAGGGCAGTCCTTTCTCTAGGGCTTCTAGGGTTTTATATCTAAAAGGAGAGAGGTCCACCTTTCTACGGTTCATTTTTGTGAAGCTACATTTAGAGCATTATAATTTTGATCTAGAGTGCGTTTACATATTAGATTTAGCCTGCATTAACATTACATTAGGTTTTTCATTTGGTAATTTGCATTATAGGGTTTCAATTTTTGCATTAGTGAAAAGCTCATTTAGCTTGCATTATTGCATTTAATTTCATTGAAAATCAGTAAAATTCTACATTTTCATCGTATATTTGCATCAAAAAACATTAAAATCATAAAATTCAATTCAATAATTTTGAAAATTAAAAAAAAATCAGTACCTAGACTCATTCGTCACCTTGGGCGAATTAGTCCCTTTGCATATTTTGCATTTCATTTTTTGTCATTTACATTTCATTTGTCGATTTTTTGTTTTCTACTTCTGTATGTCAATTTTACTTTCCAAAATTTTAGTTATAAGCATTTCATTCTTATTAGTTTACATTGCATTTTCACTCACCCCACATTTAATAGCTTTTGCATGAGTGTTTGGTGTCCTATTGCTAATACCATAGTAAGAAGAAGTTTGGGATTCATGTCATCCCGTGATAGCATAGTTGTTGTGGATCTTGGGTTATCTAGAGCTTCCACTCCTAGTATTGACACTAGTACACTAGGCATGGATAATAGCCTTAGTAACTCTTTCCCTTCAAGTAGCATGCAAGTTGAACCAAAGAATGATAGCATTTTTTAAGAAAACCTAATGCACATTCATGAGGACCTGGTGAAATTACAACATCAAATTAGCCTTGAAAACATTTCAACTACTACAATTCCTACAATAGAAAAAATTCACCACATGCTTGAAAGTGAAGATGGCCTTGACCTTGTGAAGAATATAGTGCAAATATTTTGCAAGCATCTTCCCTCAACGACTAGTTTTCCTTTTCTCGTAAACAATGTTCCAATCAAAGGAGGAACTCAAATTCCTCCTCTCATAAAAATACCCCCAATCCCTACCTACACCCCTCCTCAAGTCACAACAATGCAACAAGTTAGTAATATTATTCCTTCCTTGGGTATTCCAACTATCATCCCTAGTTCCTATGTGGCATCACATGTTATAGCTCCTACTACTTTACCACCTATACACATTCCATTCACTTGTCCCACAAACACAAACACATACACTCCATTACCACTTTCACTTCCATCTCACAACAGAAGCAATGACCCTCTCATACACCAAGTTTTCCAAACCATGTCATCCCTTCAAAAGCAAGTTTCCACCATCAACCAAAATAAAAATGGCTAACCCACATATTATGTTAAACACAGTCCATTATCCTTGGAGATATTACAAACATTGATGCCACAAGGTGTAGAGATGACTGTATTTGAGAAATATGGAGGGAAGGGAGATCCTTCTAACCATGTTGATTCCTACACTACCCTATGTAGTGACTTTGTCCTTGATGATAAACTATTGGCAGAGCTCTTTCCTAGGACCTTAAAAGACATTGCTTTGGAGTGGTTCTCTTCTTTACCAAACAACTCAATTCGTTCATTTGATGAACTTGTTGAGGCATTTATACACCATTTCCAAGTGCAGATGACTCTTAACATGATCTTAGCCAACTTGATGAGATGTAAGAAAAAAGAGTATGAAAAGATAAATGACTTTATCTCCCAATATAAATTTCTTTATTCCCAAGTTTATGTCAAGATCCCCGACCCACACCTTCAAAAGATGTCTATATAAAACTTGCAAAAAAAAATCCAAGAAAAGTTGGCCATGATGAAATTCCCATCCTTCATGCCTTTGTGCACTGCCCTCTGTGATTACCAAAATTCAGTTTGTAGTCGAGATACAAAGTCCACTTCTAGATGAATTGAGAGATTCGAGCTTGTGCACCAAAATAATTCTCAACCCTTTATAAAACAAAATAAAGGGTTCCTTCAATTCAACCCTCCTCAACAACCAACTCAAAATGTCCATAACCAAGTTGTTATTTTCAAAACCATAGTGCCCTTGAGCTATGGAGATCCAAAGAGACAATTCACTCCCTTACCAGACACCCTTCATAATACCATGTCCCAACTTCTAAACCAACAAATGATTACCTTACATCCCATCATAAAACTTCACCCTAATAATCCTTTACCTCCAAGCTTTAAATAAAATGCTTATTACCACTATCATCGACAAAATGGACATGACATGAAACATTGCAAGCATCTTAAACATCTTGTGCAAGACCTCATTGATTCCAACCATCTATCCATTGCAAGTACTAGTGATCAAGGCAATAAGTTTGTTGCCCCTCCAAACCAAAACTTGTAAATTTTCACCAATCCCTTGCCAAAACATAATATTTCATTTTGTAAAGCTAGCAACACGCCTAAGAATGATGTGATGAATGTTCATACAGATTATGAAAACATTGATTCTATTCCAGATATTTCTATCAATATCAATCCTATAGATGAAATGATATGGGTGATAGATGCCATCCCTCATAAGGGACAAACTAAGAGTCCTCTTGATATTTCTTTCTCCTCAAAGAATATACTTAAACATTTTCCTGATGGTCCTATTTACATAGCTAACCATATCTATGATAAACCCACTAATGGGATATTAATAGATCTTGCCTATGGAGAGAACATGATCATCAAGTAATTCCTACTCTTGCATGAGCTCTATCAAGATGACTATGACAAAATGAAAGCATTGATCAAGACACACAATGGTTTTGCGTGCCCTATGATTGGATTGATCACCCTACCATTAAAAATAGGACCAAAAACATTACATTTTGCATTCTTTGTCATCCCAGAGTTGGACCAATTTCATATGAAGCTAGGCTACCCATGGCTTCGCTCCATGAAATACGTCCCTTTGGTTGTGCAAAAATTCTTAAAGTTTCTCTTTGACAATGAGATATTCACTATTCACCATAGTGGCTTTAACCCCTTGTCATCTAAAGGAAAATTTTCCATAGATGCCTTTTGGCCTGAGCCCATGGAACCTATCAAGCCAAGAGAAGACTTATTTTTCTTGTCCTATCAAAATTTCAAGGAAAAGATGATAACAAAAATATCTCTTCAAAACATGTCCCCATCCACCTTCAAGCCTACCATCCTTGATGAAAAAATGCTTTAACCTAAACAAGACCAAAATAATCAAGACCAACCTAAACCTAAAACCTTACCTACCTCTTACAAGTGACCAAGAAACAATGAAACCAACCTTGCCACCTCCAAGAATAAAACAAGTTTACAAAGTCAAAGAGAAAGTGATTCCTTTTGTTCCTCCCCTTAGGGAAGAAAAGAAACCTATGGTTGATCAACCTTCTCTGATGCAGCTTGAAAAAAAACTAAAAGAAACAGAGGTGCTAGGGAGCATAGATGTAGATGTTGTGCCCTTTCTTGCAAGTTACATGATGAATTAAACAAAGAAAATCAAGATCCAAACCTGATTGAAGCAATGAATGATGATCTTCCTCCCCAGACGCAACAAGAAATTTCCATGCATCCTCCAAAACAAGAGTTGAACTCTTCTATGAATATTATCCTTCGACCTCTTGTTGTGATCACCATAGATGATGATGATGAGTATGCCAAAATTGATGAAGAGGTGTATAATGAATTGAACACATTTTTTTCCTCTTCCATGAGCTTAGATGACAAATCTTCTATAAAGAGTATTGAACTTGGTGCTTCTCCTAGTTTGACAATTACTCTTGTCCCTCTGGATGGTTTCCCACCTTTGATATACACAAAACATGATTGGGAGGAGGATGAATTGCTCATAGGTTGACTCACAATTTCCTTACTAGTCTTTTGTATTATTTCTTTTCTATTTTCTTTTGTGTGATTGGATGTGCATAATGTGATCCCCCATGATGTTTTGTTTGATGTTCTCTCTCTTTGTGACATTCCTCTACCTGTACCTTATGTATACATCTAAAAATGGTCACATTAAATCAAGTATGATAAATAACTAAATATGAATTATTTAATTAATCTCCTAAATTCATCTACATATAAATAAATTTAATTATTTATTTATATTGTTCACTTTCTATGTTCCTCTTAATTAATTAAATAAATTTTATAATATATTTAAATTAATTATCATGTTACTTTAAGTTTGAATTTTAAAATTCAGATATGAATATTCTTCTAAATTCATTATTTCTAATTCTTCACTTCACATCATAATTAAATATTCTAAATATTTAACTAAACACCTTCTTCACTTCACATATGATTAAATATTTTAAATATTTAATTAAACACCTTTTTCACTTCTCACACATAATTAAATATTTTAATATTTAATTATGGAAGCTTCTAAATTCATGTCATATATAATTAAATATTTTAATTATTTAATTACAGATTTATCCTCAACTACCAACTAACTCCTCATAACTAAAGTTGCCAAATGGCTGCTTTCCTTCATTTTTGAATGGAAGAGGTTGTGTAGGAGGAAAAATTCCCCCTCTTTCTCAAAATCTTCCATCTTTCTCTCCAAATTCTCGATCTTCCACCGTTCATCTTACTAGGCTTGATTTCAACCATCGATCTTTGCCAACTAGGCTTTTTCCTCCAAAAGTCTATAAATACAGCCTCTTTGTGCTTTGAAAAAGAGCTAGCCATCACAATTGAATTTAGCGTGAGCATTATAGTTGCATTATTGAGCACTTAGCAATCTTATTATCCTATATTTCTTGAGTATAGAATAGAATTTTAGTTTATCATTTTGCAATCATGGTAGATTATCTTTCATAATCCATTTTAGTTTCATATATTAGCTTCATCATCTCATATCATTTAGCATAGAAATGCATGTTGCATAATCTCATTCTCTAGGTTGTCATTCTGCCAAGCTACTGCTTACACAATCTAAGAGCCAACAACTTACAATGAATCCTTGGAGATAGAGGACAATGGGACATCTTTGAAGAATCTATTGTGCTTAGAGTTTTCTTATCTCTAACTTTGTTTTCTTTGATATAATGTCACATTGGTGTATTTTTTGAACTCTTTAGTTTATTCCACATATTCACACACATATTTTTTGGTGCCCACCATAGGGCCCTTGCCCCATTTTTAATTTTTTTATTGTATGTTTTCTATCAAGTTACAAACTGGACTTACGGTTTAGTGCATACGAGACCCATTTTAGCACATCCATTGAATAGTTTAGCGCATACGAATCCTATTTCAACGTATTGCTGCTATGTTTTAGTGCATATCCATGTTCTTTTAGCGCATTTCTGCTCTGTTTTAGTCCATCCCTCTGATTTATTTTAGCGCATATATGCTTTGTTTCAGCACATTTATGTGTTCTTTTAGCGCATCCAGGAGACTATAAATTTTAATCCTAATTCTGACACATTCGCGGACATACATTAATACTTTCTTCATAAGGTTAAAATGAAGCAATCCTAGGATAGTCACCAAACAATTGAAATATCTTGGATAAAATGAATCCCATGTCTTTTATTAAGCAACATATTCACTTAGCTTAGTAAATTTTTCATTTGGGATTAAAATTGAACAAAATTGTTTGTTGTAGTTGTCAAGTGATAAGCCTATGCTCTCCCCTTAACTGGGTGATCAAAATTCCAAACTCATCTTTTCATTTCATGTATTTTATGCTTTATTAAAACCTTTAGCAGGCCTGCTCTTGAGGGAAAAAGTACTCACCCAAGAGGAATGACCTAAGTGGGAACCCCTAAAGCAAAGGATTGCAACCCACTATAATCAAAAGCGATTTGTTGATGAAAATCCACTCGACAATAGTGTGCAAGATAACCATCCCCAAAGCCTTGGTTCTAAATGTTGGGAGGTCTCCTGGGGGAGTATATCATTTGCCACACTGAACATACGCCTTTACTATGAACCTTAGTGTAGAAGCTTATTGAGTCAGTATCTAAACATTATAATACTCATAATGCAAGGGGAGGGAAGAATCTTCCCCCAAGGCACTCACCATATAATTTCCAAGGACTGTTTTCTCAAGGGATCAAGAAATCTAACTTTGAGTACATTCCTAGAAAATACAAAAACACGGGTGCCCTCTAGGAGGTAACACGGTTTTGTGAGTCAACGTAATTCTAAGATGTGGGATGTGATAATTATGATGACATTTTTGATAATTAAGAGTGAGTCTGCTTGCAATGTTTGTTTTGTTCAAATACCTATGGAAATTTTAGAGAACATACACTTTTTGTTTAAATTTTATGACTTTTAAAAAATCAATTGTTTTCCTACTATATGTCTTGTTTTTCAAACATTAATTCAGATAAGATCATTCAATTTAGTAAATTGTCAAAAACATGTCTATTTCAATGCATTGACTTGATCTTTTAGTGCATCCCTACTCTGCTTTAGTACATCTATGCTCTGTTCTAGTGCATCTATGCTCTATTCTAGTGCATCTATGCTCTATTTTAGTACATCTATGCTCTGTTTTAGCACATCCATGCAACAATCTAGCACATTGATTCGATATTTTAGCGCATTCATTGAAAATTTTAGCGCATCCCTGGCATAAAATAATGCATCTGGTTTTTGAGTCAAAATAGTTTTCTGACACAATCTACCACCAAGTCTGGTCTTTTCTATGCTCAGGGTCTGGAAATCTACAACATTTGTTAAGAAATCCCTTGAGAAAAGGATCAAGAAACCAAAAAGGTCCCTTGGCTACAAGAAGCTTTTGAAAAAGAGACACTTTTTATACCAAAGTCGGAAATTTTTACTTGAGCATCAAAATTTTCTTTAGAGCCTTTATATTCCCAATTTTTCTTTCAACGAAGAGCTCTTTTGTAGAGGCATAATCATAGTCACCCCATTCATCCCTCTTTCATCCTGCAACCTACAATTTAGTATTCCAAGCATCTAGATCAAGTGTTGCAATATAGAACTTGGAAGCATTAGGCTTTTGCAAATTCCTTATTTTTCTCAAACTAAGATCAACACATCACAAAGTGTATCATCACATACTTTTCTGATTTTTAATTTTAATTCCCATAATAGGATCATCATCCTTCAGTCCAGGGATTCACAATCTAAAAATTAGAAATTTCTTTAGTCATATCAATAGAATCCATCATTTTATTCTAAGGCATCCAAAAAATTGCACTCTCCCATTTATGATTAAAGTTAGTAAAAAATTGGTGTGAACATATGCCTATTGTCACAAGATCCCGAAAGCACCAAGAAGAAGATGAAAGGGAAAATCCATTTGGCAACATGGATGATAGAGAAAATCCTTTTCATAGGTTTCGTCCTGGGAATAATTCAAATGATAATGAAATAACCAAGGAGTTACTTCAAGAAGTTGAACAAGATCCACAATTTCATAGTCTCTTGGAAAAGATCTTAGAGCGGAATAAAGAAAGATAATTTCTTTTGTTAGGAAACCAAGGAGCTAAGTTACCCTCTAATTTTGATACAAAAAAGATTAGAGAATATCTTGAAAGAGCTAAAACCGCCTTAATGATCTTAGTGCTCTTACCCAACAAATAAGAGCACTACAAGGACAAATTAAAGAAATACAAGGGGGTAGAACCAAGAAATATGATTTGGAAGATATCTGCCCATATCCCTTCGATAGGAATCTTAACATGATTCCTTTTCCAAAGCATAGTGAAATCCTATTAATCATGTGAGGAATTTTTGAAATATGAGCCTGGAGTTTTCTCATGAAGATACATACTAGATGTGATTGTTCCCACAAAGTCTAGGTGGGAAATCCATGGAGTGGCTTTCCAAAATCACTCCCTCGATCAAAATGTTTGAGGAGTTAATAAATAAATTCATATCTCAATACTCCTACAATATACAACATCAAATAACCATGTTTGATTTGTGTAAAGCAAAGAAAAATATTGGGGAAACCTTCATCACATTCCTACAAAGATGGAGAAGGTTATTTGCAAGATATTCTCATTCGGTTCCTGAAAAGGAAAAGATGGAAATATTTATCGACAGTCTAAATCAAGAAATGTGTTATAGGCTCAATCTTCATTATCCTAAATCATTTGAGAAATTGATTGAAAATGCGATCACTATTGAAGGAGCCTTGGTCCAGAGAGGAGTACTAAAGCTTGCCAAAGATAGTCCAAATTTGTATAATCACAACAACAACAATGATAAATCAAGGTTTTGGACTAGAAATAAGGATGTTGTAAATGATGGGGTGGTAGATGCCAATAATGTGAAAGAAAAGCCAACCATCCTCAATATATCAAGTATTCAATGCAATAATAATAACAATCCTAGAAATTCAACTAACCAAGGCAATAAAAATTTTAATCAGGGAAACAATGCCAATCAAGGAAATATGGCCAATAATTGTGGTAATCTTGGCAGCAAACAAAATTCAAATCTTCCCAAAACACAATTCTTCTCAAATCGATGGAGTTTTACTCCCTTGGGCCAGTCTCTTGAATCAATTCTCAAAGAGCTTGTGTATCAAAATTCCATCACATTGCCATCAGAAAGAGATTATGAGCTGTGAGTCAAACCACCATCATGGAATGACTCGTATTGTGATTACCATAGATGTAAAGGTCATAGGATGAATAATTGCCAAGGTTTGAAAAATTTGGTCTAGGATTTGATCGACAATCGCATCATAACTGTCGAGGGACATCATGCCAATGAGGATCATTAGGAATTTAATGACCCTCTTCCCAATTATCAAAAAATGGAATCCTCAGGTGACAAAGGAAAAAATGTAAATCATGTCTATGACACCACAATTAATCATATCTATACGGATGACTAGAAAGTCAACGTCATCAATATCAAAGGAAAGTAGGAGTATCAGGAAGTTAATGCAACAATGAGGGGATAGGCTAAAATTTTTGTAAAAGGAAGTTCATCCAAATCAACCGTCCCTCCTCCAAGGCAATACAATTTAGTCGATCAATTACGAAAAACATCAGCTCAAATTTCTATCTTTGAGCTTCTTAAAATATTGTTAGCGCATAAGAACATTCTGGAGAAGGCTCTCATTGACACAACTATATCTCCTGATTTGGATATTGACAAATTTAAAGCCATGGTGGCACACTTGTCCTCACCCACATGCCTATCCTTTTCAGAGAAATATGATGCCTCCATGACTCATCCCCATAACTCATCACTTTATCTAGAAGTCATGGTTCATAAAACCTGAATAAGACATGTCTTAATAGATGGGGGACCCAGTCTAAATATTTGTACTTTAAAATTGGTTCTTGCCTTAGGGTATTCTAAAGAGTCTATTGATCCAAGGAGAAAAATAACAATCAAAGCATATGATGATGAGGAACAATCTTCTAAGGGACTCTTCATGCTACCTATCAGTGTGGGACCTATTGTAGAGAACAATTTTTGTCATCTTCTGGATCGAGACTTATCTTATAACATACTTTTGGGTCATCCATGGATCCATGAGATGCAAGCGATACCATCTACATACCAGCAATGTCTAAAATTTCCTTATGATGGACAAGAAATAACCATACCGATGAATCATAACAACATGCAGATTTTATCTAACCTTAGAGGAACCAAGGACACTTTTGTCTTGCATAATAAAGAAGCACTTGCTGTTTTTGTTTCAAAACACAATGATCAAAAAAGGGAATTGATAAAAAGCTTCGGCACAAAGCTGAAATTAAAGGAAAATTGGGTGGGAGAATTTTCACTATGCCTCTCTAGCCTACCTGTCTCTCTAAGGTCACATGGTCAGCCTACAATATCAACACAACACGCTACAATGGATTCCACATCAGGAGCACAAGCTTCAGTCCCCATCACCATGTTTGATGGAAAATTCATCAAGGCTAACACTCAAGAAATTGAAGAAGATAGAGCTAATATCAATTGGATTAATAAAGATGAAGATGAATTTGTTCAACATGTCAAATTTCCTACTCAGCAATATGGGAGGGGCTATACAATAATGCAATGAATGGGTTATGAAGTAACTGGCCCAATAGGAAAAAGAAAAGAAGGAATTGTTGAACCCATTCAACCAAAAACAACACATCCAAAAGATAAAACCAGACTTGGGTATGGTGAGGATGCAAAATAAGCAGTTCAAAAGAAATCCCATGAAGAGATAGCTAAGATAATTATGAGATTGCGGGACAACTTTGACATAAATTAAAATGAATATGAATGGGATACCATTTATAATGATGAATTCAGGAGAGACAAATAGGTGGATGTTATACAAAACTATACACCCATGCTCACATAAGGAGAAAGTTCAAGGCCTCCACTTGAATATGTACTTCAAAGCAACCATGACTTGAGTGATGACGATTTGGTTCAAAGTGATATGGATAATCGATAGGAGGATACCATCATAGATATTCCCCATAACGAGAATGATAGCCATGTCACGACCTTAACTGCCAGTAACCTCACCCAACCAGATGATCCCTTGCCTTTGGTCCATCCCGAGCTTATTGATGGGAACAAATTGAACCAATTGATATCCCATTTATCCCAGATGACAAAACCATTTTAAATTTTCTTTGTTCTTCCAACCTAGAAATAGGTTCTACCAGTGAATCTCATGATCAAAATCTTAGTCAGGAGAGTGCCAAGTTTCTTAGCTACAAAATTAACAATATAAAAGATAGATCTAATGGTGAAAACCTAAAAAAGGTAGTATTAGTTCATGGAAAAGGAAAAATAAAGAGTGTATCTGATGGTGAAAACCTCTCAAAGGCACCAAAAGATGAGAAACTTGACACTCTCTCTGAGCAGTATTAGGAGAGATCTTCTATTTTGATAGAACCAACAAAAGCAATCAATATAGGCACTATAGAACAACCGAAGATCCTACAACTTGTTGCATCATTGATAGAGGAAGATATTCCAAAATTGACAGACCATTTGTCTATAATTCCAGGGGAAAAACCTATGAAACAAAAGCTCAAAAAGATGCATCTGCATAATGCACTGCTAGTCAAAGAAGAATTGAAAAAACTATTGGATGTAGGATTCATTCAATCTATCGACTATTCAAAATGGTTCTCCAACATTGTACCAATGTCGAAACTAGATGGATGAATTATAATCTATACAAATTTTTGAGATCTAAATAAAGCATATCCAAAAGATGATTTTCCTCTATCGAACATTGACACAATTGTGGATTTGACAGTTGGGCATGCCATGCATTCACTAATGGATGGATTTTCTTGGTATAATCAGATCAAGATCACACCTAAAGATCAAGATAAGACTGCTTTCACACATCCCTATGGGAAATATTGTTGGAATGTAATGCCATTCAGACTCAAAAATGTAGGAGCCACCTATCAACGAGCAATGACTACAATTTTCCATGACATGATGCACACATTCATGGAGGATTATGTAGATGATCTCTTAGAAAAATCTTACACAAGAGAGGGACATCTAGATATCTTATCTAAAATATTTGTTAGGATGGAAAAATTTAAGGTCAGACTCAATCCCAAGAAGTGTGTCTTTGGGGTTAAATCTAGAAAGCTCTTAGGCTATATTGTGTCAAAAAAGGAATAGAGGTAGATCTAGCGAAGGTCAAAGCCATCATGGAGATGTCATTGATTCCACCAATAATAGGAGAACCACTCATACTATACATTTCGTCCATAGAAGTATCCCTGGGGGCATTATTGGCACAAGAGGAAAAACACGAAAAGAGTGAGCCATATACTACATCAGCAAGACATTGACAAGACACGAGCTTAATTACGCTTTCATTGTAAAGGATTGTTTAGCAGTAGTGTTTTCTTCCAAAAATTTGTGACACTATATGTTAGCTCATCTAGTGAAACATGTAGCTAAAATTGATCCCTTAAAGTATCTTTTGAGCAAAGAAACCTTAACAAGCAGGATAGCTAAATGGGTAATGATCTTAAGTGAGTTTGACATTCACTATGTGGATCGAAAGGCTATCAAAGGGTAGGTCATAGCAGATTAGTTGGTGGAGGCACCTTTACAAATAGATCATCCAACGCACATCAAATTTCTTGACGTCGATGTTTTCACAACAATGACCAAGTAGTCATGGACACTTTATTTTGATGGGTCCTATACACAACATGGCTCGGGGGAAAGAATTATTTTTGTCACACCTCGAGGACATACCATTCCAAATTCTTATTAGTTGATGTTTCCTTGCACCAATAACATAGCCGAATATGAAGCATTTCTCATTGGAATGAGAATAACATTGGACTGGAAGATCACATTGATACAGGTTTATGGTGATTCACAACTTGTCATTAATCAGATAAATAATGACTATCAAACTAAATATGACAAGTTGATGCCTTATAAAAAAATGGTAGATGATTTCAAGAAGTATTTTTGTTGAGATAAAGTTCACACAGATTCTGCGGATCGATAATAAAGCTGCAAATTCCATGGCTACAATTGTGTCACTACTGAAATTGTCAGAAAACCAAGCTTGATATGAATTCTTGGTGGAACAACTAATTTCCCTTGCCTATGACAATCTTGAGACCCAAATCATCTGTCACCTAGTTGTTTCTAATTCCCCTTTATATGAAAAAATCTATGCATATCTGAAAGATACTATCTTACCCCTGGATTTGTCCCGAAATCAAAAAAGAAAATTTATATGCCAATCTTCTCGCTATACCATAATTGTTGATAGCTTATACTGATGTGGTCTTGATGATACCCTCCTTAGATGTCTTGAACACAATGAATCCGAAAAGGCTTTACAAGAGGTTCATGGTGGTATTTGCGGGACTCATTCAAGTGGACTAACCTTAGCTAAGAAATTTTTTAGAATAGGTTATTATTGGCCAACGATGGAAAATGAATCCTTCACCTTTGTAAAGAAATGTATGAAATGTTAGATTCATGGAAACCTCATTCACGCTCGTACTCAAGAGCTAAAACTCTTAACTACCACATGGCCTTTCGCTTAGTGGGGACTATATATGGTTGGAAAAATTCACCCCTCTTCATCAAATGGACATAATTTTATAATCACGACCACTGAATATTTTACCAAGTGGATTGAAGCTATTCCTTTGACAATACTAACTGAATTTTTTTTTTCATCCTTCATCTTGAATTATATCATATGTTGGTATGGCATCCCCAACTCCATTATCACGGATAATGGAAGACATTTTAAGAATCAAGATGTTGATGAACTTTGTGAAATATTTCATATCCAATGCAAGTTCTCTACACCTTATTATCCATAGGGAAATGACTAAGTAGAAGCTTCAAATAAGATAATTCTGAAGATCCTGAAGAAGATGGTAAATGATGTCGGTCGTGATTGGCATGTCCAATTAAATCCAGCTTTGTGGGCATATAGAACCAACATTCACATGCTGAAAGAGACCACCTCATATGCCTTGTTCTATGGAGCATAAGAAATATTGCCACTAGAAGTTAAGATTCCCTCACTTCGAGTCTCACTAAAGGGACTCATAACTGACCAGGATTACATAGTTTCTAGACTGCAAGAACTGGAGCTACTTGATGAGAGATGAAAAAGTGCAGCCAATCACTTGAAGGGTTACCAATAGGTCATGTCTCGTAGCTAGAATCAAAAGGTCAGACCTCAAAAATTTCAAGTGGGTGACTTGGTCCTAAAAGAAAATCCTTGCAACCAACAAGATCAGGAGAAGAAGAGAAAATTTGAGCCCAATTGGCTAGGTCCATTCATCATCATTGCAACATATGGTTCAGGAGCATATAATCTATCCACACAAAAAGGGGACTTGTTTAAATATCCAATCAACAACATCCATCTGAAGAAGTTCTATGTTAAAAAAAAAATCAAAAAAATCATTGCCTTGATGAAAACTTGGCAAACAGGCATCTTGGTAACAACAAAAAAATCACAAAATCTGAATAAGTGCAATAAAAACAAATGGTGAAAACTTGGAAAACAGGCGCTATTTGTGATTTAGTTGGCTCTTCCATCTATTAGGTTACATCTTGCATCATTTTTTCATATCCATTTTTATCGACATCAAAATCCATCCCTTGCCATCATATCTACATCATGTGCACAACTTTTCCTAGAGAAAACAAGGATTTCATCATGGCTTAATGATCATTGTTTATATTCCAAGCAGTAGGTTGTGTCTAATTGGGATTTAAAGTGAAAAATCATTGGGGGAGATCAACTTTTGAGTCTTTGAGTAGGAAAATAGCAACATGTGTCAACTATCTGAATATCAGATCAGGCCTAGTAAAAACCGCTATGAGACATAAACTGAACAAATTGGGTGATCTTAATCTAAATAAAATGATTGGAACACTTAATGCATAAGTTGAACTATTGTTTTGAAATTTGATGACATCATATCTCGGGAGTGGCTCAACGATGTATTGAACTAGAGTCACAAGGAAGGAATATGATTTTTCATTATTTTCTATCTGTAAGTTAATCATTATTACTATGCAAATTTTTCACGAGACATGGTTTACAAAAGTATCATTGATGAAATTTTAGAATTTGCATAGGAAAAGGATTAACTTTTGTCTGTTTATGCAAACAATATTCAGGTCATCTCAGTTCAATTATACCTCGACTCTTGTATTAACTTTCTATATCAAATGTCATGAAATTTGTACTCAGACATTATTAGGGCGGATCTACCCTATGATTCTTGTACTAACTTTCAACATTTTAAAAAGCTCAATGAAGATAAATAGGCATAAGTTGGTTCACAGAATGACAACACTGTGTAGTTCATTTTGCATAGTTAGGTTTGCATGATTCATGTAGATTGCATTCATTTTTCATTTGTATAATAGATTTTTAGAGGTTGGCAAAGATATGAAAAACAATATATCTCTTTTGAACAAAGATTGAGTACATTTGGACATTGGCTGAAATCATTCTCATTTAGTATTCATTTTATCATTTTCATTTTCATTTCATATCATATCATTATCATTATCATTATTAATTTCATGTCATATCATTTTCATTTTCATTATCATTTTCACCATTAGTTTCATATAATTTTCACATATTTTTATATCATTTAATATTCACTTTCATGACATTTTCATAATCATTATTATTATGATGTATCATTCATTTTAATATCAATATCATTTATCATTAACCTTTCATATCATTTCCAATTAATTTTCATGTCATATTATTTTCATTTTCATATCATTCTCGATATCATTTTCATGTCATTTTTATCATTCATTCATTGTCATTTCATTTTCATAAACATTGGGAATTATCATTTTGTATAATCATTATCATCATTTTCATGTTCATTATCATTAAAATTTTCATATCATTATCATCTCATCATTTCATTTTTCATATCATATTATCCATATCACTTCATTGTATCATTCATTCATTATTGTATTTTCATTTATCATTTGTCACTTATTATTTCAATTCATGAATGTCATTTCCATATCATTTTCATTTCATCACATTCATTACCATTTTCATTCATTATCATTTTATCATTTATCATTATTTGACATTGTAAATGTGAAATAAGTAAATAAGTAAAAACAACTAAAAACACTTCCTAATGAAACATTATATCAAGATTTAACAACAATTAACTAATTTAAAGCACAAAAAATTTGAAAGCGTCTCACTGTTTCCTATCTTAAAAGATTTATTAAATCATAACGGGATCTTAGATTTGGTAAGCACTGTGACTATTAAAATGCCAATCTAGAGAATGGAATGATGCTAAATGCAATGATCTACTTCTATATGGTGATTTCTAAATGATATTGATGCTACTGTAAACTATGCTGACATGAAAACTGATGGATGAAAGCTACAATCTATGATGCAACCATGATATTGATTCTATAGATGCTATGCTTTTTATTGCTAAATGGTTTTATTTTGAAGTGCTTGAATGCTAATATTCTTGATTTCTTTTCTTGCAGAGTAAGTTTTCACAAAGATGAGAGATACATTTCTTGTGGAGAAAGGCTGCATATATAGATTTATGGCAACAATTTTGTGAAGAGGCAGCACAACAAAGGCTTGGATTCAATCTGGAGAATTGAATGGTAAGAGATTGAGAAGCTTGAGTTGATCATGGGAATGGTTTCTCCCCATGAAAACATCATGCTAGATGATAGGAAGAATCAGAGGAAGGAGATTGAGAGATTGATTCCAATTTATCTCCAAAGCGTTCTTGTGAAATGCCAATTGAATTAAATTGGATATTTTATATCTAATTTGGTAGGTGAGTGAATAGAGAAAATTTGCCTTTATGCCTTTATTTGAATATTTTGGTTTATTAAAATTAGTAAAAAGTGGATAAATAATTTAATAAAACAAACTATAGAATTTTTTTATTAAATAAATATAGAAGGGATATGATAATTAAACAACAAAGTATTTAACCTTGTTTAATTAATTAAGATTGAATGATGTGATAATTAAATAACACAAACTATTGAAGTTGTATATTTAATTAAAATTGAAGAATAGAAGAATTAGAATGTGAATTATTTAAATAAATATTTCTATTTATTTAATAGTAAATGAATTTAATTATGATAATTAAATAAAACAAAGTGAAATTTTTTTATATAATTAAGACGAAAAGAATAGAATAAAGATTGAAGAATTTAATATGAACTATATAAATAAATATTTCTATTTATTTAATAGTAGATGAAATAAAGTTTAATAAATCAAATAAATCATATTTAATTAATTATATTCGCTAGACCATTTTTAGGTGTGTACATTATGCCCCTCTTTGAAGTGATGTGTTTACGCATTGCTTCAAATAAAATTTTGTTGGTGTTGCTGCTGCGAGTATCGATGAAATTTTTTTCAATATGCCCCAGACTTGCCCCTGACATTGATTTTCAAGAATGATGAATATATGCCCCCTCAGGAGATAAATTAATGAAGTTATGATTTTTCTTGGATTTTCGGTAACTTTTGGATAATGTTTCAATGATTTGATGATGATTTGATGAAGATTTTATGGTGGAATAATTTATCTCCTGATAAAGAATGTATAATATTTCCCCTCGATGAATTTGAATTAATCTCTCTTTAAAAATTAATTAATCCCATCAAAATCCAACTTTTAATAACCTATAAAAGGTCAAAAAGGTCATTTTCAAACTCATTTGTGCATTTGAGTTTTTGAAATTTTGTGAGAGAGAGCAATTTGTGCAATTTGGAGCAGGATGTCGATTCCCTACCATACTTACTAGTTCAAGTGTGTTCGACGTCACCACCACCTGACTGTCTATGGACCTCCAATACGTACCCATTAACCTTCTTGGTTTTCATGCATTTTTCATTTTTTGCAATTTTTCTGGATTTTAAAATTGAGGTCTCTTTTAGCGCTTTAGCATGCCAATGTAGCGCTTCAGTCATTTGTTTTAGCACTTTTAACATTTTAGCACTTAGGATGAATCTTGTAGCACTTTTACCTTCTATTTTAGTGCTTTCACTTGTTTAGCGTGTTGACCTGAAAGATTATTGCTTTGATCCGATATAATAGCACTTATGTTGAAGTGGTTCTTTGATTATTAGAAATGGCGCTTTTGATGATTTTCCACTTTGAAACTCTGTTTTAGTGCTTCTAAGTCAAATTGATAAATTTAGTCAAATTTGTCCTTGATTTTTTCAATTTTTGACATTGTCAACCATCAATTTGATATGATTGATGATCCTAATCAAGTAGATGATGTTCAACCTTTGATAGGCGAGGTCTAATGTTTGATTGATGATAATTATCCTCATGATAGATGAGGAATAATTATAGTTTGATTGATAAACCTCATGATAGGTGAGGTTGATTTGATGTAGTGACCTCATGATAGGCGAGGTTCAATGATGTTTGACAATTGACCTCATTATCGGTGAGGTTCAATGATCTTCACTCACGAGATTTAATCAGAAAATCTCACCAAGAGATGATTAGGTTGATATGATATTTGATGTTTTGATGATTTGACAAAAGTGTATTGACTTTGAATATATCATGATGATAGGAGGCTCTGACGAACCTCTATATTAGAGAGCAGTTTCCTCAGACATTTGATTTGATACGGCAATTGGCCTAGCCTGAGAAAACTATCATTACACATTGCGGATTGTCTTCCTTACTTGATATGCCCTAGATTAGGATTAATCAAGGCCTCCCAATAGCTTTAGTGGAGAGGTGGCACAACGAGCATAACACCTTCCATATAGCTACTAGCGAGATCACAGTCACCCTAGAGGATGTATGGAGGATTTTGCGGATACCAATTTTTGGGGATATTTTTTAGTATGATTCATCAGAGCAGGGTGGTACTGATGCTCTTCAGAGGGTGTTTCAAGATGCCAGGATTGTTGGATTGTGGATTCTGTGGTGTGAGATGGTTGATGCTTATGCCACTTTGCCGATAGTTCTTGTTGGATTCATTGGAGGATTCCTTTGTCCTGATCGTAGGTCAAAGGGATTCTCATTTGGTTGGGGCCATGTGCTTGAGAGCATGATTGTTCATGAGATGATATATGCTTGGGGCATGTGCATGCTTTCCCACCTTTGTCATGATTTGCATTCAATGGTGTACCTTGGAGGTCGGAGTTTATCGGCCGGAGTCACTTTACTTTAGGTCTGGGCATGGGAGAACATAACTGTTACATGTCCAGTGATGGTAAGGAAAAATCCATCTAGGTGGCCTTATGTGCACATATATGTAGGTCGACTTACTCAACCTTGATTGGGTAAGTTAGATCATTGGCAGAGAGTACTTGGATGATGTCGAGGTAGTTATCTGGCATCCATATTTGGACTGTGAGCACTATGATGATGACAATATGCAGATGCCATATGTCGCTCAATCTTTGCTTCTCATTGGTCAGACTCATTGGGTGTTCGAGAGATTTCTTCTCAGGAGGGTACTCAAATAGTATGGTATTGTGCAGGGGATGCCCCAGGGTGTTGCTCATTATGGTCGGTCATAGATAGATGCTACAGATTGGGGACCTTGCCTCTCTTATGATATTGCAGTATAGGAAAATCAAGCTCTACAACCTGTAGAAAGGGATATTCATACAAATATTATCGCAGCTCTTGTTACATAAATTATGCAAAGTATCAACTTTTACATCATTTTCCTTAGATTACTAGTCTAGATGAGCCAGTGCCATTAGCCACTAGGGAGGAGATTGATTTTGCACACTGACACCGACAAAGGAGAGAGGATATTGTTGGTGTGGAGGAGGTGGTGGAGGAGTGATGAGGAGGGTAGTAGTGATGGGGAGGATAGCAGTAGTAGTGATGAGGAGGGGAGTGATGATGAGGAGGGGGATGATGGTGGTGATGGGGATGAGGGAGGTGGTGGAGATATAGATGTGCGAGAGTTTATGGTGCCTCACAAGAGGTGATCACTAGTAGCATCCTCAAAGTAGTAGGTATGTATATGGGTACCTTCTCAACATCACCGAATGTAGATTGCAAGCTTACATGTGCCATTTCAAACCCTACAGGGAGAGTTGGTACAGGAATAGGGTTTGTTGGCCCAGACTCAGACGCATTTGTAGACATAGACTAAGGCTCATTCTCAAGCTCTTTCACAGGTACAGGGATAGTTGGTAGCTGCACAAACATAGATTGCCACCTTGATAGTGGAGTGAGATACAACCAGATAGGTTGCAAAGCAGGCTCAGATTACAGCCGAAAACTATAGATATTAGCCGATGGCACCACTATAGGTGATTATATGTGAGAGATTCTTTATGTGGGTTGAGAGGTAGAGTTCTATAGAGGCTGATACCATGATGTAGTTCCCTTTGCACATAGAGTCATTTATGCGTAGTCTTGATCAGGTAGGAACCATACTAGGACTATTAGCGAGGGTTTGACTCAGCCTCGATGGAGAGATCCGAGGGATCCCAGTCCATCTGGTGGGGGAGGTACTGGCCCATAGATGCTTGCACCATTTGGAGGTTGCACTTCATAGTTATATGATGCGATCCTATGATAATTTTTGAGACATGATGTATACTCCAGTTTTGTGATCTACAACAATTTTTTGATGTTGTATCTCCTTTATGTTTTAGACATCTTTGTGTACTTGACATTATGATTTTGAGATATATACGATATATTGTGGATGGTTCAATCGATATATGCTCTATATGGTTTATGATGGATGCGTTCAATTTCTCTTTTCTATATGTTATGTGATAATCTACATGATATGTTATGGATTCATTTATGATCATGTGATATGCTATGATTTATGATGCTTTATTTATGATGTTGAAATGTAATTACATGAATAATGACAATGAATGGATGTATGATGTATGAAATTACTTACATGGATCGATAAATATATGATAATGTAACCATATGCATGATTATGAATGTGATGTATCAATGAAAGATGAATAATGTATATATGATATAATGAATGGATGAATGAATGATTGTAATAATAATGATGATTTTAATGTATGCTTACTAATATGATAAATGGATAAATGAGATGTGGTTCATGTTGTCGGGGATACGAATTCGGTCTGTCATCAAGATAGGCATCTAAGACAGTAGTGCCTTAGTGATTTCAATTCAAAATCACAACAAAGACACAACCAACTATGCTATAAAGCAGAAACAAGCACAGTTGATCCCCCATTGATCCTCTGAGAGAAATGAATGCAACAAGAAATAGATTCAACATAAATAGATACCATGAAAGACAAAAAGAAAACACAAAGATATACGTAGGGAAAACCCTTTCAGGTAAAAACCCCACACTCCAAAATTTTGAGCCATTGTATTATTCAACAACAAAAACTAGTTACAATACAATATCAGGCTCAAAGCCAATACAGGAGTTACATCTTGTTCTACTGGAGAAGTAACTATTCCTTTCAGCTCCTCAGGTGACTGTCATAGCTAGGCTCATGGCCAGCCCAGTCATTCAGCCTCCAATGATTCCCATGCCCAGATCTGAGAGATAGAGTGTTCATAGTTACATTGCCTAAGCAAACTGCTCGAACACCCTCTCCATCTCTCTACAAATCTCTTCACAACTTCGGCTCTCCAACCTGGAAGTCCAACTACTGCAATCTCGCATCATGCATCATGCATTATGCTTGCAGTCACATGGTCACGCATCTCGCACTTGCTCTGCAAAACATGACTAAACCCTTGACTCATCGAACTCACGTCTGGCTCTTCTCCTTCACCATCATGAGAAATAACACCTCTCTCATCCAAATGTAATCGACTCAACAAGAGAAAAGAAGACCATTCACAAATCATGGAACTGGTCAGATCTGACAGATCTCCCTACAACGAGCCATCCATGCATTCAATGCCAACACCAAAATGGTTGAGCTCGCCACCCTTTGTTGACAAATGAAACTACCACAATAACTATCATGGCATCCATCCAACCACAATCCAACCAGGTGCCATGCATCCATGACCCATTAACAAACACACCTAATAGAGCAACCAAAATGGTCAAATAGACATCGGGTGTGTCCAAGACTTCAAGCCAAATCTAACACTGTCGGAGCCAGAGTCGGAACAAGAGTCGAAACAAGACTCCACCAAAAAAGCACACTGTCGGAGTTGGAGTCAGAGTCGGAGACGGAATTGGAGTCGAAACATGACTCCACCGAAATTACAGGTTCAGGAACCAATTCGGTTCCGCGTCCGCCCGTGTTAAAGGGGAACACATCAGAAATATAACTGACTGGGTAAAGTCAACCCGGGGTTAAACCAAGATGGGAACACTAGAGTCAAAGTCGGGGACGGAACAGGAACAGAGGACTTTACCAAAAGTCCAAGATCAGGAACCAAACCGGTTCCGGTTCCGCCTCTGCCAACTACAAGAAACAACAATCCAGAACCAGGACAAGGCGAAGGAAAACACCCCGAGGAGAATCCAAACATCTAGAGGAACTGGATCACAAAAGCAGGAGTCGGACCCGGAGTCGAAACAGGAATAGAAACAAGAACATGGCAAACAGACATTGCCAACTTCCAAAACTGGTTTCGCCTCTGCCAGAACCAAGCGGAGAGCAATAGATTGCCGGAGCCGGATCCAGAGCCAAACCCAAAACATAACAAAAGGAACAATGCCAGGTTCCAATCCAGATCCCCCTTCACCAGAACAAAACTCGAAGAACCAAGAAAGCGGGAAGTGGAGCTGGAGACAGAACGAGAACAAGGCAAATAGAACAATGCCAAGTTCCATCCCAGTTCCACCTCCGCCAGAACAAAAGACTTTGCCAAGGAAACAAGAGAATTCACCTAAGTCTTCAAAGGGGGTCACCAGAAAGTTGAGGCATAATTCCCAACAATCTCCCACTTGCGGAAGACTTTTAGGCATCCTCTAAACAAGCCCGAACAAGGACCAACACATGCTCTCACACTCCAATTAAGACCACTACAACAACATCAGAAAGATGTCCACCACCTTAAGCAATAGCTCCAAACACAAGAACACACCAAGGTGAAACAACAATAGTCTCAGGAATGAAAGCAAAAGATCCTCCAAATGGCAAAGGCAAAAAATAGCAAAGCACCACTCCAACCAAACTCCAGAACAAGAAAAAACTAACCAGCTAGAAAGGCAACCATGAACAAACTACCCTCATCCAACTAATCAAATGCACATGACTAAAAACCAACACCCATAGCTCATGCTAAAACATCCAACCACCCATACCTTAAAGGTATGACCTAAAAGTGAACACATGCCATCAAAAGAAACCCACCCATCTCAGTAGCAAACAAGCACCCTGTGTCAACCAGTCATAGACCAAACACATCCAAGTACTCTCACTGCAAGGGCACTGTCCAGATGAGTGCAAACAGAGCACCATCACAAATGATCCAGGCATACCAAGTCCACCAAACCCAGCATAAAGAAATGTAACCATGTAGTTCCAAGGAACATCCATATTGATCTGCAACATCTGCAACCACCTGCTGCAAGAAAAATTTATCTCAACTGTCTTCCACAGTTCTTCCAAACACCTCCAAAGCTGACTGAAGAAAGAAGCACAGGTACCTTCGTTTCATCACCCAGGTGACAAAACATGACCACAAATAGTGACCAACCTGGTACCACAAAGGCAACTCACATCTAAAGTCACAAGAGCAATTAGGAAGAACAAGACCAGATAAGAGAGAAACTACAAATCAGCAAGAAAAATGCCCTTCTACAAACACTTCTAAATGCCAGATGTGTCAAGAATGATCTTCTTTACATCCCAAAGGGAAAAGCCTTGACAACATCCAACAAAACATGGATGTAAGCTCCTCAAAGAAGACCAGAACTACCCATATAACCATCTCCTTTCAGTCCTCAAAAGCACAAGGAGATAAACTATGTTTTCCAACCTTTCATTACGAATCCTCCAGAATCTAAACCAACTCAAGATTCATAACATGAAAGATAAAACATAAAACACTTGAAAAGTATAATGGGTAAATACCTTTCAAAATGATACCACTGCCGAGCAGATCAAGAAGAAAATCGAAACTTGCTCATCCAAGATATACAAGCCATCATGGCTAACCTAAGAGCATTCTCCTTCAAGATATCTGTTGAATTTACATTCAACCAAAGTGCAGGCTTCTCGGACTTTCAGTTGTAACAACAACATTCACTTAAGAATTCAAGCCTCACCTTTATTCTCCATGCATCCATGAGTATCAACACCTGTCATCTCATGCTAACTCCAAACTACAACACTGCAATAACCATGAAGTCCTCCAACATATGACCAATGTACTCAAAGTAAAGAGAACCCCCAGACCACTGTCAAAGTTCCATAACCTAGAATAGGAACTTATCATGACACCATGATCTACACATCTCCAAGGGAGATACCATGCTTCAAGTGAACTGTCCATGGTCTTCAAGAGAAAAACAACATGCCAAAACTCTAATGCACAAGCAAGAGTATACCATGACATAAAGCAAACAACTCTAAACCAACATCACCTGTCAAGCAACACCAGCAACTCAGCCAAAGACTACCAAGGTCCTTCATGGCTCCAAAGTGCTACACATCTTCAAATAGTGAACATGCATATGCAAATTATGCAACACCAAAGAAGACACCAGTCATTGCTAAAGCTCCCACTGAAATGTGACACTGAGCTTTCCAAGCACCATGACTGACCACACCATCACTGTCAAAAGCTTACACTATGCCAGTGTACCCAGCTCTCCATGAAATCGTGATCCACATGCTTCAGGTCCCCATCACTGACTATTCAGGTACTCAAACGCCATTCCTCCTCTCATCTCAAAATAGCCACACCAATGCACAAGTGACCACAGATAAGGTCAGCTAATAGATCTGCACAACATGGTTACACCCTTGTGGATATAGACAGTCCACTTCTGAGTTGTCTCACAACAAGCATGTAGGTAAGGAAAACCTACAATATTGCACAACCCATGGATGCAACCAAAAGTAAACCTAGAAATCTATCATTACACTAGAAACTACAAAACTGAGATAATCAAAGAGAGCAGCCAAAGTAGACAATCATAACTCAAACACCAGATCAGAACCAGATCTGATTTGCCAGTCACGTCCACAACCCAAGCACCAAACTCTAGAAAACCATCAAAGCATACCACAAGAATGCTGAAAGAGAAACATACCAACACTCCCATGCAGAGAAGACACCACTCCTCAAAACCAGTCGAACTACAGCTATCTCATCCAGTCACACCCCATAAACTAGGATCTAGAAAAATAACAAACAATAGTTCCACAAGACACAAGTTTTCCTTGATTGTGCAAAACTTGCAAAAATCCACAGTGTTTCCAAAACACCCACACACCTCCATATTCACTGCTCATCTGGACAACTCAGGAGTCTGCACACAACCATCACAGTAAACCAGAACAATGAAAGAACAAGAGAATGCACTGTAGACTTTTTAGGAAAATCTACACAAAACCTTCAGAGCCAAAGACATGAATCTGAACCATGCAAGTGTAAGAAAGAGGCACATAGGAACAATAGGTCCATTTCAAACCAGTTCCAATGCCACAGTCATGCACAAGCACAAGGAAGAGCCAGGCTATCTAGAAGTTACAAACCACCAAGGTCACCTCATAGCCTCCATGCAATCAAAGCACCAGAGAAAATGCCTTCAGTGCTAAGTCAGAAACACCCAGGACAAGCATAACAATCCATAGCTGAACAATGACACAAGCTAGTCCATACCACCAAGGAGCCTCTCACACAGACACCCAGTATGAACACCACGCTTTGCTGCAACACAACCATGAACACATCTCATGCCCTTTACATCAGGAACAATGTTACCAGTCAGGAGCTTCAGATCATCTTGCCACAACATGACCCACTCCATACTTTTCCAGCGTCTTTCAAACTGTATGTTGAATCAATGAAGCACACACTTCCACTCATCGAAGGACCAATCACCAACCGATTTCTCCAGACTTCCTCAAACTTGCCAAGCTAAGAAATCACCACAGGAGAAAACCCAAAACTTCAGCAACCAAGAGAAGGCTCTGATACCACTGTTGGTATTATCAAGCCATGACCTCCCTTAAACATGCTCTGATACCACTTGTCGGGGATACGGATTCGGTCTGTCATCAAGATAGGCATCTAAGACAATAGTGCCTTAGCGATTTCAATTCAAAATCACAACAAAGACACAACCAACTATGCTATAAAGCAGAAACAAGCATAGTTGATCCCCCATTGATCCTCTAAGAGAAATGAATGCAACAAGAAACATATTCAACATAAATAGATACCATGAAAGACAAAAAGAAAACACAAAGATATACGTGGGGAAAACCCTTTCAGGTAAAAACCCCACACTCCAAAATTTTGAGCCATTGTATTATTCAGCAACAAAAACTAGTTACAATACAATATCAGGCTCAAAGCCAATACAGGAGTTACATCTTGTTCTACTAGAGAAGTAACAGGTACCTGCAAGATTCCTTTCAGCTCCTCAGATGACTGTCATAGCCAGCCTCATGGCCAGCCCAGTCATTCGGCCTCCAATGATTTCCATGCCCAGATCCGAGAGATAGAGTGTTCACAGTTACATTTCCTAAGAAAATTGCTCGAACACCCTCTCCATCTCTCTACAAATCTCTTCACAGCTTCGGCTCTCCAACCTGCAAGTCCAACTGCTGCAATCTCACATCATGCATCATGCATTATGCTTGCAGCCACATGGTCGCGCATCTTGCACTTGCTCTACAATACATGACTAAACCCTTGATTCGTCGAACTCACGTCTGGCTCTTCTCCTTCACCATCATGAGAAATAACACCTCTCTCATCCAAATGTAACCGACTCAACAAGAGCAAAGAAGACCATCCGCAAATCACGCAACTGGTCGGATTTGACAAATCTCCCTGCAATGAGCCATCCATGCATTCAATGCCAACACCAAAACGGTTGAGCTCGCCACCCTTCATTGATAAATGCAACTGCCACAATAACTATCATGGCATCCATCCAACCATAATCCAACTAGGTGCCATGCATCCAAGACCCATCAGCAAACGCAGTTGACATAGCAACCAAAACGGTCAAACAGACATCGGGCACGTCTAAGACTTCAAGCCAAATCTAACACTGTCAGAGCCAAAGTTGGAACAGGAGTCGAAATAGGACTCCATCAAAAAAGCACACTATCGGAGTCAGAGTCAGAGTCGGAGATGAAACTGGAGTCAAAACATGACTCCACCGAAATTACAGGTTTAGGAACCAATTCAGTTCCGCGTCCGCCTACATTAAAGAGGAACACATCGGAAACATAACTGACTAGGTAAAGTCAACCCGAGGTCAAACCAAGATGGGAACACCGGAGTCAGAGTTGGGGATGGAATAGGAACATAAACAGGACTTTACCAAAAGTCCAAGATCAGGAACCAAACCGGTTCCGGTTCTGCCTCTGCCAACTGCAAGAAACAACAATCCAGAACTAGGACAAGGCGGAGGAAAACACCCCAAGGAGAATCCAAACATCCAGAGGAACTAGATCAGAAAAGCAGGAGTCGGACCCGGAGTCGGAACAGGAACAAAAATAGGAACATGGCAAACACACATTGCCGACTTCCAAAACTAGTTCCACCTCTGCCAGAACCAAGTGGAGAGCAACAGACCACCAGAGCCAAACCTAGAGCATGACAAAAGGAAAAATGCCAGGTTCCAATCCAGATCCCCCTCTGCCAGAACAAAACTCGAAGAACCAAGAAAACAGGGAGCAGAGCTGGAGACGGAATGGGAACAAGACCCGGAACAAGGAAAACGGAACAATGCCAAGTTCCATCCCAGTTCCACCTCCGCCAGAACAAAAGAATTTTCCAAGGAAATAAGAGAATTTTCCTAAGTCTTCAAAGGGGGTCACCAGAAAGTTGAGGCATAATTCCCAACACATGTATAGATTTATTTTTGACAAATTTTCTCATGTAATTTAATGATATGATGATTTGAACAATATGATATGATGAAATGTTGTAATAATGTTGTTATGCATGTAATGGAAATGATTATGCAACTATATGATAATGATGAATTTTTTTGATAATTCCAAGTATACTCAATCTGTTAATAAAGAAAATTAACATAATTTATGAATTGATTACCCATCTTTGGAACCAAATACTTTGCAATGTAAAATTATCAATAAATGCCATCTAAGTATAATATGCATAAATATAATTCAAAATTATCACTTTAACAGTCCATTTATATGTGCTTTTTATCATCATTGAACCTTTAAAATGTTGAAACTGAGTACAAGCATCGATGGTAGGAGTTAGACCATGATGACCTGAGTACTACTTGTTGGAATGTGGCAACTGATCATGCTATACTGTACACTCTTTAGTACTGTACACTCTTCATGTATCCTCTTTGAGGTCCCTCTAATCCTTTGGGTTGTGGTATTCCAAAGGAAGCATGGACAAGTAATAAGGTGAGTTATTATTTTCTCAAAACCTTCAGTTGTGAAGCATTTGCATATGTAGATTCTAAAAATAGAACCAATCTTGATGCAAAATCAAAGAAATGTATATTTTTTGGATATGGCATTGATGAATTTGGTTATAGGATTTGGGATTTTTAAAACAAGAAATTTGTGAGAAGCAGGGATGTCATATTCAATGAGAAAGTGTTGTACAAAGATCTATTGCAAAAACATGAGAAGAAAGAAAAGGATTATGTAGTGCTAGATGATATTACAAACAAAAATGTTCTAGTGGTTCCTCATGCTTCGTAACAACAACAACAACAAGAAATACCACAAACTCCAGTGAATGTTAGGCAATATTCAAGGATAAGTAGACCTCTAGAAATATTTTCTCCCTCTTTGTATTCTATTCTATTAACTAATTTTGGTGAACCAAAATGTTATCGTGAAGCTATGCAGGTGGATACCAAGGTTCAGTGGGAGCATGGAATGGAAGAAGAAATGGACTCCTTGCTGAAAAATAAGACTTGGGAATTATGCAAGTTTCCTGCAGGTAAAAAGGCTTTACCAAACAAATGGGTTTATAGGCTAAAAGAGGAGGATGGATGTAAGCAAAGATTTAAAGCCAGATTAGTTGTAAAGGGATTTGCACAAAAAAAGGGTATTGATTTTGATGAAATCTTTTCTCCAGTTGTTAAAATGACTTCTATTCGTATTGTTTTAAGTATTGTGGCTACTGAAGATTTGCATTTAGAGAAGTTTGATGCTAAAACAACCTTTCTCCATGGTGATTTGGAAGAGGAAATATATATGGAACAACCACAAGGATTTGAGGTCAAAGGTAAGGAGAAAATAGTGTGCAGATTGAAGAAAAGTTTATATGGCTTGAAGCAAGCACCTGGGAAATGGTATATTAAATTTGATAGTTTTATGGCTGAGCAAGACTACAACATGTGTAATTCAAACCATTGCATTTACTTTAAGAGGTTAGCTGAAGATAGCTACATTATTTTATGTTTATATGTTGATGATATGCTTGTAGTGGGGTCTAACATGGATCACATAAAGGATTTAGAACAATAGTTAGCAAATTCATTTGATATGAAGGATTTGGGGGCAGCAAAACAAATCCTTGGTATAAAAATTATAAGAGATAGGAAAAACATAAAATTATTTCTATCTTAAGTTGATTATGTTGAAAAGGTGTTGCAGAGATTTCATATGGAGAATGCAAAATTTGTCAGCACACCTTTTCCTAGTCATGTAAAATTGACTAAGGATATGTGTCCAAAGAGACAAGAGGAGGAAGAAAAAATGTCCAAGGTACCATATGCTTCAGCTGTAGGTAGTTTAATGTACGCCATGGTATGCACGAGACTAGATATTACACATGCCATAGGAGTTGTTAGCAGGTATATGAGTCATCCTGGAGCTGAGCATTGGAATACGATAAAATGGATTCTCGAGTACTTGAGTGGTCATCCAATATATGTTTATGGTTTGGGAGCTCTAATACAGATTTAAAAGTCTATGCTGAATTATATTTGGCAGGGGATATAGATACTAGGTGGAGTACCATAGGTTATGTATTTATAGTTGGTGGGACAACACTGAGTTAGATTTCTCGGTTGAAAAAGGTGGTTGCTTTATCCACCATAGAGGCAGAGTATGTGGCTACAACAGAGGCAACAAAGGAGATGATATGGCTACAAGTTTTCATGAAAGAGTTGGGAAAAAAATAGTCTAAAAATCACTTGTTTATAGACAGCCAGAGTGTTATACATCTTGCAAAGAATTCTACCTTGCACTCTAAAACCAGACACATACAACTGAGATATCATTTCATTCGGTTAGTTTTTGAGGATGGACAAGTAAAGCTAGAAAAGATACATACATATGACAATCCAATAGATTGTTTACAAAGGTAGTGACAAGGGAGAAGTTGAGCTCCTCTTCAACTTTGGTTGGCCTTCAAGGTTGAATTCAAGTATAACAAAGCAACAGGGTCTAAGGTGCTTATTTCAAGTGGGAGCTGTAAGTGCAATAGTATCATCCAGGATCAGTCTCCAAGTGGGAGATTGTGTTGGTATGGAGCCTGATTAGTCTCCAAGTGGGAGATTCTTGGAATGTAGCAACTGATCATGCTATACTGTACACTCTTCATGTCACCAAAAAATAAAAAAGCTGACATTGTAAACCCTAATTTTTGGAAGCTTCTAAAATCTTGTTATAAGTGGTTGGGATGGAGAGTTGTAGCATGGAATTATTTGCGATATTGTAATATTTTTTTCATTGGATAATAAAATCATTGGATGTCTACAATTTTGTGGATGTAGCCTAGATTGGGTGAACCACATTAAATTCTCTGTGTTTTGTTTCTACTATAATTTCCTATGTGTTTTATTTCTCTATTTTATTGATCAAATCTGCATTTAACTTGTTAGATATCTGCCTTCTGACCCTAACTCTACTTCCATGATTTTTGATATTGCAAGTAAAAACAAGCATTTAGGTATAATTAAAATGAGATGAATTGAGAATTTCTTGTGTAAACATACAAGAATTAATCATTTTAGTGTGTGAATTTTGAATGTCATTAGTGATACATTTGTAGAGCACATCCCATGACAATTCACACAAATAAATAATTAATTCACAAACAATAGACAGTGAAAAAATAATTCTCCTTCCTTGTTTCTCTAGTTCAATACATCATTGAGTTGCTCCAAAGAAATGATAACAAATAATCAAAGCATAACTAGTCAAACATTCAAGCATTAGTCAGATTAGATCATTCATCCTGATTTTGTGATGTTTTTGTGGTTTTCTGAGATTTTGGATCAAACCTAACCTAAAGACCTATCTTAGGGGCCTTGGGGGCTGCTGAAAGATTAGCCTTTCCTACATTGTACATGCAGAGACCACGTAGTTCGACTGACACAAACTCATATTTTTGACTTTTTGATACTGACCTTTTGACTTTTTTTTGGATTTTCTGTTGTGATATGGATGTCCAGTGTGTTTCTATTGGTGATTGATGTTCCATGTTGGGTTGTGTTTTGATCATTGCCTTTGTTGCATTTGTCTCCTTTTTTTTCCATTTAAGCTTGATGCCTTATTGCCTCTAGTGAGGTCTAGATGTTGCCCCCAAGCTAGGGTGAGGCATGACCACTTGCAATGTTATGATAATGGATGTAAAGTGGTGGCAAAAGTAACAACCATGACATGCGTCCAATAGATGGAAAAGCTAGTTAAATCACAAATAGCGCATGTTTCCAGGTTTTCACTAAATGTTTTTATTGCACTTTTTTAGTCTTTTTTATTATTTTGTATTTTATATTTTTAATATTTTTGTCATTTTTTGTAATTTTATGTCATCGAGATGACTGTTTGCCAGGTTTTCATCAAGGCAACCATTTTTCCAAGACTTGAACCACGCACTAGGTGATTCAGGTGTAGAACTTTCTGAGATGGATAGTGTTGATAGGTTCATCAAATAGATCCCCTTTAAGGGTTGAAAGTTGATAGGATCCTGATCCATAGACCAATATGACAAAAAAAGGACCTAGCCAATTAGGTTCAAATTTCCCTTTCTTTTCTCTATCCTGTTGATTTTTAGGGTTTTCCTTTAGGACCAAATAACCAATCTGAAAGACTCTAGGTGTTAACCCTCTGATTGTAGCTTCTAGACATTCTCTATTGGTATTACTGTAAATGATTAACAACTTGTTGTTGATGTTCATTCAATAGTTCTAGTTCTTAAAGTCTAAACACTCTATAATCCTCATCTAAAATCATTCCCTTTAGTGACACATGGAGTGATGTAATCTCAACCTCAATGGGTAGTATGGCCTCTGATCCATATACCAAGGCATATGGTGTAGCTCCTTTTGGTGTTCTGATGCGGGTTATGTATGCCCATAGAGCTGGGTTTAGTTGACTATGCCAATCACATCAAACATCATTGATCATTTTCTTTAGAATTTTTAGAATTGTTTTGTTGAAGGCCTCTGCTTGTCCATTTCCCTAAGGATAATATGGTTTTGAAAAATGATGTTGGATATGAAATTTTTCACACAATTCCTAGATGTCCTAATTCTTAAATGGTCTTCTATTGTTTATAACAATGGACTGAGGTATTCCATATCGACAAATTATGTAGTTTAGTATGAAAGATGAGATCTTCTTTCCAGTGATTGTTGTTAGAGGAACCGCTTCTATCCATTTTATAAAGTACTTTATTGCTATGATTATGAATTTGTACCCATTGGATGAAGAAAAGTTTATCTTTCTTACCAAGTCTAGTCCCCACTAACAAAGGGGCCATGTTGATGTGAATGGGTGCAATTCTTGTGCTAGTGCATGGATTAGGTTACTAGGGATCTGACACTTCCGACACTTCTTAACAAACTAATAAGACTCCTCCATGTTTGGCCAGTAATACCCTAGACAGAGGAGTTTCTTTTCTAGAGCTAGCTCACTTGAATTAGTTCCATAAATACCTTCATGAAACTCATGTAAGGCTATCTTAGATTCATTATGTTCTAGACACCAGAGTAGAGTACCATCTAGAAATTGATGGTAAAGTATGTCAGCTATTAAACTATGTCATGCAATCTGGTGGATGAAGTTGTGTTTCTGGTTTCTGGAAAGATCAGGAGGAAGGACATTGTATTTTAGGTATGCATAGGTCTTTCCATAGATTGAGAATTAAATGTTATCTAAATGGCATATGGTTTGTGATTCAGGATTATCATAAGCAGGATTAGACTCTTGTTCTACTATAAACTCATAACGACCACATTTTTCTGGTAACTACAAAAGAGAAACAATTGTCACCATAGCATCTGCAGCTTTATTTTTTGCCCTTGGAATTTATTCAAAATTGATATCAACAAAGTACTTTTTGAGATCATCAATCAACTTTTTATTTGGCATCAACTTCTCGTCTTTCATCTGATATTCATCATTTACCTGATAAATGACTAGTTATGAATCTCCATATACTTGTAGCTCTATGATGTTCCATTCAATTGCTACCTTGATGTCGATGATTAGTGCTTCATACTCAGCTACATTATTTGTACATGGAAACATGATTCTATAGGATCTTAGGATGGTGTTTCCTTGAGGTTTAACAAACATATTCCTGCACTAGCCTTGCGTTGTGTATATGACCCATCAAAATAAAGTCTCCATTGTTGTGTTGTCATAGTAAGAATGTTTGCATCAGGAAACTCAATTGTCATAGGATGATCATTAGTTAATGGAGCTTTGGATAACTATTCAACAATCACTTGACCTTTGATGGCTCTCCTTTCCACATACTGGATATCAAATTCACTTAAAATCATAACCCACTTGGCCAATCTGTCGGTCAAAACAACCTTGGTGAGTAGATATTTTAATGGATCAATCTTTTCTATGAGTCTAACCATGTGGTTCAACATGTAATTCCTCAACTACTGGGTAGAAAATACCACCACCAAACAATATTTCTCAATGATGGTGTAACATATTTCATAGCCATTCAAAGTTTTCCTGATGAAGTAAATGGCTTGTTCCTTTCCCTCATAAACTTCTTGTGCCAACAGTGTTCCCAAAGAAATGTTTGTTGTTGAAATGTATAGTATTAAAGGTACACCTTTTGTAGGTGGCATGAGTATGGGTGGTGACATCAAATATTGTTTTATCTGATTGAAATTTGTTTCACACCCTTGATCCCATTTGAACAAGACATTTTTATGTAACAATTGATTAAATGGATGACTTTTGTCTGCTAACTGGGAGATAAACCTCCTGATTGATTGTAGTCTACCTTTTAGGGACCTTAATTGAATGATATTATTTTTTGGTGACATTGACATTATAGCCTTAACCTTGGTGGGATCCACTTTGGTACCCTTCTCAGAAACTATGTATCTTAGGAATTTTGCTGATGTAACATAAAAGAAACATTTCTTAGGATTCAATCTGACCTTGAATTTTTCCAGCCTTGTAAATATTTTTCCCAGGATCTCTAAATTTTGTTCTCTAGAATATTACTTTGCTAAGATGTCATCCACGCAATCCTCCATAAAGGTGTGCATCATATCATGGAAGATTGTGGTCATTGCTCTTTGATATGTTGCCCCTACATTCTTCAACCCAAAGGGCATAAGATTCTAGCAAAAGGTTCCCCATGGACATGTGAATGCGGTTTTCTCTTGATCATCTGGTGCTATCTTGATTTGGTTGTAGCCAGATAAACCATCCATTATTGATAACATGGCATGTCTTGTTGTTAAGTCCACAATGATGTCAATGTTTGGTAAGGGAAAATCATCCTTAGGATATGCCTTATTTAGATCTCTGAAATCTATGCATATTCTGATACTATTGTCTGGTTTAGACACATGTACAATATTTGATATCCACTCAGCATAATCGATAGACCTAATGAATCTTGCATCTAACAAATTTTTTAACTCAGCCTTTACCATTAGGGCAATATGTGGATACATCTTCCTTATTTTTTGTTTCACAGGTTTAATTCCAAATGGCAAAGATAAATGATGCATTAAAAGATCTAGATCTAAACCTGGCATATTAGAGTATGAACAAGAAAAGTTAATACCTCTTTCCTCAATGAACTTGAAAAATTATGGCTTTTCTTGTTCAGTCATGGATGTTGCTAGATGTAAAGTCTTTGATTTTTCTGCTATGCCAATATTTATAGACTGTGTAGGCTCCACCAATACTGATGATATTTCATGATAAATCTCTGGAAGGGTGTCAAATCTCCCATCTTTTAGTTCCTTAGCGAGGTTTTCATCGTTAGATGCATTCTTCATTTTAACTTTTTTGAGATCTAATGCTGCCATTGAATTATTTTCACCATTAGATCATTATTCCTATTTTCAATTTTGCAATTAGAAGATTTGAAACCATTTGGAGATTTGGGATTAGAACTTGTGTTGGGTTCATCACAAGAAAGGAAATTTATGATAGCATCATCATTCACAAAGATGGGTACATTGATAGATTCACTTGGTTCCCAATCGATAAGTTCAGGATGCATTAAGGGTAGAAAGTCATCAGATTGACTTTAGTCAATGATAGTGAGGGTTCCAATAGTAAATTGGTCAGTGGAAATGTCATAGTCTAAGATATTACTCTCCTCCAAGTTATCTAGTTCATTTGATGTCTATCCATCCTCACTTGAGTCATCGATATTTTCTGATTCAAATACAAGTGGTCTAGTCCCTAAGCTTTGTCCCTCCTCGCATGTGGGTGCATACTCTTTTATGACATCAATTTATATATTTGTGTATGACACATTAGAGTAAAGATCCCATTCATATTCATTGGATTCTATTTTAGAACTATCTCTCATTTGAAGGACTCTTTCAACACATTTCTGAGTCATTTCCTCTTTTGATTCCCCTGTATAACCTAGTCCTATTTTATCTTTTGACTAAAGTGTAAGAGGTTGAATGGGTTCTATGATGCTTTCCTTTCTTTTCTCAATAGGTCTTTGTCCTTCATACCCCATTCTCTCTAAGATAGCTTTTCCTTTCCCATATTGATATGTCTTTATGTTGATATTTGATGATGTTGATGCTTCTTCATCTTTGTATAGCTAATTGAGGATGTCCTTGTCTTATGTTTCATCTTCTAGAGTACCTGCTTTCACAAATATTTCATCCAAAACTATGGTTGGTTGTGATGGTTGACCATATGACCTTGGAGATGACAACAACTATGAAAGACATAGAGATTTCCCAATGGAATATTCTCCCATGCCTTTGTTAGTTAACTGGACCTTTTCTTGAAATTGTTGTGATAGAGAATTCAGGTGACCCTTGTTGTCTGATAAAGTGGTATCAAAAACACTTGTATCTTTTGATTGACCCTTTTTCTAAACCCATTTAGATACAATGTTTAGTGGATTTTCATTGTTAGATGAACCGGAAGTTCTTTCTTCTCTATTATGGGGCACAAAACTACCTTGATCTATTCTAAGTGTGTTACAATGTTGGGGATTGTTGTAGTCAGCTGATATAGTTATCTCTTGTCCATTGACTGGAAATTTTAAACACTGATGATAAGTTGAAGGAACCACTTACAATTCATGTATCCATGGATGTCCCAAGAGTATATTGTAGGTTATCTCCTTTTCTAACACTTGATAGGCTATATTTTTCACCAATGGTCCTACCTGAATAGGCAACATGATCAATCACTTGGAGGATCTCTCTTCTTCATCATAGGCTTTTATTGTCATTTTCCTTTGGACATCAATAGAATCATCAGAATAACCTAGTGCACAAATCAATTTTAAAGTGCAAATGTTTAAACCAGCTTCACCATCTATTAAGACATGTTTAACACAGTGTTTGTGGATTAAAACTTCAATATGAAGTGCAGTATTATGCAGATGATTAAGTGATACATCATCTTGTTCGGAGAATGATAAACAATGAGGTGTGGCTAAATGTCCCACCATAGCTTGAAATTGATAGACATCCAGATTGTTAGGTACCATGGTGGCCACAAGAGCTTGTTCCAAAACCTCCTTATGGGATGGTGAGAGTTTAAGGAGTTCCAATATTGATATTTGTGCTAGGATTTTCTACAGTTGATCAAATATGTTATATTGACTCGTAGGGGAAGAAGCAGTTTTAGATGAAAATCCTTTCAAGATTACTTTGGATTTCCCCCTTGTTGTTACATTGACTGATTTGAAGTCTTAATTTTCCCTGATTTTTATGACATTGACCTGATTGTCAGATGTGTGTATGTTTGGGATCAGATCTATTGGTATGATGTCATTGGTTCCAATGTTATCAATTTGATTACTAGTGATAGCATCACTCTCAATTACAAAGAGACAAAATATTGTGCCATCATAAACTTAGTTGACACTTTTACCTTTACCGTTTGTAGAGGAAGATTTTTCCTTTTCATAATTTGGTAAAGGATCTTTAAATTCAATATGATAATTGTTAGTTTGATGTCCTTCTATGAATACCTTTTTGTTATCAATCAAATCTTGGACTAGATGTTTTAACTCCATAAAATCATTTGTCTTGTGTCCCTTGTTATTATGAAAGTTACAATAGTCTGTGTCATTCCACAAAGGTGGTTTTACTTTTGGATTCCAAAATCTTGCTTCACGTGAGGTGATAAGTCCATTTGCAATAAGTTCTCTCATTGTTGATTCTAGTGTTTGTCCCAATGGTGTGAATTGTCATCTATTTGATGATTTTTGATATGATTGCGGTTTAAATTCTCCATTGTTCAGATTGTTGTTTTGATTGACATTTTGTTTGATGCTTTGGTCATTATTTTGATTGCTCTTTGTAGTAGTAGCCATCAAATTAAATACTGGTTTCGCATTTTGTCTGTCATTTGTAGCATCATTGTTTCCCAATATTTCTATTATTTTTCCAAAACTTTGGCTTGTCATTGTTACCATAGTGATTTGAGGAGTTTGTATTACCTAATCCGTCATTCTAATGCTTTATCACCCCTCTTTTGATCAAAGCTTCTTCAATCTTAAGGCCATTTTCAATCACTTTTTCAAATGTGGGTGGACATTGTAGTTCAAGCCTATAGCTCATTTCATCAGTCAGGTTGTCAATGAATAGTTCCATTTTCTCTTCTTCGGGTATATAACGAGGATACCTAGCAAAAAACCTTTGCCATCATTGTAGAAATGATAGGAACGTCTCACCTTTCTTTTGTTTCATGTTGTAAAGGTCCTTTATTGTTACCTCATGTTGAATATTAAAGGAAAATTGTGAGATAAACCTGTTGACTAGTTCTTCAAAAGTTTGAATCCCTGGTTCTAGTTTAGAGAACCATTCCATGTATTGACCTCCTAAGTTCATTGGAGATAACCTCATTAGATAAGTTTCTTCTTGTGAAAATTATAAACTTATGGTTATGAATTCCCTCACATGGTCAATTGGATTTGTTTTACCATTGTACTTGTCGTATTTTGGGAATTCGCAATGTCTAGGAAATGGTATCATGTCCACACTTGGATCAAAAGGATAAGGAAAAATGTCTTGTACTGAGTAAATTTTTGTGGTTCCCTTTTGCATGTCTTGAATTTTTTGTTGTATGTTTTTCATTTGATGTGTTAGGGAAACAACTTCATCTGTGTTTTGTGTGTGTTGTGTTTTAGTTTCATTTTCTTTAGGTGTTTCTTTTAATCAATTGACATCAAAATCCTTTGGAAGTTTTGCACCCGATTCTTCTAGCATCAAGAGGCATTTTTCCATATCTTGTTCTAAGATCTTTTCCAGAAATTTATGGAAGTTTGGATCTTACTGTGTTGTTTGAATGTTTTCTTGGGTTATTTTGTTCTTGTCATTTTTGGTGTAATCTATTCCAAGGATTTTCTTCAGCCATGGTGTTTGATGTTTCAATTTCCTTTTCTATGAGTTTATATCTTTGTAACCTTGTCAAGATTGGCATAGAAGTGTTTGTTATTCTCACTAAACTTTGATCTTTTAATTTGGATGAATGTTAAGGTATAACTTAAGTCAGATAGAATGATAAATCCTATTGATGGGACTCAATCAAAATTCTAATTATTTTGTTTTGCTTCTTGATTGTGGGATGATAAGATCCTGATGAAGAAACTTAACCTAATAACCAAGATTTTGTGTGATAGTTTAGACACCTTAAGATTGCAAGATCTAGGTTTAAGTTTGAAAAGAATTTTGACTTGTAAGAACCTATTCGTTTTAGGTTTAAGACATTGTTTGGGCTGTAAAAAGTTTAGGACTGATAAAAACCCGAGTTTCTGATGCCAACAAATCTAACAGATGTGTTTGGAAGCTCTCTAATTTTTTGTTCTTTTGAAGCGCTAATATAGAGGGAAAAAGTGCTAAAATAGACTACATAAGCGCTAATACAAAGGGAAAAAGCACTCAAACAGTCTGTAGAAGCGCTAATACAGAGGGAAAAAGCACTAAAATAGACTGTAGACAGGTTAAAAGACTGGTAAATTTTGACACTGTAATTTTGGTGAAGAGACTGATTTTCAAGATTTTTGGTATTTTAACAGGATATCTCCTCTGGTGATTTTCCAATTCTGGATGACAAGCCTAATGTTTTTCAAGTTTTCTCTATTGTAAGAATTGATCGGGCCTGTTGGAATATTTCATCACTGGTTGTGGGATAGAAGACTGACATATAGGTTAACTATGATTATGTTTGTCTGAAAGAGCTCTTCTTTTGAAATAAGCTTGTGAACACAAAGGCTCTAAGGTATAATCATCAGTATATCCCCTAGAAAAATCATGAAACCTATGGATAAAAGTTCTATGTTGAAGAAAAAATTTCCTGCTTTGATATAAAAATTGTCTTCTTTCCAAAATTTTCTTGTGACTAAGTTGTTTCTTTTGTTTCTTGACAAATGTTGTGGATTTCCATTCCCTAATCATAAATTTCACCATTTTATTTTGTTTGACTCTTTTGTGTTTTTCTAGATGATCTTTACTTGAATTAATGATTTGAAAACACAAGAAGCAATTGTAGAATAGTTGTTTTTAAGACCTAGAATTCTAAACAATAAGTGTATGTTCAAGAACCATGCATGGTCCTAATTTCAATGGTTTGTTGGAAAAAAATACACTTCAGACAAACTTACTCTTAAAGTCAAAAAGGTCATCGTTATACTCAACAAACCACATCTTAAAATTGTGTCGACTCACACGGCTGTGTCACCCCCTAGAGGGCGCTTGTGTTTTTGTCTTTTCTAGGCACATACTCAAAGTTATATTTCTTGATCCCTTGAGAAAAAGGTCCTTGGAAATTATATGGTGAGTGTCTTGGGGGAAGATTATTCCCTCCCCTTACACTGCGAGTATTACAATGTCTAGTTACTAACTCAGGTGGATTCTACACTATGGTTCATAGATAGGGTTTTTGTGCAGTGCATAAAATGATAAACTCCCTCAAGAGACCTCCCAACCTTTAGAACAAAGGCTTTGGGGATCATTATCTTGCACACTACCATTGAGTTGTACTTTAGTCAATAACTCACTTTTGATTATAGTGGGTTGGAATCATTGGCTTTAGGCGTTCCCACTTAGGTCATTCCCATAGGGTGAGTACTTTTTCCCACTACGGTAGGCCTTCTAAAGGATTTTTAAAAAAATGTAAATTGCATGAAAATAAAGGACGAGTCATGCATTTTGATCACCTAGTTAAGGGGAGAGCATAAGCCTATCACCACACAAGCACAGTAATCAATTTTCAATTTTTAAGACCAAAAGACAATTTTCTATTCTAGGTGAAGATGTTAATTTTAACTGATATAGAAAATGTATGATGACTACCCTAGGATTGGTTCTTTTTAGTCCAAATGTATCAAAATAAATTTTTGGCCACAGTCATGTCAGATCGAGATAAGAAATTATAAAAGTGCTAAAATAGATTGCATAAGCGCTATTTAATTCATTAGAAGCACTACATCATTTGGAAGTGCTACAGAATTTGCTAGAAGCATTGTAAAATTCAGCAAAAGCTAAAAAAGAATTGGATAGGGAATAGTAAACCTTCCTGAGAGCTTTGGGTGGAAGCGCTAAAATAGATTGCAAAAGTGCTAGAAATTTTGGTGGAAGCGCTAAAACAGATTGCAGAAGCGCTAAGACTTTCGGTGGAAGTGTTGCAGAATCCCTCGATCATGCTAAAAGAAACACGCCTGTATCTTGTACAAACACTTTTCATAAATTTTTTAAAATATGGGGTTAGAGGCCCCATGGTGGGCACCAAATTGTAAGTGTGAAATAAGCAAATATGTAAAAACAACTAAAAACACTTCTTAATGAATCATTATATCAGGATTTAACAACAATTAACTAATTTAAAGCACAAAAAACTTGAAAGCATCTAATTGTTTCCTATCTCCAAAGATTTATTAAATCATAGAGGGCTCTCAGATTTGGTAAGCACTGTGACTTTTAAAATGCCAATCTAGAGAATGGAATGATGCTAAATGCAATGATCTACTTCTATATGGTGATTTCTAAATGATATTGATGCTACTGTAAACTATGCTGGCATGAAAACTGATGGATGGAAACTACAATAATCTATGATGCAGCCATGATATTGATTCTACAAATGCTATGATTTCTATTGCTAAATGATTTTATGTTGAGTGCTTGAATGCTAAGATTCTTGATTGATTTTCCTACAGAGTAAGTTTGCACAAAGATGAGAGATGCATTTCTTGTGGAGAAAGGCTGTATATATAGATTTAAGGCAGAAATTTTGTGAAGAGGTTGCACAACAAAGGCTTGGATTCAGTCTGGAGAATTGAATGGTAAGAGATTGAGAAGCTTGAGCTGATCATGGGAATGGTTTCTCCCCATGAAAACATCATGCTAGATGATAGGAAGAATCAAAGGAAGGAGATTGAGAGATTGATTCCAATTTGTCTCCAAAGCTTTCTCATGAAATGCTAGTTGAATTAAATTAGATATTTTATATCTAATTTCGTAGGTGAGTGAATATGGTAAATTTTCCTTTATGCCTTTATTTGAATATTTTGGTTTATTCTAATTAGTAAAAAGGGGATAAATAATTTAATAAAACAAACTATAGAATTTGTTTATTAAATAAATATAGAAGGGATATGATAATTAAACAACAAATTATTTAACCTTGTTTAATTAATTAAGATTGAATGATGTGATAATTAAATAACACAAACTATTGAAGTTGTATATTTAATTAAAATTGAAGAATAAAAGAATTAGAATGTGAATTATTTAAATAAATATTTCTATTTATTTAATAGTAAATGAATTTAATTATGATAATTAAATAAAACAAAGTGAAATTCATTTATTTAATTAAGACAAAAATAATAGAATAAAGATTGAAGAATTTAATATGAGCTATATAAATAAATATTTCCATTTATTTAATAGTAGATGAAATAAAGGTTAATTAATCAAATAAATCATATTTAATTAATTATATTCGCTAGACCATTTTTAGGTGTATACAAAAATGTCACATCATTCATGTCAAAAAACATTTTCACGTCATCGTTCATTACATTTTCATCATTTCAACTCATTAATTTCATTTCCATATCATTTCATCACATTCATTATCATTGTCATTCATTATCATTTTTGTTTCATATCATTTTATCATATTCATTCATATCTTATTTCTTCTCATATCATTTTCAAATTTCATTAGTATTTTCATTATTAATTTCATATCATATCATTTTTCTTTCATTATCATTATCATTTTTCACCATTAGTTTCATATAATTTAATATTCACTTTCCCGACATTGTCATAATATTATTATTATCATTTCATCATTTTCATTAGCATTCATTTTCATATCATTATCATTTCATATAATTTTTTATATCATTTTCATGTCTTTTTTATCATTCACTCATTATCATTTCATTTACATATCATTTTTATTATCATTCATTTTCCATATCATTTTCATATCATTCTCATTTTTATATTCATATCATCATTTCATTATCTTTTGACATATCATATCATCCATATCAATATCATATTTTCACATCATTCATTATCATTTTTCATTTTACATTTAACACATCCATGTCATTGCATCATCACAGATAACCATATATTGGAAAAGAATAAAAATGCATCCATTGCATTCATTTCACAATGACATTTTTGCATCCATTTTCAATAAATTTTCCCATACATCATGAAACATCATAAAAATCATTCACATTTGATTTGCATCATCCATCATAATATATGTTGCATATTCATCAATCATAAAACATGTAAAATCCATAAACATCATCATCATCATCATCACATCATCATCATGTGAAGGTCATCATCCATAAAATTGCATCATCATGCAAAGGTCATCATCCATAAAAATGCATCATCATGACATAATCATAAGCAACATGACATATAGAAATAGAAATGCATACATGAACATCCATCATAGCATAATAAAAGACATGCATATCGAAATCACCGCTGTATATCATATAAAACTCATGAAATAAATATCCAAATGTATAATGATATCAAATTTCCAAGAGAGATACATGAAATGTGACAAAAATGATGTATACAAAGTGGTGAATGAGGAGCATCAGAGTGAGGACCATGGCTACTACTGCCTCCAAAAGTAGTGGGTCTATATGGATCTCGATCACTAGTGCCACCTATCTCTTTTCTAATTGGTTGTCCCACACTCCTAGAATGAATGCAGGAGTGAGTGCAAGATCTGGTGCTCGATTGTGTGTAGTCTATCCTCTGTTCAGGGGGTACTGCCTCATAGTATCTCATCCTATAATACTTGGTCTCCCAGGAAGTCTCCAATCCCTCTTCCACAACCTCACTGATAGAGGTTCCCTCCATAGATCTCAATAGTCTCTCTTCTACGCCCTCTACCTGCTAGCAATGCTGCCTCAAATTATCTCTCTACAATCAGTTGGGCTACTTGTGGGTCTAGGGGTGGTGGTTGTGCCATATGTGCTTATAACTATGAGATAGTAACCTGGGCCTATGCTAATTGGCTTTGGAGAGCTTGTACCTTTGTCTACAATGTGTCAATCTGGCCCTGTTTCTCTTAGGATGGAGGCCGGATAGTAATATGTGAAGGGCCTACAACTGGCTTCTGTACTATCCTCACTACCCTCAGTCTAGTCCTAAATGGAACATCAAATTTGGGTCTCCTCCCACCACCTCCACCAATCATCATCATCATCATCATCAATATCAATATCCATATCATCATCACAACCCACATCCTCTCCTCCTCCTCCAGTGGGTTGCTCTGCTTGTACCTATGCCTGTGGCTATATCCATGCACGCTACAATGCTGGTCCATCTAGTAGTGGGGCAGGCTCATATGGGCTCATCAGCCTTGGGAATGGATGAGTGTGGAAGTATGCTACATACTCCTTTGTCATTTGGGCATCTGTATTGTTTGGCCAGTAATCCCAAAACTCTGGCTGCAGACCTAGGTACTCTACCCTGGTTGCCTCATATGGAACGAAAGGGCCCCACTTTGTGACATCCTCTCTTCATCTATCATAATGGGAAATGCCTTGCGGAATGACCTGTACCCAGCTGAACTATCTCAAAACCCACATGACCAAAATAATCTCAATAATAAACGAAGTGCTCCCGATCAAGTATCTAGATATGTCACAATAGGGAAGCTCAATATCGTCCTCATTCCAGCCCTCGCAGTTGACATATTACCTCCAAATCACACTATCAATATCATAAAGTACTCTCCCTCAATATTCCAGCTTTCCTAGCTTAGATTGGACAAGTGGACCTCTGTATGCATAAACATGGGGGCAACCAATGGGACGATCTCTCCATACAAATGGGTGGGTGATAGTGATGTGCTCCCACACCCAGATCTGTAAAAGTGTGACCCTAGAAGATATGCTCTTCCCACCTGTATATAGCACTTGATGTAAATCATGGTATAGGTGGGATAGCATGCAGGAGCCCCATGCATATCTAGTCTAATGTATGATCACATCCTCTAGAACTCGACCCCACCCAATGGATAGTCCCTTTGACCTATAGTCAGGACACAAGAAAAAACCAATGAAACCAACCAAAACTGAAGGGAGTGGGGCATAATCCTCAACCATCTCTCTCCATGGGATATCATATTCACAAATACGTGGATCCTGAAACACTCACTACAAAGCATCAGTCCCCCTAATCTCCTTGTGGTCATAAACCACAATCTCACCAACCATTTCGATCCTTAGAATCCTATATACATCCTCAAGTGTGACTATAATCTCTCCAGTGGGCAAGTGAAAGGTGTTATGCTCACTATGCCACCACTCGGCTAAACCTGTCAATAGTGCCCTATTGACCCTATACTATGGGATCCTGAGCAGGGAACCCAAACCACATCTGGCAATCACTCCAACCTCAGTTTGTGATAGTCTGGGAATCATCTCCCAGGTCCTAGGAAATCTCTCTTTGATCTTGAGGATCTTAAAATCCTCCTATACATCATATCATTATCAAACCAATTAGATCACATTATCGGAAAGGTGCATCAAATTATTAGAAAATCGAGTAATCAGGTGAAATCATATCATGCAAGCAAATCATCTCTACTATTTGTTTTTCATCAAACATGAAAGAAAATTTATCAAAATCAACATCACTAACATATCATATCAACTCATTATTACTATTTGTTTTTCATCAAGCATGAAGACAAATTTATCAGTCAAGCAACATCACATCAATCATTACTATTTTTTTTTTTCATTTTGAAAAGCAAATTTATCAGAATCAACATCATTTTACTATTTTTTTTCAATATGAGAACAAATTTATCAAATCATCATCAAAATCAAATCAATTATCCTCGATGCTACTCAATTTTATCAAATTAGTTGTCTAATATAGCAACAAACATCAAGAAATCACAAATTGATCTTCAAATATTCAAAATCAGCTAAATTTCATGGATGCGCTAAAAGAGACTATCTATGCGCTAAATTAACATATGCACTAGTTTATCCATGGTTGTGCTAAAATAGAGGCTAAATGCACTATTTTAGTGTATGCGCTACTCTATCCAATGTATGCACTAGAATATCAAATCTATGAGCTAATCTAGTCAATGCATTAAAGCCCTAAACATATGCACTACTTTATCATCCTATGCATGAGATCTAACCTATGCGCTAGTTTATCAAATCTATGCACTAATTTGGCCTGATGCTAACCTATCAAAGCTAAGCGCTAATTTGGCCTATGAGCTAACCTATCAAATCTATGTGCTAATCTGTGGCATATATGCGCTATCCTAAATGCACTATTTTACCTATTCTATTTGCTAATTGATGACTTGCATGCACTAAAACACAATTCTATGCGCTAAATTAGAAAAATCAAAATTTCAAAATCAAGTGAAATTCAAGCAAAAATTCACAAGGAATGTTTCACGATCTTACCGAAGGTCCACACTTGGTTGGCTCTGATTTCTGTGCACCCGCTCGAATATATGTCACTCATAATGGATCGACATCTCGATTCTCCTCTCTCACAACTCTGTTTTAACCAAAATGCAACTGTGCAAATGACAAGGACTTTTACCTTTTTCCAACTTTTAATAGGGTAAATAAGGTAATATTATTTTTATTTTTTAGCACGCTGAGCGCTATTTCAGGAGATAAATCAACGAATCTACATCAAGTCATTCAAAATCTTCGAATCATCATCAAAATCCTCAAACTCGTAATTTATCTCTCGAGGGGGCATATAGCATCATCAGTCAATTTTTCAAAGTCAGAGGCAAAATTTTTGTTATCTAAATTTTCTTTGAAGCAATGCATAAAACACATCACTTCAAAGAGGGGCAAAATATATAATCTAAAAATGGTCACATTAAATCAAGTCTGATAATTAATTAAATATTAATTATTTAATTAATCTTCTAAAGTCATCTATATATAAATAAATTTAATTATTTATTTATATCGTTTACTTTCCATCTTCCTCTTAATTAATTAAATAATTTTATAATTTATTTAAATTAATTATCATGTTTTTTTTTTTAAAACAAAAGTGGTCATGCCACTATTATATATATTAATATAAAATATTTATAAAATCCTAGTTCAGAGGGCATACCGGCAAGAAAGAACCAGGAAGAAAACCTCTGGTTATAGCCCGAGAAATACAAAAAGGAATAATACATTAGTTGGATTACAAAATTATCCCACATGTGGGAAAATATTTTAGAATATAAACGTAGCTACAGTGTCATCACATTACTCCTGCTAAGAAAATTGAAGTGAAGAACAACCCGAGACATTTCCAAATAGGAAATTACAAAATACTGCAAAAACAAAAAATTTAACCTTTGCTTTTTGCTTCCCGACTATTCCTCCATACGATCCACACAAGATGATGATTGATCCTATACCTCATTCCCCATGAATTTTTGATTAAGAATGAATGTAGGGACCAACTCCTATGTGGGCGCATCAAGCCCCACTAACGAGACTTCATCTCCATCTTGAGCCTCCATTTTGAAGCAATTCGCTACCATGGAACCCTGATGCACAAAAGTGGCACATGGAGCGGTTGCCATGGATAAATTTAAGAAACCCCCCCTCGATGAAGGTGTAAAAACTTGGTGAATCTTTCCTTTTATTTGAAAAAAATTATTAATTTTTTTGGCAAATCTATGCACATTATTAAAAAAGTTTGTAAAATCCTGACGAATCTTAATGAATAATTGGTAAAAAAAAATAATCACAGTGGAAAATCCTAGTGAATATTCACTAAAAATATTAATTACAATGGTGAATCTCTCCTTTAAAAAATTGCATAGTTGGTCGGCGCAGTTCGCCCATATTTTTTTTCTTTTTTGTAATATTGAACTAGGGGCTCGGGGGTGACAACCACTGGCGGGGTCAAGGGGCAGCACCCCTTGTGGGGGTCAAGGGGGAAAATCCCCCTTGTGGGGGTCGAGGGGGCAACACATTGATTAAGTGTTTTTTAAAAATATCACTTTAAAAGTAAGAATAAATGAAAAGTGCATTGGCAAACACATGGATTAAGTGTTTTTAAAAATATCACTTTAAAAGTAAGAATAAATGAAAAGTTTAAATATTACCATTGATTAACAATTTACCTTTTTAATCGAATGACTACAGGTTGATTCTAAGGCCTAATACACACATTCCTTTTAAAAGGCTTGTAGAGGCCCAAAATTTGTTTTGGGCCACATGATTAGATTTAATCATGTGGCCCAAAACAAATTTCAGGCCTCAATAAGCCTTCTAAAAGGCATGTGTGTATTAGGCCATGAAAGCAACCTGCAACTGTCTGATTAAAAATTTAAGCGGTGGTTTGATGACAATAAATAAAAGCCCTATTCAAGGCTAAAATATCTATAAAATTAAATGGTTATTTATTATTGTGGCGATATTTCCCCAAAATCAATGGTGGGAATATAATATTTGGCGAATATAATCAATATTTGTGATTATAGTATAAATTGTTGGTGAATCAGTTCCAATGATGTATCATTTAAAATATAATAAATAGGGGAATTAATCGAGATGATTTTTTTTTTTTGTTTAAAAACCTGGTGATTCAGCATCGTTTTTAGCTTGTACTATTCACCATTTCTGGAGGTCCCACTTTAAATTATTCACCAATTGGTGAAAATTCACCACTAAATTTTTCCCTAGCGATTGCCACTTCTTGGTCTTCTCTACGCACCAAGGTAACTAACTCAACTTTTATTTTCTACTTCCCCATAAAAGGCCAAAACAATGGTGGTTTCGGTGTAAATTCCCTTAGAAAGGAAACTGCATAGAATTTCTCCTTAACTTCAGCCTCTAGGGATCTAGAAATCCTTTTCTCATTTTTGGATAATGTTGACAACAGGACATAATCATTGCCAATTTGAATCCCCAGCCGAATGGCTTTGAAGATTTCTTCAAATCCTGCTTTCCCTTTAATATATTCACATGGAAAAAGGCCACCAACATAGCCCTCCCCAAAAAATAGGTTATACTTTTGGATAAGATACAATAGGTCAATTTTATCATAGAATTGAGGGCTCACAAATTTAACTACAATTTTCTCTAAATCCCTCAGAGATTGCATCCAAACAATTTGACAAAAAAATTGATAGCACCTGAGATGGGAATAAGGCCAGGCGAACTCTCGAATGGATGATGTCCTCACCCAACACATAGCAAATTGCATCCTCCTCCCACATGCTACCTATTTTGAAAATCAGATTTAAGTCTGCTTGGGAGAGATTCTCTTTGAACGGTCTCTCCCAAGCTTGGATGGGACAATTTATGTGGAAATTCCAAGGCCAAAGTGCCATACTTACCACTCAACTTTTACCTTGCCATTTAAAATTTTCTTGCCACTTGAAGACTTAAGCTTCGCAAAGAGAATATTTGTAGAACTTACCAAAAAGCAAATAAAATACCAAATTTAAAGCCACAAAAAGCAATCATGCAAAAGGCAAGAGTTGGAGACAACTTCTTTGCATGACTTTTGAATTTAATGCAGTGAAACCTTAAATGCTTCCATTCTTACAAAGAGAGAATCTCATCCTATGGAATTTAATAAGGAGTACCAACATACAAGCCTGGACGACACCTAAAAGATACCATCAAACCATACACCAAGCATTCTGTATGCAAACTCCAAGGGATAGGTCAGTGGCAATTAAATTGCCAAATGTGCAACTTGTCCTATCAAGTCCTTGGATATGACACACAGAATATTAGATCGCCGAATGATATCCTCTAAGTCCCAACCTAAGAGCATTTTTCCAATCAAACTAACTAATTATATGTGTAAGCAAAAATAGATATGAGCCAACATATAATCATTAAAAAAAAGCCATTTATAGCAGTGAGCTTTCAAGACGTTATTGTACCCCTATCATATTCCAACCTTTACGAGACAACAAAAACAGTTGGGTATGCTGAGTTGCTTACTTGAGGTGAAAAGCATCATGCTCGATCCAATGCAATATATTTGGATAGTTGTTGAGAAATGATAAATCAGATGAAACATTTATTTCCTACCCCATGCTGTCCATGGTAGCTAAAGAATCTACCAAATTATTACCTTCTCTGAGCATGTGAGATAGAATAAAATTGTCAAATTTCTAGAGAAGAACCCAAAATTTTTGGAGTATGTATTTGATATTCCAATTATGAATACTTTTTGTTTTGATTGCATTGACAATCAATAAAGAATCACCTTCAATATGAAGGTTTCCAATACCCATTTCTATGGCCATTTCTAGACTTAATACCAAATCATTGGCTTCTGCTACATTGTTAGTTCCTCTATGAAGATATTTGGATCTCATAATTAAAACTTTACCATGATGATCATGAAAACAGATCCTCACCCCAGACTCTCCTAGATTGCACTTTGAGGCGCCATCAAAATTTAATTTTATAAATCCTTCTTTGGGCGTTGTCCATTTTACCTGACTTCTATCACCTTTCACTTGATTTTCTTGCAACAAACTACCTGGGAAGGGAAACTTTATCTGCTTCCAGTTCTATAGAATAGAATTATCCCAATTAGTAAAGGAAGAACTAATGTCCTTCAATTCTCTAATGTTGGAATTGACAATTTCAAAGATTACATTTTCAATCTTTGCGATAAATGAATCTATGGACTGGGATACTTTCCTGAAGATTCTTAGATTCCTTTCCCACCATAAATTCCATATAACAATCACTGGAACTACTCTCCAAATACAAGCAAAAAAGGAGGATTTATAAAGTAGTGGCCAAGATTGAAAAAGATCCCAAAGTGAATTTGGGAGTGCCATGCTCAAGTTGAGCTTATTGAGAATGGATCCCCAACATTGTTGAGAAACCCTACAAGTAACAAATAAATGATCAACATGTTCAAGTTCCTCAGAGCACAAAGGTCACATGAAGGGATCCACAATTCTTAGCATTGTTAAGCAATCACTGGTTATAATGCATTTCCTCATAACTAACCATGCAAAACTTCCTGCCTTAGGGAGGATTTTACTGTCCCAATAGAAAGAAAAAGTTTTAAGTTTGAATTTTTAAAATTCAAATATGAATATTCTTCTAAATTCATTATTCCTAATTCTTCACTACACATCATAATTAAATATTCTAAATATTTAATTAAACACCTTCTTCACTTCAGATATAATTAAATATTTTAAATATTTAATTAAACACCTTTTTCACTTCTCACACATAATTAAATATTTTAATATTTAATTATGGAAGCTTCTAAATTCATGATGTAGGAGCATCCAGTGGTGTAAGGGCAATCCTACATCACCCAAAAATATATTTACTTTCATTTAGATTTTTTGTAGATGTTTTTACATTTTTGAATACCCTTTTCGTCGAAGAAGAATTCTCAACTTTCAGAACTGCTTTTCTGCTTTTTCTGCTCAACTGCTATTTTTAGCAGGTATGAATTTGAAGGCGTGAGGAGACATCAATTTAAAGGAAGTTGCGAGATAGAATAATAAACACTTTGTTGAAAGAATCAGGTGAAGATCATTCCCGGTTCAAAAGTTATTCAAGTTTCAGTTTCTGCTTTTTACCCTACAAAATCTTCGGAGCTAATTTTGAGGGACTTAAAGGCTCCGGATGGGCCCGAAAATTGGCGGAAAATGAAAGTGGTTAGCCTTTAGGCCCCACTTTTTGGCACTTCATTTTCGCAAGACCTTTTCGAAAATGTAATATCATTGAAGATCCGACGGTTAGATCTTGAGTTAGGGCTTCCGAAAGTTGGTGCATAATTAGAATGTTGTTTTTGGCTCCAAATGGAGAATTGGGCTATTTATGGGGTAGTTTCTGATTTTTGTGGGTAGTTTTTGGGGGAATTTCTATAGTTCCTTTCTATAATTTGCATGTATTGCAGAACTCGAGGATTTGAGATCCTCTGCATGTAAGAATTTCATATTTTCAAAATAATAAGAATCTCTGTTTTTTTGTGTGATTTTCTGTGTCTCGGGTTGTACCCTCATCAATTCATGTCACATATAATTAAATAATTGAATTATTTAACTATGGATTTATCCTCAACTACAAACTAAATCCTCATAACTAAAATTTCCAAATGGCTACTTTCCTTCATTTTTGAATGGAAGAGGTTGTGTAGGAGGAAAACATTCCACCTCTTTCTCTTTCCCTTCCATCTTTCTCTCCAACTTCTCGATCTTCCAGCGTTCATCTTACCATGCTTAATTTCAACCGTTGATGTTTGCCAACTAGGATTTTGCCTCCAAAAGTCAATAAATATAGCCTCTTTGTGCTTTGAAAAAGAGCTAGCCATCACAATCAAATTTAGCATGAGCATTATAATTGCATTATTGAGCATTTAGCAATCTTATTATCCTAGATTTCTTGAGCATAGCACAACATTCTAGTTTATCATTTTTCAATCATGGTAGATTATCTTTCATAATCCATTTTAGTCTCATATCTCAGCTTCATCATCTCATATCATTTAGCATATAAATGCATGTTGCATAATCTCATTCTCTAGGTTTTCATTCTGCCAAGCTACTTCTTACACAATCTGAGAGCCAACAACTTACGACGAATCCTTGGAGATAGAGGACAATGGGATGTCCTTTAAGAATCTGTTGTGCTTAGAGTTTTCTTATCTCTAACTTTGATTTCTTTGATATAATGTTGCATTGGTGTGTTTGTTTAACTCTTTAGTTTATTCCACATAGTCACAGACACACCTTCATTCTTCTCTATGTTGTGCATCTTTTCGAATTTTGTGTGTGTCTTTTTCTTGTGTTTTCCTTTTGGGGATGATGCAAGGCATCAAGACATTCATGTCTCCTTCATGTTCACCTGAAATACTTTCATTTTCTTTTTCCTTTTAATTTCATCTTTTATCTAGTTTTTCTTATGTTTTCCTTTTAGGGATGATGCAAGGCATCAAGACATTCATGTCGCCTTAATGTTGACCCAAAAGGATTTCATTTTATTTTTCATTTTCATTTCATCTGTATCTTTTTCTTTTTTTTTCGTTATGGGGATGACACAAGGCGTCGAGACACCCTATGTCTCTTCCATGTTGACCCAAGAGGTTTATCTTTATTTTCACTCTCTTTGTGTCATTATTCCAGTTCTATGTGTATTTGGGGGATGATGAAGGTTTTGATATCTCTAAAATCATTGCAGCAAAGAACATACTAACCCCAAATACATAGATCCTTTATGTGTTTGGTGTTTTAATTTTTGGGGGAAACTCCTCTCTTTTTCTCTTGCATGACACAGGTTTACTTGGAAACATATGACTTGCTATAAGGGCTTTCCAAGTTGGCTCTCATGTCTTTCTTCTTGTTTACATTTTTCATTTGCTACTTTAAATTAATTTCTCACAACATGGTTTTTAGCAATTTCTTTAAAGTTGGGGCATACATTAGCATTATTTCTTTTTCATGGTTCTCAGTGCAAACTTATTTCTTCATACGATGCATTTTTTTCTTTGTAGATGACATTGGGTGTTATTTCCTTCATGAGCATGATCTCTCTTAGCATATTACATTAATCTTAGTGGCTTGATGCGACACACTAAATCCCCTAAGTTGTGAATCTTTTATTCTTTGATTGGTCCTCCCTTGGAGACATTAGACATAATGTTCCCTAAGTTAAAGACCTCAGATGAACTAAGTGAGACTCCTTTGAAAATTTCCTATTTTTTAATTTTACATTTGTTATATGGCTACCTTGCATAACAAAGATTGCATGCATGTGGAGCTATCTTGTTTGTTCATGAACTCTAAGCATACAAATTTTTTCTTGTCTTATGAAGCTCGAAAATCAAGTCATTTTGTGTGGTGCCTTATTAAAGTTATCAGGAGGTATAAATTTGGTATGGTTGAGTGGGAAGCCCAATCCAAGGCATGAATTTACCCATAGCCACTTACATGTGTGTGTGAGTACATAACAATGATGAGTGTATGTTCCTCACCTTTTAGGACTTCTCACCCGATAAATAGCCATGAGTTCCATCGCCTCAGAGTGAGTATGCATTTTTTTCCAAAAAAAATAGCCTAGATTTGATCCACATCACGATGGACAAATGGTCAAAGCTTGATCCAGATTTTTCCTTGATTTATTTTTCATCTTTGGCAGAGTATTATTGACCTTATCCCTATTATTTACATCATTTTCATGTGTGTTCCTTTTTGCTTATGTTGGTTTTCCATGGGATCTTGATCTTGGGGGCTTGATCATCCCTCTTGATTGTTGTTGTCTCATCTTGCTAGAATTAGTAGATTGGAACCTCACTTGGTGCATGTTTGTCTACTTTAGTGTGATTTTGAAGCAAGTTTATCCTCTAACTAAAGTTGGGGCTAAATGTAGCATCGAAAAAAGGGTCCTTGGGGTTTTTCACACTTGTTTGGGTCCTCCTTGTGGATTTTGGCTTAATGTTGCCTTGATTTAGTGTTGTAATGTGGATAACGCATTCACATTAGGTCATGGGCCCTTGTGAACTAATATATTTTAATGGTGCCTTGTAAAGATGTTGTAAAGTGTTGTAACACACTTTCACATTCCTCTAGGCTTGTCATTAATAATTGGGCTTTCTTATTCTTTAATTGTCCCCTTTTTGTATCTGCAAGCCTTATATATGTGTATTTTTTAGGATAATCTTGACAAAAGGCATTCAAAACATCAAAATCCCAAAAAACCCACTTCAATTTCCTAAGGTGGGACTCATTCGTTGTTTTGGGCGAATGAGTACCCTTAGGTGGGACCCATTCACCCATGATGGCAAATGAGTCCCATTTAACTCAAAAATAAAATTTAATTTAAAAATTTGGCAAGATTTTATTCACCATTCTCACATAATTGAGTATAAATACAAGGTTCTCTCTCTCATTTTCCCCCAAGTAGTCAAGTACTCATCCTTATAGAAAGTTGATTTCACAAGAGAATTTGAGAAAGACCATTCAATTATTTCAAGGGTAGATTATCAAGTATTCAAGAGCATTCTTCAAGCATCAATCATCATGTCAAAGATAACATTCTTCATGTTTGTCATTGTGCTCACAATTGTGATGTAGATTTTTATTAGATGTTGTGGTCGAGGTGTTGATATGTGTTTGTCATTGATTTTAACACTATTAGCATTAATTTCTTTAAGACTATATACGTCGAGGATATCGAGAAAATTGTAATAGAATATGTTAAAGGTTGTGTGTGAAGCAGTGAAGATCAGTATGGTAGAAAGTTCAATATGTTGATAATGAGATGTTGCGGATTAAAGGGTTATTTTTCAAACCTATCTAGTTTCTACTCCAAAATTTTTAGAGGTGCACATGAAGATTTGAGCAAGTTATAAGTTTATGTGTTATGAAAGCTATTCTATTACCGCAAATGGTGTTCATGGAAGAAGATAATGTGATTCTGGTAATTTGAGTTGTTGTGTATGTTCCTATGGTATTTGTGGACATTTCTAGATCATGTTTTATTTGTGTTGCATGTTTGCATTGATCATTGTGCTCGTGATCTGAGATTTTCTCTTGCGTGTTCATGTTTTTCATGTTCATGACTGACAAGGTGCTTGAAGCATGTTATTGATCTTTCAGGAAGAATCTTTGAAGGTGTTTTATTTTCGAAAATATTGTTTTGGGTTTCTACTATGTTTTGGCCGAGCTTGGTTGATGCACATTGTTAATTATCCTTATTGTTTTGGGCCAACAATTTGCATTCATTCTATTATTTTGTTGAAGCCGACATGAAGCAATGTAATTTCTTGTCATGGATATACATAAGTGTTTGTTTCTCCATTTGAGGTGTGTGTGAAATGTGAAGTGTGTGAGTGCTATGTGTGAAAAAGGTTCAGATCATTTGAAGGCAAAGAAGAGTGTGAAGAAGAGTGAAAGAAAGTGAAGAATTGTTCATGTTCTTAACCAAAACTGTACTCAGGCATTAGTAGATGCTACTTTCTCAGTTCAAATTCTTTAGATGGATTTAATCTGAATGTTTTATGTAAGATAGTGAATCTTCCTTTGAGCAGTGAGCTCTAGGCAGTGTGCCTAAATGCATGTACATTCCTCATATATTCTTCTTATACTTTTAATAGGGTATAACTTGTGGATTAACCTCCAAGATGGTTTTTCCCCCAACAGGGTTTCCACGCAAAAAATCTTGGTGTTATGTGTGTTGTTGATTCATGCTTTCATTTTTATTAATCAAATTAGAGATTAAAGGTTAATAAGTTTAATAATTTTTAAATTCTATGACAACTGATTCACCCCCCCTTCTCAGTTGTATGCCCTTGTGTTGCCAAAAATTGGTATCAGAGCAAGTTCTTTGGAAGAATTTTAACAACTTGAGGTGATCTGTGATGGTGACATACAAGAAGGATAGTCGGAGATTTGATGGAACAAATTATTCTCTGTGGAAGACTCGAATCGAGTGTCATTTGAGATGCATTGGTGAATCCTACTAGAAAATTACATGCAATAGGTATGTTCTTCCTTAGAATGGTTCTACTACTACTGTTGAGATTAGGGATGTTGAATATAACATTAGGGCTAAAGAACCATTATTGAGTGCTTTGACTAATTCTGAGATGACGAATGTTATGGAGCTGAGGATTGCTTATGAGATCTGGAAAAATTTGGAAAATTTATATGAAGGTGATGCTAATGTGAAGATGGCTAAGCTATAGAGTTTGAAAGGAAAAGATGAACTATTGAAAATGGGTAATGATGAGAATATTGCTACTTTCATGCAAAGAGTGAATGAACTTGTGTGTGGTATCAGATGTTCTGGTAGATAGGTGGATGAATTAGAGATCATAAAGTGCTTAGATCCTTGCCTGATGCATACAAAATCAAAGTTATAGCCATTGAGGAGCTATGAACTGTGAAAAATATAACCAAAGATATGTTGGTTGGTAAACTTATTGCTTTTGAGTTGAGTTAATTCAGTGATGCCCCTCTGAAGAAAAAATCTACATTTAAAGCTACGACTTCCGAGAGAGACAAGCAAAGATATGATCTACGTGAAAGTTATTCTAGAAAGGTATTCAAATATGAGGAAGAAATGAGATAGATTGAAGAAGAATAAAGAGAACTAAATGAGCTTGAAGCACTTATTGTCAAAAGGGAAGCCAGAGGAGAAGATAAGTATAAAGGAAAGTTGCTTATTAAATGTTTTTGTTGCAACAAGATAGGTCATTTTGCATGAAGGTGTCCAAAAAGACTTCCTAAGCAAAGACCTTACAAGCCTAAATTTCGAAAGAAGTGTTACGATGCTGCTAATGAAGGTGTCATAGATGATGAATCTAATAAAGGGAATGTAAGTGAAGATGAGTTTGTATTTATTGCTATCAAGGAAAATAACCCTGTGTCTACTAATCTGCTAGTTGTACAAATGTGGAGAAAGCTCTAGCTACTCGAGTTGAAGAAAAAGATGAATGGGTAATTGCCAGTAGATGTTCACATCACATGACAGGTGATAAAAGTAAATTTGTAAGCCTGGAGAAGTATGATGGTGACCTATTGTAAGATTTGGTGATAATGATGGTGGTATTATCTATGGTAAAGGAAGTATTTATTTTGATGGTAAACATAATACTGATGATGTTATTTATGTTGAAGGTTTGAAGCATAATCTTCTGAGTGTTGGACAAATGGTTGATAAGGGATACAATCTTCAATTCAAATATGGAAAATGTAGCATACTGGGAAGTTCTAGAAATGTGATTGCTTCAGGTACTAAAATAAAAGGTAACAAATTTCATTTGAATGCTACTAGTAAAAGTTGTCTGATTGCTCAGATGAAAGTTGGTTATGGCATAGAAGAATGTGTCATGTAAAATTTGATAATATTATCAAGATAATTTACTCACAGGCCGTGAGAGATCTTTCTAAGTTGGTGAAGCCTACTTATACCATATGCAAGGAATGTTAGTTGGGAAAACAAACTAGAATTTCATTTTGAATAAAATAGCATTGTTCAAATGAATTATTGGAGCTTGTTTATACTGAATTGTGTGGTCCTGCTAGAATCAAAAGTCTATAAGGTTATAGGTAATTCATGCTGCTTATTGATGATTACTCTAGGATGATGTGGGTTACTTTCTTAAGGGAGAAATCTGAAGCTCTAGAAAAGTTCAAGATCTTTAAGGCTATGGTTGAGAAATAGACAGGTTTGGAGATTAAGTGTCTGAGATTAGATAGAGGTGGTGAATTTACTTTCGGTGAGTTTAATTATTTTTGTGAAGAGCATGGGATAAAGAGACAATTATCTACACCATGGACCCCTCAACAGAATGGAGTTGTGGAAAGAAAAAACAAGATAGTTTAGGATGCTACTAGAACTATGATGTTGGAAGGAAATGTCCCTCATATCCATTGGAGAGAAGCTGTGAGCATTGTTGTTTATATCCTTAATCAGGTACAAATCAAAGGTAATAATGGTAAGACTCCTTTTGAGCTATGGTTTGGTCATAATCCTATTAATAGATATTTCAAAATCTTTGGGAGTAAATGTTATATCAGGAGAGATGAAGATATAGGAAATTTTGATGCTAGAATTGATGCAAGAATATTTCTTGGATATTCTACTAATAGTAAGGCCTACCGATGCTACAACAAGAGATTGAAGAGAATGGTTGAAAGTGAAAATGTTAAGGTTGATGAAGAAATTGCTAGACCCTCCAGAACCTATGGATATGATTCTGATGATTAGAATAATAGTACAAACAAGAGTTAGACTTCAAATCAAGTTCAGATCATTTTGGTGAATCAAAAAGATCACGAAGAAGGAGAGACTAGTGAAAGTACAAAATAGAGATCACAAGAGCCTGAAATTCAAGAATACTCTAAGACTCCAAGGTATGTAAGATTAAATCATTCAGAAAATTAGATTATAGGAGATAAGAACAAAGGTGTCCAGACTAGGAGAAGAATTGTAGAAGAATACTATTTAATTTCAAAGGCTAAGCTAAGTAATGCCAATGAAGCATGCAAATATGAACATTGGATTGAAGCAATGAAATAAGAACTACAACAAATTGAGAAGAATAATACATGGATTCTTGTTCCTAGACCTAAAGACAAAAATGTTATTGGAACTAAATGGGTCTTTAGAAAAAAACTAAATGAATAAGGTGAAGTTATTAGAAACAAAGCAAGACTGGTATGCAAAGGATACTCTCAAATGGAAGGAATTGAATTTTTAGAAACTTTTTCTCTTGATGCTAGGATTGAAGCTGTGAGACTGTTTCTTTCTTATGTTGCTTACAAAAACTATAAAGTTTATCAGATGGATGTCAAGTCAGCATTTCTAAATGGTGAATTAGAGGAAGAGGTGTATATTCAGCAACCTGATGGATTTCAATTGACTGATCAGGGAGATATGGTTTGTTGATTGAAGAAATAATTATATGGACTCAACCAAGCCCCTAGAGCTTGGTATGCTAGATTGGATAAATACTTGTTGAAGCTTAGATTTAACAAAGGTATTGTTGATAGTAATCTATATTTCAAGATTGATGATGATAAATATTTGTTTGTGGAAGTCTTTGTTGATGATATCATTTTTTGAGGAGATGATGGTTTGTGCATGAAGTTTTCTAATGAGATGTAGAATGAGTTTGAGATGTCAATGATTGGAGAGTTGAAATTATTTTTGGGATTGCAAATTACTCAAGTAGATAAAGGGATCTTTATATCTCAATCCAAGTATGTGACAAAAATGCTAAATAAGTTTGGTATGAAAGATTCAAAACTAGTCAGTACACCCATGGTGACTGAATGTAAGTTGACACAAGATGATGATTCTCCGAAGGAAAATTATACTAGATATAAATCAATGATTGGTGGATTGTTGTATTTGACTCAAACTAGACCTGATATCATGAATGTTGTATGCATTTTTTCTAGATTTCAAGTTGATCCTAAGGAATTTCATATGATTGTTGTGAAGAGAATTTTTAGATACTTGAAGGGAATAGTTGATTTTGTCCTATGGTATCCTACATATGATGATCTTACTTTAAGTGCCTTTACTGATGTCGATTGGGTAGGAGGTGTGAATGATAGGAAAAGTACTAGCAGTCAAGAAAAAAGTAGAATGTTGTTTCTTTGTCTACTACAGAGGCAGAATATATTGCTACTACTAACAATTGTACTCAAGTATTATGGATGAAGCAAATGTTGAAAGATATCAGAATTGTGTATGATGAACCTATTGCCATATTCTTTGATAACTCAAGTGTTATAAATATTTCTAAGAATCCAGTGTTGCATTCAAAGACCAAGCATATATCTATCAAGTACCACTTTTTGAGAGATAAGGTTAGTGATAAGGAAGTCAAACTAGAGTATGTGCCTACTAAGGAGCAAATTGAAGACATATTTACTAAGCCTTTTCCAAGGATACTTTTGAGTATCTCAGAGGGAAGTTAGGGGTGATTACCCCTCCTAATCAGAACTAAGATGCATAGTCTTTGCATCAGTCTATGCATTCACAGTCATATCTTGATTCAGATGATGTTGTGGTGACTACTACTTAGGGGGAGTAGTTAGATGATTCAGTTATGTGGTTCAAATCTTGTGTACCTTTTCCATTGATTTCAAAGGGGAGAAGAGTAATGTGAAAAAATATTGAAGTGCAATGTGTAAAGGGGAGATTGTTGGAAGAAGAGTTAGTTGCATTGATGGTGTGTTTTTCACATCATGTGTTGCCATCAATGCAAAAAGGGGGATATTGATGGATGTTGTGGTTGAGGTGCTGATATGTGTTTGTCATTGATATCAACACTATTAGAATTAATGTCTTTAAGACTGTATATGTCGAGGATATTTAGAAAATTGTAATTAAATATGTTACAGGTTGTCTGTGAAGCAGTGAAGATCAGTATGGTAGAAATTTCAATAAATTGATAAAAAGATGTTTTGGATTAAAGGGTTTGTTTTCAAACCAATCTAGTTTCTACTCTGAAATTTTTAGAGGTGTGGATGAAAATTGAGCAAGTTACAAGTTTCTATGTTCTGACAGCTATTTTGTTACTATAAATGGTGTTCATGGAAGAAGATAATGTGATTCTGTTAATCTGAGTTGTGTATGTTGTTGTGGTTTTTGTGGATGTTTCTTGATCATGTTCTACCTATGTTGCACATCCACATTGATCATTGTGCTTGTGATCCGAGATTTTTTCTTGCCTGTTCATGTTTTTCATGTTCATGGTCGACAAGGTGCTTGAAGCATGTTGTGGATCTTTGAGGAAAAATATTTGAAGTTGTTTTGTGTTCGAGAACATTGTTTTGGGTCTCTACTATGTTGTGGCCAATCTTGGTTGATGCACATTGTTAATCCTTATTGTTTTGGGCTGACCATTTGTATTCATTCTATTATTTTGTTGAAGCTGACATGAAGCAATGCAATTTCTTGCTACAGATATATATAAGTGATTGTTTCTTCATTTGAGGTGTGTGTGAAATGTGAAGTGTGTGAGTGTTATTTGCAAAAGAGGTTAAGATCATTTGAAGGAAGAGAAGAGTGTGAAGAAGAGTGAAAGAAAGTGAAGAAGTATTCATGTGCTTAGCTAAAACTGTACTCGAGCATTATTAGATGCTACTTTCCCAGTTCAAATTCTTTAGATGGATTTAATCTGAATGTTTTTTGTAAGATAGTGAGTCTTCCTTTGAGCAGTGAGCTCTAGGCAGTGTGCCTGAATGCATGTACATTCCTCATATATTCTTCTTATAATTTTAATAGGGTATAACTTGTGGATTAACATCCACCATGGTTTTTCCCCTAACAGGGTTTCCATGCAAAAAATCTTGGTGCTATGTGTGTTCCTAATGTGTTGTTGATTCATGCTTTCATTTTTATTAATCAGATTAGAGATTAAAGGTTAATAAGTTTAATAAGTTTGAAATTCTATGACAATTGATTCACCCCCCCTTCTCAGTTGTCTGCCCTTGTGTTGCCAAAAATTGGTATCAGAGCAAGTTCCTTGGAAGAATTTTAAGAACCTGAGGTGATCTTTGATGGTGACATACAAGAAGGATAGTCCGAAATTTGATGGAACAAATTATTCTCTATGGAAGACTCGAATCGAGTGTCATCTGAGATGCATTGGTGAATCCTACTAGAACATTACATGCAATAGGTATGTTATTCCTTAGAATGGTCCTACTACTACTGTTGAGATTAGGGATGTTGAATAGAACATCAAGGCTAAAGAAGCATTATTGAGTGCTTTGACTGATTCTGAGATGATGAATGTTATGGAGCCGAGGATTGCTTATGAGTCTTCCTTTGAGTAGTGAGCTCTAGGAAATGTGCTTGAATTCATGTGAATTCCTCATATATTCTTCTTATACTTTTAATAGGATATAACTTGTGGATTAACCTCCACTGTGATTTTTCCCCTAATAGGGTTTCCACTGAAAAATCTTGGTGTTATGTGTGTTCCTGATATGTTTTTGATTCATGCTTTCACTATTATTAATTAGATAAAAGATTGAAGGTTTCTTAATTTTAATAATTTTGTAATTTTTTAACAAATGACTCATCCCCCCTCTCAGTTGTCTTCCCTTGTGTTGCCAACAAGTTCATGATCCAAGCAAGCTTTGCATTGAATTTCTATCAACATCCAGCAAGAGTCAAGAATCGAATCCATTGCAACTATTTCAAGCATAATTACAACACTTTATTGTGAGAGTTTAGTGAGTTGTAAAATCATCTTTTGTCCATTCATAATTATCCATTTACATTTTCTTTCATTTCAAGGTTTAATTACCAACAAGGGGTTTGACTAAGGAAAACCCCTATTCTCTAACCCCAAAACCATTTTTCCCTCTCTTCGCATGTGATTTGTAGGTCTAGGTTGCATATTTATCAAGGAGCAAGATTGAAAAATTTATCATCAAGTTTTCAAGCAATTCAAAGTTGTCCAAGTTGTAAACAAGCCTTGGAGTAGCTTATAGAAGGTCTATAGGCTGAATTTTGTAGTTTCGGACCCAGATCTGAATCAAGAACAAAAAAGAAGACTGAGAGCTACATGATCTAGTTTTGAATTCCTAGAAATCTAGAAGTGGACTAACTCACCACTCTTGGTGAATGAGTCCCACTGTACCTTTCTATCAGGGATTTTTGCAGATCTGAGTACCTATTTGTTTGAAACCTATTCCAACATAGTTTACTTGAAATTGGACCAATTCACCTAGCTTGGTGTATGAGTCCCAGTTGGATTCAATAGTGTATTTTTCAAGATTTTAGATCTCCATTCCACCTTCTTCAGTTTCCTAGGTGCATATTTTCAATTTTATAGTTTTATGTTGCATTCTACTTGCATTTCTAGGTCATCTTAGATACTACACTATGTTTTAAAACATTTTCATTTCTAAGTTTACACTTGGTGGTGAATTCCTCATTTCTTATTATTCAAACCCCTAAAAAATCCCCTTCACAATATTTCAATCTCCTTTGCACTGAAATATCAAGGGTTTGTTCTTGAGTGAACTGTGCCTTAGAAAAGTGGATCTCTCTCCTTTTAGGTCTAAAACCCTAGAAGCTCTAGACAAAGGACCACACCATTTTTCTAACTAGTGAAGGGAATTTTCTAGGGGATGGAATGATAAGAAATGAGGGGTTCACCACCAAGTGTAAACTTGGAAAAGAGAATGTTTGAAAACATAGTGTAGCATGCAAGATGACCTAGAAATGCAAGTAGAATGCAACATAAAACTATAAAACTAGAAATGCACACCTAGGAAACTAAAGAAGGAAGAATGGAGATATGGAATCTTGAAAAATCCACTGTTGAAGCCAACTGGGTTTCATACGCCAAGCTAGGAAAATCATTCCAATTTCGGGTAAACTTTGTAAGAACTAGTTTTAGACAAATGGGTACTTAGATTTGCAAAAATCCCTGTCAGACAGGTATAGTGGGACTCATTTTCCAAGAGTGGCGAATCAGTCCACTTATGGATTTATAGGAATTCAAAACTAGATCCTATAGCTCTTAGTCTGCTTTTCTATTCCTGATTCAAATCTGGGTCTAAAACTGTAAAATTTAGCCTATATTCCTTCTCTAAGCTTCTCCAAGGATTGTTCACAACTTGTATGATTTTGAATTGATTTGAAAACTTGATGACAACTTTTACAATCTTTCTCCTTGATAAATTTACAACCTAGACTTGCAAATCACATGCAAAGAGATGGAAAAATGGTTGTGGGGTTAGAGAATAGGGGTTTTCCTTGGTCAAACCCCTTGTTGGTAATTAAACCTTGAAATGAAAGAAAATGTAAAGGGAGAATGGTGAATGAACAAAAAATGATGTCATAACCCACCAAACCCTAGAAATAAAGTGTTGCAATTATGCTTGAAATGGTTGCAATGGATGTGGTTCTTGACTCTTGCTTGATGTTGATAGATCTTGAATGCAAAGCTTGCTAGGATCATGAACTCTACATCATAATTGTGAGCAAAATGATAAACATGAAGAATGTGATCTTTGACATGATGATTGATGCTTGAAGAATGATCTTGAATACTTGATAATCTTCCCTTGAAAGCCTTGAATTCTCATGCTAAAATTCTCTTCCAAACTCAATTTTTTATAAGGATGAGTACTTGAATGCTTGGGGGGAAATAAGAGAAAGAACCTTGTATTTATGCTCAATTATGCAAGAATCCTCGAAATTACAACACTACAAGCCAACATTGGATCTTGGAGAATATAATCCCACCAAAGATTTAAATTAATTTTTTTTTTTGAGTTAAAGGGGACTCATTTGCCCAGAATGGCGAATGAGTCCCACCTTAGGAATTTGAGGTGGGTTTTTAAGGATTTTGATGTTTTAAATGCCTTTTGTCAAGATTATCCTAAAAAATACACATAAATAAGGTTTGTGGGCGCAAAAAGGGGCGAACCAAAGCATAATAAATCCCAATTATTAATGACAAGTCTAGAGGAATCTAAAAGTGTGTTACAACACTTTACAACACCTTTACAAGGCACCATAAAAATACATCAATTCATAAGGGCCCAAGACCTAATGTGAATGTGTTATCCATATTATAACACTAAATCAAGGCAACATTAATCCAAAATCCGCAAGGAGGACCCAAACGAGTGCAAAAAATCCTTAGGACCCTTTTTTTGATGCTACACCAACATAATATAGAGATGTGATCCTTATAGGAGTGGAATTAAGGAGATAAATCTTTGAACCATCAAAATATATAAAACCTATGAAATACTCAAGCTCCTCTAAAGTATCATCATCAAAGGGAATGATATCTACACCATTTTAAGGTGAATGAGATAATATATGGAAGGATCATCTGGGAATGAAAATATATGAGATTGACCATAGATATCCCAAATGATGGTCCAAAATGTGTGGATACAATCAATGTATAATACAAAATACATAGTGTAAGATCAACACTATAAAAAATTAATCCTACAACATGATAAATGATATTACCCCATACCATTCTACTCCTTGGTGTGTTTTTTTTGAGATATGGTTTAATAAATAAAATGGACAAGATTAATCCACATGAGATGTGTTAGCATGCCATTTACTCAAGATGCATAATTATCATTTTACAATATTACTACACAAGGATGAATATATAAAAACCCATGATACCTCATCACATGATAAAATTAGAGAGCAACAAAATAAATAGATATAAAGAAGCTAAAATGAGTTCATCTCATGAAAACAAAATCCAAGTGCTAAGATATACAAGTAACTAAATATAATGTGAAATAATGGAGAACTCAATAAAAAATACCTAGTGTGGGTTCTAGGAAAAGTGTGCATATATTTGAAGAGCTTTGAAATACATTTCCAACACAAATACAAGAATGAAAATTGGAGATATAGAGAAAAAATTATGAGCTCAAAAGTTAAAAAATGATTATTTGACTTTAATAGGAAATAAGACATACTAGTAGAAAAATATAATAGTGAGACCTATACCATTGGATATCATGAGAAACCAAATTTCTAATGACACCTTGATTTCCAATGTTTTTCATTCTAGAGAAAAAGTTAACTTCTTTATGGGAAAAGCTAGGGTTTGGGGTAAGCAAGGGTATAATGGTTGAAATCAATGTGACATGAAATATTTAATATCTTTTATATGCTCTAAACCACTAAAATATTCCCACTTCCTATATAAAAAGTATATATGAGGTCAAAAAATCACCATGAAGTAAAATAGACTATTATTTTAATTGTATGAAGCCCCTTTTTCAAATCCATAAGCTATTTTCGAGCACCGATGAATGGTTTCATGGGTTTTATGGTATTAAGTAGGTACTAAAATTGGTATGGATACCCCTAATTTGGTCGGTAATGATAAAAAAAATAAAAGGAAAATTTTGTCAGCAAGACTATTTTTATTTGTTGGCAGATGTTGTTTGACAACACAAAGAGAGCTACCATTCACAATCAAAATCAATATGAAGATTAAAATAGTCACTGATAAACTCATTCAAGAATTAAAAACTTCTATTTTTTCCAAAAAAAAATATATTTGCATTTTGAATGCAACAATGGTGGTTTTGTATGTCCTTGTGTGTCCCATATGATGAATGGATCCATATATTATACAATATTTTTTTGACTATTTTTTTACTCCTAATAAAATTTGTTAAAATTTCCCTAGTCAAATTTTGGCATTTGGACAAGATGTTCTAGGGCTTTTAGACATTTTGAAAACAATAGTGATCTCTATTTTTTTTTCCAATATGCTTTAATTTTTATTCAATGATAAATATTTCAAAAAAGATAGGAATTCATAGACCTAGTGCTCTTACACCATGTTTAAGTCAATTTTTGAACCCCAAACCCCCCATAAATTTTTAGGAAATGCATGAATACCCATAATTTCTAATCAAAGGAAAAAAAACCCACATGATAAAAAATAGCATCCAAAACACATGCTAATACATCTAACAATCAATACCTCCTAGGTATCAATACATCAATAAACTCATTCCAACAACATATGCAAGCTATAAATCACAATAATAAGCTCCATGTATCAAACTTGTCAATTAAGAACATACATATCCAAGAACTCCCACTACATAGGTAATGTAAAAGCATTTCAAGTATACCAATCAACACTATACCAAGGTGTGATAAATGATAAAAATAATTACAAAGAAAAATCACAATGATCTAAATATTCAACCTAAACATCTACATAATCTCTCACATCATGTCACCACAATCCTCCCAAGTCATATAAACATGAACCTCCAAGAAGGAACCATAGAATGAAGAGAGAAAACTTGTAAACCATAACATGTCGTTCTACCAACACCTCAAAAGTGCTACACTATGTCAATTATGATCTCCTTATAACCCAAATGAGAAGCCTCAACAACACCTAACCACTCAATCTCATAGATCAAGTACAACATATGCATCACATAAATGCTAACATGGATGTAAGCCTCTCTAACCAAGGAAATAAAACTCAAATTATACATTCCTAAAATAAGGAAATCATCCCAATAACCATCTCCTAAACTCATCATCGAATGAGAACATAAACTCAAATGCACAAGGAGATAACCATGCAAAAATTCCATCAAAATAGATCCTCCAGAACTAACTATCCATAGCTCAAGATACATATATATGAAAGGTATAGAAATATAAACTCTTTCTAAATGATCCTCAAATGAGTCTCCTAAAATCAATCACCATGGCTCAATTCATTCCCATGAGAAATAAAATAATGAAACATAAACACATCAAAAATATGAGTGACAATACCTATTGGATGATAAAGTGTCAAGTAGACCAAGAGTGGGGAATGAGAATTCTCATCTTGGATAACCAAGTCATTATGACTCACTCGAAGAACAATCTCCTCTATAGGTCCATCATGAAATAACATCCATATCTAGGTGAAATATCCTTGGTCTTCTTGCTGAAACCTCCAAAGAGTAACTGTCTCAAGAAAATATCTCTAACCATAAGAGAACTTCAACCTCACCCACATCTCTAAGTATCCATGAGAAACTCTAACCGATCAATCCATGCTAAACTTTAAATGTAACACAACACTTTCATGAAGCTCCCAAGGAAATGACCAATGTACTAAATACTAAGAAAACCAACAAGATTAGTGTCAAAGCTCCAACCATAAAATCAAGAACCTATCATGACATCATGATCTAACCATCTCCTCCTAAGAAATCACATGCAACAATGCATACATCTTGGTCTCAAGAGAATATGTAACATGTAAAAAATCTAATCTAGAATCAAGAGTACATTATGAAATTTACCAATCACACTATAAACCAAGAATGAACATCTCCAATTACATGAAGATAAACATCTCTAACGATGAATCCATGTCACTACCAATAACTACCATTGAACTATGATATCGAGCTACACAGGGAATCATGACAACCCTCTCCTCTATGTAGATCATCCATTTCCACACATGCAACTAAAATGCCAATCATACCAAGTAAAACTAAGATCCCTAATCCAAGAAGATAAAACCACCATCAAAACATCAAGAACCAATCCTACACTACCCATTCATCACTGTCAAAAGCTCCCACAAAAATGTAACTAAGGAAGTAATCAAGCTATCATGACATCATGATAAAACCCACATGCTACACATCCCATCAGCTGACTAATCAAGTACTCTAACTATCCATTCTCTCATTCCAAAGCAACATACCAATGCAAAATGATCATAGATAATTATGCTAACTAACAAAGTCTACATCAACACTGAAACTATCTTATGGATATAGATAGTCCGCATTGAGTCATCCCACTACAAGAAAATAAGTAGTTAATCCATAACTTTCATAACTTCGAGATCCTAAACAATGAAGCATACAAACTCATTATCACATTAGTAATAAAAAATCTAAGATATCAAAGATGATAATCTTGTAGACATCAAGACTCAAACACCAAATCGACCACAAATCTGATTTTCCAAACATGTCCACAAATGATTAACCATAGTCAAGGAATTAATCAAGCATCAAGGAGATAATAAAAACCTCCTAACACCAAACCAAATCACTATCAAACAACCACACACATGATCATGGCCCTCTAATACTCAAATGTACCTACATATCAATGATACCATAATCATAGCCAACATTGTACGTGTACTCAACTATCACCCATAAAAGACTCCAAGTCTCCACTCATTTCAACCCATGTCCTCAAAACTAAAGACAACTTTTGTACTTGTCACCATCAAATTGAAACTCTAAAAAAACTTGTAAACCTATACCAAAAAGCAAAAACTTGATAATCAATTGTATGATCATAAATAACATATTAAAACATGTACTCTTTCAAGGTTTCACCTCTTGACTCATATAGATGCTCATGTAGTCACATCTCGAATCTCAGACACCTATAAGTGATAAAAAAATTCCATCCTCATCCTACACCACAAAATAAAAATATAATTGATCCATTTCTTAATGCATTGTACATTCTCTCCAATGCCTATTCAAAATTGGAAATCCGATTCTATATACAAAAGTTATGGCCAAAATCATGAAACGCAGAACATCTAGATTTTAGGCTCCAAAAGCTAATTAAAAAAAAAAACCATGGATCAAAACCTATACTACCGTGTATATTATTGAAACCACCTTTCCAATGAGTATAAGAAGTTGAAAATCCAACATCTTCAATGAAAGTTATACCCATTTGAAAAAACTACCCAATTTGGCTTGTCGGTGACAGTCTGGTGGCCTCCGAGTGACACACCAACGGGGCTATGGTGGTAGGTTTTAAATTACATTTAAAACTATTTAAAATTTTCAATTTATAAAACCTTGGGCATATTTAACATCAGACCCGATAGCAACATTAAAAGTGATTTAATCTTTAATATTCAAAGTTTTAAAGTAAAACTTGTGTAGTTTTATTTTTTGTGGCTGATGGAAGGCCTGCTGGTGGCCAAGATGCTATTGACTGATGACTATTGGTTGTAGATGGTAGCATCAGTAGGGGTACCTGCCAGCATAGGTGCATGGTGTCTGCAAACCTCTGCCTTATTTTTCTTTTATTCTTTTTTCAAATTTTTTTTTTCCTTTTTTACTTTTTTAATAAATATTTTTTACCTTCTAAAAATTATTTCATAGGGTTTTATTTTTCTATTATGCAAATGTCCAAAATTAGAGGTTGTGCAATCATATGGCTAATTTTTTTGTATATTTTTCAACTTTTCCAAAATAAAGAAAATTTAATATGAATTTGTATTTCTCAGTCATCTTGAATGCAACAATGAGGTCCATTTTGTCTCAAGAGCTAGGTCATCCATGAAATGTCTTCTACAAAACCCTCATATGAAACAATAATCCAAGAATACCTTCTGACCATAATTTTTCATGCCTCAAATTTGGAATAATTCCAACAAACCTCAACACCTCAAAATACCAAGTTAGCATAATAACACCTACAAAATGTTTTCCATACCTTGTAATTCCTTAGATCTAACTTGAATTTCCATGGATTCAAATTTGCACTAAATCTACTCAAACAAGGGTTGTAACAAAAACATGGAACCTCACACCTCCAATCAACCATGAAATCTCTGATACCAATTGTTACAAAATAATGCATGAATACACAAAATATTTAATCCATTTCCTACATAAACCCCATGAGATAAAAGCATGCATGCAAGTAACTATAATATATATATCAAATAGACAAGCCACAAGAGAACACAAGATATACCTTGGGAAAACCCTCAAGAGGGGAAAACCTAGCCTCCAAAAGCATCCATACTCCATCTATTATTCAACAATAAAACATTACAAGAGTTACAATGAATACCTTTGAAGCATAAATTCTCTCCAATGCATCCTCTATATCTCCAAGCACAAATCCACACATCCCATGCTATGCTTCACATATGCACTCCTTAGAAAGACTCAATAAAAATAGCTCACTCACCTATACAACCTTAACCACTAAACATGTGCTTGTTTTTATAGATACAAGCTCACATAAATATAGCCAAGTGGTAAGATAAAACCATGTGAATACAAAACCATTGACCCCTCATTAAAATTGGGTACAAAGTTTTCAATGTATTAAATATCTCCAATATTACATTATTATCTCATGCCTCTTACACATTAAATAATAATACAATGTTACAATACAATATACAAGTGGTCCTCAAATAATTACCTAGTGTGATTAACCACACCTCCTAGGTACATCAAAAATAGTTAGCCTATATGAAACCCTAGGCGAGGATTAAATCAGATCATGACAAGTGTCATCATCTTATGCTTCGAGATAAAAAATAATATGACTTACAAGTAAAAAAGTACTTGTTTAACTTTAGCTTGAGTATGATAATGTAAACAAGGGACATAATTAATTAATTAGGTGATTTTCTTATTTTACTCTAACATACACATCATGTCACAAAAAAAGTGTATACCTTGATACTTTTCACTCATTTGGACCTTTGCCTATGGACTTTGGACCATTTTTAGTCCCTTTTTACATCTTTCCAAGCGTTTTGACGGGGTGTTGTAAAGTGTTGTAAAAAAAATTTATTCTATCCTAGGCTTTTCATCACTAAATCAACCCTTAATGACCCCTTAATATGCATACAAGACTTATCTTAGAGTGTTTTATGGAGACAATCTCGACAAACTATAATAATAATATTTTAATTACCAAAAATCAATAAAAATGCCTAGGTGGACTAGGTCTCCACCTTGGACAACCTAGTCCTATGTGGCTTCAAATGCAATTTTAAGTTAATAAATGTCGGAATTTAGGTCTCTAAAACCCTAAGGTCGGTCAGTATGAAGTTATTTCAGGAAAGTTAGGGAATAACTTGTATAAATAACCTAAAAAACCATAATTCCTCATTAGGTACCCTCATTTTCACTTCTCCTCTCAATTTCTCTTCACTCCTTCTCAAGCAAGCTAGGTTTTGATCCTCCAAGTCAGCAAGACACCATTGTTGAAGTATTCAAGGGCTGATTGTTGCAACAACACAAGATCTCTCATCAAGATAAGGTATTCTACTTCATTATTTGATTTTTCATATTCATGCTTTACATCTCTATTTCATTTTGGTTTAGTTACCTAAAAGGGGTTTGACTAAGGCAAACCCCTAATCCTTAACAATCAACATTTTTCTCTTTCTTGTCTTGTGTGATTGCAAGTTCAGTTACTTTGAAGATCATTGACGCATTAAAGACTTTTTGAAGACCAACCCTTGTATGCAAGGTCAAATAATTCACCAAAAATCACTCTCAGGCCCAAATACCAAAGTTTTAGAAGCAGGAAACTGTGAAGAACTAGGGTGCAAACCTAGGGCTTCTGTTTCCTCTTCGAAAACTCCAAAAATCTTGAAGAGGACTAAGTCACCAAGAATGACAACCTAGTCCCTCTGGATAGTCCATTTTGTGATTTTGACATTTCTAGACACCCATTTGACAGAAACGACCTCTAGACTAGTTTTTAGGAATTTGCTAGAAAAAGGACTAGATCGCCCAACCTGACACAACTGTCCCTTTCGGCCTCAACATCAAATTCAGCAGTATTTCCAGCATCTACAAGGTTATAGGTGCAAATCCATTTAATATCTAACCTTTTATTTTAGTTTAATGTATATTTCTTAGGTTATTTTGTATATATTTGCATATCTCATGTGTTTTCCAACACTTTACATTTCATAGGTTTTACATTCATAGTTAGCTTCTATTTTTAGTTTCCAACATTTAGATACACATACACAAAAATATCACAACCCCCTTTCTTTGAATGAACACCCAAAAACCCCAAAGACCACTAAGGTGAAACAGAGCACATTGATTCCAAATGTTAGCTTCTAGGGTGAAAAACCCTAGAAGCTCATTGTGGGAATCATCTTTCCCCTACTTCATTTTTGGTGGTTCATTTTGGTGAACCTGACATCCTTACACCCTTCCTTTCTGGTTTAGATTCCATCATTGTCCTAGGATTAGCCTGTATTGCATATTGCATTAGTGAAAGTGCATCCTAGGGTTTCAAATTTTGCATTAGTGAAAAGTGCATTTAGGTTGCATTTTGCATCTTTGAACATTAGATCTTTCTAAAATTTTGCATTTTTCTGTTAAGTTTGCATTACCCTACACAAATACCACATGTACCAACCCATAACTTATAAATTTTCAAAATAATCATTAGGAGGACTAGGTCACCATTCTGGGCAACCTAGTCCCTTCAAGGTTTTGAAACTACCCTTTACAGAGATGAAAACCCTATTTTTGAGATTTTTTTTTGTGCCATTACATACCTATATCAATAGGTTGTGTTTCTGTTACATGTATTTTACTAAAATTAGCATAAATTAGCTCATTTTGTGCATTGTAAACTTTCAAAATTTTCATTTCTAAAGTTTCATTTCCAGATCATTGATAATGTAATTAGTAAATTGCCTTCTTTAACAATTTGAAAATGGAATTTCCTTTATCTTGTATTGTAAATTATTTAAACATATTCATATATTCATTTTCTCTTTATATTGTTTACAAATTCTTTAAACATGTTAAAAATTCTTTCAATACATTACCTAGTTATGAGAGTCTAGCGAATAAAATTGTTTATAATGGTCCTAAACATATGAAACCTACTATCTCTCCTCTTTGTGAGGATGATGTGTTAGAAGTACATACAAACATAGATAATCATGGTGATTATAATTTTTCCCCTCTTGATACCTCTCCTTCTAGTGACAAAGGTCTCCTGTTAAAGGAAGGGACAATCGTAGTGCATCATGACGATCTTGCTTGTCCTTCTCCTCATTCCCTTTGGGAAGATAGTTTAACACAAGAACATGACATTATAAACACATTATTAAGCAGTACCTTACCTAGTCTCCTTAACTATGATGATAAATATTTCCCCCCTCTAATACCTCTCCTCGATGTAAAGAGGATAGTTTGGTGTTAGAAGATACCTCGCCCAAGGGTCATGAGACTATTGACACCCTTTCCCTCATGCTCCTGCCCTTTGGGGTAATCTATTTGAAAATCATAGTGTATCTTCTCTTGATGCCTCCCTCCCTTATGATGAAGCATGTGATGACCCTCCTCCATGCTCTCCTACTAGGGTGGATGGTATGGAACAAGCGAATGAGTCTTTTGAAAATCAAATAGACTCCCCTCTTACCCATCCCACTCCTTCTTATCCCATCAATGATCATTCCTCTTTTGGTGACGAAGTCACTTTAGATAAACCAAGCCTTAAATGTCAAGAACATGAGGCTTGTAGTTCTCCTAAACACTCTCCTTCTAGGGTGGATATCATGATGCCAACCAAGGATAACATTGCCTCTCCTTCCCAAGGAGATGTCAATATTATTCAACCTCAGCTCATCCTTTCCCCACCTCCTAAACCTAAATTCATTCTCTCCCCACCTAAGCCTAATGTGTTGCGGCAATTAAGTCATAATACCATTGCTCATACACATTACACCCGCAACAATCCGTGACCCCAACCATCAACCTCAACACCCTTATCTTCATCCACTCTTATTCTTCCTAACCCTCACTTCAATTCCTTCCTTAGGGAGTATGACCTTGTTGATCAACTAAGGAATATTCCCACAAAAATATCTTTATGGGACCTTATCCAAGCTTCCCCTCACTATTAAATCATGATGCAGGATGCCTTACAACAAATTCCTATCCCTTCTAATGCAAAAACAAATGGAATTGCAGCTATGATCCAAGGCTTGAATGTTGACATTATTTTCCAGCAAAGTGAGCTCCCTCCTCTGGAAGTGCAAAACAAAGTTGAATCCTTGATGATCATATCTCAATCCAAAAGAATAGGGATCAAGTGAACCCAGGTTGATAATGGCTTCATTGTCAATGTGTGTAGTGTCAACCTCTTGGATTAGCTACATATTGATAGATCAACCATCCAACCTTCTTCCATGTCCCTCATTGAATTTGAAAGTATCAGAAAAAAGCTGCTTGGTTTGATCACTTTGCCTCTTACAGTTGGAGCGGCCACATTAAACACATCAATCCATGTTATGCCAAATGATGTTTCATCTAACCTCATTTTGAGCAGGCCATGGATTAATCATGTAATGAATGGAATTCCTTCCACACTTCATCGAAAGATGAACTACATCTACAACAAAAAATTATACACCATTGATGCTGATCCTGAGCCTTACAGTGTCTTACACCTTGAGAAAAATAAATCCAAACCCTTCACCATGTCCACACCCACCCAACCTATGGAACCTGTATAGCCCAAGTCCTTTGATGATGTTCTGGGTTCCTTAGACTTCAATCCTCCCCTCAAGGAAGAAACCAAGACCAACAACAAATAATATTCAAAGGGAAATAGAGTCTTGTTCACACAAGACTCAACTGATCCTTCGAAAGCATCCACCTCAACTACTTTTTCCACCAATGCGAACAATGAATCATCACCCAATCCAAACAAGCTGAAACAAATTTATGAAAAAGGTTATGAGATCATGAAGCAACTTGGCTATAGTGGACAAGGTTTTGGTGCTAATGAACAAGGTATTTGCAACCCTATCGAGCCTCATACAAAAATATACAACCATGGTCTTTGATTTTTCCCTTTCATCGAAATCGTCAAACCTTCCTCCAACACCAACTCTATCTCACATCACGTTTCTACCCCTACCTTCCAAAGTGATCCTTTGTACCCAACTAAGGACTCTTTTCTTAAATCCAATGTCATTCGACAACCTCCTCTAGATTCAGATTTTACACACTCCTCCAAAGGAGTATACAAAATCTCACAATCTATAGAGCCTTTCGTAGGTATGCCATCCTCTACTAAGCAAGACCCTTCCTTCTCCCAAACCAAAGGATCACGTTCTTCCCTTGATCAAGAGGGTATCTTTTCAAGACTCCTCCAAGATCACTTGATATCCCTTCCTCCCCAAACTCGAAAGAAATTTTCCAACAAACATTCCTTTTGTGCCTTCCACCAAGTTCATGGTCATCACACTAACGAGTGTAAGGCCTTGATCAACATAATCCATCTTAAAGAGCTTGGCACTCTCCCTCATGCAGGGGTACCTTACTCCTCTAATTGATACAAATTCACCCTCCCTTTCATCCGCTCAATCCTTTCGGCTCACTCTTGTCCTGCACTAAGTGGGGGAAAGAGGTTCGTTAGCCTTTCTCCCTTGTATGCTGCTTGTTGTTGTCTCTTTCAACTAGTTGTTAACTTTTCATGAAAATATAAGAGCAAGCTTGGTATGTGGATGACATTTCTTAATTTGAATCACATGTGACATACTCCCCTCCTCTTCACGACATAGCTTTTCGGCACCATATGACTCCACATAGGGCTTTATGGACAAGCTCTCATATCCTCTTCTTCTCTACTTTAAAGTAATTGTTCACAGTACGGTGATTCACAATTCCTTTGAAGTGGGGGCATACATCACCACTCATATTTCATTGTGCAATCTTATTTTTCTTGTGATTCCTTCTCTTGAGAACATTACACACAATGTTGTTCAGGATCGAGACATCTGCATTTTTCCTTTTTTGCATACAAGATGAGCCCTTGCCTCTCTTTCATACAAGATGAGTACAGTTGCAGTTCACCTCTCTTAACACATTATGTATAATCTTCCTTAAGATGAGACATCACATGAAAAAAATAAAAATACCTTTGAAACAAATCATTTCAAACCATCACTTTTATTTTGTGGTGCCTTATCAAAGTTATCATGAGGCATAACTTTGGTATGGTTAAGCGGGAAGCCCAACAAGCGACATGAATTTCCCCATAGCCACCTTTTTGAGTACATACCAAGCGTGTGTATGCTTCTCACCTTTTAGGACCTCTCACCCCACGAACAACCTGATGTTTTGTGGCCCTAGAGTGAGTGTGTATCTCCTTATTCTATTCACATTAATCCTTATCATTGCATGACCATGTATCCCATTTTGTTGTAATGCAGTCACCCTTGAATATCTTTTGCACTGATGTCAAGTTGACTTAGAATCTCAAATCCTTGGGGGCTCGACCACCTCCTTCATCTTTCTCATTCTTCTTCTCTGTCACTCTTCGCCATCTCCATTGGGCTAATTTAGTGTGAGTTTGAAGCAAGTTCATACTCTCACTAAAGTGGGGGCTAAATGTGTCACCAAAAAGTGTATACCTTGACACTTTTCACTCATTTGGACCATTTTCATTCCCTTTTTACATCTTTCCAAGCCTTTAGACGAAGTGTTGTAAAGTGTGGTAAAACATTTTCATGCTCTTCTAGGCTTGTCATCACTAAATCAACCCTTTATGATCCCTTAATATGCATACAAGACCTATCTTAGAATGTTTTATGGAGATAATCTTGACAAACTATAATAATAATTTTTTAATTACCAAAAATCAATAAAAAATGCCTAGGTGGACTAGGTCACCACCTTGGGCGACCTAGTCCTATGTGGCTTAAAATGAAATTTTAAGTTAAGATATGTCGAGATTTAGGTCTCTAAAACCCTAGGGTCGGTCAACATGAAGTTATTTTGGGAAATTTAGGGTATAACTTGTATAAATAACCTCGAAAACCCTAATTCCTCATTTGGTATCCTCATTTTAACTTCTCTACTCAATTTCTCTTCACTCCTTCTCGAGCAAGTTGGGGTTTGATCTTCCAACTCAACAAGACACCATTGCTGAAGTATTCAAGGGATGATTTCTACAACAACACAAGATATCTCATCAAGACAAGGTAATCTACTTCATTATTCCATTCATCATATTCATGCTTTACATTTCTATCTCATTTTGGTTTAGTTACCTAAAAGGGGCTTGACCAAGGCAAACCCCTAATCCCTAACAATCAACATTTTTCTCTTTCTTGTCTTGTGTGATTGGAGGTTCAAGTACTTTAAAGATCATTGATGCATTGAAGACTTGTTGAAGACCAACCCTTGTATGCAAGGTCAAATCATTCACTGAAAATCACTCTCAGGCCTGGATATAAAAGTTTCAAAAGCAGGAAACTATGAAGAACCAAGGTGCAAACCTAGGGCTTTTGTTTCCTCTTTGAAAAATCCAAACATCTTGAAGAGGACTAAGTCACCAAGAATGGTGACCTAGTCCCTCTAGATAGGCCATTTTTTATTTTGACATTTCTGGACACCCATTTGGCAAAAACGAGCTCTAGACCAGTTTTCGGGAATTTCCTAGAAAAAGGACTAGATTGCCCAGCTTGGCACAAGTGTCCCTTTCGGCTTCAACATCAAATTCAATAGTATTTACAGCATCTACAAGGTTCCAGTTGCACATCCCTTTTCTATCTTATGTTTTAGTTTATTGTATATTTCTTAGGTTAGTTTGTATATATCTGTATATCTCATGTGTTTTCTAGCACTTTACATTTCATAGGTTTCACATTCATAATTAGCTTCTATTTTTAGTTTCAAACATTTAGATACACCTACATACACATATCACAACCCCCTTTCTTTGAATGAACACCCAAAAACCCTAAAGACCACTTAGGTTAAAGAGAGCACATTCACTCCGAATGTTAGCTTCTAGGGTGAAAAACCCTAGAGGCTCATTGAGGGAATCCTCTTTCCCTTCTTGAATCTTTGTTTTTGGTGGTTCGCACACAAGGACATTACATGGTCTATCTTCTTTCTATTATAGAGAACTTTTCCCTCTCATGGAGTTTTATTTTTTTAAATTATTTTGAGTGGGGTAACCTACCCATACTCTCTTGATTTTTTCTTTACATTTTTGCTATGGTCTTCTCTTTGTCTCTTTTTTTTGGGGATTGTTTTGTACATGGGTACCTAACATGGATACATATTTTTTGAGACCCATCAATTAATTTATTTACATACACCTAAGTTATGATTATGGGGAGTGTTGATCTATTATTTTATGCTTTCATTTACTTAATTAAATAACTACATTTTATGCACTTAGGATATGATAATCATACTTAGGTAGGTACCTACCTGGGTAGGTTTTACTTGTATAATTTGACTTGTAATTTTCTTATTTGATAGATATGAAGTTGTGTAACTACATCTTGTTCATCCCTAATTATTTATAAATTTAAATCTCTTGGTAGTGTATCTTATACATACCCACTTGTAGTTCTCACATGAGCAATCTAATATAGTCTCATTGTAATTCACCCTTTGATTATAATGTGATTTATTATATCTTATTGATCTTCCTTTCTTCCTTTTAGGCCTTCTTGATCTTAAATGGTTATCTCCATAGCCAAATCTTATAGGTTTTTAAGGTTCTTATATATGCACTCTCATTTTTTCATATTATTGTAAGAGGGATAAGATGATTATATTGGTGTAGTCCTCTATTGATCAATACAATCTTAGGTCCCTTTAGTCATAATTTTTAAAAAAATTATTATCAATGTATCTTTGGTATTCATATGGTTTGTGCATTTTAATTTTCTTCTTCATTATTCTGTTAATATTAAATTGAATCAAGTGTTTGATTAGATTGAAACATGTAATTACTAATATTATTATTATTATTTTCACCTTTTATTCAACATAAAACCATGCTTTTATTTCAACTATTAAATTTCTTCAAACGTCAATTTATCTTATTTAATTTTTTTATATGAAGACTAGTAATATACTAATATAGTTTCAAAATATTCATTCACCTATAATTTATGTTTTAAAATTTACATTAAAAACATTTTATTTAATAAAATATAATTTTCTACTTTTTAAAAAATTACCAATTATAATTTTTTCCTACTATTTTCTTTGAATTTTATATGGGTTTTCTAAAAAACTTGCAATGTAATAATTATTTTTAATGTAATTTAATTTTTATTTTATATTTGATAATTTTATACAAATATTACTCACTACCCTAATATCTTTAAATAAAACATTAATTACTTATCACTCCACTAATTTTTTTCTTTGAATACCTAAAGTTATTCACTTTTTTTACTAGGTTTACTATTGTTTTGTTGACTTTGGAAAGTGTTAGCGTGAATATTTTCACATTCTTAAGTTTACTTAGGGTTAATAATGCATTTGTTTATTCGAGTAGTTTTTTCCCATGCCGGGTAGTTTTCACGCCCAATGCATTTTTCAAGCCTTTATATGGCACCTTGTACATTATGTAATATCATTTCTCAATGCATTTGATTTCATTCATGGTGAAATAGATTTTTATGCTTCTCTCTTTATTTATAATGTTTTTTTTCGGTTTGGAGTTGCTCCTGGGTGCCCCAACATGGTATCAGAGCAGTTCTACTGCAACCACCTTCCATGAGAGTTTTCACAAGGCGAGAGTTGAGGCATACAATTTCTGTGCTCTCCATTTTGGTTGTTGAAGGAGGTGCTTGCAGTGGTGGGGTCTCGATCTGAAAATTGAGAGGGCACCATTTTGCTGGCACAATTTTTTTGCCATGATTGGTGGTTGCGAATACCTTCATGTGGTGATGCAATTGAAGTTTTGAAGAGGCATTTTTTGCTATGCCGAATATTTTGCTTGAGCTGATATTCCTGTGGAATGCATGGAATACCTGTTGTTTTGAGGTGTACCATTGCAAGAGGTTGCAATTTGATCCATTGTTGGTTGAAGGTGTTTCTTCTGCTCTAGGTGATAGTTCTTTTCCATTGTGAAGAACGCTCTTTATGAGAATCTTACTCGGCTCCTTCATTCTCAAAGTTGGATGCATTGGAACGGACTTAGGAACAGTTTGCAAGCTGCTCCACTAAAAAAAAGCTAGCCTCGACAAAAGGAATAGGAGGCACGTTTTTTTTTTTAAACTTGTTCTTTGGCATTGAATACATTCATTGTTGATTGGCATTCGAATTCAACATTGAATGGCATGATTCTATTGTTGAGAGGATGGGATAGAAATTTTCTCTTGTTGCAGTCGTACTCTTTTTGTTGCTGGAGTTTTTTTTGGCAAAGGTGATTGTTGGCATTGGAGTTTTTTCTCTGTTGGAGGCCCAATTCTATGTTGGGAAGTCACATTTGCATCCACAACTAGGGGTTTTTTTTTTTTGGGGGGGGTGAAAAATACATTTCTTTTTTCACTTGGCAGCAAAATCTTTATCCCACATTGGTGAAAAATAAGGTTTCAAATGTCTTTTTATACCTGAACATCCTCCTAGTTGTTTTAGCTTAGGCTCATGGATATTATATGGAGAGGCCTTAGCTTGTGTAGAGTGTCACTGGTGATGGCTTGCTCATTCTACATGGAGAAACCTATAGAGGAAGCATGGAGTTCTTGGTGGTGAGCTTGTGGAAATTCTTTTTTGGAGAAGTTTATTGCATGGTGTAAGAAAGGTACTCGTTTTGATAAAAATTTGTCTCAAAGTTGCAAGTTTAAATTTTTCCATCTATTGTAGCCTGAATTTTTTTTGCCTCAAAGTTGCAAGTTTAAATTTTTCCATCTATTATAGCTTGAATAATTTTTAGTTTCTTGTTCAAAATTGTCTCTTTTTTTGGCAAAAATTAGTGTTGTGGAATTGAAAATAATTGGTTCTATTCTTTTTTTTGGGGGGGAGGGGGTGGGCAGGAGGGTATAAGTAGTCTGTTGGTCAATTTGTGTTCATTTGCACATCATGTTAGAACTAAGAATAGAACCACTTACCCCACACAACTACCACACATGGAAGCTCAAAATGTCATAGTTGTTGCAATCTCAGGGGATTTGGCAAATGTTGGATGCCAAACAACTGAAGTTCACTAAGGATTTTGAGAAGTTTGTCATAGAAACAAAATGGATGAGGCTAGAGGGCTCATAGGTCTCCATGTGTTTGATAATCTTTTGTTTCACAGTGTTGAGTTTAAGACACCAAAGAAGTATGGGATAAGCTTGCTGAGTTGTATGGGAAAGTAAACCAATTCAAAATCTTGTAACTTGAAGCTAAACTCACCTCTCTCTCTCCAAATTTTTTTCCCACTCTTTAGGATTACCTTGCATAGTTCAAATTGATCTTGTCACAATTGAAAGGGTGTGGTCATGCCAAAAATGATTGTTGGTGTAGTTAAATGTGTTGTACCTTGTCCTAGGTCATGATTACACCTTAGTTAAGTTTACTTAGGGACCACATAGGAGGTAGTTGGAGCTTTTCCACCTTTGGTGGCCTTATCATGTTATTATTTTATCACTTCCAACTTTCATGGACATATCATGTGATTACCTCTCCACCTTTTGTGGGTGATCCACCATTTGTGGTGATTATCACATTATCACTTTTCCACTTTAGGTGGAGTGATAGTTTTTCATAGTTGTCTCTTGTCATAATCTTATGCCCTTCTATGTTCTCACCTTGGCTATATAATCAAGGCATCTCTTATTTGTAAACAATCAATCATATCACAATCATATCATTGTATCAATTGATAAGAATATAGTTTATTCTTGTCACATTCATATTCTCTCTTTTTGTGCTTTCCACTTGGTTTCAATATCTTGGCAGCCATAGCCAATTCTAACATGGTATCAGAGCGGGTACGGTGCCATTAGAGAGTCTTTTTTTGAAGAGAGATACTAGATTTGGGGAGGTTAAAGGTTGTCGTATGGCCTTTGGCCATAGCCTCCTATACATCTATGGGCCCTCCTCATCATACTGACCAGTCATCATACCAAAATCGGTCAAATCTCTAAATTCGGTTCCCCACAAAACTATCGATAGTCAAATCAAGGAACCGATGACATATATAAAGCCTGGAAACAAAGTCAAAATCTAGCAGGACATTTAATATAGGTGAATATTTTGTGCGAATATTCTATGACAAAGATTCTGCTGGCAAGAATCAAAATATTCCGTTTGCATCAAGCATATTCTAGCAGGTATTTGATGACAACCTACGATGGCTTGAAGGTCATCAAATTTAATTGGATGCAGCGCGTGATAGTCAAATGACTGTCAAATTTGATCTAGTGACTTGATGATGACATGTTGCATCAACACCACATCAGCAAGGTCTAAATAATTTTTTCACCCCTCCCATTTGCATTTTTAATTCTGAAATCTATTTTCAAACGCTCATAACTAGTGCTCATAACCTCCTTTTTTCGACCAATTTTTTTTTATTTAGGCTAATTTTTTGTGCTCTTCACAGTGGTGCAATCAATTTCTGGTTTTGGTGTCTTGTTTTTCTATAATTTTCATATTCTCACAGGTGTTTCTGCTTTGTCCTCATTTTGGGAACTTTAGGAGCTCATATCTTGCTCCAACAGTAACATTTTTGGGTGATTTTTTTTTTTTTGGAAGTGCATGATTTTTTGTGTACTTTCAAGTGGTCTAATCAGATTTATCTCATTTGCTATGAATTTTTCACCTTGAGCTTGAGGCTTATTTTGGCAATTTGCATGTACCATGATCAAAGTCCACTTCACTGGTTTGGCAAGTGGCAATTGTAAACACACTAAGTATAAAGTGACAAATTAGATATTTCTTTGGGGGTTTCTTGATTGAGTGATTTGGGGGGGTAATCTTGCAGTGATTGGTTGCACTCTTTTGTTTTGTTTGTGTTCTTACAATGGGGAAATCACAAATTGAACTCCTAACTCCACATAATTATGCTACATGGAGAACAATAGTATGGAACTATCTTTTGATGAATGGTCTAATAGGTCATATGAAGGACACTATTCAACAACCTACTGATGCTAAATCTAAATGGAAAAATGGGATATTGATCGTGAGAAAACACTTGGATGCATAAGTTCATTAGTCTCATTTGATTTACAATTTCATATTGAATCATGTAAACCATGCCTAAAGAAGCTTGGGAGACTTTTGAAAATTTGTATGGTAAAACATATAAGATTAGGGGATATCAGATTAATAATGATTTGATGAATCTTGATCCTAAATGTTTTGACCACATCCAAGACTACATATCCAAAGTCAAGCAACTAAGAACAAAATTGAAAGAATGCAACATTGATAAAGAGGATTTACAATTGATTTTGAATGTGTTATCCAAGCTTGGTCCTGAGTATTTAGTGTTTTTCCCAGCTTTCATACCCATCAAATTTCTATTGGAGCATCATATGTTGATCCTAAGTTTGATGACTTTTCAAATCTCCTAATCCAAGAGGAAGCTAAGTTAATGAACATGGGTCTAATCAAGTCTTCCAAATCACATGCATTGGTGTCTAGTGAGTCAAAGGTATAGAAAGAATCAGGGAATCTTGATAAGAAGAAAAAGATGAAAAAGAACAAGCCACATAAAGAATCATAATCTTCCAAAGGGGAATCATCCAAGAAGGAGAGGCCTTTTTGTGCATATTGCAAGAAGGATGGACATGAAGAACACTATTGTTATAAGAAGGATATTGATGAGTTGGAAAATCTTCTAAAAAAAAATCACATTGATTTTCCTTCTAGAATGTCTAAATCACCTCCTTCTTCTTTAAAACAGTCTAAAAAGGACAAAGGTCAAGCATCTATATCAAGATATAAAGGACAAGCTCTTTGTGCTTTTTTAGGTCCAAGATCAGGGAGATGGCTTCTAGATTCAGGAGCTTCTCATCAAATGGCATCTTCACAATCTATTTTCTCTTCATTTCAACCTTGTACTATGTCTCTTATCTTGATGGGAAATAATACATACATGAGTGTAATTGGGAAGGGATCTATTAGTTTTGGGGACAACACTTTCCAAGATGTCTTGTGTGTTCCTCATTTGACAAACAATCTTGTTTCCATATATCAGATTACACATGGTGGAGACAGGATAACTATGGAGTTCACACCTGATTCAATCATCATTCAAGACTTGGAGAGTAGAGAGATCATTGCTATTGGGGTGGTTGATCATTCATCTCAATTGTATACCTTTGCAAATTTTTCTTGTGATGATGACATTGTTCCTTTGACTATTGATCATATGGACCAGATTCAGAGGAGACATTTGGCTACTTGAACTTGGGATTTTTTACATAAGATCCAGTACTTGAGCCATTCATTTCATCTCCTCCACCTAATGTTGCAGTTGATGATGCTTGTGTTTCCACAGTTTGGGTTCCTTGTGATTCAGTACAACTAGATATACATTTTCTTCTAGATATGACTACTTTGGATGACTTCTTGACAGGTATTTCAGACTTGTTTGTGGATTCTCATCTTGTAGATTTGGGAGAAATTATCAATAGCATTCATCTTCTCTTTGATGAAGATGCTCCTTCTTAAGTTGTTGCGAGGGAACACTCTAACCCTCTTGTTCATTCTCTACATGATCATTCTTTGCAGTTTGGCATGAGTGTGGATACTTTTGGAAAACATTTGGAGGAGGCTTCTTTGTCTTCCGAGGGGATATCACTATCTTTGGATCATGTTCTACATTCATCTCTACTAGATGTTGGATTGTCCTCTTCAACAGTGTGGCCTAGAACACCTGTTTGGAGTGTGTCAACTTTCAACATCGACATGGAGACACTTGAGCATGCTTCAGAGACATTATCCATCATCCATATTCTTGACATCCTGCATACATCCATGGTTTTGTTTCTTCCTAAGGGGAGGAATTTTGTTCGGCGAGATTGAATCATCTTCAACATTCAATGTTGAGCTTCTACCATCATTGCAGGAGAGTCAACATTGAGGGGGGGGTGCCTTGTCTCTCTTCTACTTCTCTCTTATGGGGGGGTCTTTTTCCTCACATGGGGTTTTGGTCTTCTCATGCATCATTGAGAGAATTTCATTTTTTGTATCTTTTATCTCTTTTTTGGAGAGGAGTTTTGTCCCATTGGGTTTTCTCCTTTTCTCCGTTTTTGAGAGATTTATTTGCATTTGTACATGGGTACCTAACATGGCCTAGTTCTTAGGACCCATCTTGCATTATTTTATTCTGTGTACATTCTCCCTAAGTTGCACTTAAGGGGGGATGTTGGTGTAATTAAATGTGTTGTACTTTGTCCTAGGTCATGTTTACACCTTAGTAAAGTTTACTTAGGGACTACATAGGAGGTAGTTGGATCTTTTCCACCTTTGGTGGACTTATCATGTTATTACTTTATCACTTCCAACTTTCCTGGAAATATCATGTGATTACGTCTCCACCTTTTGTAGGTGATCCATCATTTGTGGTGATTACCATATTATCACTTTTCCACTTTAGGTGGAGTGATAGTTTTTCATAGTTGTCTCATGTCATAAGATTATGACACTTATCATAATCTTATGCCCTTCTATGTTCTCACCTTGGCTATATAACCAATGGGTCTCTTATTTGTAAAAAATCAATCATATCACAATCGTATCATTGAATCAATTGATAAAAATGCAATTTATTCTTGTCACATTCATATTCTCTCTTTTTGTGCTTTCCATTTGGTCTCAAGATCTTGGCAGCCATAACCAATTCTAACAATGATGATGAGTGCATGTTCCTAATCTTGTCAAAACTTAGAGGTCATTTTCAAGTGTTTGCCTCTACCTTCTATTCTACTATGGATTTCATGGGAGAAGACCATAAGATACCTTCCTTTGAGGTGTATTATGATCGACTACCTAGGGAGAAAGCCAAGTTGATCTAGATGGATGCTCTTCCTAAGAGTCATGCCTTGATGGTGCAATCTTCAAGTGGAAAGAACAAGAAATAGAATAAGGCCTCTAAGTCTAATGAGAAAGTTAAGGACCCTACTCCTAAGATCAAAACATCTTCCAAAGAGGAAGCATCACAAAAGAAGAATATCAAATGTGCTTATTATAAGAGATCTGGACATGATGAGCACAGGTGTTATCTAATAATATTGATGAGCTTACTCACCTTCTTCATAAGAACATCTCACTGCCCTCATTAGAGTCCCCCTCTTCTTCTTTTGCATCTCCATCAACATCATCATCCAAACCAACATAGTCTGGAAATATAGGGTTTGCAAGTGGTAAAGATGATAAACACTACATGGGTAAAGGACATGCACTAGTGAATTTTGCAGTACATTTTGTTCATGACAAATGGTTTTTATGTTTTGGATCATCTCAACACATGGCTTCTAGCCCCTATCCTTTTTTGGGTCTTCATCTTGTTTGAACTTCCAAAATTCTGTTAGGAGATAATAAACTCTTGAATGTTGTGGGGTTAGGAAATTTTGAGATAGGTGATGGTTTTTTTAGGGATGTATTGTGCATACCTGAGTTGCACACAATTTTTTTTTTCATCTATCAGATCACCCATGGAGAGGTACCGAAGACTATAGAATTCACTACAAATTCTATTATCGTCAGAGAGGTTGGTACTAGAAAAATCATTACAGTTGGTAATTCTAATCATGAGTCTCGTTTGTATACCTTCTCTCACTTTGTTGATGATGATGACTATGTTCCTTGCACTCCTCCTGCCAATGTTGCCAACAATTCCTTAGGAGAGATGGGTCATCTAAACTTTGGAGTTCTTCAGAATCATGTAGATACATCTCCTATTTCTTCAGAGGTTGATCTTGTAGCACAAAAGGATATTTTTGATCCCTCAGATGTTGTTTTATTGGATGATTATTTGGCAGGCATCTCAGATTTGTTTGTGGAGTCTCATCTTGCAAATTTGGGAGATATACTTGAGGGGATTTCTCTCCTCTTTAATGGTAGTTTCAGCATGGAAGTTGATACATCTGGATTGTCTTTGGACATTGATATTGATGAGCCTTCACTTGATCTTTTTTAATCATGTTTATGTGGTGTAATATTCATTCTTGGAGACTCCTCCTCACTCTTCAGAGATTCCTATTTGGAGACTTCTCTTCCTTTTGTAGTTGGACATGGAGTGGCTTCTTCTATTGGACTTGTTTCTTCCTAAGGGGAGAGGAGTTGCTTGTAGGAATTGGATCATCTTTTGTTTTCAGGCCTACATCATCGACATTGGAGCTTCTTCATTATGGGGGGATATAATATCTCATTTTTTCCTTCATATGGGGGAATTACTGATTGAATATACATGATGTATGTAGTCCTTTGGGGGTGTGATTGAGTCCTCCATCCATGCATCATTCTTGTTTTCTTTTCTCTTTTGGAGAGGGGTTTTATTCTCACATTGTTTTTCTCCTTTTCTCTGGTTGTGAGAGATTTTTTGTTTTGCATTGTAGTTGTGCATGGGTACCTTACATGGTCGTGTTGTTGGGACACTTTGCATCTCAGTTTGCATTTTTAGTTTCCCTAAGCTTCACTTAAGGGGGGGGTGTTAGCATGAATATTTTCACTTTATTAAGTTTACTTAGGGTTAATATTGCATTTATTTATTTGGGTCATTTTTTCTTGTGTCGGGTAGTTTTCACACCCATAGAATTTTTCATGCCTTTATAAGGCACCTTGTACATTATGTATTATCATGTCTCAATGCATTTGATTTCATTCCTAGTGAAATAGTTTTTTATGCTTCTCTCTTTGTTTGTGAAGGTTGTTTTCGATTTTTAGTTGCTCTTGAGTGCTCCAATAGAAAGGGTTTGACATTATTCCTTGATGTCTTCTTATTAAGTACCTCTTAGATGCATCAATTCCATAACATTTTGTTATTATTGTGATGACACTATATGAAAGCGTGGTTGGCCGTGTTTGAATTCCTATTTGATTCACAAAGGATATTAATGATGTCATTGGTGCTAAACAAGGTTGTCTGCTTTATATTACTTATTAATAGATAAAAAATTATTATTTATGATATAATCATCACTATTTTGTTATTTATAGATAATATTAGTCTCATGTCACACAATAATTTGAATATACAATGACATATTGGTATATTAAGTTCATGATGTGATACTTTACAAATGAAATTGAATAAAAGCAAGGTCATTGATTTGAACACAATTCAATAAGAAGAAAGTACAAATAAAATTTGGTGGAAATGGTTTCCAATTATAATTACATTGTTTGTCTTTCGTGAGACCTCCTTTGAATATTCTCCTTGTTGCACATGAGAGATTATGGAAAGTCTATTTTACACTTAATAAATTTGAGAGATAATATTTCTAACTCTACTATTAGGATGCCAAAAGAAAATTCTCAACTTTAGTGTCACCTTTTTACAATATGATTCTAGAATTTAGAGTTACAATTAGGCTTGCATTGTTAGAGTTATTATTTTCATCATATCCAAAAAAATTGGGAAAGGAAGTTAGTTTCACATGCAATTATTTTGGTTGAGTTTAGCATTCATCCTTTCCATATGTTAGTTACTTTCATGTAGTGATGTCGTTTCATAGCTTAAGATGTATGGTAGATACAACAATTGAACATGATAGATACAATATTTAAACAGTAAATCTATTGAAGACTCTTCAATTATCTATAAAATCATGTAAAAAAAAGGATCAAGAACATTGATTATTCCTAATGTATGAGTTTCTTATAAAAAGCAAGTAATAATATCAGTCATCTTGCTCCTAATACCTTCTCCAACAATGTCCTCCATATAATGACGTTGTTACTTCTCTCAAAGTAATGAACCCACAAAACCTCGAGTTTGACCTTGAAAGTTGTTACCCTTCGAACGTGCTTGTTTGGCCTAATAGAATACAACGTTTACATGACATTTCTCTCCTCAATCATTGAACAAACGGGGCCCCTCGATGTTTTTTAATTGAGGCCTGTACTAAACCTATCATTCCAAGCTGTTGTATACTAGTGTGAAATCATGACTTGTGTGAGATTCCAAGCGCCTATCCCCGACCCACAGTCAAGATTGCACCTCCACGAGCATCTTCTCGCTGGGACAAGGAGAGCACAAAGGAAGCATTCACTTCATTCTCAGTGTACAGAGGACATCTTCATTTAGAATAGTTAACATTGATCTCTAGTTGTCTTAGAAGATGGGAAAAAGGGAGAAAGAAGACTCCGTGTGGGTTATTGAGGTTGAATCAAGTTTAGAAAGAAACCAGACCACATAAATCCCACTGTGGCCTCATTCATACCGTTCCAAAATCTCTCTTGTGTAAAAAGGATCGGGTTTTCTATCTTCCTAGAGTCATCTCCTTTGGGCCTTACCATTTCCAGAAAAAGGATGTACAGAATGATGACATGGAACTGCTTAAGTCAGAAATGGCAAGGAAAATGCATGATAGAATCACCAGGAATGGTAGTATAACATTGGTTGGTGGTTTAAAATTTGTTGTGGAAGAGTTTAAATCGAAAGAGATCCAGGGAATGATAAAGAAAAGCTATGCTGAAGATTTTGAATTTAGCAGTGAAGTGTGTGCGTGGACGATAGTGAGGGATGCCTGTTTGATTCTAGAAGTCCTCGATAGATTCGGTGAAGACAAATGTCCAGAGGAAAGAGTGCCGATTTTCCTCGATAGTATTCTAAGCAGGGAACGGCATCATCCACTGTTTACAGAAATTGTGAAAGATATGGTCAAGATGGAAAATCAACTACCATTCTGGGCTTTGGAGAAAATCAGGCTCTGTATAGTAGGATCAAATGATGATATCTGGTTTGAGTCGGCACTAAAAGATTTATCCCCCATCAAAGTACCACATGTGGGCAATCGGAAATACAATAGAGGATCTCATATCGTGCAATTGCTTCATGACTACATTGTTGACAGGCAAGTCTCCGCCCCCTCCAATGTCCAGCCAGCCGGCTGTGGGATTAAAGAATTGAACTTTCACAAAATTATGCCCAAAAGCATTCGTATAAAATGGCTATTAGTCCTAATTTTCTTTCCAGTTTTTGTTATAATTTTGCAATATATTAAGAACCACATATTTGACATTTTGTACTCTATTATGAGCTGCCTATCCCGTAGAGAAGAGGAGACAGAAAAACATGTTCCATCTATAGGGGATCTAAGAAGGGGAAGAATGAAATTCAAGAAACTGAAGGGTGGAATTAGTCAAATTAAGTTCAACAAGAAGAATTCCACACTGTATTTGCCTCAGTTCAAAGTACATGACAGATCGGAAGTGATACTCAGAAACCTGATTGCCCTGGAAATCTGCTCCCAAGATGAGCAGAAACCCATTACAAGGTATACCATTCTAATGAACGACCTGATTGACACCAGTCAGGATGTGGGTTTGTTGAGACGCCAGGACATCATCACCGGCAAACTTGGAAATGACGGAGAGATCGCTAGGCTTTGGAATTCTATGGTAACGCCCACAGAAATGCCCAGGTACGAATCTATTGATGAAGCTGCTGAATCCATAAATCGTTACCACAAAAAGTGCCATAAAGGTTTGGCTTCTCTTAAACATCGTCGTCTATGGGGTGATTTTATTGGGCTGCTAGTAGAGTTTATCACGACTTATGGTTCAAGGCCATGGTGGTTTTTCTCTGGTTTGATCGTACTTGTAATTTTAGTGTTAACAGCTGTACAAGTAGTTTGCCTTTTTAAATCCTGTCAACACAAATAGACACTTAGTCTTCTACTGCTACTATACCCACATTGTTTAGTGTTTTAAATATATTATTTTGTAAAGCATTACAGTGGTACCTTATGGATTAGTGACGTTGAACATGAACTTATTATTCTTCATAGTTATCTTGGCTAATGAGTTTTGAAACTTAAGTTGACATCTGTTAAAGTATATTTATGTGATCTCATCTCTATGTCTTAAAAGATTAAGCAATTTTGATTTTATTACACTTTCAAAAAAAAATTAAATCTTACAAGAGTACCATTTTTCTATGTAAAGTGTAAATGATTGAATGAATAAAAGAAAAATAATTTTAATATGAGGATATATCAGGGAAAAAGATTTTTTAAATAGACATAAAAATATAAATGACAGTAATAAATTTTTTAGAATAATAATGAAATTATCACTTTTTATTTATATTATTATAAGATCTGTTCACTCTAAAAATATATAATTTATTAATTTGAACGTATTTATGTTAAGTAGTTGAATGCTTATATTTCTACTTAATAATTTTCATTTTTGATTTAATATTAGAGGATCTTTTCAAGAGTTCTAGCAATCTACAATTCTAAGATTCCATGATAATTGTAGATGAGAAAAGTGTTTATTTTATTTTTCATTTCTATGTTATAGGTTATTTTATATGCATGTCATTATGTATGATTCTAGCACACTTTTTTTTTTGTGCACCTATTAACTTCATAAATCCCTTATTCCATTATAGTAAATCATATATCTCAATACACACTTGACTTAGTTCTCAACTCCTTGTAGTTATTGAATTGAACCAAACCTACAATTATATCCCTTGGATGGGATTGTAGGTGTGATTTTGTCACTAACTTTAAAAAAATAAATCCATTTTTCAAGGTTCATGATATGGCTACTATTTTCTAGCATGAACACCTAAACTTATAAATCAAACATTTATGCTTTCATAATTAAAGGAACCATCGTATAACAATTACGTAAAATAAGAGATCACGAGAATATAATTAAAGGATCATGCAAGAGCATATCATCTTACAAAAAATAGTCATCAATTGGCACCAACCATTACCAGTCAATAAATTGGCATTTCTTGTCATTCTTGCAAAGACACCTATTTTTCACAACTTACATTAAAATAATTGGTGTCATATATCTTACCTAATCACGATCAATGATTAACAATTGGAATTTATTGCACCACCATTTATATATTTTTCATTATTGTTAAATCAACCTATAGCAAGAATCAATGTTAAGAAAATTTCATATTTTAATACTCTTATAGTAGGATCCCAATAGTTTTTTCATTATAACCAAATTATTTTCTTGACACATATGTCATCAAGGTGAATGTTTTTGGTGTAGGTATATGTCAATGTGCATAGAGTATATTTCCTAACTAGTTCTCCACTTAAGTCCTTTCACACTAGGTTAAGTTTACACAAGATTTTTTTATACATTATTCCATATTGGTTGTGTTTCTTGTGTCTTGGCTAGTATATCCAATATATACTCAAATATGGTTCATTTATAATCACTTATTCTTATATGCTTTGTATTTTATATTGAATATAATATAGTTTATTTTTTCCATTCTAGATTTGTGTTCTTTATTTCCTTTAGTTATTTGTGTGATTTCACGAACAAAACATATATAGTATTAGAGTGGGTTATGATTTCTAGGCTAATTTTTTAAAAGAAATATGGGAGTTTAGACTTTGTTTTCTTGAAGCATTGACTATGTTCTTCTCTTGTATTCTTGGATGATATGAAGAATAAAAATTGTATGAAACAAATTTAAACTTATGGGATGGTTCCTTTCCTTAAGCTTGGTAGTTGTAGGTATTTTGGAGCTTTCTAAGTAGGTAGAGAAAAGGAGAGAGGAGATAAAGATAAGTAGAGAGGGAAGAAGTGGTAGAGAGAGGAGAGATGGAGAGAAGTATAGAGGGAATGAGGTAGGGATGGAGAGGTAGGTAGGGAGAAAAAGGTGAGATAGAGAGGTGTAGAGAGAGAGTGGTAGGGTGTGATGGATGGAGAGGTAGCTAGAGAGAGGGGTTGGGAGATAGAGAGTAGATAGTGAAGAAGAGAGGGAGAGAGAAGTATGAAGGGAGAGAGGGAGGTGAGAGAGAGGTGAAATAAAGAGAAATAAAGAGAGTGGTAGGGAGTGATGGAGGGAGAGATAGGTAGAGAGAGGGAGAGGGGAGATAGAGATAAGTAGATAGGAAAGGAGGGAGGAAGGGAAGGAGAGAGAGAGAGAGAGAGAGAGAGATAAAATTGGAGAGGGAAGTAGAGAGCAAGAAAGAGAGAGAGGTAGGAGAGGGAGAGAGGAGGTAGAGAGATGTAGAGAGAGGGAGAGAGATAAGTAGAGAGAATGAGGGAGGGAGAGAGAGAAGTGAGATAAAGAGAATTGGAGGGGGAAGGGGAGAGAGATAGAGAGAGAGGGATGGATAGGTAGAGAGGTAGTTCTTGAGCTCAAAGTAGAGAGAGTCAGATAAAGGGGTGGAGATGGTGAGAGAGAGGTCTAGAGTGTAAGGGATAAAAATGAGTGAGATAGAGAGAGAGAAATAATACAACTTGCTAATTATTGAAATTTGACCTCCTAATTATTGAAATTTGACATGTTGATTACTGAAATTTGATTGTCTAAAATTTGTTAAGATCTTCCAAAAACTAGAATTTTTATTATAAATCCTAGAGATCTAAAATCACTCTCAAATATCCTGAAACTATATACATGAAATATAACTTAAAGTATAAGAAAGTAAATGTCCATATTTAAATTTCAACTTAAGTTATACTCCATGTATATAGTTTCCTTGAAAGATAACAAGAAGAAAGAGAAAAAAGAGATGGATTTTTTTTCAATGTACACCAAAACGCGAGTGTATTATAACGTTCTCACATTTTGTCAATGCATTCACAAAATGCAAGTGAATTATAATGCGCTCACGTTTTTTCCATGCATTCAAATAACGTGAACATGTTATAATGCACTCATGTTTTATCTTGCTTTAGGAATTCCCAAGCCTTAGGCTTGGATTTTCTTTGGATTTCCAATTCAAAGGCTTGGAGTGTCTTCCCAATGTCCAAAGAAGTATTTTTGCATATTCTACAAGATTTCACATAATCTCGTTCATGCTAACCATCAGGTTTGCACCTGTTTCAAGGTCAAGTAAATCAAACACCTGGGTAATGTTAGGCTCTCTCTTAGCTATTTAACGATGTAATTTTTTTCACGTTTTGACAATGTTAAGGTTTTCATCTTTAATTTATTTTATTTGTCTTTTTTTTGTCAAAAACTAGTGTTTGGTATTTTTTACTTTATTTTTTAACCATTAATTGAAATTTCAAATAAATTACATTTTTAAAACTAGAATCCATTCTACACAATTAAAAAATAAATTAAAAAATCGATTAGTTTTCAAAAATTAAAGAGGTAGCACGACCAAAATTTTGTTTTTCAAGATGTGTCCACTTTCAAAATTAGTAAAAAATCAAATATTCACTAAAAAATTATCAAAATAATTGGGCATAAACTACATGTTTTTAGCTAATTTCTCACTGAAACAATTTTAAAAATACCAAAAAAATTTAACCTTTTGAGAGAGCCACAAAAGATGTTGTGCTATGTTTTTTGACAAAAACAACACCAATTTCTATGGTTCCCTTTTGAACCCCTTAATATCTACCATTTTCAAAAATAATTAGTAGTTTACAAAGTAGACTCGAAGCACTACAAATATTTAATTTTTTGCATCTTAAAATTTTGAGTGTAACTATCCTCAATTTATCATCCAAGGTCAGTATTTCTTAATTTCATATAAAAAGTGGCCACTTAAGACCCTTTTTTGGCCCCCCATCTTTCTACACTTACTTTTAAGTTAAATTAAAAGGTCCCTTGCACATGATCCAATGCTCCAAGTTGTGTCATTTAATGTACACCATTCATCAATCATTTAATCCTAGCCATCCACATCCTTATCCAAGCACCTATAAATAAAATCCTTAATCACTCATCTCTTCACGATGATCATCAAGGGAAAGCATGAAGATCATGAGCACGCTATCATATATCTATTATACAAGTTCATGCTATCAAGATCTTGAGGAAATCAAGAGTAACTACACCACTCATATCCATAAGCAAATCTGTCTAACATAAGAGATCTCTTACGTGATAAGTGAAAGTAAGAATTTGATTTGATCTTCCCTATGTTCAATCCAAAAATATGTTGATTTAAAATTAAAAAATTAAATGACTTTAATATCTAGATCTAGTATATATACACTATACTTTAAAAAATCAAATTCAAATAAAAAATATATTTTAATTTTATTAACTCTATTACAAATTTTATAAATAGACATATTTTTCTTACAAATCACATTAACCTATTTTAAATTATTAATAAACATTAACATATAAATTTTAAATTTCTAATATAATCAAACCTCTAGTTTGACCTTAGAAGTTGTTATTCTTCGAACACGCTTGTTTGGACTAATAGAACACAAGCTTTGCATGACATTTCTCTTGTCAGTCATTGAACAAGCGGGGCCCCTCGATGTTTTTTAATTGCAGACTCTACTAAACCTTTCATTCCGAGCTGTTTTATACTAATGTGAAACCAGGACTATTATGAGATTCATTTTTCGTGTTAAATCAAGACTAGCGTGAGATTCCAAGTGCCTATCCCACTCCACGAGCATCTTGCACGGAAAAGAAAGCACAAACCAAATTATTCATTTTATTTGTGGTTGTGGGAGCGGATCTTTTAAAATCGAGACTCGTGAAAAACATTGTGACCAACATTTATTTTGGGAAATCAAAGCCACGAGTGAAGGGATTAAGAAAGTTTGTCTTTGGGAGACTCTTAGACTAGGATTAAGAGAGTTTCTCTTTGGCATTGACTTTTAGGCTAGGCAAACATTTCTCTAAGATTTAAATTTTTAATATGATATTTGAGTCAAATTAGGTTGTATTAGTTTTTAGTCTGGTAAATTCATTGTCAACAATTTTTTCGCCTATGAATTTTCATGGCGATGAATTGTTGGCGGTGGATTTTCCTTCGATGAATTGCTGACGATGAATTTTTCTAAAAGTAGTTTTTAGAAGTCGTTTTATTTTAATGGCTTCATTTGAAAAACTACATTTTTATGATGTTAGTTTGATTTGATGATTGTGATTGATTAATTTAAAAATAATTTTATGATGTCCAATGCATGTGATTAGGGCAGGTTCAATTTATCTTATTTAATATTTTTTTAGAAGATGCTAGCAAAGGTTATGGAATTTGGCTTTACATCTACAAATTGAATTTTAGTAAGAGTTTCTAAAATCATTTATAGGTGGTTTTGTTTTAATAGTTTAGTTTGGAAAATTAAAACTTATGATATTAATTTGACTTGATTGTGATTGATTGACTAATTTAAAAATAATTATATGGATTAAAATAATTTTATGAAATACAATACATGTGGATAGGGTAGGTTTAATTCATCTTATTGAATATTTTTTTAGTGGATGCTAGCAAACATTGTGGGATTTGGCTTTACACCTATCAATTGAATTTAATTAAGAGTTTCTAAAATCAACCTTTTCAACATATCTTTTTTTTGCATACCCTGCAGTTATTACAATCCACGAGAATGCATATCTTTCAGACACTCTCTCAAATAATTTATGTAACTTGTATATGCTTCCACATTTTGCAAAATTAAGTTATGTATTGGTGTACAACATGAACTTGATTCAAGATTACTCTAGACCCCTTGATCCTCAATGGAAAGTCTCATCTTCTTTAAAATAAAGACATTCATTCATCTAAATTGTTTGAAAGGATTTATACAATGAATTCATTCTCCATGTAAATATTAGTCCATGTTAGCTATTGGTTGCACACTTGGATAGTTTGTCAAGATATCACATCTTATAAAATAATTTGAGAAGTCATATTTAAATAAATAATTTCTTGATTATTCTTTAATATGAAACCATGAGCCAAGTTAAAATTTTGCTTTAGGTAGTGCTTAATACAATTCAATTTAATATTCTACCAATCATTAGACAAATGTCCATTACCATAAAAGAATTACAATCAAAACCTCGTGATGGTATTTAATTTAATAATTTGTGAGACTTGCTATAAAATAATTACTATCAAAATCTTAATGGTATCTATCTTAAAACTAAGCTTTTGTTTAAAAGTGAAAACAACAATGTATCATATTGGACTAGCATTGAAATAAGTGACCTTTTAAAAAGTCTCATCTAATCTTTGGAAACATCATCTAGATGTAATGAATGCTTATAATAGAATTGAGGACATAATCACCGGCAAGCTTGGAAATGACGAAGAGATCGCTCAGCTTTAGAATTCTATGGTGATGCCCACAGAAATACCCAGTTACGAATTTATTGATGATGCTGCTGAATCTATAAATCGTTACCACAAAAATTGGCAGAAAGTTCTGGCTTTTCTTAGACATCGTCGTCTATTGGGGTGATTTTTTGGGACTTCTGTTAGAGTTTATCATGACTATCGGATCAAGGCCATGGTGGCTTTTCTCTGGTTTGATCGAACTTGCAATTTTAGAGTTAACAGCTATATAAGTAGTTTGCCTTTTTAAATCTAGCCAACACAAATAGACATTTAGTCTTCTACTGCCACTATACCGACATTACTTCAGTGTTTTAAATATTATTATTTTGTAAAACATTACAGTGGTAACTTGAGCGTTAATGATGTTCAACGGATAACTTATTGTTCTGAATAGTTATCTTAGCTGATGAGTTTTGAAACTTAACTTTATATCCGTGTTAATGTATATTTTAAGTTATCTGCTTCTCTATGTTCCTCAAGATTAGCTTTGATTTCTTTACACTTTCAAACTTTTTTTTTCTCTCTAAAATGTACAAGATTGAATGAATATAAGAAAAAAATTTAATGCGAGGGGAATTCAAGGAAAAATAAAAATAAAAAATAACATATTAGTAGAAATGACAGTCTCATTTGAATTATTGAAAGATTTATTCTCTCTCAAAAGTATACAATTCAATTTGATTGGTTAAATGGTTATACTTTTAGGAACAATAATTTTCATTTTTCATTTATATTATTAGACCTTTTTAAGAGCTCTGGCAATCTATAATTGTAGGATTCTAAGATTATTGCAGATAAGAAAAATATATATTTTTATATTTTAGATGTGATTGAGAGTGTGATATTGTCCTTGATTTTTAAAATTCAAATTTCCACTTTCCAATCACTTGGTATTGATATCAATCATCTTCATCTTAATACCTTGTCTATCAATGTCCATACACGTTGAAAAGTGATATTCATAGAAGAGGTATTAGAGATGAGATCTACAAACCCTAAAAAAAGTTACCTTGGATAAAATCACACAATTATTGTCATACTACTTAAATTCAACACTACTATTATTCCTCCCAAAGTATACTAGGATTATTTTTGGGTTGAGACTTATTTAGCACCAATTATGGCTTTGCTCCTATCATGTTTTTATGGAGTTAGAGCACTTTATGAGAAAAGACATGCATTTTGTACTCTATGATCAACCAAAATTAGAGCATTTTATTTTCAATCATCTAGTGTATTATGACCTTTGTGGTAGGTTTTACTAATTCTCTTAGAGAAGGTCATGACTCTATAAGGTTGACCTTATACATTATAAGGACCAAATCATATGCAAATATATTTATTAAAAAGATGACCCAATTTATAATCACTATTCTTAAGAGCCATTAACATGACTTTATTTCAGTATTCTTCTTGATATATATTTTTTAAACTTTTATTTTAAAATTATAAACAATTCAATATAAATTATATAATTTAAACTAAATATATTATTTCTACAACCCCCTTAATCTATTTTTATGTCAAAGGCATTTCCTATAAACGAAATGGATGACCTAATTTTTGAAATCAATGTTTGAGAATTGAGGAGAAAGATGTGAGATAATGCAATTAATCTCAACCATTTGTATTTTTCTTATCATTCTCTCTTTTTTGTAAAGAAATGATTTAACAATTTAAAAGTAATATTTTTGTTTTAAAGAAAATAAAAGAAGATGAAAAGATTGAAATGGAAAATAGAATTATATTTTATTAATATTTCAATTCTAATAAATCTTTCTTTTTTTTTGTGCATAAGAGGTTATTTATTTATTATAATTAAAAATTCCAATTAACAAGTGTCTGCAACTCAAAAGAGAAAGTTTATAGAAAACCCAAAAAAATCGACCCTCCAGGGCCTCCACAATAAGCCAAACCAAGAGTTTTCCAAACACTATAGAAGTCTAAAAACTGATGACCAAAATCACTACAAAATTGATAATACTAGCCACTACTATGGCGAAAAGAAACTAGAACAACCATGATTGGACCAACCAAAACCTACCCTATTTAGTAATAACTAACCCCCATCTTACAAGAATTTGTTTAAGACTGCAAAATCTTTGAACTCCTACTTCTAGTCTTCTTTATCCATCGCCTTCAGCCCAAAAACCTTCTTCAGAAAGATGATAGCCACTGTCGTAAGAGCCCTATGTCGCATCAAACCCGGACCCTGCAAATCCAAAAGGAATGGGTAGATTTTTGTCATGTCCTCCAACTTGACCCGCTCCACATCACAAGGATGAGGACAACCTCTTCCTTCAATTACCACTTGCAACACCTCATCAATGCCTTCAACCAAGTCCTTCTTAAAAAACTTCAACAGTAGTTGCTTGGCCTCGACCTTCGACACCAAATTATCTAGCAAAGACGCTAGGAACTGATATGATATATGGAGATTATTTCTCCCATATTACTTAGCCTCCACATGTCCCATTCCCAACACCATCTTCACCGTTGCTATCACCAACAAATCATACTTCACCAAAATCCTCTTCAAACGTTGGTCTGTGATTTTCCTAAAATAATTATTTCCCTTTGATGCACCTAGGGATATTGGTGTATCTACTCCAAAACGAGCAAGGCCCATGAAAGAAAACTCCACTACGAACTTAGTGCATTTCACCATCCTTCATCTTATATTAGAGACTTTCTAGAAGGGAAGGCAAGAATCCACATATTTCACACATCCACAAACAATGATAATGCAAAGGAGAGCCAAAAAAACCATTAAAACCCAAATTTTGATAACACCACCACCCTTTCAAATCGTACCTATTTAATTCAAGTGATATGTCATTCCGAAAAAAAATCGGGCATGAAAACCATTAGAAACAATCATCAGAGAGAGTTGTCACTAGCTAAGGACTATTAGGCCTCATACTTCTACCTTTAAGTCACTTTGAATGCTTGCCACCCTTGCAACCTATCTGTCACCACGTACATGACTTCTACCTGACCAACTCCACCTTGGCATATGTGCCACCTTCCTCTGCCTACCTAGAGGGACACCCTCCCTGCCACCCACCTAATAAATCTCTATTTTTATTTTTAAAATGATTTAACAATTTAAAAGTAGATTTTTTGTTTTAAAAACAAAGAAAACAATAAGTTGATAAGATTGAAATGAAAAGCATAATTATATTTTGTTAATATTTCATTTTTAGTAAATTTAAAATTAGTTTTATTTTTTATTTAATTATTTATTAACTTAATAAGTTTAGTATTTATTATTATTATTTTTTAATAATTCTTATTTATTAATATTTGCATTTTGATATATTTTGATATATTTTATTTTAATTTTTAATTTAGATTTAAGTTTTAAAATTATTTTAATTATTTTTCTTCTTATGAAATTACAAAATCAATTAAATGTTATTAGGATAAATCTAATTTATAATTAATTTTCATATTAACATTTTAGTTCTTGTAGAATAATTATATTTTAAATTCTTAATTTAATTTATACAATAAAATTAATTTAAAACATAAAATCTAAAAAGAAAGTTATAGAGAGAGAGGGAAGGGGAGAGAGACTAAATTTTATTAGTGATTTCATGCAAACAATCCAAGTATAGCATGTATCCCTAGGGATTTATAATTAGTGTAGCATGTGATTTGATAAAGGATATGATAATTCACCTTTAAGACCTCTTCATTGTACCCATTACACACTTCATGAGGAAATTAGATAGAGAGAAAAAAGAGAAAGAGGAGGAAGATAGAGATGAGAACAAAAAGAGAGATCTCTTCATATCTTTGTCCCCCTCTTTATATCTATGTTTCTCATTATCTTTCAATCTCTTTTTTCCTCTCTCTCCCCTATTTCTCTATATTTTTCTTCTCTTCTATCTTTCTCTCTTTTCCTCTCTCTTTCCCTCTCCCTACCTCTCTCCTTTACTCTCTTTTTCTATCCTTATTTGTCTCCCCCTCTCCCCCCCTCTCTTCCTCTCTCCCTTTTTATCTCCCTCTACAAGTCTCTCTATATATTAATTTATGTTGACACTTAAAACTCTCCTGACAATATTGCATACTTGCTTTCACCTACTAACACCATTTTTGGTCTATTTCACATATTTCATCCATTTAATTAAATAATATCAATTATTTTTGTTAAATTCATATTTTATCCTATTAATTAAATATATCAATTTTATTTAGTTAATTCACTATTCTTCATACTAATTCCATTCTCATTTAATTAAATAATGAAAAATATTTAATTAATTGTCATTAATCACACTTTGATTGAATACTTTATGATTATTTAATTCAAGCCTTTAATCTCATCCACTTGCATAATCAAATAATTTTAATTAATTATTTAATTAGCTAATTTCATTTAATCTTCCAACTTCATCCACTTGCACAATGCATATTCCCTTGGAATATGCCATTTTCAAAATTCAAATATTTCCCTCCAAATTGAAATATCTCCAACATTCCTCCAACACAATTCCTAAAAATAGGGAATTAGATGAGTCTCTCGTAGATTTGAGACCATTGATTCAATATTTGATCCATGCCCCATGGATTGTCAATTTTTGGATTCATTCTTGATCCATTTTCAATCCTCCCATTTGATTTAATCCATTGATTAGCGCTTTTAATCTTCACCATTGATCTTGATTTCAAAAATCTATAAACAATACCTGCCTTTTTCCATAATAAGGATCCACAACCTTTAAGTAAACTAGCTCTCATGAATTGAATATTCAATTTGATCAATTTGAAAGGACTTGTGAGAAATTTGAATTCATCCATTCATCAATTTCTTTGCATCAATAATGGATTTTATTTAAATTGAAGCACTCCACATCTAATTTGGACATAATCCCACAATGGGATTGAGGTTTTCATTCTTAGTTAGGTTTCAATTTGGTCTTTGATTTCAATATTTCCTATTTTGAATTTTAATCAAGATTTTGTGAACAATTTCACTAGATTGTATGTTTAATTGACCATTTTCTTTGTTATTTTGGCTCAATTTAGTTCTAGTTGATCAATTGATTTTATACAATCACACTTCATATATGTATTTTTATCTCTCCCTCTATATATCAATCCATATCTATATCTACATCTTCATCTCTATCTCCATCTTCCTCTCTATCTCTCTCCCTTATCTCTATCCCCCTCTTCTTGCATCTCTCTCTCTTACCCTATCTTTTCCAATGTATGTATCTCTATATATCTCCATATTTTTATCCCTATCTCCCCCTCTCTCCCTCTCTCCCTATCACTTCCTCTTTCTATATCTCTCCACTTTTCCATCCTCTCATTATTTATCTTCCTCTCTCTCTGCCCTCTCTATTTATTTATCTCTCCCTCTCCCTCTCCCTCTCCCTCTCCCTCTCCCTCTCTATCTCCATCTCTCTCTCTATTTATATCTCCATATATCTCTCACTCATTCACACACACACACACAAACAATGAATTCCCCCCCTCCCTATCTCTATCTCTACATCTCTCTCTCACTCATACACATTCACACACTCCTTATTTATCCCTCCATATCTCTATCTTTATTTCTCCCCATCTCTCTATCTCTCTCCCTCTCTCTATTAATTGTCTCTACCATATTCTTTATCTCTTAATATTTCCCCCTCTATCTCTATCTTCTCATCTCCATCTTTCTATCCATATATCTTCATGTGTCACCCTCTCTCTCTATCTCTCCCTCTTTGTATGTCTCTCTCCTTATCCATCTTCTCTCTATTTCTCTCCCCATCTCTCCCTACCTCCATATCACCTTATCTATCTATTTATCTCTACCTCTCTCTCCCTTTCTCTTCCCATATATATGTATATCATTCTCTTTCTCTTCCCATATATTTCTATCTCCCTCTCTCTATATATATTTGTCTACCTCTACTTTTCTCTCTCTCTCTCTCTCTCTCTCTCTCTACTTCTATCTTTATATCTCTATCTTGCTATCTCACCATCTATATGTCTATCTATGTTTCTCCCTTTCCCTATACATCTCTATGTTCCTCTCTATCTCTCCCTCTCTATCTCCCTATCTCTAGCTCTTTCTACCTCTCCCTATACCTCTCTTTATCTCTTTATTTATTAGTAGATCCTTCCTATCTCACTCTATATTCATCTCTACCTCTATCTTCCTTTCTCTCCTTCTATCTCTAGACATGCATCTCTCTATATCCACCCATCTCTCTCCCCCTTTCCCTCCTCCTAGACCTTTATATCCAAATATTTTTTTCTTTTTTATCCCTGTCTCTCCATATTTCTTCTTCCATCTCTTCCTATATATATATATTGTTATCTCTCCATGTACATCTCTACCTTTATATATATATATCTCTACTCGTCTCTATATATCACTTCTATATTTATTCTTTTGTGTCCCTCTCTTATTCTCTTCCTCTCTCTCCATATTTGTATATGCACATCTCTTCCATCTCTATATATCCCTCTCTCCTCTCTCTTTATCTCCACCTCTCCTCTCCATAAACTTGTCCTTCTCCACATCCTTCTCCATCTTTATCTCCATATCCATCTCCATCTATATCTTACTCCCTATCTCTATCTCCTTACCCTCCCTCCCTCTTGCACCCTTCCCCCTCTATCGCTCACTCTTTCTATCCCTATCTCTCCCTCTCCCTCTCTCTCTTCCGCTATTGAAAACATAACATGATTCTCTTGGTAATGCAACATGATTATTTTCTTGATTCATAGGTTTTGTTTCAATCATATCTGGATTCGTGTATGTGAATGCATACTTGATTTGAAACTCTATCTTTTTCATTAAGACCTTTTTTGCACAAACAACACCATTTGCTAAATGGGCTACCAATTGACCTCATGTACTATATAAATGCATAAAATAATAGACCTATTTTTTTCTTATTGACCTTGCACTCTTTTAGCGTACACATTGCACACCAAGATGTGATTGCTAGTAATTCTAGTATTGTATAATAATATTGTGATTATGGGAGATGACCTAATAGTTGAGCACCCTAACTTTGCACTTCTCAAAATCCTACGTGGAAATTTCAAATCACTCAATTTTTTACAATAGCTTACTTGACAAGTTCCTTGTTTATAACTAACAGTTCAAGGCCACACCATCAATTATGATGCCACATCAACATGATTTTTTCAAAGTGTCCAAAAAAGACCAAAAAAAGGTGAGATCAATAGTTGTGCACTAAATCATGTTTTATTGGTGCGCTAATGTGGCATCACATGATTTGTTGCTTTCTAGATCTAAGGAGTACATTTCATTCAATTATCATCACTAACAACTTTAATGTCACAACTATTGATCATATATTTTTAAAATACATTAAATCAACAAATATTATAACAACTATTGAAACATGCTAAATACTAGATCTTCTCCCCTAATAGTCCATATTAATTTATAGAATTTAAAAGTTATATACAATGGTGTACATGTTGTGTCCATCCATATTTGAAACCCCAAACCTCTATTTTAACGTGTCATACTTTTTTCGTGCTCTCTCTTACCATGTACTTGTCAACTGTTAGACAAATGCGGTCCTTCCATTTTTCATCACTCACAACTATCCTATTATTCTTAATTATTCTTTAACTAAAACTACGAGCCAAGTTAAAAGAAAAATCTTTAAATAATACTTAATACAATTCAATTTAATATTTTACCAATCATACAAATATCCATTACCATAAAAGAATTACAAGCAAAATCTTTGATGATATTTAATTTAATAATTGGTAAGTCTTGCTATAAAATAATTACAATCAAAATCACAATGGTAAATTTATTATAAAAAGTTGATTAAAACTGAAAACAACATTCTATTGTATTAGACTAGCATTGAAATGTGTGTGATCTTCTAAAAAGTTTCATCCAATCTTTGAAAACATCATTTAGGTAATAGAAAATTAAATTTTTATAAATCTCTATTCATGAAATTAAACAAAAAAAAAAAAAAAATCCATTAAAACATATAAAAATGAAAATAGGTACGAATAATTTACGCCGAAGGCGTATCCAATTTGAAAGAGAGCAACCTGAATTTCTCAATCCACAGTGACCCTCTGTCTAGAAAACTGGTCAACTATTGAAATGTTTCTGACCATTGATTTCCCTTGACTACATTTTCATGCAGTCAACCTATGCGAGCATCCTCCCTCGTTCTGCCAAAATGGGAGCTTTGGAATAGGTTATATGAAAAACTGTCAAATTAGTGTACATGTTTCGTACTAAACACCAACTTGCTGCTACCAGAGCTGCCTAAGATGCAAGTTGCATTTCAGTATGATAGGCGTGCGATACAACACAGAGTGCAGTCAAAGCCCGGTAATAGAGATGGTAATATTGAGGTCAACCTACTTCTAGCGTTGTATGAACATGGTTTATGGATAATTTTATTATATAAAATTTAAGCTTTGTATATGAATCACGGTCTTCTTTCGCGCCTAGTTTTATCTTTTAATACAGTAATATCTTCTGAGTGAAAATCAATTTGCAACTTGCATTTTACACTGCCTTTCTTGCAGTTTCTTGTTCATTACGAAATGGTCATTGTAGGCAAAATTGTACGTTGATGTTGCAAATATATTTCTACTCCTACCGCGCATTCAATAATACCTGCAAATTGGTACGAATCCCCAGAACTAGCTCGCATTTTTCTTCTAGGGTTTATGTGAGGAAAATTAACGCCGGTAGTAGCAGTCACAACATTTGCTATACAGGGTATGGACATCCACCAAAGCACAACAGATAGAGGGATTTTTCAGATGTAGTTACAACTGACCTGGTAGACATATATGCAAAAATGTGGAAGCACAGACAAGCCCCAAAGTTTTTGACAAGATCCTCAAAGAGATGTGGTCTCACGAAAGGTTGTTCACTGCTTCGCTCAAATAGAGAATCTCTCAAAATTCAGACACTAGCTTTATGTTCCTGTCGTCCTTGTATTTCCTTCGTGTTTTCTTGTAATACCTTTTGGTATACTTTTTTTCAGAGAAAAAATTCTTAGCTAAGACATCAATCCTTCTGGTATAATTTTTCTTAAATCTTCTCATCTAAATTCTGTGTCAATAAAAACTACAGGGTTTTGTCAAATGAAATCATAATTTGATTAGTATTCAGTTAATTTTCTTTGTTTTTCTTCTAATTTTTTAATTTTGCTTTGTGGGTTTGTTTCTCTTGAATTGTGAATAAAATGCATATTGAAATGTTGTTTATACTTAGGTTTCCCTTCGATTTCAGAAGCACTTTGAATTCTGGTTATCCAATAAAACTCATATTTTATTTAGGTTGTTGTTCCAATGAAACTGGACCATTCAAGGAAGTTTGCCTACAGAATAAGCTATCTTCTCTCAAATTCATGTCACCTGTTCCAGGACCTGTGTTTAGATCAAGATTTTGTTTTAACCATGCATGAGAACTCTCTGCACCAGATACCCCTACTGGATTCATCATGTACGGTCTTACATATGAAAATGAGGGTGGCCCTGAAGTAACTTTTGGAGGGGACATTGCAGGAAAACATCTAAGTCCTACCAAATTTGGATAGGATGGTGATCCTTCTAAGAATGATGCTGAGGTAAGAGGGAAATTTGATCCAAAAGGAAATCCAGGAAACGAATATGCAGGTGTTGTGGTGTTTGAAAATGAAACACTTGGATGTGATGAAAGTGGTATCTTCCCTCTATATATATCCCCATCGCCAAAAAAAATAGGACCACCTAATGAATTAAAATTAGAATGAACAACAATAGCTTGATGTTCTACCTTGGCTGATGAATATGAAGCCATTGCAAGTGCCTGAACACTATTTTTGGGAGACAATAATGAAAAATTTAATCCTTCACCACTCATTCTCATACCGAAATTATATATGAGACAAGAGCTATAAGTGCCCTTGCCAATTGAGTTGTGTGCCATCAGTTGATCCTCTGTGTCTTCAAGAGATGGCCCATCATTCAAGTCAAAATTTCTCAGATCGCGTGAAGCTGAATGAGGCAATCCATTATTGACAAGATTTGAAGTAGATGGGAAACTTTCAACACTTTTTTCAAGTGTCATCTTGATCAATCCATTCTCAAGACTTTCACCAGTGCAATTCAAGTCTAAATATGGCTTTACAGGACTACAAGAAAGGCCATTAGAAGTGGTTGACTCACTTGTATTCAGGGACACAAAAACCTAACCATTAAAATCTCTATGTTGAGAACTTCTCATAGGTAGACACTGCTCAGAAGATGGAAGCATTGGTGTTCCCTCCTCTTTCAGTGTTCCTTGATCAGCCACATTAAGATCAATATCTAAAGTAGCTCTGTTTCTATTTCCAGTTGCACTAACAACATCTAGATGCACCGAGTCTGACACTTGTAGCTACAGATCCTCTCCACCCTAATTCTCCTATGCTACGCACTGAATTGAGATCGGGGAAAAAAAAGTCCTTTTGATGCAACAACCATAGCTATTGGTGTTGCTAAGCCATTGATAGATGCAGTACAAACAACATAAGTATTAGCATAGGGCACAACTGATAGAGAATTTTCTGGGATTAATTTCATTACCTCATATTGAGCTACTCCATTGAGGTCAATAGTTTCGCTCAAGTCAAAATCAGGCCTTTATGTTGTATCACTGATTCCATTATTCTTTGTAGCAAGAACTTCTGTAGTCATAGCTTGTTTAGAAGAAGCCAGTTCACTTGAGCATGTGCTCTTTGTCACTAGTGTAACCACAAGACCACCTTGATCTCTCCACTCACAAAACTCATCGTTGCTCTTCCCCAAAGTCGTGAGAACAAAACAATCTCTACCATAATGCCAACAAAATTACTTCACTCCTTAACATACCTGCTGCCTCACTTCTCTTCTAACACAATTGATTTATGACTAAAATTCACTAATATTTTGGTGTTCCCATGCTCAATGAATGTATTGAGCTAAAAATAGTAAGTAATCCCTCGTAAAGGAGGCTTGACTAGAGATTTTTTTGCCACTTTGCATCGCTTAACCAAAACAATTTTACATTCATCACGCCACGAATCTTCATGAACTCTACCACTAACTTTATGTGCTCATTGATACAAGTTTTAGATGCAAATAATAATGCATTCATTTATGGTTTTAAACTGCCACTCATACACAAATTTTAGAGGCTATTAGAAGGCATTTAAAAACTATTCAAATTAACACTTAGTAGTGGCCTTTAACATTCGGTTGGACTATGGCTAAGATAATGGGTTTTAAGGTCATTAAAAAACTCGGCCCTCTTCACCCCTGCTCAAATCTCTAATATGAAATGACAAGAAGAAGAAAAAATAATTGCCATATTCATGTCCTTAGAGAAAAGGTCTCGCAGCTAACAACAAAGGAAAATAAATTCCTATAATTAGGTTTGAGTATTTTTTTAACTGTTCTTGCAATACGATCTGGTAAAACAAAAAATACAGAGTTTCTGCTAAACTTCTTTTGATTTAGTGGCTTATTACATAAAAAATCTGACCCACTATAATTTGTTTCTGCTAAAATTTGGTAAATGCTAAACATTGCTAAACCTGTAATGTTGCAATGTTTTTCATTTCCAAGACCTGTATGCATTCCCAAGCACAAAGTAAACTGCTTCTCCAATTATTTCTATGCTAACTCATCCCTCTTGAATGATCTTAAAATGTGATGTCCTCTCCTTTCTCCCCAACAAATGGTCTTTGTCTCTCTATCCCCTGTTATGCATGCCAACTATATGTGGAAACTGAAAAACACTCTTGGATTCATGAGATGAGAGATAATCGTACAAGAATGGTCAACATGACCAAGTTTGGGCATTTATTTATGTTTTTTTCTTTTTTTTAAATATTTTCCCCCTTTTATGTATTATATATCTAATATGTATTATTTAATATAAATATAATATAGATTTTATGTAAAACATAAATAAAAAATATCTAAAAAATTAAATATATATAACATAGTCAATATAAACATATAATTTTATTATAGAAAAAATATTGTAAAACTATATTTAATAATTTATATTATGTTAGATTAAAATGTCGTATATATAATAATACATAAATATATTTAATTATAACTAAATAGTGGATGGTATTATATCTCTCTTAAAAAATAAATTAAATTGTTAAATTTCATGAAAATTAATTTAAATAATAGTATATGTAAAAATATATAGTATACTTATTAATTGTATTTTTTATTTAATAAAATATAAGTTTTGATTTGTTTAGGAATTAAATTAACATTGTAGATGTCATACAACTCTTTCATCTTGTCTATGCACCATGCTTTAAAATGTTTGACGACACAACACCTTGGTTGATCCTCACATACATTTGACCTGCTCTATGCCTTAAACAATATGTTGTTATAGGTCCTCTATAGTTGTGCCATTATTGCACATGCCTCCTTTCTTCACATTATAAGCTTTCTGATCTCCTACCAAGATTGTGAGCCTCATTCGTGTTGGTCTCAGATTTATTGAACTGTACACCACCTGTCTCACAATGTTCTAGGAAAACTAGCAGATTCAGATGCTTTAATGGGCTCCCTAAACCAGAACACAGATAGCAAACACTTGTTTGGAAATGCAATCATTGCAATGCTCTAAAACTGAGCATGGAAAGTAAGCACTTGTTTGGAGATGTGATGTGTGCATTCACTGACTAGTTTTCAATTTGTGCAATGGGGTACACCAAATAATTGTATTGTTGTATCTGAATTTGTGAAGACATATTGATTTAAATAGACATGAAATAAATTAAATGCAAATGATCATTTGATTTTATGTAGATATATTTGCTGAAATAAAACAATATGTATGTAACTTATTCAAGTTAACGACTTATTCAAAATTAATAATAAACTCAGAGCATGACACACCTATGTTAAAGGCCCACATAAACGTGAAATGTGTATGATGTGGAAGATAAGTAACAATATTTTAATTCCAACTCAATACAATGATAGGAGACAACTTGGGATGATTAGAATTCTACTTGAAATGCAAAGGAGGCCGCAATTCATCAAGTTGCAATGACATGGCACATTTAAGAGGTCTTTAAGGCAAACAAATCAATTAATGGTGGTGGTCCAAAGGATGGTAGAGATATAAGATTAAGACAAAAACAAAGGCTTGTGTAGATGCAATCTAACTCAGCCTCACCACAATGTTCGTCGCAATTGGAAACCCTACTACAATTGCAAAATATTTCATCCACAGTTGGAAAGAAGGGGGAAACCAGTCAACTAATCATTGTTTTGGTCTATTTTGTTACTGCTCTTGGGTTCACATAAATTGTTTGCGTAGCTTTAGGACAAGGGTTTTTCATTAAAGCCTTTGACGAGGTCAATGCCTAGATAATCGACAAGTTTAAGTGGATGCATAGTTGATTTGAAGCAATCACTTCTCCATTAAGACCTTTGTTGCACAAACAACATCATTTTCTAAATGGGCTACCAATTGGACCCATTTACTACAAAAATGTATGCAAGTAATAGACCAAAAAAATTCCTAATTAACCTTCCACATCTCTTTGGTGTACCCATTGCACATCAAGGTAAATAAGGGAATTAACACTAAAATCCTTACAATCCTCTATGTCAACCTTCATTTTATCATAACAAATATCAGCAATAGTCTCACACCCTGTTTCTCTAGTATTATTTTTCTTGTGAACAATTCTAGATTCATTGCTTTCTTGATGCATATTTTGATTTTCTGCAGATGCCACTATTTGCTCTAATTCATTGTATTTTCTCTTCATAGTAATTGTTTCTTGAATTTCATCTAAACCTGAAGGTTTCTAGTGACATAATTATGTCTTGTGGATAATTATGCCCTAATAGAAGGTTTTCAGAGGAAATGGGCTTTAGTCATCACAAATATAGGAAGAACTATCTAGACAAAATTATGTGTTCTAACTTACTTGATAACATGAAAGCCATGCAACATTGGGCTCTTTCTTAGTAGCATTGGATACTTGTTTCTTTGGGCAATTGTAATTGTCTTTAATCTAGAGAAGCAGACAGTGTTGTATAAGCAATTCATGCACATGAAACCAATATATTTCTTGAGAGGGCCAAGGAAACTTTCATTTGTTGTAGTAGAAAAATAAAGAAGACATCCTTCTCCGAGGAAGAATAAGCTTTGAAATTTCTTGTAAAGAACAACATTGGTTACAACGACATACTCAAACCCTTTGGTAAATTATTTTCTAGACTATTAAACTGCATTTATCACTTGGATATTAATCCCGACGTTATTAATTACATCAACACTATATAATTATGTTTCTCATGATAATTTTTTTTAATATATTTACTGTTTACATTGATAATAATATTGTATTTCTAGAGGGATCCCTTCCAAGTTGATTGTTATTGTACTGTAAATTAAATTTTGTATCTTTGACTTCATCTTATTGGGCTATCTTTATTTAGGCCATCCTTCAGATTTTGTATTCTCTTGTGATGTAGCCATGATCCTTTTGGTTTTGGTATCTCTATGCTCATAAGCTTTTCTTTATTTTCCATTGTATAACTATAGAAATCTATTTTTTGTTATTGAAACAATCTCTCCAAAGTGCATCATGTAATTTAATTTCTCTAGAAGTATTGTTGCAATCTCTTTTAATGTCAAATTTAAACATTATAGAGTTATAAATAGAACATAGATATATATAAAGTCCTTAAACCAGTTGAGGGAAACTAAACATAGATATATGTATGTTGAAGTGTTTTTCATATTACAACTAAGCCTAGCTCTAATGTTGACTATTCTTTTTAAGTAGCTCTTATGAAGCGAGTAATAATGAAAGACATGCTATCTTATATTAAAATAATATGGCTTATAAGTTATTACTCTACATAACCCTTAATCAACACACACCAATAGAAAAATATGTTTTTTTTAAATTCTACTAATTATTTTTAATTTTTCATTGATGTTTCTATAACTAATTTATCCCCTTGTCCTCTCTCTTTACCTCTCCCTCTCCTCTCCACATTTAAGCTACACTAGCTTTGGATCAAAATAAGAGATTTCAAAGCAATGAATCCTATGAATAAGCGATTATATGCTAAATTGGAACATGTTGAATTGCTCACCTCTAAGGGAGAATATGTTGAGTTTCTTCACACAACCATTCCCATTAGCTATCATATACCATCTCAATAAATGTACAAATACATTGAAGGTTTTGAGATCAGAGTGTATGTTGATGTAGTTTGGCTTTAGCCATTGTGTGTAAGCTTGTACTACATTTAAAATACATCCAAGTAACTTATGATAACTGATGATGGTTATAAATATAGATTTGTAGTTTGTATGGAAGCTATTCAGATATGCTTATAGAAGAAACCCTCCCACTAGAGAAATCAATAAAGTTACATAAACAAAATTATAGCTAATGTTTGTGGATATGACATTAAAAACATGCAATTAAATTTATATTTACAACATTCTATATATAATTTACGTTTACATAATAATCTATATTTACAGCATTTTATATATATCCAAAATGTATGTCTAGAAAAATTCATATTTTTATATTAAATGAATTGAAGTTTCCTATCATTTATTTAATCATTTCCTCTTATGACACATTGTTCAATTTCAACCAATTTGCCTACACAACCATTGCATTTGTAATTATGAAGTTATACTTATGAGAAAATCTTAATTATAACAATGTAAAAAAATTTCAATCTATTAAACATTTTTCAAATTTGAACAAAATGCATACACAACTTTAAATTTCTCATACAACTATTCGACCTACCCATAGTACACAAAAGTGCAATTGCTAGTAGGTATGAATGTTGGTTGCTTGAGAATACAAAATATTAAAAACTCGTATATAGGCACATTTATTACAACTTTGATGCTTACTAGCTCTAAAAACAAATTTCGTATAGCTGACCATAAATCCACCAATAAGTGACTGTGACCGTGTAATTTAGCCTGAAGACGTGGCCGTGCCATAAATGATCGTAAAAGTGAAAACATGATTGATGTAAGATTAACTATTCTACGACAAAGTTTTTCGAACGTGTAAGGTGCAGATTCAATCCATTAAACTCGGAGTGCATGTACGCTGTCCCGTATGCAATTATGATGTTTGACCATCCATGCCCCCGGTGCATCCACGGGGCTGGATAGCCGTTCCCGTCCCCACAACATTTGTTTACAGGAGATTTACTCAATTTTATTTGCATTAAAGAGGACCCCATACTTGATAGCGTGTGATCCACCGTGAAGAGTAAAGATTAGTGTCAGACAGCGAAGTGCCCACTTTCTCCTCCACGAGCATCTTGCCTTCATTTTATATTATTATTATGAATCTAGCGAGGACATCTTCGCTTAACATAGCTAAACATTTCTGTCTGGGTATACTTGGATCTCCTTGGGGCCGTGTGGGAGACGGAAAATATGGAAAAGAAAGTGGACGAAATAATTGATGAAAAGTGTTGGATTGTTCAAGTTGCATCAGGATTAGAGGGCAAAGAGATATCAGATGAATCCCAGGATGGTCTTATTCATACCGTTCCCAAGTCTCTCTTAACCCAAAACCCTGAGTTCTATCATCCGCAAGTCATTTCCTTGGGTCCTTACCATTTCGAGACAAAAGATCCACAGAAAAATGACATGGAACGTCTTAAATCAGAAGTGGCAAGAAAGATGCACCTTAAAATCATCACTAAAGGTGGCTTAAAATCGGTGGTGGAAAAGTTTAAGGAAGAAGAGAATCAGAGAAAAATAAAGGTAAGCTATGCTAAAAATTTTGAACTTAGCAGTGAAGCGTGTGCATGGATGATAGTGAGGGATGCCTGCTTTGTTCTAGAAGTCCTCCACAGGTTCGGAAAAGATGAAGATGAAGAGAAATTGAAAATCGTGAATGCTTCCATGGATAGTATTCTTGACAGGAAACGACATCATCCTCTGTTGACAGAAATTGTGAAAGATATGCTCAAGATGGAAAATCAACTCCCATTCTGGGCTTTGGAGGAAATCAGAAGTGGTATTGAGGGATCAAATGATGATGACCAATTTGATTCGGCTGGGAGTGCAAATGATGATGTCTGGTACGAGTCTCCTGTGAAATTAAATGACGATGTCTGGTTTGAGTCGGCACTAGAAAATTTATCCCCCATCAAAGTAGCAAAAGAGCAGGATCGGGAATACAAAAGAGAATCTCATATCTTGCAATTGCTTCATGACTACATTATTGACAAGCAAGAGACCGCCTCCTCCGATAAACAGGCAGGTAGATCCATGACACTTATTTTTGGAAAAATGACCCAAATAAATAAATGCAATATTAACCCTAAGTAAACTTAATAAAGTGAAAATATTCATGCTAACACCCCCCCCTTAAGTGAAGCTTAGGGAAACTAAAAATGCAAACTGAGATGCAAAGTGTCCCAACAACACGACCATGTAAGGTACCCATGCACAACTACAATGCAAAACAAAAAATCTCTCACAACCAGAGAAAAGGAGAAAAACAATGTGAGAATAAAACCCCTCTCCAAAAGAGAAAAGAAAACAAGAATGATGCATGGATGGAGGACTCAATCACACCCCCAAAGGACTACATACATCATGTATATTCAATCAGTAATTCCCCCATATGAAGGAAAAAATGAGATATTATATCCCCCCATAATGAAGAAGCTCCAATGTCGATGATGTAGGCCTGAAAACAAAAGATGATCCAATTCCTACAAGCAACTCCTCTCCCCTTAGGAAGAAACAAGTCCAATAGAAGAAGCCACTCCATGTCCAACTACAAAAGGAAGAGAAGTCTCCAAATAGGAATCTCTGAAGAGTGAGGAGGAGTCTCCAAGAATGAATATTACACCACATAAACATGATTAAAAAAGATCAAGTGAAGGCTCATCAATATCAATGTCCAAAGACAATCCAGATGTATCAACTTCCATGACACTTATTTTTGGAATAACTATAAATACTATACTTTGTCACACCATTTATCCATCTTGTATTGTTTGTTATTATCCATAAGTGGTGGTTCCTTTAGCACATTAGCTACTTCTTACTTGGTCTTCTACTTGTACTTGTCAATCTTTTCAACATGGTGATAGTCTTCTACCATTTCTTGACTTTGATTATATTCTATCTATATTAGATGGCTTTTTGAAGGTGATTACTATATTTTAGAATTCAACGTTTCTTTGAATCAAGTGAGCCTAGTTTTGCATAAAAAATGTGGAAGTTATTATAGTGTAAGCCTAGATCAACTAATCATGTTTGCATCCCAATTGTGATGATTCTATGTAGTGTTTAGTGTAAAATAAATTAAGATAATACTAGTTCTTAAAGAATTCTAGGAATTACCACAAGTTGGTCCAAATTCACCTTCTATCTATTCCTCTCCCCAAAGTGCATGGATTTTCCATCACTTTTTAACAAGTGAAAGGAACTTTAGCAAAGTAGTATTGAGTGATATTCCCCTTGAAATCCTACTACTATTGTAATTTATTTTATTACTTTATAATAAAAAAATTGCATATCTTCAAGAATCATGAAGAGGATAACCTAGATACCCTACATGAGGTAGAAGGATAAATATTTAATTATTCTCTTAGTCACTTGGAATATGTGTTGTGATATGGCAATTGAATAGGGGATATTAGGATTTATTCTTTACCACTTTTATTTATTGGAAAATCAATAATGAAAATAATAGTAGCTTGATAAATTCTATAATCATATGTAAGAGTAGTCATGAAAGGGTGTAAAGGAATATTTTGATCATTATGATGATATATTTTCCTTACAAGATGGGTGTTACATACAATTTCAAGATATTTTTCATATGTAGGGGGTGGAATTATGTACCCTCACATGTGTGAGCTACATTTAGATTTGAATGGACAATTTGGGTGCCTAGTTTCATTCCATGGTTTACAATATCATTTATAGTATCTTGTATTGTGTTTTCCAAATATTGAGGCTTTGAGATGGTTCTTAGCAAGTTTTGTAGGTCATACTATCATGTTGTCATATTTCTACTAGATTGAAGGGGAAATTTGTGTTAACGTACTCTTATTTTGATATTAATAAAGATTGCACTCTTTTTGGTGATGGAGTTTTTTATGCAAAAAGGTTTTTCTCAAGTATATTGGTATTCTTATGGTTTCCATATTCTATTATTGTTTTTAGATTTCAATTTCTATTCATGTTCTATTATCTTAAATATTTTTTTGGCACTAAAGAATAATTGCTTTTACAATTACTTCCATTCAAACTATCAACATCCTTAATTTCTTATTTTTCATTATCAAACTCTATCATCTATAAATAGAATATTAACTAACTAGTTTAACTAATAAATATATTTAGAATAACTATTATTTTCATTCTTCTCTTGCTCATCTATAATGGGTAAGTGCAAAAATATGGGGGGCTAAAAAGTGGCCAATTCACCTTTTCAACCCGAAATAGAGAAAACACAAGTGTGTTATAGTAAAATGCACTTGTGTTATGGGTTGGTAGTGATCAAGCCTAGGATTGGTCATTACCAAGTCAAAAATGTAAGCGTGTTATAATGATCTCGCATTATGGTTTGAATTTCAAAAAACATGCATTTTTAAAATTCAAAAAAGCATTGCCAAAACGTGCCAAAAAGCATTTCCAAAATGTGAGTGCATTATAATGTGCTCGCATTTTGTGAATGCATTGACAAAAAACGAGCGTGTTTTGGTCTACATTGAAAAATAAATTCTTCTTTTTTTCTTTCTTTTTCTTATCTTTCATGGAAAGTATAAGATGAGATTTACATATGGATAGTTACTGTCTTATACTTTAAGTTATATTTCATGTATATATTTTTAGGATGCTTGAGAGTGGTTTTGAATCTCTAGGAGTTATAATGCAAATTCTAGTTTTTGGAAGATCTTAAAAAAAATAGACAGTCAAATTTCAGTAATCAACATGTCAAATTTCAATAGCTAGGAGCTCAAAATTTAGTAATCAAGAAGTTGTATTATTTCTCTCTCTCTCCCTCTAATTATATCTATCTCATTTCTCTCTCCCTCTCTCTCTCCCTCCTACCCTCTCTACTTATCTCTATCTCCCTCCCTCTCTACATATCTCTACCTCCCTTCTCCCTTTTATTCTACCTCTCTCCCTTTCTCACTCTCTCCTTCTATCCCTCTCTCTCTCTACTATCTCCCTATCCCTCTCTCTACCTACCTCTCCCTCTATCACTCTTGACCACTCTCTCTATTTCTATCTATCTCACCTCTCTCTCCCTCTCTTCTTCCCTATCTACTATCTATCTCCCAATCCCTTTACCTACCTCTCCATCCATCACACCCTACCACTCTCTCTCCTCACCTCTCTATCTCACCTTTCTCTCCCTCCCTCATTCCCTCTCTACTTCTCTCTATCTCCCCTCTCTCTCTATCTTTCCTTCTCTCTCTAATTATTTTTATGTCCTCTCCTTCTCTCTACCTACCTCTCCCTCCATCACTCTCTATTTCTCTCTATCTCACCTCTCTCTCCCTCCCTACCTTTCCCTCTCTTTCTACTTATCTATAGCTCCCCTCTCCCTCTCTACCTACCTCTCCATATATCACTTACTACCACTCTCTTTATTGCTCTCTATCTCACCTTTCTCCCACCTCCCATTATCTCCATCGATTCCCCTCCCTCTCCTTCCCTCTTTGCCTACCTCTCCATCCATCACTCCCTACTGGACTCTCTCTACACCTCTCTATCTCACTTCTCTCTATCCCTCCCTCATTCCCTCTCTACTTTTCTTTCTCTCTCTACCTCTCCTTCCCTCTCTAATTATTTGTATCTCCTCTCTCTCTCAATATCCCAACATTCCTCTATCTCTCTCCATATTTCTCTCACTCTCCTTTCCTCTCTACTCTCTATCTCACCATTCTCTCTCTTTACTTCTCTCTCCCTCTATCTCTCCTTCCCTATATAATTCTATCTCCCTCTCTCCATATCTACCTCTCACTCCCTCCTTCCCTCTCCCCCTCTCTCTCAATCTCCCCAACTTCTTCCTATCTCTCTCTCTCTCATATTTCTCTGTCTCCTTCTCTCTCTCTCCCTCCCTCCTCTCTCTCTATGTCACCTCTATCTCTCCCTCCTTCCCTCTCTAATATTCTCTATCTACCCTTTTATCTCTCTTCCTTCCTCACACCCACCTTCCATCTCTACTTCTCTCTATCTAACCTATCCCTCTCTACCTCTCTCTCTCCCTCCTTCCTTCTCTCTCTCAATCTATCTACCTTCCTCCTTCATTCTCAACTTCTCTCTCTATCACCCGTCTCTCTCTTCTTCCCTCTCTACTTCTCCCTCTCTCTCCCTCACCCTCTCTCTCAATCTCCTATACCCTATACCGAATATCATAAATCCTAATCCATATACCCTAAATCATACACCTGCATCCCTCATCCCTGTACCCTATATGCTCAACCTTATAACCTAAACCTTGAACATTATCCATCAACCATAAAATTAAACCCTAAACCCTATATTCAATATTATACCATAAACCCTCAATCCTAAACTCAATACCCTCAACCCTATACCCAATATTCTAAACCCTAATCCTTATACCCTATGCACTTAACCTTGTACCCTCAACCCTATACCTTAAACCCTAAACCCTACACCCTCAACTCTCATCCCTATACCCTATACCTTAAACCTTATACCTTGAACCCTGGACATTATTCCTCAACTCTATACCCTCAACCCTATACTTAAACCATAAATTTTGCACTCTCAACCTTTAACCCTATACCTTATACTCTCAAACCTATACCGTATACCCAATATCCTAAACCCTAATCCATATACACTATATACTTAACCTTGACCCTCAACCCTAAACATTATCCCTCAACCATAAACCTACAACCTTGAACCCTATACTTAAACCCTTAACCCTTAACCCTATACCCTCAACCTTGAACACTATCCATCAACCCTCAAACCTACACCTTAAACCCTAAACCCTACACCCTTAACCCTCATCCCTATACCCTATACCCTATACCCTATACCCTAAAAGTTATATCCTAAACCCTAAACATTATCCATAGACCCTATACTTAAACCCTATGCCTTATACCCTATACCCAATATGTTAAATCCTAATCAATGGGTAAAATCAGAAAGTTGTGTTACACTTTATAAAGGAAACCGCCAACACTGATCCAACTTTTAAACTTGAATTACTAGAAAGTGGCATATATATTTTGAATTTTCAAATGATGTAAAATAATAAAATGTGTATTTTAAAAAAAAATAAAAAATTTATTTGAATATAGTTTTTTATAAATTTACACTACAATTTTGTTGTTGATAAAATACTAAAAAATGAAGTTACATGAGACTTCAATATTTATATAGTAAATTTTATTATTTTTCTATAAATACCTTGGTGTGTATTTATAATTTTAAACTTTAGTGCATGAATATTTTTTTCAATTTTGATAAATATATATATATTTTTAAATAAATATTAAAATGTGCATGTATTGAAACATAGTTGTTTCCATTCGACATCAACTTTTATATTGATTATTTATCTAAAATATAAAATGCATTATACCATAGATATAAAATGCATTATACCATCTTGATATAGATTCTTTTATCTAGTGCATCATAGTTTTTCAAAAAATTTAATAAGTTTTAGTGTTTTTTTTAATATGGTAGTTAACCTAATATTTAATGTTCGATAACCTACTTTTAGTAATAATAAAAAATAAATAATAAATAATAGTTAAAATATTTAAATATATATATATTTGAAAACTTCACACATGTATATACAAAAGGGTATTTTTATATTTTTAAAAAAATATTATTTACATGACTAGGAGTTGTCGAAACATCAAGTTTTTCAAATAATTTATTTTTTTGGGTATTTAATTAGCTTCAAAGTGGTGCTACATATTCATTTATCTAACAATTTTAGTTGTAAAAGTAGTAGACATATATAACATAGCTAGAATGAATCTTACTAGATCATATGTTTGGCCAAAATTGATTTTTAGTTAGAAATACTTAAATTCAATTGTGATGATAAGTTGGTTGAGAGTGACACACCATACTTTTACCCCACTATACCCTATACACTTAACCTAATACCCTGAAACCTCAACCCTCAAAGCTATACATAAACCTTAAAACCTACATTTAACCATGTAACCTCAACCCTAAACCCAATATCCTCAATACTATACCCAATATCCAAAACCCTAATCCTTATACCCTCAGCCCTGAACACTATCCCTCAACCTTCAAACCTATACCTTAAACCATAAAACCTAAACCCTACAACCTTAACCCTCATCCCTATACCTTATACCCTTAACCTTATACCCTAATCCTAAAACATTATCCCTTAACCCTATACTTAAAACCTAAAGCCTACACTTGCAACACTTAACCCTATACCTTATAACATAAACCCTATACCTAATATCCTAAACCCTAATCCCTATACCCTATACACTTAAACCTCAACCCTAAACCCTATATTTAAATCCTAAAACCTATATTCAACCTTGTACCCTAAACTCTCAACCCTAAATGAAATAAACTCAATGCTATACTTGATATCTTAAACCCTAATCATTATACCCTATACAATTAACCCTAAACCCTCAACCCTAAACACTATCCCTCAACCCTCAAATCTATAAATTAAACCCCAAACCTCCAATCCTCAACCCTCATCCCTATACCCTACACCCTCAACCTTATACCCTAAAACCTGAACATTATACCTTAACCCTATTCTTAAACCTTAAACCATATACCTAATAGCCCTATACCCTACATACTAAACCATATACACTCAACCCTGAACACTATCCATCAACCCTCAAACCTATACCTTAAATCCTAAACCCAACACCCTCAAGCCTCATTTGTATATCCTATACCCTCAACCTTATACCTTAAACCATGAACATTATCCCTCAACTCTATACTTAAATCCTAAATCCTACACTCACACTTAACCCTATACCTTATACCCTAAACCCTATACCCAATATCATAAACCCTAATCCGTATACCCTATACACTTAACCTAATACCCTCAAACCTCAACCCTCAACCCTAAAACCTACATTTAACCTTGTCCCCTTAACCCTCAACCCTATACTCAATATCCTCAACCCTAATCCCTATACCCTATACCATCAACCCTAAACACCATCCCTTAATCTTCAAACCTATATCTTAAACCCTACACACTCAACCCTAATACCTATACCCTATACCATCAACCTTATACCATAAACCATGAACATTATCCCCTATACTTAAAACCTAAACCCTACACTCTCAACCCTTAACCCTATACCTTATAACTTATAACATAAACCCTATACCCAATATCCTAAGCCCTAATCCATATACCCTTTACACTTAATCTAATACCCTCAACCCTATACTTAAACCCTAAAACGTACATTTAACCATGTAACCTAAACCCTCAACCCTGAAACCAATACCTTCAACCCTATACTCAATATCCTCAACCCTAATGACTATAGCCTATACACTCAACCCTGAACATTATCCATCAACCCTCAAACTTATACCTTAAACCCTAAACATTGAACCCTCATCTCTAGGTAAACCCACAAAAGCGATTTACAATTCCAGTGAGGAAGGAAAAGTTTCAAAAAATGACCCCATGCTAAAAAAATTGGTTTTTGGGGGTTCAAACAAACTTTTGGTTCGAGCAAACCTAGATGGGGTTCAATAGAACCCCCCTTCAAGCAAATCCATTTAATGTCGGGTCCCATATTTCCCAAAAAAGCAAGCAAAAAAAACTTCTTGTGGAAAGGGGGTTCAAATGAACCCTGGTTCAAGCGAACCCCTAGGGGTTCACTAAAAGCCCCCTTTTCCCCCATTCTCCCCCTCTAGCACTAAAAAAATCCAAAAATTTTCCCTTCGAAGCTTGAGTTGAGGATGAAAATGGAGGAGACTTCATAGACCCAACTGAATGATGGTAGTCCTCAAAAAGAGCTATCCAACAAATATAATTTTAATATGTTTTGGTTTTATCATGTATTTGTTTTTTTAGTTTAATTAAACATAGGTTTTTCACCAAAAATCAAGCTCTCTATTTTGCACATGTGGAAAAATAATAGATTATCAAAATAAAATTCTGAAAAAATATGTGCAAGCTAAGTATTGATCTCCTTGATCCAGTAAAAAGGAAAATTGAATTTCGATACAAACAAAGAAATTTATGTTGTATACGATTCGCCTATGTTTGAATTGTAATTGGTTTGACTTCGAAACTTGATTAAGAAAAAAATATTCAATAAAGCACTATGAAACCAAATGAAAGGGCTAGATATCATAGTTACAAATCTAAATTCGAAAAAAATAGAATTTTATCCTTCATGGAAAAAAAGTTATGTTGTATACGGTGAGCATCACTCCTTAAAAATGTTGTTTATTGAAAAAAACTAGTTTTCTAAGGAAATGGAAAAAGAAGTGCAATCCGATTCCAAAATTTTTGAAAAAAATATATTTAGAATCTAAACACAAAATGTCACAAATCACTAGTTTTCATCATCTTAAAATTCCTCACGGTTTAGCCGCTATAGGTGCCCGAAAGTGAAGATTTAGTTAGAAAAAAATATTTCAGTTTCCAGTTTGGCCAAAAATTGTAAACCAGTATTGTGGGATCACCCCTGTATACCATATACCCTCAAATTTATACCCTAAACCCTAAACATTATCCCTCGACCCTTTACTTAAACCCTACAATCTCAACCCTTAACCCTATACCTTATACCCTAAACCCTACACCCTAAACCCTAAACCCTATACACAATATACTAAACCCTAATCCCTATACCCTATACTCTTAAACTATTTCCCTAAGACCTCAATCCTCAAACGTATTATTAACCCTAAAAGCTACATTCAACCTTCTACCATAAGCCCTCAACCCTATACCCAATATCCTAAACCATAATCCCTATACACTATATATATATAAACCTATACCCTCAACCCTGAACACTATCCCTCAACCCTCAAACCTATACCTTAAAGCTTAAACCCTAAACCCTACACCCTCAACTCTCATCCCTATACCATATACCCTTAACCTCTATACCCTAAACCATGAACATTATCCCTCAACCCTAACTTAAACCCTACACTCTCAAACCTTAACCCTATACCTTATACCCTAAACCATACACCCTAAATCCTATACACAATATCCTAATCCCTAATCCCTAATCCCTATACAATATACATTTAACCTTATACCCTCAACCCTTAAACCTATATATAAACTCTCAACCCTATATTCAACCTTGTACCCTAAACCCTCAACCTTAAACCAAATACCCTAAACCTTATACCAAATATCCTAAACCCTAATTCTGATATCCCATACACTTAGCCCTATACTCTAAACCCTGAACACTATCCCTCAAAACTCAAACCTATTTCTTAAACCTAATCTCTACACCCTCAAACCTTATACCTATACCATATACCCTCAACTTTATACCCTATACACTTAACTCTATACCCTCAACCCTAAACACTATCCCTCAACTCTATACCCTATACCTTAAACACTCAACCCTCACCACTATACCCTATACCCTCAGCCTTATAACCTAAACCCTTAACATTATCCCTCAATTCTAAACTTAAACCCTAAACCCTACATTCAACCTTGTTGTAATCTAAACTTTAAACCCTCAATCCTAAACCCAAAACCTTCAACCCTATACCTAATATTCTAAACCCTAATCCTTACACCTAATACACTTAACCTTATACCCTGAACCTTGAATACTATCCCTCATCCCTCAACCCTATACCTTAAACCCTAAGCCCTACACCCTCAACCTTCACCCCTATGCCCTATCCACTCAACCTTATATACCCTAAACCTTGAACATTATCCTTCAATCCTATACTTAAACCCTAAACCCTACACTCTCAACCCTTAACCCTATACCTTATACCCTAAACCCTACACCCTGAATCCTATATCAGATATCCTATACCCTAATCACTATACCATATATACTTAACCTTATATCCTCAACCCTCAACTCTATACTTAATCCCTAATCCCTACATTCAACCTTGTACCCTAAACCCTCAAGCCTAAACCCGATACCCTCAACCCTATAATGAATATCCTAAACCCTAATCCATATACCCTACATACTTAACCCTATACCCTTAACCTTGAACACTATCCCTCAACCCTCAAACCTATACCTTAAACCCTACACCCTACATACTCATCCCTATACCTTATACCCTCAACTTTATACAATAAACCCTAAATATTATCCCTCAAACCTATACTTAAACCATAAACCTACACTATCAACCCTTAATCCTATACCTTATACCCTAAATCCTACACCCTATACCCTATACCTAATATCTTGAACCCTAATCCCTATACCATATACACTTAACCTAGTACAATAAACCCTATACTTAAACACTAAAACCTACATTCAACCTTGTACGCTAAACCATCAACCCTAAACACAACACTCTCAACCTTGTACCAATATCCCAAAACTTAATCCTATTCCTTCAACCCTAAACACTATCCCTCAACTAGGAGCTCAAACCTATACCTTAAAGTTGAAACTCTACACCATCAAACCTCATCCCTATACCCTATACTATTAACCTTATACCCTAAACCCTAAACCCTAAAACCCTTAACCCTATACTTAAATCCTAAACCCTACAACCCTTATCTCTATACTTATTCCTCCTTCCTACCCATTCTCTACCTCTCCTTCCCTATTTATACTAATCTATATCTATTTATCTCAATCTCTACATTTCCCTCCCTCCTTCCCTCTCTCTCCCACTCTCTCCCACTCTCTCCCTCTCTCTCAATCTCCCAACCTTCCTCCTCTCTCTCTCTGTATTTCTATCACTCTCTCCTTTCCTCTCTACTTTATATCTCACCATTCTCTCTCTCTACTTCTCCCTCTCTATCTCTCCTTCCCTATATACTTCTCTCTATATCTCAAACTCCCCACCTTCCTCCTCTCTGTCAAGCCCATCTTTCTCTCTCACTCTCTCCTTCCCTCTCTACTCTCTATCGAGCACCATTCTCTCCGTCCTTCCCTCTCTCTCTCCCTCCATCTTCTCTTTATCAATCTCTTCACCTTCCTTCGTCTATCAATACTTCTCTATATTACCTCTATCTCTCCTTCCCTCTCCACTTCTCCTTCTCTCTCACTTTCACCCTCTCTCTCAATATCTCAAGCCCTATAACAAATATCAGAAATCATAATCCCTATATTATAAACTCTACACCCTCAAACCTATAACCTATACCCTCAACCTTATAACCAAAAACCTGAACATTATCCCTCAACCATAAACTTAAACCCTATACCCTAAACCCAATACCCTCAACATTCTCTATGTCTTTGCTCTATATCTCACCATTCTCTCTATATCTCACTCTCCCCCTCTCCCTTCCCTATATTTCTCTCTCACTCTCTGCTTCCTTCTCTACTCTTTATCTCACCATTATCTCTCTGTCTATGTCAATCTCCCAAACCCTGTACCAAATATCCTAAAATCTAATCCCTATACCCTATATACTTAACCCTATACCCTCAACCTTGAACATTATCCCACAACCGTATACCTTAAACCCTAAACCCTAAACCCTCAACCCTCATCCCTATAACCTATACCCTCAACCTTATACCCTAAACCTTAAACATCATCCCTCAAACCTATACTTAAACCCTAAGCCGTACATTCAACCTTATACCCTACACCCTAAACCCTAAATCCAATACCCTCAACGCTATAACTAATATCCTAAACCTTAATCCCTATACCCTATGCACTTAACCTTACACCCTTGAAACCATAAACACTATCCTCCAACCCTAAACCCTCATCCCTCATCCCTATACTGTATACCTCAAGCTTTTACCCTAAACCCTAAACACTATCTCTCACCCCTCAACCCTATACCTGAAACCCTAAAACCTACACCCTCAACCCTCATCCCTATACCCTATACCCTCAACTTTATAACCTAAACCCTAAAAATTATCCTTCAACCCTATACTTAAACCCTAAACCCTAAACCCTTAATCCTAAACCTAATATCCTCAACCGTATACCCAATATTCTAAACCCTAATCCCTATATCCTTTGGGCAGTAAGCCTTTTTATGTTCGAGCAGTGAGCTCTAGGAATTATGCCTAAATGCATGTGCATTCCCATTTGTAAACACTTATATTTGAGTATACTCTTATTATGGATTGGCCTTCCACCGTGGTTTTTCCCCTAACATGGTTTCCATTTAAAAATCCTTGTGTTATGGTGTTGTGGTTGATTTCTTTGTGTCCTTGCATCTTTCATTTGGTTTAATGCTAAAAGTGGTTTAAAGATTAGATTTTAAAATAAAGTTAAATTTTGTAGAACATCGATTCACCCCCCCTCTCAATGTTCCTTGATTCCAACAATCGGCATCAGATCCTAGTTCCTCAAAAGAAGTTCAATAGCTTGGGGAAGATCCAGGAAAAAGATTCAATGGATTCAAGTAGTCTTCAACAACAACTTTTAGTGGCACTAGATGATCTTGATCAGTCTAAATATGAAGCCTAGGAATTGAAAGAAATCCTCATGAATCTTGAGAAATTCATTCAATCATTGAAAGATAAAATCAATGAGTCAAGAGAAAAGAGAAAGTAAATCTGTGATCAGATAAAGCAGATTGAAAGTAAAAGCATGGAAGATGAACACCTGAGTCAAGCCCTGAAGGAAAAGATAGAAGAATGTGAAAATTTTGGTAGAGATAATGTTGTCCTAAAGCATGAGATGGAATCTATTGTAATGAGTATGACCAAGGAGATTGAAGACAAAAATAAGAGTGAAGATAATCTTGCTCAGTCCTTGAAATAAAAATCTAAAGAATGTAATTGAATCGATGATAGATTCATTCAGTTGGTGCTTGAATTGCAACAATCCAAAAACAATGAAGAAGAGTTTGAAATATAGATTGTTACCCTCAGAGATGAACTTTCTATTGAAAATGAATACAATGAGAAGTTCAATATTAGCTCATCTAAGCTTGATTAATTGATTAAAAGTCAAAGGACTGGAAGTGACAAGCGAGGTCTTGGATATGAGGAAGGAGAAAGCTCTGAATCTAGACAAAGGAGATTTAGGCAAGGAAATCATATGAACAAAGCTGGAAGGTATCCAGTAAGACAACCTAATTCTCAAAGGTTCAATGGTTACTATTTTTTTTATAATAAATTTGGTCATATGGCTACTCAATGTAGAAGTAGAGTCAATCCAAGTGGTCCATCATTCTGCGGCCAGTGTTTCAATTTTAATAAGTATCATCATAAGTTAGTTGAATGCAAAAATATGTGAAACAACTTTTTCAATAGAGATGTTAGATGTTATGCATGCAATAGATTTGGCCATATTGCTAACCTATGTAGATAAAGAGAAAATAAATGGTCTGGACAAAGAAATGTGATGTACTACAATTGCAACAAAACCGATCACATTACTTGATTTTACAGAAGCAGAAAGGGTTCGAAAAATCAAAAGAAAAACATACAGAAGGGAAAGTTACTACAAATGAGATCAGGAATCAAGATAATAAGACATGGGTGAAGAAGATTCCCTCTATTGTAGGAAATGAGCCAGCACCATAATTTGGTACTAGAAATTCCTTCGGGAATTAGTTTAAGGCCTTTGGCCTAGGGGGAGTTCTCAAGAAAATCTTTTAACCCCCTTGTCGGTAGTTGATACTGGAATGTGGAAAATAGCAATGATTGCATTAGTGATGTGCAGATGTTTTGGGATCTCTTGTGGAGGAGATTTGTGCAAAATTGAAGGTTTGTAGAAGAATTTTCTTTCACGGTATGTGAAAATAGGGTATCCGGATGACCTAGGGCAAAAGCATTTATTGCAAATAAAAATTTAGGTGTGTGAATGATAAAAAAATTAATTTCTATCTCTCATTTGTCACATTGCATTCTAAGAAGAATAATTTTGGAGAGCTCTGCAAGCAAACTTTGGAAAAGATACAAGTCTAAAGGCGATTCGGCGATCAAACCCTAATCCGACGAAAACTATTTATCTGTGAACTCGTGAACTTGAAAATTTTGGAAATGGCTGCTCCATTAGTTATCAATATTAAGGATAGGCCCCATCCAAAATTAAAATGTCACCCATTCAAATCCATCAAGACAGAACCATTAGGTTCATTTTCTTTCATTTCGTATGGTGTTTTGCATATTGAAGATGTTAGGGCATACATTCATGCAAATATTGAAGAATTAGGAAGCTCCCAGTTGTTGAATTTTTACACCAATCACATTGTGGGAGAAGATTTCAGTGTAAAACCTGAATTCAAGACTCTAGAGGAGAAGAAGTTCACACACATTGTGAAGTTTCCCGTGTTTGACAAAATTGAATGGGTTCGGTATATATTGAGTCAAGTGCATGCCGATTTTATGTGGTTAAGTCAGCCCTTCAAGATTACAAAGGAAGCTATAAGGATTGTTAGTTTGAATTCATTCGGTGGGTTGTCGACACTGAAATCCATGAAAAACTAAATAGTCACAGAGGCAACCAGTTCCAATTTCGATAGAAGAGCCATGAAAGTTAATGATATCATCGAACTGGATGTCATATTTGCATCTATGGTTATTGGATACAAAATCTATCACTCTAGTCGGGATAATTCTGTATCCGATATTGCAATTTATGCAACATATCATATGGTCAAAGAAAATGCAGAGTATGATCGGGTATGTGCAGGATCATGATGGGCCAAAAAGTGGCAATATGTAAGCCATATGATGACCCATATGGCTTATGACTTTTTTTCTACCCAAAATTGATGAAACGAAAAGGGTTTTTAGAGGAGATTCTCAGCTTTCCACCAATATAAATTATTCTCTACTTTGAATTTAATAAATAATTATTATTCATTTTCTATTAGAATTACGAATAAAGTCCTAATTGATAGGCTGATTGAAAAACATCTATAAATTTCAAACGGTATCACATTTTTTGAATCTGAAACATGAGTCACATTCTATGCTTTGCATACTATAGGATTAAAAAAGAAAAAAATGAATTTCATTAATTTTTGACCAAGTTAAGGTGGTTAGATAGACGAGCATTTATATTTTTTAAAAGTTGTAATAAAAAAATCATAATTAATTATTTACATGAAAAAAAATTATAAAAAAATATGCATCACATTAAGACATGAGTCCTCTAATTATATCTAAAATCTTATAAAAAAGTATTATCATTTTATTGTGATTACGGTGGTCAGACAGACACCTACTTCTTATTTTTACCCTGAAATTTAAATACTGCTGCATTGAAATTTTAAATTTTCACCAAATAGATTTTTTATTTTTAAATAAAGGTCTAGTACTTTAGAAACTACATTTAATTTTCTACAAATTATATTTTCACATTTTTTTGAAATAATATAGATAAATTATTCAAATTTTCATGTCAAGTTGTCTAACTCTGATTTTCTTTCTTTTTATTGCCGCTTAAGGGCCTGTTTTTTCCATGATGATCCTGCACATACCCAACCTATGTGAGCTACTCTGAGGCTAGCTAATTGAGAATCTTGGAAAAATCAAGAAGGATAAGAAGAGTTCTTTCAAGTATGGTAATTTGTTTCTATGTTTATTCTTCTACTTCATGAATGAAGTTTCAGGAATTGGTAGAGTGCAATGGGAAAGTGATAAACCTATAGCTATTCAAATCAAAGATATGTTATATAGAATTGGAGATATCAAAGCAAGGAAAATTTCTATTTGGGGCTACTTCAAAAACTTTCAGAGTGTAATGGAAGCTAGGGAAAGGATTCCCACATCTATTGTGGAAAAGTATAAGGACACAATTTTCTTCATGGTTGATATTGATTAGTAATTAATGGAAGTTGTATAACCTAGTACAATGTGGATAATGCCTATGGGATATGAGGTTGAAGAACACATTTTGGAGATGTTTGTTGAACACTTGTTGAGTAAACCTCGAGATCAGATAGAAGAAAGGTTTGGTAATCTTTTAGAGAAGGATATACAAGTGCATAACCAACTAAGAAAGCATGTGATAGTCAGGAGAGTGAGTAGGGAAGTTGAAGATTTTGCATAAACCCTTGGTATATCAGTTGAAGCTGTGAGGGAATCTAGGAATAAAAGAGAAGAAGTTGAAAAAGGAGAGCTTGCTAGAACTGAGTCAGCTAGTCCAATAGCATCCTCTACTCAATCTAGATCTATAAGGAGCTTTTCACCCTCATCTGATTCTACTAAGAAATAAAGTCTTGTAACAACTCAAGTCAAGACATCTGGTACAGAAGGAAAGAGGAAAATAGATAAAAGCACAATAGTCTATGTTGCTATTTCAAAGGATGAAGAAACTGAATCTGATTAAGAGGTAAGAGAAGTTAAGAAAAAGGGTTCTAAAGCATCAAAAGTCTCTAAGGATAAGCCCTTCGGTGAAGAGAAAGCAAAGAAAAAGATGAAAACTGACAAATTAGGTATGGCTATAGAAGAAGTGGAAAATACTTGATTAAGGATGGTAATCTTAGGCCACTTTGTGAATGGTTTGACACCTTTGATAGTGCCAATCAAAGAATTATTGAGGAAGCCACAATAAAGTATTTGAATAATTTCAATAAGACTCTCATAGAAATAATGTCTGAGTTACCTAAAGGTGTGTATGAAGTCCTAGAAATGAGGAGAGTGAATGCAAGAACTGGAGAAGAGAAAATGAGAGAATGTATACTTGTTGATTTGTGTCTAGTGATGTCAATGGATGAAATGAAGAAGATCCTAAGTGATTGAAAAAGGGATTTTAAGAGAAAAACAAGGGCGAACAAGTTGATGATTGGATAGATTGAAGAAGTTGCAAAATACACTAAGAAAATACTTAAGGTAGTCTTGTTGAAAAACAAATATAATGTTGTTTCTGAAGAAGGTCATAGTGAAGATGCTCCATCTGGTCTGGTAAATGAATAAGGAAAAGAAGATACATTTGAGGATAGTCTAAATCCTCTTGACATGAAAGATGCTAAAATTCCTATGGAGACTGAAGCTCCTAAAGTTGTGTTAGTTGATGAAATTGAGATTCCTCAAGCTAAGGAAGAATTAGTGATTGAAGAGAAGAAGGCTAAAGTGAAAGAGATTCATATGGAAGCAAGAGACACTACTAAGGAAGTAAAGGAATTTTTGGAAGAACAATAGGAGGAGTTTGATTCTGAACTAGTTAAAGGTCCTATCAACTTGGCCACTCTATCTCCTATTGAGAAACTGAAGGTAACATCATTTGCTCAAGCCAAGGCAAGGTTGGAGATTCTGAAATCTCACATTGAAGACAGTGAGCTGTTAAATCTTGCATCCGGTATTCTGGAGAAGATCATGCCTACATATGTCAAGGATTCATCCAATTCTCCATCCGGTCAGTTGAAGAAACTTATCAATTGTGTAAGTACTCACTTTGAGTCTCTTGAAGTGCCAGTTATGGATAAGGTTCAAAAGGAATTCGATGCAAACAGGTTTGGTAGATTGAAGGGAATGATTTCTAATGATAAATATTTTTTAGCTACTTGTGTAAAGAATATTAAAGATGTTTTTCTGAAGGTGGAAACATTTATAAGTCATGCTTATCATTGTTTAAGTTCACTGGGGACGCCGAGAAAAGAAAATGAAGGAATATGAGAAATAGTTAGTAGATATTTCTCAAGCATTTGATTCTCTAACAATTTCTGTGAGCAAGCATGAAGGTCAGGTCATATCCCTACTTGACAAAATAAAAAGTTTGAAGCATGAAGAAGGAAAAATTGTTGAAAGAGTATGCGAGCTTAGAGGACTAATTGGTCGTAAGATGGAGACAATGCTTAATGTATTGAAGGAAGTGAATGATGCTATGGCTATCAGTGATCCGACACACCTTGAGTCATAAGAGATGTAGTCATACTTATTTTGTGGTCACATGACTATTTTGGAGAGTCTCAAAAAGAGTTGGGATACAAGTTTGAGCTTGTTGAAGAGTAATTTTGTAGACATATTCAGTTTATGTAAGTTGTAGAAGCATGTTTGTACATATGGAGTTTGTTCATAGAAATTTTGTTTGATTTTTGGTATGCAGATTCCCATATTTTCCATTGATGTCAAAGCGGGAGAGTGGGACAGTGAAAAATTTCATATTCATCTCAGGGGGAGTTGTGTTTTGACGTTTTGAAGGTTGGCAGTATATTCATGTTGGTACTGATTCGAAACTTAGTCATTTTTTACTAAGTGTTTCCATCAATTCCAAAGGGGGATATTGTTGGAAAGAGACAATGCACATTTCATCTAGTGTTTTCATTGATGGCAACCCTAGTCAGTGATTTAATCCACACTTCAATAGTTTCTTATATCGAAAGCGAGTTTGAAGAAATGTATTATCTGTCAAAGTTAGAACAAAGCATCCGAAAGAGTTTTGTTTTTTTATTCATATGAAAATATCTATTATAATTTAGAGTTATGGATCTTAGGGAAGGTTTTTTGATGTATGAACTATGTTATCCTTGAATCATAGATCATCATATTGATTTGTGTACAAGTTATAAGATCTGGTTGATTGATTTTTTGTCTAACAATGCAAGAAGGCCGACTAAGTGAATATAGCATGTTGTGGATCTTCAAGGGGTAATTTTTTGAAGTGTTTTGTGTTCGAGCATGTTGTTTTGGGTCATCAATATGTTGTGGCTGACTTTGGTTGGTGCACATTGAAAATTGTCTATAGATTGAGCCGACGGTTTGTAAATATTTATTTTTTATTGAAGCTGACATGTGGTTGATTAAATATTTAGTTGCAGATATATAAGTGATCATTTATATAATTTGGATGTATGTGCAAGGTGTGTTGATGTGTGTTGCAAAATTTAGAAGGATTGTAAAGCAATTATGCATAGTTTCACTTGTGAATAAAAGGATTTGTTATGTGAACTAAAGTAGACAAAGAAGAAGAGTGGAATTAGACAAAAGGTCAAGAATGCAATTGATGTTCTTAACCAGAACTGTAATCAAGCATTAGCAAATGCTACTTTCTCAGTTCAAAATATTTCAGATGGTTTTAATCTGAATGTGACTGTAAGACAGTGTGTCTTCCTTTGGGTAGTAAGATATTTTGTGTTTAAGCAGTGAGCTTGAGGCAGTGTGCCTGAATCCATGTGCATTCCCATTTGTAAACACTTATATTTGATTATAATATTATTATGGGTTGGCCTTTCACCGTGGTTTTTCCCCTAACAGGTTTTCCACATAAAAATCCTTGTGTTATGGTGTTGTGGTTGATTGCTTTGTGTTGCATCTTTATTTTGGTTCAATGTTGTAAGTGGTTTAAATATTAGATTAATAAAGTTAAATTTTGTAGAACACTGATTCACCCCCCCTCTCAATGTTCCTTGATTCCATCAAGTGCAAGATCATGGGGGTCCAAAAAGTGGCGATATGACAAAAAAGTGGCTAACAAATTTATTTTATCCAAATTTGATGAATAAACCCTATACTTAAACGGTAAAACCTACACTCTCAACCCTAAACCATATACCATATACCCTAAAACCTACACCCTAAACACTATACATAATATCCTAAACCCTAATCCATATACCCTATACATTTAACCTTATACCCTCAAACCTAAAAATTATACCTCAACCTTAAACTTAAACCCTTAACCCTACATTCAACCTTGTACCCTAAACCCTAGGCCCTCATCCATAAACCTAATACCCTATACCTAATATACTAGACCCTAATCCATATAACCTATACACTTAACCTTATACCCTCAACCCTGAACACTATCCCTCAACCCTCAACCCTATACCTTAAACCCTAAACCCTAAACCCTAAATCCTAAACCATTATCCCTCATCTATATACCCTCAAATTTATACCTAATAGATCCTAAACTCTAATCCTTATACCCTATATAGTCAACCCTATAACCTCAACCCTATACCTTAAAAACTAATCCTTACACCCTTAGCCCTCATAGTGAGAGAGAGAAAGAGGGGGGAGGGAGGGATTGGGGAGGGAGAGAGAGAGATGGAGGAAGGGAAAGGGGAGATAAATATAAGTAGAGAGGGGAGGAGAGTAGAGAGAGGAGAGAGATAAAGAGTAGATAAGGAAGGAGAGTGGGAAGGAGAGGTATGTAGAGAGAGAGAGGGAGGTGAGAGATAGGTGAGATAAATAACAATAGAGAGAGAGTGGTAGGGAGTGATGGACGGAGATGCATGTAGATAGGGATAGGTGAGATAAAGAGAAGTAGAGAGAGACAAAGATAGAAGGGAGGGAGGGTGGAAGAGAGAGGGTAGGAAGAGATCAGTAAAAAGGGATAGGTGAGATAAATATAAGTAGAGAGAGAATGGTGAGATATAGACAGGGAAAGAGAGAATGGTGAGATAGAGAGGAGAGAGTGAGAGTGAAAGAGGGTGAGGGAGGAAGGAGAAAGAGAAAGAGAGAGAGGTAGAGGGAGGGAGAGGAGAGATAGAGTGTAGATAAGGGAAAAGGTAGGGATGGAGACATAGGTGAGATAGAGAGAGAAAGAGAGATAAATAGAAAGATAGAGAGTGTGATGGAGGGAGAGGTAGATAGAGAGAGGGTGAGGGGAGAAAAAGATAATTGGAGATGGAATGAGAGGTAGAGAGAGAAGTAGAGAGGGAATTAGGGAGGGAGGGAGAGAAGTGAGATAGAGAGGTGTAGAGAGAGTGGTATGGAGTGATGAATGTAGAGGTAGGTAGTGAGGGAAGGAGAGGATGGAATGGATGGAGAGAGTGGGAGGTGAGAGAGTGGTAGGCAGTGATGAATGGAGAGGTAGGTAGAGAGGGAGAGGGGAGATATAGATAAGTAGAGAGTGAGGGAGGGAGAGAGGGAGGGATATGTAGTGAGGGAGAGAGAGGTGAGATAGAGATAAATAGAGAGTGATGGATGGAGAGGTAGGTAGAGAGAGGGAGAGAGGAGATAAAGATAAGTAGAGAGGGAAGGATAGGTAGAGACAGAGGAGAGATATAAAGAAGTAGAGAGGGAATGAGGGATGAGGGGAGAGGTAGGGAGGGAGAGAAAGGTGAGATAGAGATGTGTAGAGAGAGTTGTAGGGTGTGATGTATGGAGAGGTAGGTAGAGAGAGGGATTGGGTGATGGAGAGTAGATAGGTAAGTATGGAGGGAGACATAGGGAGGTGAGAGAGAAGTGAGATAGAGATAAATAGAGAGTGGTAGGGAATGATGGAGGGAGAGGTAGGTAGAGAGAGGGAGAGGGGAGATAGAGATAAGTAGAGAGGGATGGAGGAAGGGATGGATAGAAAAAAGGAGAGGGGAGATACAAATAATTAGAGAGGGAAGTAGAGGTAGAGAGATATATAGAAGTAGAGAGGGAATGAGGGAGGGAGGGAGAGGAGTGAGATAGAGAGGTTTAGAGAGAGTGGTAGGGAATGATGGATGTAGAGGTAGGTAGAGAGGGATTAGGGAGATAGATAGTAGAGAGGGAAGGAGATGGAGAGGTATGGATGGAGAGAGTGGGAGGTGAGAGAGAGGTGAGACAAAGAGAAATAGAGAGAGAGAGAGGTAGGTAGTGATGGATGGAGAGGTAGGTAGAGAGGGAGAGGGAAGATATACATAAGTATAGAGGGAGGGAGAGGTAGTGAGGGAGAGAGAGGTGAGATAAATAGAAATAATGAGAGTGATAGAGAGAGGGAGAGAGGAGATAAAGATAAGTAGATAGTGAAGGAGAGGTAGAGAGAGAGGAGAGATAGAGCATAGAGAGGGAATGAGGGAGGGAGGGAGAGGTAGGGAGGGTGAGAAAGGTGAGATAGAGAGGTGTAGAGAGAGAGTGGTAGGGTGTTATGGATGCAAAGGTAGGTAGAGAGAGGGATTGAGAGATAGAGAGTAGATAGGGAAGAAGAGAGGGAGTGATGGAGGTGAGATAGAGAGAACTAGAGAGTGTGGTAGTGAGTGATGGAAGGAGGGAGAGGAATATAGAGAGAGTGAGAGGGGAGATAGAGAGAAGTATAGAGGGAAGGAAGGAAGGAGAGAGATAGAGAGATGGATAGGTAGAGAGGTAGTTCTTGATATCAAGGTAGAGATAGTTAGATAAATGGATGGAAATAGTGAGAGAGAGGTCTAGAGTGTAAGAGATAAAAAATGAGTGAGATAGAGAGAGAAATAATATAGCCAGGTTGCTGATTATTGAAATTTGACCTCTTAATTACTAAAATTTGACATGCTGATTACTGAAATTTGACTAAATCTAAAAATGTGTAAGATCTTCCAAAAACTAGAATTTTCATTATAACTCCTAGAAATCCAAAACCACTCTCAAACATCTTGAAAATAAATGCCCATATGTAAATGTAAACTTATATGTAAATATTTATTTCATGTATATAGTTCCCTCAAAGATAACAAGAAGAAAGAGGAAAAAGAGAGAAGAAAAAAAATTCAATGTAGACCAACACGCAAGCGTGTTATAACACACATGTTTTGTCAATGCATTCACAAAATGCGAGCATACTATAATGTGCTCACATTTATCAATGCATTCAAATAATGTGAACACATTATAACACACTTGCATTATTTATTGCTTTGGGAATCCTTAGTCCTTATGCTTGGTATTTACTTTGGAATACCAATCGAAAGGCTTGGAGTGCCTTCCCAATGTCTAAAGACGTGTTTTTGCAAATTCCACAATATTTTGCATAATCGCATTGATGCTAAGCATCGGGTTTACATGTGTTTCAAGGTCGAACAAATCAAACACCTTGGTAATGTTAGGCTCTTTCTTAGCTATCTAACAATGTAATTTTTTCACATTTTTACAATGTTAAGACTGCCATCTTTAATTTCTTTTGTTTGTGTGTGTTTTCTCACCAAAAAACTAGTGTTTGGTATTTTTTTATAAATTAACCATTCATCAAAATTTTAAATAAATTACATTTTTAGAAATTAGATTCCATTCTACACATATTAAAAAAATATAGTTTCAATTAGTTTTCAAATTTTATAGGGGTAGCACAACCAAAATTCTGATTTTTTAGGAAGTGTCCACTTTGAAAATTAGTAAAAAATCAAGTATTCATTAAAAAATTATCAAAAAATTTAGGCATAAACTACATTCTATTAGATAATTTCTCATTGAAGCGATTTGAAAAATACCAAAAAAAAAATTAATCTTTTGAGGGAGCCACAAAAGTTGCTATGTTATGTTTTTTTGACAAAAACAACACCAATTTTTTTGTGGCTCCCTCTTTTGAACCCCTTAATCTCTACCATTTAAAAAAAAAAATAGTAGTTTAAAAAATAGACTTGGAGCACTATGATCCTTATTTTTATTGTATCTAATTTTTTAAAGTGTAACTATCCTCAATTTCACATCCATGGTCAGTATTTCATAATTTCAAATAAAAAGTGGCCACTGAAGACCCCTTTTTGGCCCCCCATCTTTTTGCAATTACCCTAATCTTTGCTCTTAATTAATTTTTATTTTCATTTAATATATTTATTTAATTAAATCATCATTATTAATGTTAACTTGATATCTTATACTATTTGAATTAATATTATTTTTCCTTAAGAGTTATTTGAAATATTATGAAACCATTATTGTTTATATTAGATTATTTCTAACTTTTTTTTTGAAATAGTTACTAAGTCCTTTGATTAATTTTTTAAATTTTTATTTCCTTTCTACTTTGTTGTTCCATCTACTCCTACTCCCCCTATCCCTCCTTAACCCCATCTTTATGTTTTTCAATGTTATTCATTTTTTTCTTTTTTTAATTCTCGTTTTCAGCTCTTCTCAATCCTCTCCCCTTTTAAATAGATAGTTCTGTAGAAAAAGTTATCAAATTTCTCATCTTCTTGATGGTGTACCATAGAGTGTGATTTGAAACATTGATTACAAAATAAATAACACTTTTTCTAAAATAATTTTATTTGTTTACTTGGACCATTATCAATCTCTTCATCAGAGAAGTCATTCATAGAAAAGTATAAATCTATCTAATTATAACCTAAATTATCTACAACACTTAAATCTTACCCTCAAATATAGGCATGTATATGTTTACTTGAAACATAGGGGGGTTGAGTAACAATATCTCTACTTGATAATAATTTTGAATGAACCACCTATTCGATAACCTTTGCAAACTAGTTAAACATGAATTTCTATTAATCCATAAGTTTTTATTCAATCACATTTTTTATAATCATTTGCATAGATCCTCTTAGATGTAATTAGCCATTCTAAAATGGATTGGAAAGTAGTTTACTAGATGTCAAGGTTCAAGGCCAAGGACAAGTCCTCTAATTATATTTAATAAGACATACAAGATGATAACAAACCTCTATAATATCACTAATTTCGGGCCTAGGGTTATAGTCATGATGGAAAACTCTTTAGATGAAGATCTAGATGAGTTACAATGTAGAGGTAAAGTTCAAAATTATTTCCCATTTTATAACATAAATAACCAACATAAATATATATTTTTAATTTGTAGTGCCTAATATGTATTTTAACTTTAAATGATAAAGTAATCAAATGTGGAACTATTAGTGTAGTAGATATTTCAATGTTTATGCCTCAAGTGATGCTGTTGAAAGATGTTTTCTCTGGTGATGGATTTTTTACTCATTGCCAGATGCTACTTGGCTTCTTTTTTGGGAATTTAATATGATTGAGGTGGCATATGAAAAATATGGTACTTTACCATTCAAGTAGGCAACTGGTGAAAGAGAAGCCTAGTTTTACATGCATAATAAATTGGGTCTTTTCGATCCCAATATTGGCCACCACCATTCTCATTCTCTTTGTCACACTTGGTGCAACTATCAAGATGGGTCTTGTATAGGAGAAAATTTGCACCAGTTACACAAATTCCCCTTTTACACATCCCCACCTTAGAAAACCTAATTCGAAGGCGAAATTCCACATAATCCTATTGCCTTCATTCCACTTGGTATCTATTTTGTGTGTCGATAGTTGAGTAACTATTGAGGATTCCCGAATGATGCACATACATCCACGTGGTGTGCTTATGTCCCTGGTAGATTCTCACATTTGGAGCTCATAGAGGTGTTACACTTCCCATTAGAGGTCAATTTTTAATGCCATCTTCGATAAACCGACCTGAATATGGCCATTTTATTCATCCTCTCCTTGAAATTCATTATTTATTCCTTCATTCTAATCTCTAAGCATTCAATTTAGCTCTTCACATAGCATCCTCTTAGCATCCATCACTCTCAAGCAACAATTTTCACTCCATAGCAACAATAACAACACTCCATCAACTCCGTAGAGGAAGTGTGAAATAAACACCATTGCAACAGAGGATTGAGTCCTCTTATTTTCTCTCCCATTGGCTAGTGAGCTCTTTGTGGAGGTGGTAAGCTTTCTACTCCTCTCCTCTATGATTTGGTTGGGTAGTATAACACTATTTTGTAGTTCTTTTTTGTTCTTTACTTCATTTCCTGCTTTATCATAATTTTCTCCATTATCATTATCTTTGTTGTTCATGGAGGTGGAAACACCAAAATGAGGGTCTGAATGAGGCAAACCCCTATACAACCCCCTAATAGTTTTCCTCTCTCTTGTGTGCAGGTGGAAATATTCTTGGAGCTAGCTGGAAAATGAGTACCTTTGTGAGATCATTTTTTCCATCCTCACTCTTGTATATTTACTTTATCATATTAATGCATATATTTCCTACTTCATAGTGTTGTTGTGGCCCTACGAAAGTAATTATCTAGGTCGTTAGTCTATTTTCTCGCCTTCAACATTGTCTCTTTAGTCATATGGTCATATGGATTCCAACACACCTAAGAGATGCCAACAAGTCACACTATCATCCCGAAGCCATGCTTTCATCCTCGAGAAGAGAGCTCCTTGAGACATAGTGTTGACCCCAAAAACTGACTCACCTAGCCCAATTTCGAGTTTCAAGTTTCCAGAGTGATCGAAGGACCTTATACTCCTCATCATTGTCGTCTCGCATTTCCTAACACTCCTTTAAGTTGAGGTAAGTTAGGGAAGCCTTCTGCTCTCAGCCCTCCGTGACTTGGGGCCTTGATGTGGTTGGTCTCCCTCTCTTATATTTTTGGTGAACGTGACATGAACCAACATCTGCTCATTCGATGGTGTTTAATATTTTTCCTTGTACCCACTGATCATTGTACCCGTGCATGTTGTGAAGGTTTATGAGCATCACAACCCATTCCACAACCTCTGGGTATATGAAGTGAGGAGAAGTATATGACATCTTTCGATGGAGAAGATGAAAGTCACTTCTAGTTTCTCTACATGAACTTTCTCTAGTCCTATAGTTGGCCTTGCTACTCAAGAGTAGGTGTCACAGGGTGAGTTAGGATTCTTTGATGAAACTAATCGCATCCCTACTCCTCCTATGTGTCCTACATCATCATCCATAGATGAGAGTGAATTTTTTCATATCCCTTATGATTATGTTGCTAGTCTTAGCAAAGGTTTGGGTGCTTTGGAGAATCACTTGGAGAAAAAATTAAAGCTACCTAGTGTCACTAAGGCTATCAACGAAATAAAGTATATGGTAGGAAAAGACCGAGCAGGCTTAGAAATCCTTGGTAGTCTAACTAGTTTGACTGAAGTGTGTGCCCCTTCAAACCATAGTAAAATTATATAAGGTGGCCCCTTTGAAGAACATGAGAGACAATTAGGAATGTTGATGCCTCCCACATCTGTGTACATGGCCGACACGGTCCCTTCAATAAATATCCCCTCTACTTTTGAAAGCTTCGAAACTATCAAAGTAAAAAAAACAACTCTGGGTTTTCACTTCACCCCTCCTATCACCTCTAACAGTGGAGTATTTGGTGTGATTATTAGTGGAGGACTTGGTGGTGGTAGCTTCAATGGAAGAGGTGGTACTGGTGGAAATGGTTTTGATGGAGGTCACGGTGGTGGCTTTAGAAGTGGAGCTGGCTCTGATAGAGGTCACACTGGTGGAGGTGGATCTAATGATGGCTTCTATGGTGGTCACGATGGTGGTTCTGGAGGTGGCTCTGATGGTAGTTCCATTGGTCCTATATCGTCTAATAGCTTGATTATAAACACTCTTCTTCAGAATATGGGTAAGATGCAAAACCAGCTGGCAAATCTTTCCCAAGCTTCTACCTATCCTATCTTCCAACCCTTCTTCCAACATAGCCCATTATCAATGGTGATCCTAAACACTCCTTTCCTGCAAGGGATGGAGATTCCTAAGTTCAAGAAATATGACGACAAAGGGGACCCATAAATGCACGTTTCTACATTTAATGCCTTATGTATAGACTTCTTCCATCATGATGCATTGATGAAAAACTATTCCCTAGATCTCTCAAGGATACAACACTCGAGTGGCACTGTTTCTTGCCTAATAATTCAATCTTCACATTTGATCATCTTGTGAAATATTTTCGACAGTAGTTCCAAGCCAAAATTGAATGTAATATGGCCTTCTCTAATCTTGTCTCGTGTAACCAAGGAGATAACGAGAAGATTACCAATTTTATAGCATGATATCAAGCGCTCTTTTCAAAAATCTCATACGTGTTACTTGATTTCGATGTGCAGAAGGTATTTATAGGGAACTTTTAATGCCCCACCACGTAACCTTAGAGGATGACACAAAAACAATGGAAGCGTAACAAATTTTTAATTTTTGAAAGTATAAGTAACAAAAGGTAAAGTGAACTACACTTAACGCATACATCCTCTAAGATATGTGAGAACACTTACATTTGAATCCCATAACATACAAAAGTAAAAATATCCATAGCATAAATAATAATCATGAAATAAAGAACATACATTCATAAGCATTAAACTCATTTGATGGTTATAAAGTACATATAAATCCATCCATAGATTGTATTTATTCAATTTAATAGTTACAAGACTCATTTCCAAAATGAGGTAGATCATACAAAGAATATTACAATTACATGATACAGGGATCCTCCTCGAATACAAAAGAGTAGTACATATACAATAACATCCAACTAATCCAATAGAACATAAGAGATGGTACAAGAAATAGGAACATGTGAGATCTCCAATCTAGAAGATCCCACCATCACGAACATGAAGTGGAAACCCAACGACGTAAGGGGAATGTTCCACCCAACCAAGTGGTACCTAAAGGCCCACCCCCATGCTAGGAGATAGTAAAAAGGGCTTCCTATGCATAACCAACAACCTCTAAACACAAGAAACCATAAGACTAAACTATACAAGTACAATACTTAACATGAAGGTTACATTGCTTCCAGAGTAAAATAATAAAGTACATCACTAAACAATACAAACTATTATCATAGGAGTGTCATCAAAAAGTAGCATGGGTTACCCTGGCATATCTTCCTAGGCCCTAGACCCATACTGGGTTACCTTGGTAGCCTCTCACGATCCTTGGCCCCACATGCAAATGGATGCACAATCAAATATATTTCAAAGGGACAAGATAATGATCTTGCCATTCCAAGCCTTCTTGTCTCATCCCAAATCTAAACAAGCCCTTCAGCCCATGAGCGAGGCACAATTAAAAAGTTATATGTTTAAAGCTACCCTTTCCCCTAATGCTTTTATTTAATTTCCACTGAATTATCTAACTCTCACATGAGTTACCCTAGCACCACTTTTTGTGTCGGCCCCCATTGAGAGCCACTCCCCTACTAACAACACAGGGATCTAATCCAAAACCCAAGGGTAAACAAAGTGCACAAAACGGATATTAAATCCCAACCATAATACAAGAGGCAACTCATCCTGTTCGTAGTAATCGGGTGTTTATACTTAATGACAACCGAGTGCACTACCCAAGGAAAACAAAGGGCTGAACCATAAATCACAACAACCACCTCATAAAATTACAACATCTGGAAAGTTTACATACACAACTAGCAGATTTCCCCACTTTCGTGAACAAAAGAAATCATAATTAAATAAGAAATTTAGGCAAGTAATATAAACTATCATTAGGATATCCTTAATCCAATTTATATTTCAAGAAAAACACAATAATACATTGCTCGAATAATTCTAACTTAATGCAATTTCTTTTACAATCAATAAGAAATTAAATCTAATTATTTAACTCAATTTCCCAATTAAAAACCAATTTCCTCTTTTTAAATCATATCATTTTAAATCATCTAATTTGTGCAATTACATGCACCTCACATAATTTTTGTTTATTTAAATATATAAATAATTATATATATATATATATATATATATATATATATATATAATTATATATATAAATATATATTATTTAAATAAATTTTAAAAAAACTAAATTCAATTTTCCATAAAAATATAAAATATATGTATAACCAATAAATGGCTTATAAATACAAAGGAATACATATATATATATTTATATATTTATATTAAAATTTGTTTTAATGCATACAAATTTGAAGATGAATGGTTTCAAGGCACGCAACTGCCTAAAGTTTCAATGTGGGTTCGACTGGGCAGACTTCCCCCTCCTTGGGAGGGTGCGCTACCTGTGGAGGGCACACTGCCTCACAACAATCGCACCCCCTATGGGAAGGATTCTCGTGGCTCGACCCTCAAAGATCTATAAACATAATTTTTTTTTAATAAAATCTCCCCAACGATAGGGTTTGATTCCCAACACTATCATGGTAATTTAATATAAATATACAATAGTATATATTTATGTATATATATACATACATATACATATATGATATATATAAATATCAACATGATTGCTCAGATGAGCAATCTTCACAATTTTTTCTATAGGAAATACTTATAAAATTTTCCAGAGGCATTCAATTTCTCAAGCCAAATAAATCTAATTGGGTAAGAAAAACAAAACAAAACAATAATCTTCTATAGGAAATTTTTTTTCCATACAAACAAGATTTTCCACAAATTTTGATGGGAAGAGTTTTAATCCATTCCTATAGAGGTTTTCCAAAATTTCCTATTGTTTTCCCTCTAGGAATTATTTTTTAAAAAATCAATTTCCTACAGAGGCTCTAAAAATTTCACCACAATTTTCCAAACACAACAATCTTTCAAATTTTCAAAATATTTTAAAGCTTCTAAACAAATAAAATATTCTTCTTTGTACATGCAATATTTCCAATTTGCATATAAATAAAAACAATTAAAGAACATGTTTAGAGATGTTTGAAGAAATGAAGATTGAAGTAGAGTCTTGCCTTTAGATTCCAATATTATCAAAGCTTCTTCCAAATATTCCTCTCTCCAAAAAGTTGAAAATAATACCAGAGCCAATTTGTCAAGAGCTTCGTCCCCAATTTTCAACAACACCAATTTTCAACAGCCTCTTCCAATTTTCAACAACCCAAAATATCTTTTTTCATTCCGTGAAATAGCCTCTTTCCTCTTTCAGTTAATGCAATTATTCTCTTTGAGAATTAATTCCCATCACAAGATATTAATTTTCTAACACATGTCACAATTAAAAAATCGTTCTAACCAAATCATAAATATTTCCTCAAGGATATTTAATAAGATATTTGTTTAATTAATAATTTAAAAATCAAATATTAATTTTAATTATCTAATCATTTAAATTCACTTCATTTAATTAATTTAAATAATTAATTAAATGACACCTTTTATAATCTAACAATATCAAATTTAATCTAATTAATTTAATCACTTTATAAAATAAATTTAATTTCAAAGATTAAATTAATTTACAAAATATATTAAATCAATTAACTAAATCAAATTAAAAGCTTCTAACAACATTAATCACGATTATAAAAATATCAATTAAAAAATAATAAACATTAAATAAAATTAATTTCCCACAAAACATACCTTGCAAAATAATTAAATGACAAGGCAAACAGGGACAACATGACAACTCAACATGACCAAAACAAATACTGATGACACATTGTGACTAGGGTTGTGGTTTGACAAGGAAACCCTATTACTATCTCTTAATCAACTATTTCGTTGGGCAATGGACATGCTCAAACCTGTGAATCCAGGTGGAGTCGATGTCCTGTACCTGCAATCCTACAATCAAAACATATATCATACATGTATACAGATCATAAACAATCACACCATGAAGAGAGAATCATAGAGTTGCAGGACGCTCACAAGTGAGTGAAGCAATCCCGTTCTCTTCACCAATACAGTGTCACATCAAAACTGACGATACTAAAACATCAAATAATCTACAGATGAACATATACAAATATCAACTCACATAATCAACTATGCTAACTAGAGAGTGTGTCATAAACAATAATCATCCATAGAGTGTACCATCACATCTCAATATAAAAACCATCATCGCTCCAATGTTAGTGATCAAATAACAACAACATAGTATCATAGTCTATCAAAGTAAAAGTATTATCCGAAAACATAAGCAAATCAGATGGGTGCTACATCCTTCCCCCCTAGGATTAGGCTTACTCTCGAAAGCCTGCGAACAAATAGGGATAAACCTCCCTCATCCTAGTCGCATCCTCCCAGGTAGCTGATGCAGTATCATCTCTCGTATCCCACTGAACCCTAACCTGCTCAATATCTCAATCCCTGAGGGTGAGTCTCCTGTGCTACGTGACGGCCATAGGCTCAAAGTCAATTTCTCATCCTCTACATGTAAGGAATTCCAATCAAGGATGTGAGATATATTAGGGTGGTAAGGCCTGAGTAATGTAACATGGAATACATCGTGTATGCGTAAGAGACTGTGCAACAAAGCAAGACGATAAGCTACTAGTCCAATCTTCTCAAGAATATTGAATGGCCCGACAAAGCGAGGTGCATGCTTAGAGCCCTTTCCATATCGGATTGGACTCTTTCATAGATGCACTCATAAAAAGACTTGGTCACCTACTGCAAACTGATGGTCCACCCAATGCGCATCAGCTTACTTTTTTTTCCTATTCTGTGTAGCAACCAAATGTTCCCTGATCCGGATAACCTATTGTTCCATATCTTGAAGCATCTCAGGACCCAATAGAAATTTTTCCTCTAACTGATCCCAAATCAAAGGAGTCTGAAATGGTCATCCATACAATGCTTGGAAAGGAGGCATACCAATCGAACTCTTAAAGCTGTTATTATAAGAAAACTCCACTAAATGGAGATAGTCCTCCCATCATGTTTGTTGGTCCATCACATACATGCGTAAAATATCCCCGAGGATCTGGTTGATGCTCTCTATCTGTCCATCTATCTTAGGGTGATACGCTAAACTAAAGTTCAACTACATCCCCATCGCATGCTACAATGACATCGAAATATCTGAGGTAAAGACAAGATCCCTATCAGAAATGATCCAAAGAGGAATGTCATGCAACCTAACAATATCTCCCATGAACACTCTAGCAATGGACAAAGCATTATAGGATGAATGAATAGGTGAGAAGTCTGATACCTTCATCAACCTATCCATCGTCACCATAATGGAATCATGCCATCCTGAAGAATTGGGTAACCCTATTGGCATTTTTCATTGCAACCCACATGTATTTTCCTATCTCGATTCGAGCTCTAGCATTCGCTCTGGGTTATTTTTTGCATAGTTTCTAGTCTTCTTCATGGTCTTTGGTGTATGAGGACTCTACTTTGCACTTTTTTGTTTGTACTTTGTATGAATAGTTGTGTTCAAGATATCAGAGTCGCCACCCAAAATATTGGGAATTATGAAGTGATTGCATTTCAATTTTGCACTTGTGACTTTGGACAAGAGTTTGAACATTACCTGACACACTGACACAAAACTTAGGAAAACTAGACGCATACGCCGAATATGACAAATTAGGCACACAATTTAAATCAAGTATATTATAACAAATGACTCTGACAAAACCAGTTCTACACTAGAGACCTTTCATTAGATAGTTCCCCAATAGAGTCACCATTATGTTGGCATTTTTCACTCAAACCCACACGTATTTCCTAGAAGCTCCTATGAACTTTCCACATTCAATAATAAAAGGCTAGGATAAGTATGGCCAAATTAATGAGAATAGAAATAAGGCTAATTCTCCTACACTTCAGACTCTATAAAATATAGGAGGGTATTCCCTAACATGTGCTCTTAACATAAAACATTTAAATGATTTATTTACACATAGGTAAGCAGCAGATAGATCCCCAATTATTGTTAATGGATTAAATCCTTCAAGAAAATGGTTGTTCCTTGAAAAGGCTCGGGTCCAATTAATAGAGAAACATAATCTCAACTTAAAGTAAATTGATAGGAAATGTTTGAGTAAAATATCCTGAGGCCATAACATAAAACATGGAAGAATAAAACGTAATCAAAATTCTAGTGCCATATCCCAAAGCATAGAGTCAAAAGAGAAAACTGAACTACAGGGTAAATTTCATTTTGAACACAAGTATTATCTATTATGAATTGCATTACAATCCATATATCTAAACCTGAGTCTATTACTTCTTTATGAATCCTATTTGTTATATTACATGAACTTACTAGTTAACTGAAGCATTTAACTAATTCTTTGAACCAGAGCTATAGTAAAACATAATTCACAGTAAAGAACCAATGAAGATCAATGAAAATAATCTTGGATCGATATTTCATTAATAATCCATGTAACATAACACAATAGGAGAGAAAATAAATTCCAAATATTCATGAGTTTGATACAAACATGCTAAAAAACACCATGATTAACTAAGTTCTCCAATCTGACTCAAAAATTTAAAACATGGACTTACAATTCATACTCTCTATATCACTAGACTCTTATTTCCCATATTTTGGATATTTCAACAGACCTCTCTCTCGGTGCAAAATTCCCTTTTATAAAACAAGGGAGCCAACAAGCTTCAGGCCGGAGAGTACACATGTCCATTTGTAATTTCACCACTAACTCTTAATTCAGTTACAATTCTATTATATGAGTGGAGAGATTAAGACAAGAATCATCATTAGTTGATATGGAGGAAAGAAAAAATCACTCCAAAGGACACTCCCTTTACATCGAAGGAATGCTTAACTGTTATAGTACTCACTCCACCTCAACACACTATACTTGAAGTCAAAAGGCCAGATCTATATTATACATGACCAAGTTGCAATTCTCGACTATAACATTCATAATTCTAGTTCATCAATGAACACCTTTTTCCATAATTCAAACTCCTCCTTGAAAAGCTACTAGAAAGCCACAACCTGATCAACTTTCTTTCGATAGGGAGCATACTTTACCATTATCGGTGTGGCCTTTTTATCATAGTTCTCTAATAAACTAATAACAAAAGACAACTTTTCCAATATATTCTCTAGCATTCGGATGTCAACATTTTTGCATATCTCATGTGTTTGATACATCATTATATTGTTCATTTGATCCTTCCAAACCTACAGGGGTTTGACTTCATCCTGACTGCGCAAAATATGCGGCAATGGGGTCAATTATTTTCCATCGTATACATCCTTTAATAATTTAATCTTGGACTCTATAGGGGTGGAAAATTCCTGAAACTTCTCAACAGTTCCTTTGACCAATTGATATGTTGCTATAATAGTAGGATATTTATCCCCATGCTGTTTTGTCCCTACTACCATGAATTTCAACTTCTCCATTCTAGGGTTCCATATGTCTAGCAATGGGATGGCCAGTTCTTTACCCCTTGGAAACATTTTTAGTTCTTGCAACATTAGGATATAATTTGCATGAAAACTGTTTATCTTACTCTGGAACCTTCTGTTTAAATGTTTCAAAATAAAATCCACTATTACTGAATTTCTTCTCCCTACTGCATCCCAGATTTTATTTACCATCTCCGTATACTCTTCAACTTGATGAATCAATTTCTCCCTAGAGAGTCCACCTCCAGGGCTAGTAGCCCTCTCAATTGCAATAGGAACTTATCCCATATTATATGGAACAATAGCCAAAGACTGTGCTTGTGTAGGAGGTTGAGACTGCTCTACTGGTGGGTCGAGAATAGTGTGGCTAGAATTGGCTTGTTGTTGAGACCTCATGGTATCCATTTGTTGCTTGAATAAAGCCAATTCAGTTTCTAACTCTGCTACCCTTTGTTGACTCTTATTATATTTAGTAATAATTTCATTATATTGGCCTCTCAAAGTATCTCAGTCCTTGGTCAAATCTTCAACAGTTTCTCTAGTGAATTTGGCAACATTCACGATCATATCAACAACTTCCAATGCTGGGGTGTTAGCAACTATCCTCACAACCAAGTGACCACTAAAGTTAGATGGTTCTACAACAATTTTTTTTTCTAGACCTAGAGGAAAGAGACCATATTTCTATAGCATTTCATTCCTCACTAAAGTTCGATCCTTTGAGTGCTAATTTAGCCTCCTCATCAGTTGCAAGAAGTGGCCTATTGGTCCTTCTTATTGTGTCAAACACCACAACATCAGTGATATCCCATTCAAGAACTAGCAATACTCCGCTTTTTTGTACCAATGCCCAACCCTGCTCTAGTGTTATTTCTTTGAATTTATCTCTCATTTGTTCCCTGACCTTAGCTTGAATTACCTTCTCTAGGAGCTCTAGATGCAAACTTCTCTCATGTGCCACCTTCTTAGCATATGATGCAATATGTTCTCTCCACACAAAATATTTAAAAGTGTTAGTTTGAATAAAAGAGTCATCCATCATGAAATCTTTGTAGGCTTCTATCCTCAAATCATCATTACTTATTATTCCTTTGATTTCATCAATTCCTAACCTCAAAGTAACTACCCCTAAACTTGTTGCAGTATCAACTGGGTCTAATGGCATGTCCTAATGCAGTTCATCTAGAGTCACAATAATGTCATCATCCTCATCACCATCACAATGAACAATCATTACTCTTTCAACCTTTTGCCTCTTTGGTGATGGTGGGCAGGCCTGCTCTGAAAACGTCAGAGGAGAATCTAGATTAACAATATTTGGCATTGACAGCCCTGAAGAAGATGGTGCAATATTTTTAGCAACATATTCAGCTCTACTTCCCCTTCTTTTAGAAAAAACCTTTATCTTCTTTTGGGGCTGATAAGTAGGCCTCTCCTCCAATCTTACTTACGGGTACTTGATGGTTTGTGATTTTCCCCTTTCTTCAACAACCCTTTCATCTTTCAAAATCCTAACCAAACTCTCAAAATTATCAATGGCATACATCGCCCTGCTTAATTAATCCTTGGCATTAGGTATGGGATTGAAACCAGGTATCCTCTCCTACTTCTTCTTTTCCATTTTAGAGTAAGCAATGTACATTGCCTTTGTCTCCTCTTATAATTCCAAATCAAAAATATTCCTAATGATGTCCTCAAGAAAGTAGAAATTGTGGACAAAGGCTCATGTCTGATGCTTTTCCTTCATTTGAGACATAAAACCCTCAGGATCATGATTCTTGGGGTGCACATTCCTTAGCCTATAAGGCCCAAGTAATGTATGTAACTCCATCCATCCTCCCTTCTCCATAACAAAATCAGCAAATGTTGTATATTTAGGGAGGAAAGAACGCTTCTTGTGTTCAATTGGAAAGTGTAGCTCTTTAGCGCCTCCCAATCACCTCATGATTTCCAAAAATCCAATTCTAAGGGGCACCTCCCTTGGCAAAACCCTTGGAATCACATTGGTGTAAAAAACCCTAAAAACTATTGTGTTATGATAGTGGATAATGTCTCCCCAATTGTGCATTATGTTCAATTTAGGCCTCCTCTCCATCAACCTCAAGAAGTCATGAATTAATTTTGAAATCCTTCAAGGGTCACGAACCAGAGCCTTCCTTAATGTAGATCCAAAAACATTATGGAAAGTTACATAATCAACCTTATGATCATGCATGTCAAGAATCCTAGTCCAGTATTGGACAGGAATTTCAATATTACCTTCCTTCTTCTTTAACTCCATATCTCTTTCAAACATAGCCTGACCCCTATACAAAAACATGTGGATTAATAGGCAAAACAACCTAAATCCAACCCAATTCTTTCCATCCTTTAGAGCTACTAGACCAATGTGCAACTTCTTTGCTAGGTAAGTGGAAAAATCATACATCACACTGAAACCTGGGTGCTGGAGATTTACTTCCATATACATAATATTGGTAGGAAAGGTTGTCTTTAAACTGACTCCAAGAACTTGACATAAAGCACAAACAGTCTATTTGAAATAAGTGGAGAAATAGTCCACAACAAAAGGTTCAGGCTCATTCCTATCGATCACTACCTTCTTCTAATTTTTTCCTCTTCTTGAGATAGCCAAATGAGGTATCGAAAGGGATGTTCTGAACAAACCCTTAGTATTTCTATATTCTTGTCTCAAAACCTCAAGGTCGACAGGAACCATATCTCGACTCCATTTGTGAAACTTGAAAATATCTATGGTTTCTTCTCTGGTTATCTTAATCATCTGCACACCATCGTAAGTTCTGACAACTCGGGTCATAGGGTCATATCTCATAGCAATATCCTTCAAAAGATCTACATCCAAGTAGACATTAGGCACCACCAACTTACACAGGTCAAACCTCTATGGGTTACACCAAGGAACCAAAAAATTCCTATTCCCAAACCAATTGGAGAACAACTGCCACTCGGTATATGGTAACTCAACATCTCAAATTGCACACTACTTGTCTGTCAATCCTTCCAAGAGTCGGGGCCCATAGAAAAAAAACTTTCCCTCCTACTTCTTATTAGTAAAGGGCTTTAACAAATCAATAATATTTTGAGAGAAAGACCTGGTAGTGGTTTCAGAACCAGAACTTTGGGCCTTGGGTGCCATTTATACTAAACAAATGATAACTCGAGCTAGGGTTTTCTTATTTTCAGATGGCAAGAAATTACAATTTTCTTCCTTTAGCCTTAAACAAAAAAATACCTCATGATTCTAGAGTCTCCAACAATTATCTAGATGAGCTCTAAAAGAAAATCCATTCAAAAAATTCTTCAAGAACAAAATGGGAAACAATCACTAATTATTCCGCAAGCAACCATAAAATTTTTTGAAATTACAAGGAATGGCATACGTGCTACTTACAGTTTCATTCACAAAACATCCAGGGTAGTGCAATTAAGAAATCGTAACAACGGCTTGCTTCACTAGATACTAGGAAATTGTTCCTCAATGTAGAGATACAACACAAAAATAGAAATTTGCAAATTTTAGCTTTTAATTATGTAGGCAGAGTCGAACTCGACCATTACTATTCACTCACACAAGATAAGATGGCTATAGTACAACACGAGTTTATTTTAAATACGAGTTGTTGATCAAAAGCAATGTTGGCCAAGAGAACTGCTCAAATTAAGTCAAAACATTTTGAAAATGCCACGTCCACTCTCCATTCACCAAACAGACAAGACATTCACCTACCAGGCACCGCATCAGCACGAAACAGGCCCCACCTTATTACCAACAAACAACATCGGCGTCCACGTGTCACCAAATCACACACCTCACAACATTATTGAAACTAAAGTTTTAATCGCGCAAGGTCAGTGAGGGACGGCCACGATGCGTCAGTAATCGAATAGTTGTCAACATCAACATCCATCATCGGTCAGTGATCAAAAATGATCCCCACCATCAAACGTGACAAGTGGCAGCATCTCGCAAGCCTCACACCATATTTATGATGTTAGCAAAAACCTTGTGAGGTCTATGAGGAATAGTCAAGATTAAGATCACTTCATCCGACGTTCATGCAATCTACACATGAGAAAGGGACCGACTAGGTGGACGGGGAAATAACCTTGAAGGTTGGAAAGATTATTGAGAGGTTTAATCTAAAATAATTCATTAGCCCGACATTATGAAAATATAATACGGTCAAGACGTAAAAGATCGAAAGGATGGGTAAACAGGGCTGGTAAAGTCACAACCAAAAAGGGATAAAAGACCACTTAAGTGACTAACCACCATCACTAACAAATCAACACTTAGAAAGAAAACCTATGACCCAACCAATTAGAGCCGAGGACAAAACATACCTACAAGGGGATAAATTTAAAAGGTCCACTAGTCGCTCCAACTGGGGATGTATGAGCCTTGTGGGCATAGAAAGATTCCAGAATCTATGGTTATGCAGACTAGACACAGAGAGAACCAAAAACCAAGGACTTGTCCGGACAAGACAAGAAAATAAAAGAAAAAATAGAAGGAAACACACCTATATACACTACTTATAGGACTATACAATGTACATGGAAAAAGAGCTACTTCAAGAGAAGTAGTATTTCAAGATCTGTCCATGTACTGGCAATTCTAGAACTTCACCTGCAAGCGATTGTAAAAAGTATGAGTGTTCTCCATGTGTATCCATAATTATATATGGGCCTAGCCAAAGGGGATAAAATTTTCCATGCTTTCCCTTATCTTCTGATCTTGCATTCCAGAGCAACACCATTGCTCCAATGTCAAATTTTCTCTCAACTACTTTTTTGTCATAAAGGTGTTTTACTTGAAGTTGTAGTTTTTCATTTCTCTTATGAGCTTCTCTTCTAGTTTCATCCAATTGAATCAATTCATCCATTATGTGTTGCATCTCATCACATATATCATCATCATATTCTTGGAAAAATTCATACATCTTCATCAGGTTGTTTTGTGGGATACGTGCTTCCATCCCATAGACTAGATTTAAAAGGTGAATGACCAATTGCCTTCTTGACAGTTGTCCTATCAGCCCACAGTGCCAATTTTAATCTTGAATCCCAAGCCCCTTTGTTCTTCTCAATCATATGTTTGATGATCTTCATCAGACTCTTATTATTAGAATCTGCCTATCTATTTCCTTAGGGATGATAAGGGGAAGAATATGAAATAGTTATACCATATTTGTCACAAAAATTAACAAATTATTCTGACCTAAAACACATTGCATTGTATTAAACAATTCTCTTAGGTACCCCAAAACAGCTTAAAATATTATCAGTCAAAAAATCAATAACAACTTTACTTGTGGCCCTTCTGGCTAGGATTGCTTCAATCCATTTAGTAAAGTAATCAATTGCAACCAATATCCATGTGTATCCTCCACTGGATTTTTCAGATATCTCCCCTATGAAGTCAATACCCCATTGCTTGGAAGGAGCTGAAATAGATATAGGTCTCAATGACAAATTGCTAGAAAATTTTAATATCCAGCAAACTTGTGACAGGCATCACATTTTTTAACATATATGTGGGCATCCTTGAACATAGTAGGCCACCAATATCTTGCTCTTAGAATCTTATGAGCCATTTTCTTAGCCATGCAATGGCCTCCACAAGCTCCTTTATGCATTTTTATTAGTAGATCTTCAGCTTGGTCTCCATCCACACATCTGAGTATAATAACTTTAGAGTTCCTCCACTAGAGCCCACCCTCGATAATGACATATCTAATTTTTTGTAGTTTGAGAGTTCTTTTCTCAGTAAGGGGCATACCTTCAGGGCATTGCATCATCTGTAAATACTCAAAAATCCTCCTGTACCAACCACAAGTTTGAATATCACAGATAGGCACAATGTTCTATTGCTCTATCTGATTTATTTGATTTACCTCCAGATTTTCCTCAGCCATTAATTTGGCTAGACCTTGACCTCTTACAAGCTTGGTAATTTGTATGTCAATATTAAACTCTTGGATTCTATTTATCAATCTAAATCTTCTTCCTATAGTATATTGCTGGGTGAAAATATCTTTAACTGTTGCCGTTGGCACATATGCTACAACAATTTCTCCCATTAGATAAGGCTTGAAATTTTTAACTACCTTTACTAGAGCATATGCCTGCTTTTCAGATATATCATATTTCAATTCTGTAGCCTGCAATGATTTATTGAAGAATGCAATTGGTTGCTCAAAGCCATCATTGTTTTATTGAAACAACACACCAGCTATAGAGTGAAAAGAGGAAAAAGTGAACAACTAGAAAGGTTTTAAATAATCAAGAAACTTGAGGATAGGGGCCTGCTTAATTGCATCTGATAGCTTGGAAGGCTTTGGATGGTTCTCTTGTCCATACTATCTTTTCTCTCTTCTTCAACATCTTAGATATTGGGTGGACAATCTCAACAAAATTTGTGACAAATATTCTTAGAAAATTTATCTGTCCAAAGAAAGATTGGACTCCTTTTACATTTCTTGGCTGCGTAATTCTATCAATAGCAGTCACTGTTTCAGGATCAATCTGCACCCCATCTTTTGAAACAAGATGCCCCAACAATTTTCCTTCTTTTACCCCAAAGGCATACTTCCTAGGATTTAAAGATATCCCATATTCCAGAGCTCTGATAGAAAAATTCTTTAAGTGAGGACATTGATCCTCCTCACTTTTTATATGGGCAGTAATATCATCCTGGTAAATGGAAAGGAACAAATCAATAAAATCAGCAAAGGCTAGATCCATAGCCCTTTGAAAATTTTCTCCAACATTTATTAATCCAAATGGAATTCTTACATATGCATATGTCCCCCATGGTGTGGTGAATGCAGTCTTGAATTGTTCAGACTCTTTAACCATCACTTGGTTGTACTCAAAGAATCCATCCATCATAGATAGCAGTTCACATCCTATAACCTTTTACAACATAGCCTCCATATTAGGTAATGGATAATTATCCTTTAAAGAAGCAACATTCAAGTTTCCAAAATCAACACATAACCTGATATCTCCATTTTTCTTTCTAACAGGTACCAAGTTAGAGACCCAAGATGAGTTCCTAATTGGCTTGATGATTCCTGCCTCCCTTAGCTTACCAAGTTCTTCCTGCATTTTGTGTTGCAGGGTAGGGTTAATCAGTCTCTTTTTTTCTTGAAAGGCTTCATATCAGGTTTCAATGGGATCTCATGTTAGAATAACTCCTCCCTATATGCTTTAAGATCTTCATACGACCAAGCAAAAACATGTCTATATTTCCTAAGCAAGGTAATCAACATGCTTCTGACACGTGGCTTCATTTTCCTTCCAATATAAACCTTCTTAGGAGCACCTTATGTTCCTAAGTTTATTTCTTTTAGGTCCTCCTTATGAGTGGATGCTTTCTTAGTATTTGACATATCGGGGCCATCAAAAACTCTTTGAAGTGCCGCTAAACCTTGAGGAATAGTATTTGTTTTGAGCTAAATCACCTCATCCCCAAACAAGGTTTCCTTCCCATCAATTTCTATTACAAATGAGCCAAAATCAATTTCATGACTCTCATACTGATCCACAAAAAGCAATAATTTCAATATGTCTATGTCATCATCAAACACTTGCCAGTTACAGATGTTATCAGGTATTGTAGGCCTAGTCTGTACTTCTATTTGTGAGATGCCACCAAAAGTGACATCATCGATTTTGACAGCTATGTTTGCTAATAAGTCAGCTTTAGCATTTTGTCCTCTTTCAATCCATTCTATACCAAAAGCACTAAATCCCTTAGTAGTATCTCATACTGCATTTCTATATTGGCTAAGTCTTTTATCTTTACCTGCAAAGCGAGATCTAATATGGGACACAACTAACTTAGAATCTCCCAAAACTTTTAATTCTTTAATACTATCCTTTGAATCTATCTTCAAACCGAGTATGAGAGCTTCATACTCAACAATATTGTTGGTACAAGAAAATTGCAAAAAGAAAGAATATTTTAAATGTTTTACCTTGTGGGAATGTAAAGGAAATTCTTGCTCTTGAGCCATCTTTGGAACAAGCTCCATCAAAATGCATTATCCATAAATCACCTTCTGATGACATCTTCAGTACTTCCTTTTCAATAGGTGCAGATTGGATTTCTTCTGTTTTATCTTCCTCAACTCGGAAGTTTTCTAGATCAGTTTCCAAAAAGTTAATTCTAATAGGTTTAGGTGATTCTTCCACATTTTCAATCATGTGAGGGGATCTTTTTTCCCTATCTACCTTAACATATTTTTGTTCAATAGAAAATGTAGCGAAAGATAGATCACATTGTATACTCCCACCCATTGAAGCACTCCAAGGCTAGGATAACAACATGCCATAAGTAGGTGGTGATGGAGCCTCAAGTTTTCATTCTTTGAGTTCCATTAAATTTTTTGCCACATTACTAGTCTGTCTTGCTATTTTGGAGAAGCCCGGGGTTGGGGTTTTATTTTTTCCTTCATGAAATCCTAATGTTCCATCTTAAACCCTAGGTCGGACCTATTTCGTCGTTACCTTTTTAAGGGAAGTTTTAAAATGACTTATGCCCCATTGACTCATCTAGGTCGGGCCCCCTTTTAATAAATTGTGTTAAATATTTCACCTGACTCTATTATTTCCTAAGTCTAGGTCAGCCCGTGCCCCATGTTTTAAGAACAACCTTATGCCATCATTTTTCGTTGGCTTAGGTGATGTCCCCTTTCCCCTTTTAATAATTATCTTATTTTGTAGGGAAAGTATTTTAATGACCGTCGATCTTCCAACGGTTGATCTTGACCATTCCTCGTGATCTCATGATGACATCACCATTGGGTTTCAACTGATTCCGATATCCTGGGCAAGCACCATGTGCCTCAACTGTCGATGTCGAAACAAGATTAATAAAATGTGTAATATTTGTATCTGGTTTTAATACGTTAAAAGGCGGGATACTAAAAGAGCTATGAGATGCACGTGCTAGAGATCGATGGCGGTGTTTTAATCTTGATGATAAATTTTCTTGATGGTTATGTTTAATGCTACTAACTGATCTGAGTGAACCCAATCGTCGATGATGGGAATCAACAGTTTCCCACCATCGCATGATCCAAAGATGCAAGGTGTTTAGTGATTGCAATATAATGGGTGGATGCCACGTGTATCCCTTTGAAGCTATGTATTGTGGTGGACCCTCAACCCTGACATGGATTTTTCATTAGCCTTTTTGAAGGTGGTCATTCAATGATCTGACAAAAACAAAAGATCGACGGCTAAATTTTAAATTCGCATCAAATTTAATTGGAGCTATTGGTGTGGCATGCAAATGGGATTTAATGGTGGATGAGACGTCTACTGGCTAAATTCAATCGACATAGAGTATTTTATTTCATTCTATCTTCACCAGAAAAGAATTCAAGCATTTTCGAAGTGGTTCCAAGCTAGAGATAAAGTTTTTCGAGCAATCACAGCGAAAGTTAGATTCTCTCCAAGGCACGAAATCCCATGAGTTATTTTCTGTATCACTGCTTTAATTTGACTGTAGTTCTTGTGAAAGGATGTGGTGTACAGGTCAGGAGGTTGTTGATTATTTTTATAGGGTTACTGGTTCATTTGAATTGTTAGAAATTGCATAAGTGTGTTGTAATTTCACTTTCTGGGTAGCCCTAGTTTATTCAAGAATTTGAATTATAAGAAAGCCCTAGTTGTTTGAGATGGCACCACCGAAGCAACACTCTGGCCGTATTGATTACATGCAGAGAAATTTATATGATGACTTTCTGGATCAACTCCCATTATCAACAAATGACAGAAGGAAGGGTTTGATTTTAATGAATGGAAAAACCCTAGGTGAGGGACTAGTATGCAAAGACTATAATATTGCAGATGTTAGGGTTTCAATGATAGGTCTCGAAATTTTTAGACTTTGGTATGGAAAAAAAAGCCTACCCCACCCCTTTTCAAATGGATGGAGATACGAAATGGGGAAAATAGCAGTGTCGAATGTGTTTCCTAATGTGCACCTACTTAGAGTAGTGGCGACACATTATGACCCAGTTACAAGGGTAATTAGAGATAATGATGGTGGGATTCTACTGAGCATAAGTGCAATTGAGATCCAATAGGTTTTTGACTTGAGTGAGCTTAGCACAGTCTTGGTCCAAATTGATTTTGAGGAGATGAAGTAGGAATATGCAAGGTCAAAGCCTCTTTTCAAGTTAAAGTTACTTCCTCCTCACCTAGCTAGGGTAGGTAGTTCAACAATTATTATCAGCCCAAATACAGTAATACCCATTGCATACATGTTTATGGGGGCTCAAATTCAGCATCCCAACTTCTCCATGGTGTATGACTATGCATCTTTTCTGGCATAAAAGATACATGATGGTTTGCTAAAGTTGCTTGTGGGGGATGTCAGCACTCCTTTCTTTTGGTACTCCCTGTTAATGCATATGTTCCCATACAAGAATGCCGACTTCTTCTCAGAGAATATGGAGTTGAGGCAAGAGGTAAATGGAGAAAGGTTACCAGTATAAATTTGGAGTGCAGATTTGTCTTACAACAAGGGAGGTGCCAGCTTTGTGCAGTTTGATAATTGCTTTGCCTCTAGACTTAGGGTTCGGTTGGTGGTGAATGTGCGAAGAGTTCCTAAGGATTTGCATGACTTCCTCCGACTGAATGTGAGGAAGCTTGATTTAAGGGTCTGCCACAATTAGGGTGATATCATCTTGTACCTCGTGAGAACTATCTTAAGGGTGTTTGGTTTCCAGGGAGCTCCTCACATTCTCCCATATAATGTACCATCAAGGATGGTATTTTCCGAGGTCATGTGGCAGCTAGGTTGTATCCATGAAGACAACCTAACAGGAAGAGGAAAAGGGACATTGTTCCCTGATTATACTGTTGTTTCAGATTTTATCTTTTCCAAGGGAGGATGGGTCCACTTTGGAAGGTTTTTTGATAACTATCATTTGAAGAGTGGATCTAGGAGGCAACATGACCCAGAGGGATTCTTTGCCTTATTCAGGCAATGAATTAAATGTGGCAAATTTGTACATGAATTCAAATTTCCTGAAGACCTAATCAGAAATGAATTTGACTTAAATAGGTAGGAATTGAATAAGGAGAAATGGATTGCCTATGAGAAGTGTTAGAGTAATAAGTTATTATGCTTAATTAATTATATCATATTGGTTAATTAATTAAGTCACTTATTCCTTTAGTTTCTTAAGCTAAACTTAGGCAAATTAATAATTATTTATTATTTATTAAGTGTGCACACTAGGGTTTCATTTAGGGTTTCTTGATCTCCTTCATAAGGATTCATCTCTTTGTAATAATTTGAGATTCTCATAGTCCATTTTACACTTTGAGGTTTATAGAACATCTTCTTTGGTTCTGAATGTCTTTTGCATGTGACAGGTATCCATTTGCATGCAGGTGATCTTGGTTTCTAACATGGTATCAGAGCTCCAGACCTGTCGCTGCCTATTCGTGATCTGAAGGTATGGCCTCTCTGTGAGTTTCAAGTGCAAGGGTTTCCATAGGCATCTTTTTTGCAAGATTTGGGGGTAGCCAATTTTTTGGGAGACTTTGGGCTCAAACGGACGTCGCCATCGCGTTCACAACACCCCAAAACCCTAGAAATGCTTGTCAAATCATCCATTTTGGTGCAGTTGATTTCTGAGGCAAAATAAATTTGCCTAGGAGGCCGTACGGCCTCCCCAGCACGCGTCACAAGGCAATTTTTTCAAAAAAAACTCAAAAAATATTAAAAAAACTGCATGGTTTTTTAAAAGTTTTGGCGCTTGCAAAAGAAATGAGGGCATCGCTGCCGTGCCACGGGGCAACCATCGGCCTACCACCAGTGCGGTGGCTTTGCCACCCTGCACCGCCGATCCCAGCCAACCCCTGCAGGCACCTTCCAGCTCAACCGCCAGTCATATGGGGGACTGAGAGCTTGGCACCCAGCGCCTGACCAACTCCAGCTCCAAGCCCCTGGTCATACCAGTGACCAGGGGCTCTGTCAATTTTGTTTTGCAGGGGGGCTGAATTTTTGCGGCGACGACCAAATGGCCATCAAATTTATGCTCATGACTTACTGACGTTAGCATGACATCAGCGGCCGTACGGCCTCTTTGCCCCCTCCTAGCCCTAATTTGCCTAATGGAGTAGTTTTTTTGTTTTTGGCATAACTTGGGAATACGGTATCGAAATCGGGCAAACAAGATATCACCGGAAAGCTGGTTCCGAGCATTATCTTGTGGTGTAGTTTATTTTATAGTATTTTTCTATTTTATTGCATTTATAACTATTTGAAGTTAGATGTTTATTTTATGCTTCCGAGCTCATAACTTTTTGCCACGATCTCCGATTTTCACTATCTTCACGGCATTGGAAAGTTATTGAGGAGTTCTATGTTTTTGTCCATGCAATTTTTTCTATATCTATCCCAAGTTTATCATTATTCCAAATTTGGCCCGATGGGTTCTTTGGAGATTACTTGGATATTTTGATAGTTGGGAGAGTGCAACTTGCATCTTTGCACTTCATTTTCAGTGATACATCATTCAATAATCGATTGTTGCTTCATAGATTCCAAGGTTGTTCCCATTTGGAGTTTTCAAGTGTTCCAAGGCATCGGGTCTGCTATTGCTTTTTTCATGATTCCTCGAGTCAATCAGTGACTCTCATCTGGTTTCAGTAGTAGATAGAAGTATCTTTCCTTGCTTGCCAGATTTTGGTTCCAGTGTTACTCTACAGTGTTCTTCCAATGCTTCTTTGTAGCATGTCATCTCATTCTAGGGGGGTTTTGTCCCACTGGGTTTTCCTTCTCTACCTCTTTCTTGCATTTGTAAATGGGTACCTGATCAGGCCTAGTTCCTGGGACCCATATTTGCTTGCATGCATCTTCTTCTAGTGTTTTAGCTTCTTCCTAAGTTCATATTAAAGGGGGGTGTTAGAGTAATAAGTTATTATGCTTAATTAATTATATCATATTGGTTAATTAATTAAGTCACTTATTCCTTTAGTTGCTTAAGCTAAAATTAGGCACATTAATAATTATTTATTAATTATTAAGTGTGCACACTAGGGTTTCATTTAGTGTTTCTTGATCTCCTTCATAAGGATTGATCTCTTTGTAATAATTTGAGATTCTAATAATGCATTTTACACTTTGAGGTTTACATAACTTCTTGTTTGTTCGGAATGTCTTTTGCATGGGATAGGTATCCATTTTCATGCAGGTGATCTTGGATTCTAACAAGAAGCTACTAGCCATGGTGCATAAAATGGATCCAAAATATGATCCATTAATGGAGTTTACTCCATTCTACAAGAGAATTTCTCTCTTGTTGGATAATTTTAAAGAAATCATGGGTACCTTGAGGACCAAGAAGGTCAACTTGGAAATGGATTTTAGAATTTAGAGACTAGAGGTGAGGCCTTAGGAAACAAGGCCAACCTATCAGCCCCCAGTTGAAAAATCTCTATAAAAGAGAAAGCGGAATGATAGTAGTGAAGAAGATCAGAGGGATAAGAAGGGGATAAAATTAATGCAAGCATCATCATAGCCAGGTCAGAGGATTAGAGTTCCTGGAGGGATAAGGATTGTGGATTTAGATTCACCATCAAGAGGTGAGCTTGCAGTGCTACCATCAGAGCCAAGCCCTAAGAGGCAAAGGATTGAGGAAACGCAAAAGGCTCTGATGGATGAAATAATTGTGACTGATCAAGAGATGCAGGTTGGTATCCCTTCCCCTCCTAAATCAACACAACTGGTGTTATTTGATATGGATATCAAGGGGCAGTGTGTATAAGATGTCAGGATGGAGGCCTGCAAGGCATTCTTACATGATGATGCCTTTGTGAAGACTCATGTATTCTTGCAACTAATTTGGAGAATGAAATTGGAGGAATAGCAGGATAATTGCAAGAGAAGGAGAGAATCAAGACCTGATAAGTCTAAGTAGGAGAATGATGATGAGTTCAAAGCCGAACTAATGGAGGAATTCAAGAACATCACTCCTAAGGAAGGTAGGAGACTTGTGAGTTAGACTGGTGTCCTAATTTTTCCTAAGTGGGACATAGTCAATGCTATAGCATTCAATGTTATCCTATAGTCCAAGCATCCTATGCAAAACATTGAAGAAGAGGTTAAGGTAGCTTTGCATGATTCTTCCTTTAGTGAGGAGTATGAAACTCTGGCCATATGGGCATTGGCACCCCAGGGAAGAAAACCTAATGTAGCTTATATTAGTCCAAACCTAAGGGGAGGGATAATTACAAGAGAGCTTCTGAAACTTCAACAATAGAAGCTGCAAACTTGACGATAATGTGGCCAAATTGGCCCAGAAGATAGTCGAAAGAGAAGAGGCTGAAAAGAAGAGTCTGATGGAGAAGTACAACATAATAATTGAGGAGAATAGTAGGATGTAGCTAAGGAATGTTGAGCTACAATCTGAAGTAGATAGATTGAAATATGGATAGGCAGGAGAATCCTCCAGTTCTCCTACTATCAGGGCATTACCTCCTACTTCAGGATCAGTTCCCCCTACTACTCAATTTTTTTCTACTCCAAGATCCCCCATCCACACACCTGCTCTCAGTCCTACACCAGGGTCAGTTGAAGAAGAAGTTGAGTATTTTGTGGATCCCACCAAGAAGAAAATGTTGAATAAGATCATAAAATTACAGGCTGCCTTAAAGGCAAGTGAAGATGCTACTACCGCCAAACAAAATGAGGTGGTGGACATAGTTTTGAGGCATTTAAATGAGAGGGTGGATGGTAGATTACCATCAATACATTATTTGTATTATTTATTTTTGGATGGAATAAAAAATATAAATAGGGACTGGGAAATAGTTTTTCCTCTGCCTGAGAAGTTGATCCCTAGGGCCAATGACTTAGATATTATGTTTAAGGCTTCTAGGTTTGATGTATACAATAGGCCCTAGTCATTGAAGCCTACTCAAAATTTTGTGAAATCATTGAAGGGATTCCAGGCCCTACCTGATGATTTGAGTAGAAGAAGTAGGGAGTTGGTAAAGAGCTTTGATGACTAGAATGACACATTTTTGCTAGACATCACTGATGCATAAGGAAATGTCAAAATATTGTAGCAGTGGCAGGAAAGGGCAAAGGAAGCTATTAATGCACAAATCAAATTGATTTGTGATGATTCTAATTATGACTTGTTGGTAAGTAGCATGGACAAAATAATTAATACCAACACATTCTTAGAGTCTTGTAAAAGATAGGCCAATCAAGTTGTAGTGAAGTATACACCTTATAATATTAAGGTAAATGAGGTGGTGAATTTTGACTGGCCAACAGATGAAGAGTATCAAAAATGGGTGGACAAGTACTTAACCGAGGAGGAGTAAAGTAGTGTCTACTACTAGCAACTAATAACTCAACGGTTATGGTTATAACTGATTATGGTTTTGTCTCCATGGAAATTTTTGGCATAGGTTTTGAGGTTTGGTCAATGCAGTGGCTATCCCCTAATGAGTGGGATCAACAAGAATATGCTCTGAGACTTGGCGATTGTAATCATATTTTTGAAATGTCACAGAGCGGTCCAATTGATTGGTGACATGTGTATATTTCTGAACTGATGCTTGTTTTCTCCTTCATTCTCTATAAGAAGGATTTCAAGGCCAAAAATAAGGGTTGGCAAGTTAGATATTTTGAGGTCGAGTCTAGGCATAGTTGTAGAGCAAGTTGTAAAGCCTGATTGTTTCAGTGTAAATGCAATTTAGGTTTTGTGTCATTCTATAGTCGGGTTTTGAGTTTATGAAGGTTTGATGTTTCATTACAGTACTAGCATTTGAGTTATAATGATTCATTTCAAGATCATGTCTCTCCTTTGTATAAGCGTATCATAATTTTGAATAATATAATCAAGGATTATTGCGTTCATCTAACTGTTGTGGTATGTATGAATTCCATTTTGGCTTTAATTCAAAGAATTAATTAAAATGCTTGATCAGAGTTATAGATGGAGATGTTTATAAAAGGATTTGGTAAGAAGTATTGGGTTAGGATATAAACTAATGATGTTGTAAGGAAATTGTTGTTAGAGATCTTATATGCTATGTGTTTGAAATTGTCATGGAATTTTAAATGTTTGTGAACTTGAATCCCCAATGGTATATGGCACTGGTCTAAATCATATATGTTTGTGAGGTTTTGTGTCTATTTTTCTCTTCTTAGAGCTTGCTACCAAATTGAAAATTAAATGACTATCTTAAGTTGTGAAATATTGTTGTAATCATCTCATGCTCCAAGTAGTTGGTATTACTGATGAAAAGCCAATTCAATTCAGTATTATCCTATTCTGTTGAGCTATTAAATGGGATTATTTGTTAATTATTAATGATTATTTAGAATTTCAGTGCAGAGATTATAAACACATTATAGGGACCACCCTCTTGGGTCTTGCAGAGCCTAAAGTGTGAGAGGCTTATTTTTAAAATCCTCGTTAGTTGGTCTAGGTCCTTCGAGCTTCCCTTGATTAGAATTGGAAATTATATGGGTAGAATAGAAGATAAACCTAGTTACAGTAAAAACAACCAACAGGTGGAATATCCACCACTGTAACACTCATGTGTAGCTCTTTCTGAGGAAATTCTGCTAGTCTATATTGAACATTATTTATAATACCTATAACAGGTACTTCCCTAGAATCCATTGCATAACACTTACCATATGTACTGTCCACTTTTAGTCCCATTGCATGCATTATTTTTACTGGAATCACATTGTTAGATGCTTCTGAATCGATCATGCAATTTCTCAACATTTTCCCATCAATAATCAAACTTAAGAAAAAAGGATTGACATGGTTGGGATTAGCAGTAATAGTTGTTCCTAAGTATATTTGGGGGCTTTCTGTGATATTTTCTTGCACACTTTTTTTTCTTTTCTTGATCCTCTTTTGATTTTACTTGATCAGAAACCACTTTACTTTTTCCACTTGTAGGAATATTATTAATAAGTGCAACAATTTTATCCTTATGTTCATCTATACACATCATTCCTAAGAAAGGAATAGTAACCCTAACTTGTGAAAATACTGGGAACATATCTATTGAAGTGTACTTTGGTAATTCAGGAAAATTTGTGTTGTCAAAAATTACCTTTTCTTTTCCTTTGAGAGTTTCATCATTAGAATAATGTTGCTTGTTGTCTTTTGATATTATGGGGTATAGCTTCATTCTTTTTCTTGGTCGTATCAACTTTCTTCTCGCATATCCGGGGCTCCCTTATTTCCTTAGGCTTTGAAATGACATTCTTGGCCTCCAAATTGACATTTGTTCCAGTTACATCCTTTTCTTTTATGAACAGGCTGCAAGGCTTACTTGGAATAGTTATATTTCTCAATTGTATGTTATTCATTTCCCTTGCAACTAAGGAAACAATGTATTTTTTAATTTCTTCATTAGAAGGTCTTCTAAAAACAGTATTATCCACTTCCAGTTCATTCACAAAGCAATCATCATTGTCTCCTTCATTCAGAAACACTTGTTGATGGTGTACATCATTATGTTGTCTCTGAACATCAACATCCATGCCACAAGGCTCATCATCTAAGGTATAATCATCATAGGATAGATCAGCTGGTCTTAATAATACATTTGTCATTTTATCCTAATCCAAAGGGAATTGAGCATCTCCCTAATCGTCCTGAGATTCTACCATATTTTGTGCTACTGCATAGTGTTGTGAAGATGAGACATTCTACATACTTCACACCAAGGTATATTTTCTGTGGCATTCAGAGAATGCTTTTGTAAAGGATCAGGCATAACTTGATTGCTTCTCTAGTTTCCTTGCAGAGGTTTTCCATTATTCAAATTGTTATTATAGGGATAATCCTATAGCTTGGGAGGCCTATCACTTCTTTGAAAATGAGGCTTGTCATTTTTTTCTTATTTCTACAGCAGGGTAAGGACTTGATCTATCTTTTCATTAGCAGCAGCAGGTTTACCAACCTTTTCAGCTTGATTCTTGGTGCCTTTAAATTTTTTAGGATCTTCCTTTCTCCCTACTTTACCAGAAGCTCTTCTATTATTTTCAATGTTCACCGCCATCTTATATGCTTGCCTCAAATTTTGAGGATCTTTATCTCTTAATAAAGAACACATTTTAGCATCATAAGAATTACAATACACAGCTAAGCATGCACTATCATTAGGCCTCAAATATGTAGGAACTCTTGTCATAGACTTTTGGAAATGAGCATTAAACTGTATAACCAATTCATTATGCCCCTTGGTAATGTTATTGAAATCGTTTAATTTAAATTTGGGGTCAGTCTGATCCCCGTATTGTTCCCTGAAAACTCTACAGAAGGCATCTCTGGAGTCAATACTAGCATTAGGTAACCCTCTATTCCAATCCCTAACATCTTCAACTAATGACTAGATAAAGTATTTCATTGCTACATCATCATCCCATATTTCAAAGTCTTCAACAAAGCCTTGAAAATATTTCAAATGGTCTTCCCCACTAAAAGCATTATTACCAGTGAATTTTGGGAGATTCTTTCGTGCATTGTCTAGGACTAGATTAGGATACCCCTGAATATTACCAAAGCACAATTGTCTATATCTATCAATTTGGGGTGATCCTCAACCACGTCCACTTCTAGGGGTGCTTTGTTGCTCAATATATTTCTTATCATCCCCCTGTTTACCCTTGTCACCATTACCTTGTTGTTTATCCTTGCCAGTGCTTCCATCTTCATCCTCAGAATAAGAGCTGATTTTTTTATGACCACCTCCATGTCCACCACCTTGGTTACCACCACCCCCACCTTTAGGATTTTTCTTCTCAGAATTCTTTCTCAACGACTCATTCTCACTCTTTCTTGAACCAGAAGCTTGGGGAGTGGGTATAGATATCTTTAAGAAAGCTACCTTTCTTGCCATCTCGACATTAGCAACTTCTATTTCGGCTTTTATCAGATCAGCTTGAAACTCGTCCTTTATTAGTTGCAATCTTAAGAGCTCAAGACTTTGAGGAAAATTTTATGGTCTAGGATTAACTTCATTATTTGTTTCATCACTAGTATTAAGATTGCTTCTATAATTTGAAAAATTGTAGAAACTTTTTTGAGGTTGGTCAGCATGATCTTTCCCATGGTCGACAAAGGTTTTCTTCTTAGATCTAACAAATGGATCTGAAGTTTTGGTAGCTAATATAGAAGGGGTATATGTGGGAGTAGCAGAAGTTCCAATAGAAACTATTACTTTAGAGACTTCTCTAGCCCTATCAACAACTGCTTTAGCCACCCTTTCCTCAATGTTTTTTCTCTTAGCTACTTCTTCCCTCATCTTTTCAACTTTCTTTTTCTAGGCATTCTTTTCTGACTGCTTAGACCGGAATCTCTCTAGATTCTCTCTTCTTATTTTGTCTGTATTATCCTCTATGTCCTACAACCTCTTTTATTCTTCAATTAAGGTTTGCATATCCTTGTCTATATCCATTTCATTCTCAAGGATATCTCCTACCTCATTTGGAGTAGGAGTATAGTAAGGTTGCTCTGCTTGATCGTCATCTTGAAGCAAAGGTGTTTCCTCATTCAAAGAGGTCCCTCATAGTTTGAAATTTTGTCCGGTAAAAATGGACATAGTACCAGGTGTTGTAGCTTCTGGGAACTACTTATCCTGTTCCCAAAATCCCCATCGCTCCTCCTTTTTGGACATATCAGCTTCAACTTCTCGAGCCATTTCGAAAGGAAAACTACCATGATCCATTTGAGACACAAAAACTTCTGAGGAATCTCCACCAATCAAAGCACTATTTATATTAGCATTTAAAGTACGAGAAGAGATGATAGGAGATAAAATAGACTTGCTTGGGGTATCATTTATTCTTACCCATTTCTTGTCCTGTCCTAGTTCGAGCTCTAGCATTGGCTCTGGGTTCTTTTTTGCATAGTTTCTAGTCTTCTTCATGGTCTTTGGTGTATGAGGACTCTCCTTTGCACGTTGTTGTTTGTACTTTGTATGAATAGTTGTGTTCAAGATATTAGAGTCACCACCCAAAATATTGGGAATTATGAAGTGATTGCACTTCGTTTTTGCACTTGTGACTTTGGACAAGAGTTTGAACATTACCTGACACACTAACACAAAACTTAGGAAAACTAGACGAATATGCCGAATATGAAAAATTAGGCACACAATTTAAACCAAGTATATTGTAACAAATGACTCTGACAAAACCAGTTTTGCAATAGAGACCTTCATTCAATAGTTGCCTAGCAGAGTCACCATTCTGTTGGCATTTTTCACTGCAACCCACACGTATTTCCTAGAAGCTCCTATGAACTTTCCACATTCAATAATAAAAGGCTAGGAAAAGTATAGCCAACTTAACGAGAATATCAATAAGGCTAATTCTCCTACACTTCGGACTCTGTAAAATCTAGGAGGGTATTCCCTAACATGTGCTCTTAACATACAACATTTAAATGATTCATTTGCACACAGGTAAGCAATAGATAGATCCCCAATTATTGTTAATGGATGAAATCCTTCAAGAAATTGGCTATTCCTCGAAAAGGCTCGGGTCCAATTAACAGAGAATCATAAACTCAACTTAAAGTAAATTGATAGGAAATGTTTGAGTAAAATATCCTGAGGCCATAACACAAAACATGTGAGAATAAAACATAATAAGAATTTTAGTGTCATATCCCAACGCACGAAGTCAAAAGAGAAAACTAAACTACAGGGTAAATTTCATTTTGAACACTTATGATCTATTATGAATTGCATTACAATACATATATCTAAACCTAAGTTTATTACTTCTTTATTAATCCTATTTGTTATATTGCATGAACTTACTAGTTAACTGAAGCATTTAACCGATTCTTTGAACTAAAGCTATAGTTAAACATAATATAGTAAAGAACAATTGAAGATCAATGAAAATCATCTTGGATCAATATTTCATTAATAATCCTTGTAACATAACACAATAGGAGAGAAATAAACTCCAAATATTCATGAGTTTGATACAAACATGTTCAGAAACCCCATGATTAACTAAGTTCTCCAATTTGACTCAAAACTTTAAAATGTGGACTTACAATTTGTACTCTAGCTATATCACTAGACTTATTTCTCATATTTTGGATATTTCAACAAACCTCTCTCTTGGCCCAGAATTCCATTTTATAAAACAAGGGAACCAACAAGCTTCAGGTCGGAGAGTACACATGTCCATTTCTAATTTGACCACTAACTCTTAATTCAGTTACACTTGTATTATGCGAGTGGAGAGCATAAGACAATAATCATCATTAGTTAATATGGAGGAAAGAAAATGTCACTCCAAAGGATGATCCCTTTACATCGAAGGAATGCTTAACTATTATAGTACTAACTTCACCTCAGCACGCTGTACTCGAAGTCAAAAGGAGAATGCACTTTTAAAATACAATATCTAAGGCCAGACCTATATTATACATTACCAAGTTGCAATTCTTAACTATAAAATTCATAATTCTATTTCATTAGTGAACACCTTTTTCCATAATTCAAACTCCTCCTTGGAAGGCCACTAGAAAGCCACAACCTGATCAACTTTATTTTGATAGGGAGCATACTGCACCATTATCAATGTGGCCTTTTTATCAAAGTTCTCTAAGAAACTAATAACAAAAGATAACTTTTCCAATGTATTCTCTAGCATGCGAATGTCAACATTTTTGCATATCTCATGTGTTTGAGACATCATTATATTGTTCATCTGATCCTTCCAAATTGGCAAGGGTTTGACTTCATCTTGACTATGCAAAATATGCGACAATGGGTTCAAGTCCTTTCCATCATATACAATTTTTATAATTTAATCTTGGACTCCATAGGGGCAAAAAATCCCTGAAACTTCTGCTCAACAATCCCTTTGACCAATTGATATGTTGCTATAAGAGTAGGATATTTATCCCCATGCTGTTTTGCCCCTACTGCCATGAATTTCAACTTCTCCATTCTAGGGCTCCATTTTTCCAGCAATGGGATGGTCAATTCTTTATCCCTTGGAAACATTTTTAGTGCTTGCATCATTAGGACATAATTTGCATGAACACTATTTAGATTACTCTAGACCCTTCTATTGAAATGTTTCAAAACAATATCCACTATTACTAAATTGCTTCTCCCTGCTGCATCCTGGATTTACTTTACCATCTCCTTATAATCTTCAACCTAATGAATCAATTTCTCTCTAGAGATTTCACCTCCAGGTCGATTAGCCCTCCCAATTGCAATAGGCACTTGTCCCATATTATATGGAACAATAGCCAAAGACTGTGCTTGTATAGGAGGTTGAGATTGCTCTACTAGTGGGTCGGGAATAGTGTGGCTAGAACTGGGTTGCTGTTGAGACCTCATGGTATCCATTTGTTGCTTCAATAAATCCAATTCAGTTTCTAACTCTACTACCCTTTGTTGACTCTTATTATATTCAATAATAGTGTCATTATATTGTCCTCTCAGAGTATCCCGGTCCTTGGTAAAATCTTCAATATTTGCTCTGGTGAATTTGGCAACATTCATGACCATATTAGCAACTTCCAATGTTGGGGTTTCAGCAACTCTCCTCACAACCAAGTGACCACTAAATTTAGATGGTTCTAAAACAATTGGTTTTCTAGACCCGGTGGAAAGAGACCATATTGCTATAGCATCCCATTCATCACTAAAGGCTGATCCTTTGAATGCTAATATAGCCTCCTCATCAATTCCAAGAAGTGGCCTATTGTCCCTTGTTATTGTGTCAAACACCACAGCATTAGCGATATCCCATTCAGGAAGTAGCAATACTCCACTTTTTTGTAATTTCCGACCCTACTCTGGTGTTATTTCTTTGAATTTATCTCTCATTTGTTCCCTGAGCTTAGCTTGAATTACCTTCTCTGGGAGCTCTAGATGTAGACTTCTCTCATGTGCCACCTTCTCAGCATATGATGCAGTATGTGCTCTTGACACAAAATCTTTAAAAGCATTAGTTTGAATAAAAGAGTCATCCATCATGAACTCTTTGTAGGCTTCTCTCCTCAAATCATCATTACTTGTTATTCCTTTGATTTCATCTTTTCCTAACCTCAAAGTACCTACCCTTGAACTTGTTGTAGTGTCAACTAGGTCTAATGGCATCTCTTGATGTAGTTCATCGGGAGTCACAGTAATTTCATCATCCCCATCACCATCAAAATAAAAAATCCTTACTCTTTCAACCTTCTGCCTCTTTGGTGATGGTGGTTAGGCCTTCTCTAAAAATTTCAAAGGAGAATCCATATTAGCAATATTTGGAACTGATTTCCCTGAAGAAGATGGTGCAATATTTTTAGCAACATCTTTAGCCCTACTTCCCCTTCTTCTAGAAAAAACCTTTATTTTCTTTTGGGGCTGATAAGTAGGCCTCTCCTCAAATCTTACTTTAGGGTACTCCTCGATGGTTTGAGATTTTCCTATTTCTTCCACAACACTTTCATCTTTCAAAATCCCAACCAAACTCTCAAAATTATCAATGGCATACATCGCCCTGCTTAATTCATCTTTGGCATTAGGTATGGGATTGAAACTAGGTATTCTCTCCTGCTTCTTCTTTACAGTTTTAGAGTAAGCAATGCACATTGTCTTTCTCTCCTCTTCTAATTCATAGTCAAAAATATTCTTGATGATGTCCTCAGGAAAGTAGAGATTGTGGAAAAAGGCTCTTGTTCGATGATTTGCCTTCATTTGAGAGATAAAACCCTTAGGATCATGATTCTTGGGGTGCACAGTCCTTAGCGTATAAGACCCAAGTAATGTATGTAACTCCTTCCATCCTCCCTTCTCCATAACAAAATCAGAAAAATGTTGTATATTCAGGAAGAAAGAACCCTTCTTCTATTTAACTGGAAAGTGTAGCTCTTGAGCACCTCCCAATTGCCTCATGATTTTCAAAAATGCAATTCTAATGGGCACCTCCCTTGGAAGAACCCTTGGATTGACATTGGTGCCAAAAGCCCTGAAAATTGCTGTGTTATGATGGGGGATAATGTCTCCCCAATTGTGCATTATGTTCAATTCTGGCATCCTCTCCATCGGCCTCAAGAAGTCATGAATTTATTTTGGAATCCTTGGGGGGTCACGAACCAAATCCTTCCTTAATGTAGATCCAAAGATGTTATGGTCATGCATGTCAAGAATCCTAGTCCAATATTGGACAGGAATTTCAATATTACCTTCCTTCTTCTTTAACTCCATATATCTTTCAAACATAGCCTGACCCCTATACAGAAACATGTGGATTAATAGGGAAAACCATCTGAATCAAACCCAATTCTTCCCCTCCGTTAGAGCTACCAGACGAATGTGCAACTTCTCCGCTAGGTAGGTAGAAAAATCATACACCACATTGAAACCCGGGTGTTGGAGACTTACTTGCATATACATAATATTGGTAGGCAAGGTTGTCTTTAAAATGACTCCAAGAAATTGATAGAAAGCATAGACAGTCTTCTTGAAATAAGTTGAGAAATAGTCCATAGGAAAAGGTTCAGGCTCATTCCTGTCGATCACTACTTTCTTCTAATTTTTTCCTCTTCCCGAGATAGCTAAATGAGGTATCAAAAGGGATGTTCTGAAGAAACCCTTAGTATTTATATATTCTTGTCTGAAAACCTCAAGGTTGATAGGAACCATATCTCGACTCCATTTCACAACTTGAAAATCTCTGTGATTTCTTCTTTGGTTATCTTAATCATCTGCACACCACCGTAAGTTCTGATAACTTAGGTCACAGGGTCATATCTCGCAGCAATATCCTTCAAAAGATGTACATCCAAGTAGACATTAGGAATCACCAACTTACCCAGGTCTAACCTCCATGGGTTACACAAAGGAACTGACAAATTCCTATTCCCAAACGAATTGGAGAACAACTGCCACCTAGTATATGGTAACTCAGCATCTCGAATTGCACACTGCTTGTCTGTCACTCCTTCCAAGAGTCGAGGCCCATAGAACAAAACATTTCACTCCCACTTCTTGTTAGTAGAGGGCTTTAAAAAATCAATAATATCTTGGGAGAAAAACCTGGTAGTGGTTTCAGAACTAGAATTTTGTGCCTTGGGTGCCATTTATACTAAACAAATGATAACTCGAGCTAGGTTTTTCTTATTTTCAAATGGAAAGCAATTAAAATTTTCTTCCTTTAGCCTTAAATAGAAAAATACATCATGATTCTAGAGTCTCCAACAATTATCTAATTGAGCTCTAAAAGAAAATCTATTCAAACAATTCCTCAAGAACAAAACGGGAAACAATCACTAATTGTTCAACAAGAAACCATAAAATCTTCTAAAATTACAAGGAATGGTGTACGGTCTACTTACAGTTTCATTCACAAAACATCCAAGGTAGTGGAATTGAGAAATCATAACAACGGCTTGCTTCACTCGATACAAGGAAATTCTTCCTCAATGTAGAGATACAACACGGAAATTGCGATTCACAAATTTTATAATTTAATTATGTAAGAAAAGTCGAACTCGACCATTACTATTCACTCATGTGAGATAAAATGGCTATAGTACAACACCAGTTTATTTTAAATACGAGTCATTGATCAAAAGCAATGCTGGCCAGGAGAATGGCTCAGATTAAGTCAAAATAGTTTGAAAATGCCAAGTCCACTTTCCGGTCACCAAACATATAGGAAATTCACCTACCGGGTACCACATCAGAAAGAAATGTGCCCCACCTTTGTTACCAGAACATAGCATTGACATCCACGTGTCACCAAATTGAACACCTCGTAGCATTATTGAAACTGAAGTTTTAATTACATGAGGTCAGCGAGGGATGGCCACGATGCGTTGGTAATCAAACAATTGTCAACATCAGCATCCATCATTGGTCAGCCAACAAAACTAGTCCCCACCATCAAACATGACAGGTGGAAGCATCTCGCAAGCCTTGCACCATATTTAGTAGAAACCCTGCGAGGTCTGCGAGGAAAGGTCAAGATTAAGATCACTTCATCTGACATTCATGCAATCTGCACATACAAAAAGGTTATTTATAAAGAAAGGGACTGACTAGGTGGATGGGGAAATAACCCTCAAGGTCGAAAAGATTATTTAGAGGTTTATTCTAAAACAATTCTTTATCCTGACATTATGAAAATATAATACAGTCATGACATAAAAGATCGAAAGGACGGGTAAACTGGGCCGGTAAAGTCATGACCAAAAAGGGATAAAAGACCACTTAAGTGACCGACCATCGTCACCAACAAGTCAATGCCCAAAAATAAAACCCATGACCCAGCCAATTAGAGCCGAGGACAAAACATACCTACAAGGGGAAAAATTTGAAAGCTCCACCAATCCCAACAATGAAATCCAATGAGATTATATCCCATTTCCACTCTGGCACCAAATGTGGGTGTAGAAATCTTGCCAGATGCTAGTGTTTAGCCTTCACTCAGTGACACTCCAAACATCTTGATATAAAGTCAGTGATATCTCACTTCATACCTACCCAGAAGTATAGTTTTCGCAAATCAGCATGCATCTTCTTCACTCTAGGATGAGCTGAATAAGGTGCCCAATGTGCCTTTGTCATTACCAAGGTACAAAGATCTCCAAAAGATGGAACATAGATGGGTCCCATGTGTCTCAACAAACCATCTGACTCTAGAGAATAACCTGAGAATCATCCCTCAAGAGTCCTACCTGTCTCTATCTCTGATATCACCTCCTGATACTAGTTGTCTACAAGAAGTGCAGAAAGAATTTGACTCCTCAAATCCACACCAAGATTCAATTCTAACAACTCATGTCTCCATTTTCTGAGAGCATTGGCAACTAGGTTCTCCTTCCCCTAGATGAACTTCACCTTCAATTCATACTCACAAAGGAACTCCATCCATCACGTCTTCATGGCATTAAGATTAGACTATGTAAAGATGTACTATAGGCTTCGATGGTCACTATGCAACTCAAACCTGTGCCCCAGTAGGAAATGTCTCCACCTCATGAAAGCGTGTACTACCACTACTAACTCAAGATCGTGTGTGGGGTAATTCATCTCATGATCCTTGAGTTTGTGAGACTCATACTCAATAACTCAACCATCCTACATCAAGAATGCTCCTAATCCCTCCAAAGATGCATTTGTACAAACAACAAAATCTCCAGTAGGATTAGGTATCACAAGAATTGGTGCACTGGTCAACCTCTCCTTCAAATTCTGAAATACTACCTCACACTGCTCTGACTAGATGAATTTTTTCCCTTTGCTCTAAAGAGAAGTGATAGGATGTCCCATCCTCGAGAAACCCTGAACAAAGCATCTGTAATAACCTTCTAATCCCATGAAACTACGTAACTTTTCCACATTAGTGGGCGGAGGCCAATCAATGATCACTTGGATCTTCACAGGATCCACTGTAATACCCTCACCTGATATCAAATGTCCAAGGTACTTAACCTCAGTCTTAAAGAACTCTCATTTGGATAGGTTAGCATACAACTAATTGTCTCTCAAATACAACTAATTGTCTCTCAAACACTGCAAAACCTGCCTTAGATTCTCCTCATGCTCCTCTACTATCTTGGAATAGATCAATATGTCATCAAGGAATACTAGTATGAATCTATCAAGATATTTGTGAAAGACTCCGTTCATCAAACTCATGAACACAGATGGCACATTCGTCAACCTGAATGGTACCATTGTAAACTAGTAGTGACCGTAACAAGTGGTAAAAGTCATCTTATGAATGTCAAAATCAAATATACGTATCTAATGGTACCCTAACTAAAGATCAATTTTTGAAAAGACCATAGCACCCTTGATCTAATCAAACAAGTCATTCATCCTAGGTAAAGGATATCGGTTCTTGATTTTCACTTTATTCAGTTGATGGTAGTCTATGCACAAATAGAGTGATCCATCCTTCTTCACAAAAATTACTAGAGCTCCCCAAGGTGAAACACTAGGGAAGATGAAACACTTCACTAGCAACTCCTCCAATTGCAAGCGAAGCTCCTTAAGCTCCTGTGTAGTCTTACTTTATGAAGCTCATGAAATAGGCTTAGATCCAAGTATAAGATCAATCTTGAAATTGATGCCACCCTGAGGTGCCATTCCTGGTATCTCACCAGGAAATGCATCGACATACTACTGAAGTATGGGGTGGCTATCAAGTGAAACCTTCTCCTCACTATCTCCCAACTCCAAGTCATCTACTATTAGTACAAACAACTGACATCCCTAACATACACATCTCCTTAGCTGCATAGTCAAGATCATCCTCAATGATATGGGTCTCTGAACTCCCACTATCTCAACCTCCCTACCAGATACATCAATGCATCAAATCGACTTATGTTGAGAGTCAATAATGGCTTTGTGAGCCTCTAGCAAATCCATCCATAAGATGATGTCATATGACCCCAAGGGTATAATGTGGAGGTCTACAGTAGTGTGAAAAGATCCAATCTCCAATCTATAATTATGTACTAGGGAATACACTACAACTTTAGCACTCGAGGCCAATTCGACTTGCCACTTATCATCTCACTTAATTGCTCTCATTCTACATTACGCCATGATAGATGATGAAAGAAAAGATTATGATGCTCCTAAATCAAATAAAATGGCAACTCTATTACCCTATAACATACCTGAAGTCTCTACCACTATGCTCTGATGATCAGTGTGTTCATTTTCAATCATATAAAATACCCAGTGACCTCCACTCACATCTCCAACAGTTAGCTCTGATGTCATTGGCCTCTAAATATACCATGATGTGCCCCTATTGGGACATTGTCACACTATGTGACCTTGTTGGTCACAAGCAAAAGATCTTGTACCCTTTATGAATCCTCTACCTCTTGGAGGTGTGCTCAACTGCTAAACATTTCCCCTATTCTAGGTAGACTATGTACTTTGTGTTAGCTTCTCATAATTGGGATGTTTGTTTCACCTCTAGTTTCTATCACCCCCTGACTGATACTTGTCACCTTGTCTAGGCTGGAAATTCTTTCATTTCCCTTGTGAATTCTTATGCTGACCACTCTGTATAGGGGGACCTGTTGTGTCCTAGGTGGTCCAGCTCCTTGAGCCTGGCCACAATGTGAACTAGGTCCTGTAGCTGAAGCACTGCCTATTTGTACTCCAGTATGTCCACCCAACACCATCGTCGAATTCTCCTCCACCAGTCTCGCCTTCTCTACTATTGTCTCCATGGTCTTGGGTTGAAAAACCTAAACACCACCACTGATCCAAGAATTTAAGCTCCTAATGAACTACTTAACAAGCATGCCCTCATCATCTCTAATACCAAAAAACTACTCGAGTTCATAGAATCAACACTCGTATAGTTCCACCAACATGGCCATTTGTTACAGAGCATGAAACTCGTCTCCATGACATTGTCGCCAATGCTCAGATAAGAATTTGGCTCTAAATCTCTTGCTGAATATATCCCTAGAAACTGAATTAATGTCAATATAGATCTTCTACTCCTCCAATCTCCACCAGGTAGATGTAAAGTCTCGCAAGTGCATAATCACACATCTGGCCTTGGTGTTTCTATCATAAGGGTGCATAGAAAAACACCAGTTCATGTCTATCAACCATGTCTTAGCCTCTAGTCCACTGCCAAAACCATCAAAAGTGGGCAGAAAGTCTCTAAGTAGGTCTCTCATATGAGCGATTGTGATTGCCTCCGACTGTGCTGGAATCTCTCTCTCACCAAAATTTATCTGATCTCTATCCTACCTTGATCCAAGGCAAGCAAGAGTCTCCTCTAACAATCAACACAACTGAGCACCCTCGACCCTTGGTGGATCTTGATTCTGATCACTGCATCCCAGAGCATTCTGAGAAGCCTATTTTTCCTCATGATCTGAGTCATGGGGAACATGGGGACATGAATATTGTTGACTAACTCTGCGACCGCCTCCTCGGCCATGACCAGAACCTCTACTGTGACCTTGCCTAGGTGGCATGATCCTACACAGACATACCAATGTATAAGAGAAGGTAACAAAACTTAAATCCTACATAACTAATAGCTTAATGGGTTCAACATTATCCCAGAGCACCTAGTATTTAAACTTGGGCTTTTATACCATGTGTAATGCCCTGCCACATAACCCTAGAGGACGGCACAAACACAACAAAAGTGTAATAGTTTTTTTTTAAAAGTGTAAGTAATAAAAGATAAAGTGAACTACACTTAATGCATACATCCTCTAAGGTACATGACAATGCTTACATTTGAATCCCATAACATACAAAAGTAAACATATCCATAGCATGTAAATAATTTACTCATGAAATAAAGAACATACATCCATCAACGTTAAACTCATTTCAAGATTACAAAGTGCATATAAATCCATCCATAGATTGTATTTATTCAATATAATAGTTACAAGACTCATTTCCAAAAAAAGGTAGATCATACAAAGAATATTACAATTACATGATGCAAGGATCCTCCTCGAATACAAATTAGGATTAGTACATATACAATAACATCCAACTGATCCAATATAACATAAGATATGGTACGAGCAACATGAACATGTGAGCTCGTCAATCTAGAAGATCCCACCATCACGAACATGAAGTGGAAACCCAACAGTGTAAGGTGCACATTCCACCCAACCAAGTGGTACCCTAAGTTCCACCCCTCATGCTAGGAGATAGTAAAAATGGCTTCCTAGGCATAAAAACAACCTCTAAACACAGGAAACCACAAGACTAAACTATACAAGTACAATACTTAACATGAAGGTTACGTTGCTTCCAAAGTAAAAAAAGTCAAGTACATCATTGGACAATACAAACTGTTATCATAGGAGTGTCATCACAAATTAGCATGGATTATGCTAGACAATATTTCTAGGCCTTGACCCCCATCTTGGGTTACCATGGTAGCCTCTCACGATCCCTGACCCCATATGTAAATTGAGGCAAAATCAAATATCTTTCAAAGGGACAAGATAATGATCTTGACATTCTAGGACTTCTCATCTCATCCCAAGTCTAAAAAGCCCTTGAGCCCATGAGCGAGGCATAATTAACAAGTTATATGTTTAAAGCTACCCTTTCCTCTAATACTTTTATTTAATTTTCACTGAATTATCTAACTCTCACATGAGTTACCTTGGCACCACTTTTTGCGCCAACCCCCATTGAGAGCCACTCACCTACTAACAACACAAGGATCTAATCCAAAACCCAAGGGTAAACAAAGTGGACAAAATGGATATTAAATCCCAACCATAATACAAGAGGCAACACATCCTGTTCATAGTAACCGAGTGTTTATACTAAATCACAACAAAGTGAACTACCTAAGGAAAACAAAGGGATGAACCATAAATCACAACCCCCTCATAAAATTATAACATCTAGAAGACTTACATACACAACTAACAGATTTCCCCACTTTCGTGAACATAAGAAATCATAATTAAATAAGCAATTCAGGCAAGTAATAAAAACTATCATTAGGATTTCCTTAATCCAATTCCCATTTCAAGAAAAACACAATAATACATTGCTCAAATAATTGTAACTTAATGCAATTTCTTTTACAATCAACAAGAAATTAAATCTAATTATTTAACTCAATTTCACAATTAAAAACCAATTTCCTCTTTTTAAATCATATAATTTTAAATCATCTAATTTGTGAAATTACATGCACCTCACATAAAAAAAATTCATTTTAATATATATATATTTAAATATATAAATAATTATATATATATTCACATAAAATTATATATATATATAAATATATATTATTTAAATAAATTAAAAAAAAAAACTAAATTCAATTTTCCATAAAAATATAAAATATGTATATAACCAGTAAAGGGCTTATAAATACAAAGGCATATATATATATATATATTTGTTGTAATGCATAGAAATTTGAAGATGGATGGTTTCAAGGCACACAACTGCCTGAAGTTTCAATGTGCGTTCGCCTGGGCCAGCTTTCCTCTCCTTGGGAGGGTGTGCTACCTGTGGTGTAGCACTTCCTCTAAAGGTCTGTGGAGGGTGTTGCCTCACAATAGTTGTACCCCCTATGGGAAGGCTTGTCATGGATCGGCCCTCCAAGATCTATAAACAATTTTTTTTTATTAAATCTCCCCAACGATAGGGTTCGATTCCTAACGCTATCATGGTAACTTAATATTAGTATGTATATATATATATGTATCTATATATATATATATATACGTATATACATATATGATATATATATATATGCATGTATATATATATATATATATATATATATATATATATATATATATGTATCTATATATATATATATGTATATAGATATATGATATATATAAATATAAACATGATTGCGCAGATGAGCAATCTTCACAAATTTTTCTATAGGAAATACTTATAAATTTTCCAGAGGCTTTCAATTTCCCAAGCCAAATAAATCTAATTGGGAAAACAAAACAAAACATTAATCTTCTATAGGAAAATATTTTCCCATACAAAAAATTTTTTCCACAAATTTTGATAGGAATATTTTAAATCCATTCCTACATAGGTTTTCCAAATTTTTCTATTGCTTTGCCTCTCAGAATTCTTTTTTTTAAAATCAATTTCCTAGAGAGGCTCTAAAACTTTCATGGAAATTTTCCAAACACAGCAATCTTTCAAATTTTCAAAATATTTTAAAGCTTCTAAACAAATAATATATTCTTCTTTGTAGAGGCAATCTTTCAAATTTGCATATAAATAAAAATAATTAAAAAACTTGTTTCTAGATGTTTGAAGAAATAAAGATTGAAGTAGAGCCTCGCCTTCAGATTCCAATATTATCAAAGCTTCTTCCAAATATTCCTTTTTCTAGAAAGTTAAAAATAATACGAGAGCCAGTTTTCGAGAGCTTCTTCCCTAATTTTAAACAACACCAATTTTCAACGACGTCTTCCAATTTTCAACAACCCAAAATAGAGTTTTTCATTCCATGAAATAGGCCTCTTTCCTCTTTTAGTTAATGCAATTATTCTCTCTGAGAATTAATTTCCATTGCTAGATATTAATTTTCTAACACATGTCACGATTAAAATATCTTTCCAACCAAATCACCGATATTTCCTCAAGGACATTTAATAAGATATTTGTTTAATTAATAATTTAAAAATCAATTATTAATTTTTATTATCTAATCTTTTAAATTCACAACTTCATTTAATTAATTTAAATAATTAATTAAATGACACTTTTTTATAATCTAACAATATCAAATTTAATCTAATTAATTTAATCACTTTATAAAATAAATTTAATCTCAAAGATTAAATTACTTTAAAAAATAAATTAAATCAATTAACTAAATCAAATTAAAAGCTTCCAACAACATTAATCATGATTAAATAAATAATGAATTAAAAAATAATATAAAATAATTAACATTAATTTCCCACAAAACATACCTTTTAAAATAATTAAACGACAAGGCAAACATGGACAACATGACAACTCAACATGACCAAAACAAAGACTGATGACACATTGTGACTAGTGTTGTTTTTTGACAAGGAAACCCTGCTTCTATCTCCTAATCAACTATTTCATTGGGAAATGGACACACTCAAACCTGTGAATCCAAGTGGACTCGATGTCTTGTAGCTGCAATCATACAATCAAAAAATATGTTATACATGTGTATAGATCATAAACAATCACATCGTGAAGAGAGAATCATGGAATCACAAGGCATTTGCAAGCGAGTGATGCAATCTTGTTCCCTTCACCAATACAGTGTAACATCAAAACTCATTATACTAAATCATAAAATAATCTATAGATGAACATATATAAATATCAACTCACATAATCAACTATGCTAACCAGATAACATGCCATAAACAATAATCATCCGTATAGTGTACCATCATCGCTCCAATGTCAGCAATCAAATAACAACAACATAGTATGATAGTATGTCAAAGTAAAAGCACTATCAGAAAACATAAGAAAATCAGAGGGGTGTTATAGAACTTATAGAGGCCTTGGAAAGAGAATTTTTCCCGTATGAAATACCCTTCTTTTAGATGTTTGTGTGAATCCCTACGAGAGTATCAATAGACAGTGGTTCAGTTCGGGGACCTTCCTCGCACTCCCATCCTAAAAGGAAGTCCATTGTGTTGATCTTTGGAAAAGGAAAAGCTATTGTGAATTTAGTAGCCATTATAGATGACAACGACCTCAAACACAATCATTAGTTCACAAAGTTATCATATTCTTATTCTTCTATCTTGCAAAAAATGTTGAAGGAGAAGATCATAACCTTGCCAAAACCTAAACCCACTAAGGAACCTTACCCTAGCTGGTATGACACAAATACCTATTATCAATACCATCGATTTAATGGACATGATATTAAATGTTTCATGTGTCTATGATCGCATCAAGGATGGTACTATTCATTTTGATGGAAGAAAAAAAAATACAAAAAAATTGGTGGCAAAAGCTAATAATGAATTGCAGATATACACCGACCCGTTTCCATCACATTCTACTAACATTATTATCCATCCCTCTAATTCTATTACTTAGCCTGAAGCATATGTTAACATGGTTACTATTACTCCTTCTCCTCATCTTGTGACCAACTCATCGGATGTAACATTCACTTCATAGTATTTATTGATGAATAATAAACCTTCTTTACTTTACATTCTCGCTTGCCTCAATGGAAACATTGTGACAAGATTTTTAGTTGACCCCATGAGTTGATTGAATGTCATCATAGAAGAGACATTATTGTTGAACTCCCTACAAGGGGAGGAATATGAAAAAATAAAGTCCATCGTCTGTATGAATGATGACCTTTCTCTCAAACCATATGGATTGATAACTTTGTCTGTCCTAGTTGGACCTGGGAATGTAGACATAGTTTTCAATGTTATTCTTGAGTTGGATCTATTCAGAGTGAAGCTAGGTATACCTTGGTTAGATTCCATGAATGGGATTGCCTCTATTATTCACAAATGTTGAAATTTCTCCCATGAAGGTGTTGTGGATGTGGTACATGATACTGGCTATTGACCATTGGTATCTCATGGGTGATATTCATTAGATCACTTTTGGCCTACCCTAGTTGGACTGCTTCATCCAAGAACGACCCTACTTTACAAGAATTATGTGAAGTATAAAACTAGGGGAAAAGGGAAGCCGAATCTAAACCTTCTTGAAGTTCAGTAGTTGGCTACTCCTTCTTCTCGAAAAGGAAAGGAGAAGTTATCCTATCCCCGAGAGGACTTTCCTCCTCTTTATAGAGAAGAGTCTTGGATGAGCATGCCTGACTTTTTCAATCAGATGATTCCTGCTTGGCATAGGCCTAAGATTAGGATAGAAAATTTTCCTACTAAACCACTTGGACCTTGGTACTACTTGTATGGAAAGAAGAAAGCCCCTTGTGGGAAATCCTCTATGTCTCAACTTTCGTGGCCTCCTATTGCTTCTAGTCCTAAACTAGTGAATGGGAAAAGGCCCACTGTCGAGGAATTAGAGCCTATTCCTCCTGCTATTTCTAAACCTAATCGTCTTTCTCCCATTCAAGAGACTATCCCTCAGCTGGAAATAGCTATGGAGGACACTCCCATGGCTGAGCAGGAGCCTTTCATTCCTTTGCAACCTCCAGCCTCTAGTTCAAAGAGTCGCAAAAACCACCTTGCACGCGAGAGGAAGTGCCAATGAAAGGCCCTCTTGGATAAGTAGGCTACCTTACAGAGGAAGGAAGAGGAGATGACCGACCCTATATCAGGACCTCCTACCACATCTTTCTCTCCCCTCCTCTTTTCTTTTGTTCAAACCAGCTCTGTATCGCTTCTAACTTCCACTACGAGTGCAAATCTGCTTGACCCCAAAAAGGTGTAGGTGTTCATCGCTCCTTTGGTGGAGCCACCTTCATTGACATCCATTCTAGATATCCTACCTTTCCCAAAGCCCATAGATATGAATAACACCTCAGTCGTATCTACTGTGGTTCTTTCCTCCTCTTCTTCTGCCCTTCTTTCCTTTTCTGTGTGGAGTTCACCCCCCTCAACATAGAAGAAGGTAGAGAGTAGTTCTTCCAACAATAGAGGACGTAGGAGGATTCTACCTTCTCTAAAAGGTGGCCTTGTTTTGGCTTGTTCTGTCCTAGTGACGGAACTAGTCTCGGCTTCTCTTGAGTTCTTCACCACTCCCAAATTGTTCGGTGAGCTTAGCGATGAACCTTGAGTGCAACCTCCTTCATCCACAGAGGTGAAACATGGCACTCATATTAAGTGCATGGTTAACTCAGTGGATGAATTTTTGACCTTGTTAGCGATCTTCATGAAATCGTTAACCTTAGCTCCATAAGAGATGAGTGGTAGAGACCTTGTGGGTCCTTCTTCCTTAGCCCTTATTGTGGGAGGGTCGAAATCTCCTCCCCTTAAAATTCTGCCACTGCAGGCTCATCTTCCTTCCCCCTAGGATGGTCTAGAGTGGAGAGTGAATGACCTCTTGGTCGATCAATGTTATGGGGAGGCCTCTTCTTTATCTTTAGATTAGATGTGTGTATTTGTTGTGATGTGTTTCCCTCATAATTGTGCTATGTGTGCCTAAATGACCCTCGTCATCACTGTTGGTGCTTGAATAGAGGATTTGTGTTTGTTTTGTAAACCTTCTTCTATTTGTATAATAATTCTTCCATGTTTTTGATTGACTTTCAAAAAAATTGGGGGCGATGCAAAGTGTTGGGGGTATTTAGGCTTCCCTTCCATGTTGACCCAATATTTTTAATTTTTACTTTATCTTCTCATGCATTCTTCACATGGATTGATATAGTAGAAGGTTGATGACAATTAATTTATATACTATTATTATACTTATATATATTTATGAGCACTTCTGACCCTAAAATATCAAGCTACCCCTATGCCCTTTGTTCATGTTCTCTTTAATTTTTTTATTTTCCTTTATATTTCTCTCTTCTTTGATTGAGTTGTCCCTCTCATATGTGACAATGCCACCCCTACACCACTTTGATCTTTTGAAAATACATTCATTTCTAAAAAAATATTTTCTCAAGAATCTTCACACATTTCTTTGTAAGAATTGCATTCTGAACTTGAAACCTTAATGGAACATGTTTCCTTTATCATGGGTTCGCAAAGAAAGAACTTGAACCTCTCTCCAAAGTGGGAACAACTTTGATCTTCCCCTTGTGTGGGGGACTATTCTTCCTTTCTAATTTCTTGATGAAGTGAACATATTTTAGAAGGATTCCTTGATGATGAATCGATTCAAGAAAAAAAAACCATCTTTCGAAAAAGACATCCCTTGAGTGGACCCCTCCTCCTTTTGAAGGGTTCTCATGGGACCCCTTTGAAATTTTCCAACTTGTTGAAGGTCTGCGTGACTATCCACTTACTTCCCTATGTGGCCGCTTCTTGACATGTTTTGTCTGCGGGTAAACATGTCACTTTATGGGTGTGCCCGTGAAGCAAATTTTTGACTTTTTGGAGTCCTCTTTCTTGGGTTTCCTCCATGTGAGAGATCTTGGAGGACACCTTCCCTGTAGGTCTATGGGCTTGTGAGGTGATTAATTCTTGGGGCTTCCTTCACACGAGAGATATTGGGGGTTGCCTCCTTGCAGGTCTGCAAGGTTGTAAGACACTTCTTTCTTTAGATTCATAGTTCTACAAAGCTAACAAGTCCTTTTCTTGTTCTACACTCTTGGGTTCACCAGATTGCAGTCTGCTTCCTCAATGGTTCAGGTATATATTTCTAACTCTACTACTTCTTTGATCTAATTTACTAAAGCATTCATTAGTATTCTTGCCTGCTAAAGTGGGGGAAAAATGTATAGGAGTGAATTTACACCCCTTACACAAATTTTCCTTTTACACATCCTCACCTTAGAAAACCAATTCCGAAGGTGAAATTCCACATAATCTTGTTGCCTTCATTCCACTTGGCATCTATTTTGTGTGTCGACAAAGGATAAATATCAAGGATTCCCACACAACACCCAAAAATCCACATGGTGTGCTTACATCCCTGGCTGGTTCCCACACCTAGAGCCTACAGAGGCATTATACTTCCCATTTGAGGTCAATTTGTAATGCCCTCTTTGACCAACTGACCCAAATATGGTCATTTTCTTCATTCTCTCATTCGAATTCAGTCTTTCTTCCTTCATTATGATCTCTAAGAATTCAATTCAACCCTCCACACAACATCCTCTTAGAATCCATCATTCTCAAGCAACACTTTTCACTCCATAGCAGCAATAACAACACTCCATCAACTTCATAGAGCAAGTGTGGAAAAAACACCATTGTAGTAGAAGCTTGACTCCTCTCATTTTCTCCCCCATTGGCTAGTGAGCTCTTGGTGGAGGTGGTTAGCTTTCTTCTTCTCTCCTCTACCATTTGGCTGGGTAGCATAACATTGTTTTGTAGTGCTTTTGTGTTCTTTACTTCATTTCTTGCTTTATCATACTTTTCTCCATTATTGTTATCCTGACTATTCATGGAGGTGGAAACACCAAAATGGGGGTCTAATTGAGGTAGACTCCTATACAAACCCCCCAATAATTTTACTCTCTCTTTTGTGCAAGTGGAAGTATTCTTGGAGCTAGTTGGAAAACGAGTAACTTTGTGAGATCATTTTTACCATCCTCACTCTTGTATATTTACTTTATCATATTCGTGCATATCTTGCCTACTTCATAATTTTGTTTTGGCCCTTCAAAAGTAACTAGCTAGGTCGTTAGTCTATTTTCTCACATTCAACATTGTCTCTTTATTTCTCTGGTCATACGAACACCAATGTACCTAAGAGATGCCAGCACATCATGTTCCATCATCCTAGAGCCATGATTTTGTCCTTAGGCAGAGAGCTCCTTGAGACACGGTGTTGATCCCAAAAACTAACTCACCTAGCCCCATTTTGAGTTTCAGGTCTGTAGAGTGATCTAAGGACCTTATAATCCTCATCATTCTCATCCTGCATTTCCTAACACTCCTTTAAGTTGAGGTAAGTTACGAAAACCTTCTACTCTCAGCCCTCTGTGATTTGAGGTCTTGACATGGTTGGTCCCCCTCTCTGAAAGGTCTAACAAGGTCTTCAAAATTCTCAATCATGCTATGATTTTTTCTCAATCTTTCTTTTCTTTTACCAACTCTTCTCCACTTCTAATTAAGTCATTAGTGGGTTTCATGTTGTCTGATCATCTCCCCATTTCTTTTTTGTATTGAATGGAAAGTGTGAAAACCTCATCCTAGTCAGACCCAATTTTTTTAAATACTTCTTTGTTGCATCACTAGCCCATGTTGGCTCACATGAGAACCATTTGGAATCTTAAATGTAGACCTACCCATTCCATAGGTTGGGTCAGGTGGTGTAACGATGCTATCAACTACATCGTGAGGTTTCTTCACATTTATGGGTGCTAGCTAGCCATATTTCATAGATGGTCTTATGAAGCAGCCACTTTTGATCTTCATAAATCCATTGAGGCTTTAGTAGCTATCCCCTTTTCCTCTTCTCTACAAGTCATGGTTGTAGAGATGAGACATCAAAAGAAACTGATTGATAATTATTATGTTAGAGATGCGCAAATAAAATCTAGACTCCACTTGCTTGAAATTGGTCTGACCATGCCTCAAAAGAATTTATTTTGGCTCTTTGTGCTTGGAACTCTTCACTTGGCATCAAGCAGATCAAAGAGGGAAATAATGTGCTCACTAATCTTCTTGAAATTCTTCAGGTATCTTTTAGGCACTATGTGAAAGTCTTCATAGGCCAAGACTCCACGCTAGAGCATACTAATGCACTCTAGGATTAACTTGTTGTTGTGCCAAATAGGCTTTATGTTGTTGAGAAAGCCTTTTGTGAGAAATTACTCATGATTGAATGCCTCAAGAAAGCTATGAGGATAATGGCTAATGACAAGGCTCCAAGAATCAATGGGTTCCCATGCGAGTTTTATGAATCCCTTTGGAATTATGTGGGAAATGATCTGCATAAAGTCTACCTTGAAGCAATTTATTTTAACACCCTAGGTAATCTCATCAACAAAGGAAATATAATATTCATACCTAAAATTGGTGATCCTAAGGATATTTGTAACAGGTAGCCCATTATGCTTGTATAGGCATGAATTTTCACCCCTAATGCAAATTCCCCTTTACCCCTTTAGACTTTAGAAAACCTAAGGTGGAGGCTTAATTCCACTTAAGACCACTACTCACATCACACTTGCCACCTTGTCTGTGTGTTGGTGAAGGCGTTTCTATCAGGGATGCCCGCATGGTGAGAAAATGTCCGTGTGGCGTGCTTACGTCCCTAGTAGATTCTTGTAGCTAGAGTCTATAGAGATGTTACACTTCCCAATGGAAGCCAAAGTGTAATGCCTCGCTTCAGCTGGCTGACCTAAATATGGCTGTTTTTCATCCTTTGCTTCATATTCATCATCTATCCATCCATTCTCAAGGTTTTTCTGAAAGATCTCGAGTTCATCTCTTCACATTTTCTCCACTCTTTTAAGCATCCACAAGCTTTGTATCAGCACTCTACACTCAATTTTAGCAATCGACCACACCATCACTCCGATAGTGCGAGCGCAGAAAAAACCCCATTGCAATAGAGGTTTGAGTTCCTCTCATTTTCTCCTCCACTAGCCTAGAGAGCTTTGGACAAAGGTGCTAAGCTCCTCCTCTCTTCTCTATCATTTTGGTTGAGTAAGCACGTAATGTTTTGTACTATCTTTCATTTACATAGCTTGTATTCCCTTCTTTATTATTATTTCTGTCATTGTAAACTTGGCTATCCATGTAGGTGGAAACACCAAAATAGGGGTCTGATTGAGGTAGACCCCTAAACAACCCCCCAACATTTTATCACATTTTTGTGTGTAGGTGGAGAGATCTTGGAGTGAGCTGGTGAGAAGCATTTTTTGTGAGATCATCTTCATCACCATTGTGGTAATTTACTTCCTTTATCATGTTCATCTATACACTTCACATTTCTTAGTCTTGTTCTTCACTTCCCAAAACTTCTAAACTAGGTTATCATTCCTTCTTTTAGAGTTTAACCTTGTCTCTCTAGTTTTTTGGCCGTATGGATTCTAGCGCACCTGTGAGACACCAACATGCTATGTTGTCATCCCAGAACAACACTTTTTTCCTCTGATAGAGAGCTACCTGAGATGAAAAGTTGGATCTAAAAAGTGACTCATCTAGTATCCCTCCAACTCTTGGCTTTGTAGAGGGATGGAAGGACCTTATAGTCCTCATCATTCTCATCCCATCTATCCTAACCTTCCTTTAAACTAAGGTAACTTAGGGCATCCATACTGCTCTTGGCCTTTCCTTACATAGGGCCTCGCAGTGGTTGGTCCCCCTCTCTTACATTTTTTTTAAACCCGACGTGAACCAACATCTACTCATTTATCGGTGTCCTGAGCCTTTTCTCTTATACCTTTGGGTCATTGTACATTTGTGTGTTGTGAAATTTTATGAGCATCACAACCCAATCTATGACCTCTAGGCATATAGTCAGAAGAATTTTGCAACACCTTCCGATGGAGAAGACAAAGGTCTCTTCTAGTTTCACTACCAACCTTTTCTCTGGTTCTACGGTTTGACTATCCACACAGGAGCATGTATCGCATGGTGAATCTCAATTCCTTGACAAAACTAATCACATACGTACCCCTCTTGTGTCACCGAACTCCTCATTCATAGATGAGGATGAGGCCATCCACATCCCTTTCGAGTATGTAGTTAGTCTTAGTAAAGGGTTAGGTGCATTGGAAAATCACCTAGAAGGAAACTTGAAGCTGGCTAGGGCTACAAAATTGATAAATAAAATAAGATATATGGTAGGAAAATATCGGACAAGCATGGAACTCCTAGCTAGTCTAACTTGTTTGGCCAAAGCATGTTCCCCTTCAAACCGTAGTCACATGGTACGAGGTGGCCTCTTCGAGGAACATGAGAGACAACCGGAAATTTTGATGCCTCCTACATCTATATACATGGTTGACGTGGTACCTTCAGTCAATGTGCTTGTCACTTCCAAAAACTCTGAAACTCTCAAAGTAAACCAAAACCCTTTAGGTTTTCGCTTCACCCCTTCTACCACCTTTGGTGGTGGAGGATTTGGCGAGATGATTGGTGGGGGATTTGGTGGTGGGAACTTCAGAAGTGGAGGTGGTATCAGCAGAGGCGATTATCTCAGAGCTCATGGTGGTGGCCTTGGAGGTGGTAGTGGCTCCAACAAAGGTTACACTAGTGGCTTTGGCAGTAGTCATGGCAGCAGTTTAGATAGTGGCCCTTGTAGTGGTTCCAGTGGTCCTATGTCTTCTAATGATCCTATTCTAAATACCATTCTTCAAAATATGGGAAAGATGCAGATACAGTTAGTGAACCTTTCCCATGCCTTGACTCAACCTATTTTCCAACCCTTCTTCTGAAACAACCCATTGTCAATTGTAATTCTAAACACTCCTTTCTCACAAGGGATAGAGATTCCTAAATTCAAGAAATACGGTTGTAAAGGGGACCCGCAGACACATGTGTCCACCTTTAACACCTTATGCACAATTTTTTTCCATCATGATGCATTGATGGAAAAAAAAATTCCTCGATCCCTCAAGGATACAACACTTAAGTGGTACTATTCCTTGCTTGAAAATTCCATCTTTACGTTTGATTAGCTTGTGAATTAGTTCCTGTGAAAGTTCCAAGCCAACATCAGGCTAAAGATGACGTGCTTTGACCTTGTTCGATGTAAACAAGGGGATAATGAGAAGATTATTGACTTTATAGCATGAAATCAGGTGCTCTTTTCACAAATATCGTACTTGTTACTTGACTTCAATGTACATAAGGTGTTCATAGGGAGCTTACAAAGGCCCTAGAAAGAGAAGTTCGCCCTTATGAAATACCATTCTTTTGTGCATCTGTGTGTAGCATTGTGTGAGTACCAACAGACCATGGTTCAATTCGAGGGTTCTTCCTCGCACTCTCGTCCTGAAGGGAAGTCTATCATATCAATCTTTGGAAAAGGTAAATCCATTGCAAATGTAGTAGCCATTTTGGATAACAATGGCCTCAGACATGACTGAAAGTTTGTGAAGGTATCAGAATCCTATTTTTCCATCTTACAAAATTTGTTGAAGGATAAGATCAGTAACTTGCCAACCCTTAAGCTGGTTACGAAACCATATCCTAACTGGTATGAAGAAAATAATTATTTTTAATACCATCAATTTAACGTACACAATACTGAATGTCGCATGCACCTGCATCATGAGATACATGATCACATCGAGGATGAAACTATCCATCTTGATGGGAACAAACAAAACATTCTCATCACATTCTTCTAATAGTGAATTGTAGATATATATGGACCCATTCCCATCACATTCTACTAACATGATTATCAATCTCTCTGATTCTATTTCTTACCTCGAGGCGTATGTTAACATGGTTAGTCTTACTCCCTCTCCTCATCTTGCAATCGGTTTTCCAGACATAACATTTACCTCGCAAGATGTACCAACAAATGACAAACCTTCTCCAATTTACATTCCCACTCGCCTCAATGGAAACATTGTGATAGGAGTCTTAGTTGACCCTACAAGTAGAGTGAATGTCATCATGAAGGAAACATTACTCTTAAAATCCTTGCAAAGGGAGGAATATGAAAAAACAAAATCCATCATCCGTACGCACGATGGTCTTTCTCTTAAACCCTATGGATCAATAACACTATCCATCTTGGTTGGACCTAGGAATGTGGACACGGTCTTTGATGTTATTCCCAAGTCAAACCTATTTAGGATGAAGCTAGGTATACCTTGGCTAGCTTCCATGAATGGATTCACCTTTGTAATTCATAAATTTCTTAAATTTTCCCATGAAGGTGTTATTTACGTAGTGCATGATACTGGATATCACCTATGGTATCTCATGGAGGATACTCATTGGATCACTTTTGTCCCACTCCAGTCGGTCTGCTCTCACAAAGAATGGAACTACTTTATAATAAATATGTGAAATATAAAACTGGAGGCAAGGGACAACCAAAGTTGACCCTTCCTATAGTAGAGCAACCAGTTGCTTCCTCCTCCCAAAAGGGAAAGGAGAATCTCACTCCCTCTTAGGAAAACTTGTCTACTCCCCTTTCTTGGGAGGAGTATTGGATGAGTAAGTTTGGTTTCTACCCACTGAGTCTTGTTGATGGTGAAAATGACACAAACAATGTGTAAACATAATATTTCTGCTCTATTTCTCCTGAAAATGAAAGACAACATGTAATAGCCTAACTCCCAAGGTCCTGGTAGGTGGTTCTCAACTTTCTGGTGTCACTCAATTGGTCCGTGCAACTGTAATGTTCAAGGGCCCTGTGCTGGTAACAAAATATTCAAGTAATGACTCATTTTATCAAACTGTTCTTGTAAATAAAGAAGGGGTTTTCAAACAAAAGAAAAATATAGTTCAGAGGGTAAATCAGTAAACATGAACCAAATTTATCTAGCATCCGAACATATACCTTCAACAATGAATGTTTTCTAACAGATAACAAAACAAAAGCATGACACAATTTATAGGATAAACTATACCATTGCACGCATCTGAGGTGCTTAATTTAATACTACTATTTGCATATCACAACTATCTCAAAGATTTCAAAAGAACACACATCCATCCATTGCCAAGGTCATAGATCAACAAACTTCAATAAATTTAATCCAATGACAATCTAACAAGATAATCCTTAAATCCAGTTTCTTCTAATGACTTTCATCACATAAGAAACAATCATGCTTTAGCACAATCATTGGCATATAGATAGATTATAAATCATCATTCTTATCAAGTAAAATTCAATCCTAACACCATATTTGCGTTAACCTGTAATTTTATTCAACTGTAAAATTTAAGTAACAATGTATCTTTGTGATCACTACAAAATTCTATCTCCTACTCTTAGGTGGCCAATTCTATTATCTATCATCTGACCCTTGCAATATGATACCTAAAGGGTATTTATAGATATATAAAATTCAAACTCCACTTCTATTTTAAGTCATCCACCCTTTTAGGAACCAAAACTCTCTTGGAAACTCAGATCAATTTGATCTTGAGTTCTTACATTAGACATTCAGTTAAACTGGAGAATGGAAAATAGAAGAGAAAAAGTGTCATGCGCTTCAAAACTGTCAGTGCTGCATGCAACATGCAAAGAAGAACAAAGCTATGCATGCAAGAGATTTATGCATGTGAATTTGGTTCTACAATAAACTCATCATAATTGGTGAAGACTTGTTGTAATACATCTAATTTTGGCCCATCCACCCAGTTGTCTTCAAATTTAATCCACTCCAATTCTGCTGCAACAAATCCTCTCATATTCTTTAGTTTTATCAATTCTCTTTTAGCAGCCTTTATCTCTTCTTTGACATCCATAAGTCGATCTATTATCAAATCTTCATCATCATCTCCTTTCTACATGAGTCCTTTAAACCTTTCATCCCATTTCTCTTTTACTTGGCTCAAAGGTAGGCCTTCCTTTGTTAGTATATTGACATCCACTATGATAGCAATGACTACCTCCAACTCTTCAAATTGTTCGGTTAGATTATTAATAGCATCATGGACCTCATTTCTATGTTTGCACAAGAAATCTATTTTGAATCAAAGTATATGAGAGGTCTTCTCCACAAAATCCTCATTATCTTCCTCGAGTATTGACTGTTCAAGAAGAGTAGTCAAAGGCAATGTACTAACCTTCTCCAATTTTTGACTATACTCTTTATATTCCTCTTCCCATTTCTCCATTGCTTCAATATATAGATGAATTTCTCTTATCAAATCTTTCATCCCTTTATGAACCTCAAAACCTTCAGCCAAAAATTCACTTACCTCTTGATTTATCTTGTCAATCCACCTATCTAACATCTCCACTTTGCCTCTTACCTGCACCAAGTCATCTACCTCCTTTTTGCTCAACAAAATTGGAGTCTCAATAGCATATACCTATTGTGATCTCAGAGAAGAGACTCTTTTCAAAAAGGAATGCAATTGATCTAATTGAGCCTTAAGCTCATCTTTCTTTTTCTTATCTTTTAACATTCTTGACTTGGTTATCAAAGCTACCACATCAATTAGATTCATCTGTTGATTTCTAGTAGGCCTTCCCAAGTTGAAAGTACTCAATTGATAATCTATTCACTGCATGTATCCTACCTCCTTTTCTGTCATCGGTATGGCACACTCAGCAACAATTTCTCCCTTGTCTATGAGCCTGGTGGAGTGTAGGATTTTGGCCTTCTTTTTAGGCCTCTCTTGTTCAATCTCCTTCATCATATCCTCCCAATTGAGGGGTTGTGGAGGTGTTACTATTCTCTTCTGTAGGTCCAATTTTAGCCAAGTGGGAGCACATGGAGATGTAGTAATCTTAGTGGAAGAAGAAGAAATAGTAGTGCTAGAAGGTGGTTGCACATTTACTTGGGGCTAAGAATCAACCCTTGGTTCCTCTTGTTGTTCTTGCACGACATGAATCTGCACAAGATTTCCAGCCTCTTCCCTATCTTTTTGTCCCTGTATCTTCTTAGATCTTCTTCTTCTTTCTTCAACCTCTCTTCCTCCAATCGATCTCTCTCCACCTTTTCCCTTTCTAATCTTTCCTTTTCTAATTTCTCCTTCTTTATTCTTTCCTTTTCAAACTTTTCCTTATCCAATTTTTCTTTCTCTAGAGCTTCTTTTTCCAATTTCTCTTTCTCTAAAGCCTCTAATCTTTCCTCCTCTAAAGTCTTAAGTTTTTCTTCCTTTGCTTCTTCTTCTCGCTGCTTCCTAACCAGCTCTTCGGTATCCTTTTCCTTTCTTAATCTTTCTACTTCTTCTTCTTTTCGGTGAGCTTCCTCTGCTAGTTTTAACTTAGCAACCAAGACATCTTTCGCCCTCCGGTTTCTTGCCTTCTCTTCCTCAAGGTCATGAATATTTTGTATTAACTCTAACTTATCATTTTATTCTTTAACCTTGAGTTCATGTTCTTGTTGCCTTTTCTGTCTCTCTACTTCATTAGCTGTTGCCTTAGCTTCAATTTGTTGATACTATAGTATGGAATCGGTTTGTGTCTTGGCACCCATTAAATTTTTCTTTTCTATTTCTTTCGCTTTTTCCTTAGCATTCTTTCTAAATTCTTCAAACAATTCCCATTGCTCCTCTTGTGTCATTACCTGTTCAGTATCCTCCTCTAGAGGCATATTCTCTTGCACATCCTTTTCTGATAAAGTCTCATCTAAATCTGTCCCAACATCATGAATTTCCCTCTCCACTCCTTTTTTCTTTGTAGTTTCAACCATACTATGAAGAGCCCCTTTTTGAACTTCTTCACTCTGCTTCTTTCCAAGTAGGACTTGTGTGGAAGATTCACCTAATGTAGGTGCTGAAACAACCAATCCAACTTCAGCCTCTCCTTCTTGTATTTTTGTTTCATCATCTGTTGCCTCAAGTTCTATCTCTTCAATATCTGGGGGAAAGAAGTCCAAAGGCTCTTTATGAGGTGTCTTTCTTTAGAGTCTTTTATACCCTTTCCCCTTTTTAGGAGCTGGTCCTTGAGGAACTTTGGTTCTTAACATCAACCAATGAACACTTCTATCCAAGACTATTCTTCCTATCTGCTTTATGTCAATAGTTTCTTCACTGTTCTAGTCAATCGGATCCGGGCTCTTAATTCCTATGTTTAAAGATTCATAAGATGGATCCAATACCACTCCATCATCCACTAATGTGTCAGGAATTTCATTTTTGACTCAAAATTCTGACATGAGTGCAATAGGTAGTCTTTCATAATTATTTTTCCTCAAGTCATATTCATCTTGCCAGTCACTCCTGAAATCTTCTAATAAATTGAAATGCTTGTCAAACACAAAAGGCAACAAGGCATGCATCTTACCCTTTGGATTAAAATACTTACAAGTTGTGTATAAACCTAGCTTCAATTGTATCAGCTCACTACAGACCACCTTTGCCCCTACCAAATGTTGCCAGCTATACTCAGCCAACTTCATGGGAAACTTGTGACATCTTGTTTAATGTTTTAAACCAAACCGAGCATTAACTCCCAGAGCCTGATATACAAACTCCATTAGCACTATCCTATTATTACAACACCTTGGAAGAAAATGGGGGTGGCCTTCAAAACTAGCAAGCCTAAAGTATGTATACCTTTGGTATTGAATGTACCAACATCCCCATTCAGCAATGAATGCCATGGCTTCTTGACTTAGCCTGTACCCTACATCTCCATTTAGTTGGTTAATGACTACATATATGAATGCATCATTAAATCTTCTGAATTGAGTCTCCACAACTTGTAGAGCCAACTGGCTATAGTGTTCCCATACCTTCTTCTGTCCATCCAAGGCTCCCATTATCCCTACTTTGTTTAAATCAGGGAAGATACCCAACCTTGCTATTGCATACACAATGTAAGAAGTCATAAAGAAGCACTTAGTCTCCCTTAAGCTGGTCAGTTGATTATGAATAGAATTTGATACAATCATTGGCCAATCAAACTGATGGGAGCCATTTAAAATTTTCTAGATGAAAGGAAACATCCACTCCTTGAAACGAAATGTATCTCTCTTCCCAAAAGCCCTAGACAAGATCATTATCAAATCTGATACCTCTTTGTAGAAATCTACCCTCTTTGGCTGGTCAACAAGCTTGGTTAGAGACTTCTTCTCTATATTCAACCACTTTTTTTTCAAGTGAGATTTATTGGATTCCTTAAACTTACTATATTTCTCCAAGGCCTCTGCCTCATCCAACTGCACCAATTTCTTAGGATTTAGGACATTAAATATACTTTGAAATGCTTGAGGAGTGAGATCAATGATTACATTGTTTTGTGAATCCATGCATTGTCTGGTAGCAGGATTATAGGCACTAGCTACTGTCAAGATCAACTCCGGGCATTGGATTGATAAAGGAAACACAATGATATGGGCCAAGCTGGAATCAAAAATTCTTTGTGGCCAACCCGTTACATCTTCCCATTCTGCAAAGGTTTCTGCATATAGCTCCTCAAAGTTGTACTGGCCCAAGTTTGTGCTAGTGATGTCTGACCAATTTGATTCTACCTTGCTCACCTTCATAACATGACTCCTGTGATTATACTTGAGGGTATAAGGAAATTCTTCTGGCTTCATATTCTTAGGTTTAAGTACTACCTTTGATGTTCCTATAGGCTGGTTCCTTTGAGAAGCTTCACCTGATGTTCCCGACATCCTCTTAGTTTTCCTGTAGAAAAATCTCTAGTTAGATCCTTAAATGAAACATCTCAAAATATGTCCCTAAAATCATACCTTTCAAACATTCATCGGAGGCAAAACTAAGCAGAAAACATCTTAAATAACCTTCCTTTAACATACTGTCGGGATCAGAGCTAAAACTGTTACTGTCATTCTACTAATAAGAAACGGGCTTGGAGTCGAAAGTGAAATAATGACCGGAATCGGAATGGAAACTGACTCGGTTTCCTTCAGATATTTTGTTTTCATATTCTTTCTTGGTTCCGCTTCTGCTTCCGACAGGTAAACATTTTGTGAAGTAATGCTTCTTACTATAAGTGGAATCGGAGATGGGATGGAAATGGAATCGATACCTTTTGGAAAACATGATTTTCAAGTTCAAAATCGATTCTGATCCCGCTCTCGCCTACATTGACCATGACATCATAAATGACTTTATTTAATTCAATGCATAACTTCATGATTTTAAACTAGGTCACTTTCAAAATGAAATGGGTCTAACATACAACTCGATAGAACCATCCCCATATGACCAGGGGCGACTATTATTTTAGGGCATCAATTTAATCACCTAATTAAGGCCTTATAGAAATGCATTTAAACCCTAATTTAGAAAACTAGATAAAACTAGGGCACAAATTTAACCCTTCCTAATTTAACTAGACGAAATGCGTAATAAAAATCCTAAGTAAAACCAAATTCTACCAACCCTAACTCACTGTAAAAATCTAGATTAATCTACCTCACTATGAAAAACCCTAATTAAATCTACACATTTAAAACCTAACGCAACAAAGCAGAAAATAAAAGACCGACACAATAAAACATAACACAAGGACCTAGACTAAAACCAAAGTTGAAAAAGCGGAGGTAGAGACAGAATGGATTTTGATTTTGCAATTTCCAATAAACACCAAGTTAATGTCCACTCCGGTTCTACTTCCGATAAAGACAACAAAAAAGGTCAAAAGAAAGACTATCAAGACAGGGGACGAAACGAGTTTTGAAAGAAGTTTCATAACCCAATTTGGTTCCAACTCTGATTCTGATAGACTAAACCAAACTAAAACAAAGTGTTGGAATCAAACGACTCCAAACTTTGTTTGAAAAACAACAAAAGATAAAATTAACAAAGGGGGACCCATTTCGACCAAGGCAAAAGATGGGGTGGTTATGCAAGGCCTAACAAGTCCAATGATGCCTCGTTGGCGAAAACCCAAGATCAAGATATCAAACCTCCCTAATAGGCCTCTTGGACCCTGGTATTATTTGTATGGTAGAAACAAAGGCTCGCAAAGATAATTTTCCCTACAACCTCTTGCTATTCCCCCAAGCAGAGAGAAGCCCACCACTAAGGTGCTGGATTCAATTCCTCTTGCCATTTCCCAACTTATTCTTTCATCTCTCATTCAAGATCCTATCCCTCTGCTAGAAAAATCTATGGAGGAAACTCCCATGGTTGAGCAAGAACCTTATGTCCCTTTCCAAGCTTCAGCTTCTAATTTAAAGAGTCATAGAAACTGCCTTGCACATGAGCATAAGCACCAAAAAAAAGGCTCTTCTAGATGAGAAAGCCTCCTTACATAAGGAGGAGGAGATGACTGCACCTCCTACTATGTCCTCATCTCTCCCCCCATCTGTCTCTATTCAAACTAATTATGGATCCTTACCGACTTTCATTGTGAGTGCACATGCACCAAGAGAGTTGCAAGTGTTTATCACTCATTCTATCGAGTTGCCTCTATTGATTTACATCCCGGATGTCTCACCTTTCTCGAAGCCCATGGATATGGTTAATAATTCGATTATATCCACTACGGTTCTTTCCTCTTCTTCCTTGAACCTCCTTGCTTTGTTTATAGGGATTTCACCTCCTCTGATGAAGAAGATGGTAGAGCGCGGTCCCTCTAGCAATGGAGGATGTAAGAAGAGCCCACCTTCTTTGAAAAGTGGCCCCACATTGACTTGCTCTATCCTAGTGAGAGAACTAGTCCTGATCTTCCCTGAGTTTCTCACCGCTATCGAGTCTCTCAGTGAGCCTAGTGGTGAACCTACGGTGCAAACTCCTTCATCTGTGGAGGTGAAACATGGCACTCCTGTCAAGTGCGTGTTTAACTTGGTGGATGAAGTTCCAACCTTGTTAGCGATATTGATGAGGTTGTTGACCTTAGACCCACAAGAGTTGAGTGACGAAGACCTCATAGGTCCTTCTACCTTGGCCCTTGTTGCAAGAGGATCAAAAGATCCTCCCCTTAACATTACGCTATTGCAGGATCCTCATCCTTCCCCCTACAATGATCTAGAGTGGGAAGTTGATGACCTCTTAGTCGACCAGTGTTAGGGGGAGATCATCTTCTTGATCTTTAGATTAGATGTGTGTATTTTTTGTGATTTGATTTCCCCGTGATCATGCTATATGTGCCTAGATGACCCTTGTCACCCATGTTGGTGCTTGGATACAGCCATGGTGTTTGTGTTTTAAACCTTCTTCTATATGTATCATTATTCTTCCATGTTTGTGATTGAATTTCGGTAAATTGGAGATGATGCAAAGCATCGAGAGCATTTAGGCCTCCTTCCATATTGACCCAATTTTTTATTTTCTACTTTGTCTTTTATGGATTCTTCCTGATCTGGTTGGGGATTGATGATATTTTTCCTCTTACCATGATTACCTAATATATATAAATAAAGGCAGATCTGACCCCGCGAAAGCAAATCCCCTTGTGCCCATTGTGTGTGTTCTCTTTTCTTTTGTTTTCTCTTGATATCTCTCTCTCTTATTTTCTTGAGTTGTCCCTCTTATGTGCGACAACACGACTTCTACACAACTTGGTCTTTAGAAAGTGCATTCATTCCTAAACAAATCTTTTCTCATAGACCCTTCACATGCTTCTTCTTTAGAGTTCTATTCTCGACATGAAACCCTAGCAAAACATGTTTCCTTCGCCATGGGTTTGTAAAGAAAGGACTTGGGAACCTTCCTCTGAAGCAGGAACAGGCTTGATGTTCCCCTCATGTGGACACATATCCTTCCTTTTGAATTCCTTGATGAAGTGAACATCTTTCGAAAGGATTCCTCAGTGATGAATTGATTCGAGAAAGAAGACATTAGATTTTGAATAGTAGGTCCCTTGAGTGGACCCCTCCTTTTCACGTTGGATTCATGAGGGATCCCTTCAAAAAAATTCAAAGAGATCTATTGTGTATAGCTCAGGGATAGGTCAAGTAGACTGGTTTTTCTTTTTACGTCTAGTCTAGGGCCAACCTAGCTAGACTTGCTTCACATCCTTACATCTAGCTTGGGGGAAACTCGACTAGACTTCACTTTTCAAACAACGTTTCCCTTGAGTGGACCCCTCCTTCCTTTGAAGGGTTCTTGAGGGACCCCTTTGAAAGTCTTACAACTTGGCGATGGTTTGCATGACTATTCATTCATTGACCTGCACGACTGCTTCCTGACATGTTCTATCCATAGGTAAACATGTCACCCTCTCTGACTCAACAGAGTCCCCTTTTCTCGGTCCCCTTCATGTGAGAGTTCTACCTGCCTTGTAGGACCCTGAACCTATGAGGTGCTTCCATTATTCCCGTGGAACTATGAAGTCCTTTCCTGCACTTCTGAGTTTTCTAGACCATGCTCTGCTTCCTCATTGATTCGGGGATACATCTCTTACCTTGTTACAACTTACTATACTTTCTCGAAGCACTCATTAGTACTCGTGCTTGCTAAAGTGGGGGAAAAATGTATTGATGTGAATTTGAACCTATAACACAAATTCCCCTTTACCCCTTTACACTTTAGAAAACCTAAGGTGCAGGCTTAATTCCACTTAAGCCCACTGCTCACATCACACTTGGTACCCTTTCTATGTGTTGGTGGAGGAATTTCTATTGTGGATGCCCACACGATGTGCTTACGCCCCTAACAGATTCTTGTGGCTAGAGTCTATAGAGACGTTACACTTCCTATTGGAAGTCGAAGTGTAATGCCTCCCTTTGGCTAGTCGACTTGAATATGGTCATTTTTCATCCTTTCTTTCATATTCTTCATCTATCCATCCATTCTCAAGGAGTTTTTGGAAGATCTCAAGCTCTTCACATTTTCTCCACTGTTTCAAGCATCCATAAGATTTGTATCAACACTCTACATTCCATTGCAATAATCTACCTCTCTATCACTCTGATAGTACAAGCGTAGGACAAACACCATTGCAACAGAGGCTTGAGTTCATCTCATTTTCTCCTCCACTAAGCGCTTTGGAAGGAGGTGGTAAGCTCCTCTTATCTTCTCTATCATTTTGGTTGAGTAAGCATGTATTGTTTTGTAGTGTCTTTTGTTTATGTGGCTTGTATTCCCTTCTTTATCATTATTTCTATCATTGCAAACTTGGTTGTTTGTGGAGGTGGTAACACCAAAATAGGGATTTGACTGAGGTAGACCCCTAAATAGTCCCCCAAAATTTTCCCACTTTTTGTGTGCAGGTGGAGAGATCTTGGAGTGAGCTAGCATGAAGATTGTTGTGCGAGATCGTCTTCATCATCGTTGCGGTAATTTACTTCCTTTATCACGTTCATCTATACACTTCACATTTCTTAGTCTTGTTCTTCACTTCCTAAAACTTCTAAACTAGGTTGTCAGTCCTTATTTTAGAGTTTAACCTCATCTCTTTGGTTTTCTGGTCATACAGACGCCAGCACACTTGTGAGATTCCAGTGCACCACACTGTTGTCCCAGAACCGTGCTTCTATCTTCTGACAAAGAGCTACCTGAGACACAAAGTTGGCTCTGAAAAATGACTCATCTAGTATCCCTCCAACTCTTGGGTTTGCAAAGTGATCGAAGGACCTTATAGTCCTCATCATTCTCATCCCATCTATCTTAACCTTCCTTTAAACTGAGCTGAGTTAGGGAAGCCATACCACTCTTGGCCTTTCATGGCCTAGGGTCTTGTAGTGGCTGGTCCCCCTCTCTTACAACAATCTTCAATGTTTCCTACAAAATCATAGCCATAACCCTTGCTTTAAAGATCTTCCACCTTCTTCCTCAAATTATGGGCCTTGAGCATATTGTCTTCGTTAAATCTAGGTTTATTTTAGATAACATAATTACTCTTTGAGAAGGTATTGAGAGGGCTAGACACTCTAATAAAAGATCCATTTTCTTGAAAATTGATTTTGCTAAAGCTTATCACTACATTGAGTGGCCCTACATTTTGGCTAAACTTTTTTTACTAAGCTTTGTCCCTAATTTCATTTATTCTATGAATTTTGTTTTTCTTCTGATGGTTCTACTTGCATTAAAATTAATGAACACCACTCTCAATCCTTTTTCTTGTTTCACTCCATCCGCCAAGGCTGTCTGATTTCCCCATCGCTATATGCTCTTGCTACTGGGGGTCATGTATACCTTCTTTCTCATTTCATCTCCCATGGGCTAGTACAGGGAATTTATTTTCCTAGCTCATCAACCCAACTTTCTAACAACTACTTTGCTAATGATTCTTTCCTTACTTTGCTAGAAGAAGAGAATAATGTCAAAGTTTCCCTTGATTGTCTTGAGACAGTTTGTCTAGCCTCTGGCTCTACTATATAGTGGCACAAGACTCTTTGCTAGCACCAATCCTTTCTTCCCAACCCTCTTTGGATTCAGTAGTTTTGTTAGAAGTGGATTTCTTAAGGGTAAATCTTCAAATTTCTTGGCATCCCTTTCACTTTCTAGGCTTCCTTTGCTGATTTATCGCAAGCAGTTCTTTCTCGAATTGAGCATAAGTTGAATTTATAGATCAGCAAGCTACTTTATCCAGCTGGTAAATTCTTGGTGTGCTTTAAATTTTGGCAATGAATCATGTGTATTACTCTTTGTGTTGGGCCCCTTCCAAGGCCTCTTATGCGAAGCTAAAAAAGTTGCTTAAAGACTTTCTTTGGGCCTCTTCTGAGTCTCATAGAGGCTTTCACTATGTTGCTCAAGATTTTTTTTGCCACCCCAAAGAATTTGGTGGGCTTGGCCTTATTTTGACTCAAAGACAAGGGATGGATTTGTTTCAAATGGATCATTTGTGCTCTCAATGGTAATGAGGCCTAAAAATTCTTCTTGAGCATTGCATTTCAATGGGTTATCCTACTCATAAAACTTCCTAGAAGGGTATTGGATTTTACACCCTTCTCATTATGAAGAAGCCTATTTAGATTAAGGAAATTTTGTTGCCAAAAGTATTTGGTTTTCTTGGGAGGCTATCAAGCCTTGGCTCCAATGGACTAACATTGGTTTCAAAGATGGGATTTCTTTCAATCAACAAAATATTTGGTGGTCTCATATTTTTGCTAATATGGGTTGGCCTCTAACAGAGCGTCCTTGGCTTAAGGCTCTCAGATTCCATAAAAAATGTATCCAATCACCACAAGAATTTTTTTCTAGTCCCACAATGAGAATTATGACATGGGGAGATTTTTGAGTAACTTTTGGCTTACATAACCATGATAGAGAAACTTTTGAAGGTCTAGTGAATGCCATTTCGGTTGATATGTTTCACAAAGTTGGTATCTACTCCACTTAGCCTTGGTGGAAAGATTGGAAGTCATTTTTAGACACTCCTTTCAAGAAATACAAGCCTCATCTTGGTTATCAATGGCTTTTTCCTCATTATCTAATGATCAATTGTTTGAACCAAAGGTGTCATCTTCACTCACTAGTGTTTGTTTGGGCCACCATTATTGAGCCCAAGCTCTCCCACTTCACTTGGCACATATTATTTTCCAAGGATTACCAACAAGGTCTTGAATTTTTCATTTGGGGTTTCAAGACCCTCATTGCCCTTTTTGTGGGACACTGACTTTTTTAAGCACCTCTTTTGGTTCTACACTAGATCTCAGTAGTTGTGGATTTGGATTCATGATTTATTTCGACCCTTTCGGTTAGAGCCTTTATCTTGGCATATGGTGTTATTGGGAGACTCTCCCCAAATCCTTGCCAAGTATACCCAGATTTGACACACTTTCAAGGTGGAAATATTCTTTAGTATTTGGAAAGATAGCAATTCCTACATTTTTTCTCACAACCAAATTGATAAACATATTTCTCTTTATTCTAAAATCATTATTTTTTCTGATGTGTTATTGCAAATTCAAGTGCAATCCAATTAATTTGCACTTGAGGTGGCTAACTTTTAGGAGCTTCTATACCACTAGGGGAATGCCCCCTACATCATGGCTCTTGTGCATCCCTCTCCCACTTCCTTCTAGGATTGGTTGCCTTTGTGTGACCAATAAATGAGTGGTTTTCTAGGGACTTTCAAGCTTTCCCTATTATCAAGCTCCTCCTCACCATGGCTCATGTCCTCGCAAGTGGTGTCCCTCTCCTCCACCTTGAGATGACCAGGGGTAGCCTTCTAGAGGATCATCTAGAGGACGTAGTGGTGCTTCTAGTGGCCTTCTGATGGAGCTCCTCATGGCATTTCTGGTTGACTAAATGATACTTCTAAATGGATCTCGCATTTAGATTTAGAAATCTCTCCTCAATAATAAGATAAATAAATAAATGATGATGGTTGGGATCCTCTTGACATCAGTCTAGACCCTGATATTATATGCAGTAGGCTAGATGACAAAGACTTTCTTCCGTTGACACTGCCATGATTTCCTAACAAATTTTATTATTATTTTTGTAATTTGTTCTACTTCCTAGGCATGGCCCAAGTGACTTTATTCTTTTTGGTCTCTTCCCATGTGACCCAACATAAATATTCCACTTCCACAAGCATCTTGTTCAGAAAATGAAAGCACAAAATGATCATTCACTTCAATATTGAGGAAATTTTCAACTACCGTGACTTAAAAATTTATGTGAATATAAGAGAAGGACACATTTGATGAATATTTTTGGGTTGCTGAATTAGAGTCACGTTTAGAGGGGGAAACAAGACTAGAAAATATTTTTGATTGCTTGATTCATACCATTCCAAAGCCTTTATTGAGAAAAAGAACTATGGATTTCCATATTCCTCAAGTGAAATCATTGGGTCCTTACCATTTCCTACAAAAAGATGCACTAGATGTTGACATGGAACTTCTGAAATCAGAAGTGGCAAGAAAAATGCACCTTAGACTCAGTTGCAAAGGTGGCTTAAAATCAGTGATAGAAAAGTTTATGGAGAAAGAGGTCTCGGATTAAATAAAGGAAATTTATGGTGAAGAATTTAACTTAGTATTAAAGCATGTGCCTGGATGATAGTGAGGGATACCTATTTTGTTCCAGAAATTCTCAATAGGTTTCGAGAACCTAATGAAGATAAAGAAAAAAGAGTGTTAGTTTTTATTTATAACATTCTTAATAGGGAATGACATCGTCCTCTATTGACATGAATTATGAAACATATCCTCAAGAAGTAAATTCAACTACCATTCTTGGTTTTGAAGAAAATTAGGTTCATTATGGGATCAAATGATGATATCTGGTTTGAGTCAGCTCTAAAGAATCTATCCCCCATCAAAGTAGTAGAAGGGAGGAATTGGGAATACCAAAAATAATCTCATATATTTTGATTGCTTCATGACTAGTTTTTTGGAACACAAGTCCTTGCCTCCTCCAGTCTCTAGTCGGAGAATCTCATATCCTACAATTGCTTTATAATCTCTCACAAAATCAAAGAATTGATCTTGCACACAACTACAACAGATAATATTTTTTGCAAGATTAAATAATCAATCTTCCACACAACTACATCTGGATACATTCATATAAAATGGGTATTTCAACTTGTTTTAATATCTCCCATTTTTTTCATGTTTTTCATATTGGGGGTAATATTTTTCATTTTGTACTATATTAAGAAGCACTTATTTGACACTTTGTACTCTCTTACGAACCACATATGCCCTAGAGAAGGGGACAAAATAACATGTTCCATCTATACAAGAGAAAATAAGGGGAGGAATTAAATTCAAGAAAGTGGATGGTGGGATTAGTCATATTAAGTGAAATGAAGAAAACTAGGTGGATATGATTGGGAGATATAAACCGACAATCTTCCTCACTCTCATTCAAGGAGAAACCGTAGAGATTTCAACCTTATGAATGCAAAGAAGAGATAGATCGTGCAATAGGGTTGTCATAGGATCTGATTGTAAACTAACGAGGGGTTCACCACCAAGCTAGGGCTTGGAAAGACAAATGAAATGTAATATGTAATGCTTAACCCTAATATGATGTAATCTTTAACTAAATGACCTAAAAATGTATTGAAAACATAACAAAAAGCTTCAATATAGGTGTGCACCTAGAAACCTGGGGAAGATTGGATGAAGCTCTAAAATATTGAAAACATTGATTTTAAAACCTATTGGGACTCATACACTAGTCTGAGCGATTTAGTCCCACATTTGGGTTTTTTGTGTAGAAACTAAAATTTGGGAAATAGGTGTCTGAAACTGCAAAAACCTGGAAAATGAGGTAAACTAAGACTCATATGCCAGAACAAGCATATCATTCTAGTTAGGGATTTTTGGAACTTCAAGGACTGAATCTGGTTTTCAATGTTTGCTTTGTTCTTCCCAATTGATTTTCTGATCTGAAACCTTGATTTTGAACCTATAGAAGTCTTCCAATAATCTCCAATGAAAGATGCCAACTTTGACAAATTTGAACACTTTGAAAAATTTCTCCAAAATTTATCTTCAATGTCTCTTCAACCTAGATCTACAAATCACACACTAAAGAGAGGGAAAAATATTGTTTTTTTAGTGGAGAGGGTTTAACTTAGTCAAACCCTATTTTGGTATCAAACCTTGAAATGAAATGAAATAGGAATGGAGAATGATGAATGAACAAAATAAGATGTTGCAACTCACCAAACTCTAGCAATAAATTGCTACAAACATGTAAGAAGTGGCTCCAATGGATATAGATCTTGACTCTTTCTTGGATAAGATAGATCTTGAATAGAATGCTAGCTTGAGTCATAAAACCCTACATCACAATTGTTAGGTCAAAAACAAACATGATGCATGAAGACTTTGAAATGATGCTTGATGCTTGAATAATTCTCTAAAACACTTGATAATCTACCCTTGAATGCTCTTGAATTCTCTTATAAATTCTTGAATGCTCTTGTGTACTCAACCTTTCTATTGTGAATGTTCTCACAAAATTTCTTAGGTGAGAGAACCTTGTATTTATACTTAATTACGCAAAATTTCCTGAAATTACAACATTACAAGCGAGCATCAAATCTAGTGGATAAAATTGAGCCAAGAATTTGAACTAAATTTAATTTTGGGCCACACAAAATTCATATGCCCAAGGTTGCATATAAGTCCCATTAGGCATAAATTATGGGACCATTCTCAAAAATACTTAGAAAGGTACAAAATCTAAATTGGGACCCAAACCCTAGGTGGGACTCATAGACCCAAGGTGGCGTATGAGTCCCAGACCACCAAATATAGGCCACACAACCTAGAAACACTTGAATTATGATTGGATGTTTCTTTGTGTTAGGATCATTCTCAAAAGATGTATTAAATGAGGCTTGTGGATGCAAAAAAAGGCCAATTAAAGCATAAAGAAACCCAATTATTGATGACAACCCTAGAAAAATGTTAAAGTGGGTTCCAACACTTTGAAACACCCTAAATAAGGTATGATTAGGTTTATTTAGTTTACAAGGGACCAAGACCTAATGTGAGTGTGTTAAACACATTACAACACTAAGTCATGGCAACATTAAGCTCAGTTTTATAAGGATGGCCCAAACAAGTGTGAAAATGTCACTGATGACAATTTTTGACACTACATTAAGTTCAACAAGAACAATTCCACATTGTATTTTCTTGAGTTCAAAGTAGATGGAAATTCATGGGTGATATCCAAAAACTTTATTTCCCTAGAGATCTTCTCCCTTGAAGAGAAAAAACCCATTACTGTTAAATTGGATAGTTTATTTATTTCACTAAACTCAAGTACTTAGGTTGATGACGTTAGAAAACATCTTAATTAATTAAATGTGCAACCTACCTTCTGTACTATCTTTTTTAAGTTGGAATAATTTCTATCTCAACCTCAAAGGTCACTCAACACTTGGCATTAAGGTTGATGACCTCGTCAAATACATTGTTGGTTTGCACATTCCAAGTGATATTAAGGTTAACATTTATACTTGACACTTGTCTACTTATTTGTGCCACATCATGGGACACTTGTCAATCCATATGATAAGTGGATTGTCTCTTTTTTTCTCATTTAAACAAGGTTATTTTACATTCAAATTAACTCTAATGTGAATTATGTTGATCATTGTGTGCAAGGTGTGGATGCACAATATTTTTGATGTCACAATCTTGGATGAAAATCCTAGCATGATATCAGAGCCATGTTGTGGATGCATAATGTTTTGTTGTCATGATCTAGGATGAAAATCCTAACATGATATCAAAGTCATGCACAAAAAATCCTTCCCAAAATATTCCTTGAAGACTAAATTAGAGTTCCATGCAATTTGATTTGCATGTAAAAATGTCTATACTTGACTACAATTTATAGTTTACTATTTATTTGTAATTTAAAAAAAAAATGGCTACGACAACAACACTTGTACAACTACTAGACCCTTGTGGAGGAATATCAAGCTAAAAATACCATACTCAAAGAAATGGTTGTACCATAAATGATCATAAAAGTGAAGTTTTGATGGGAATTTTGTTCAATTTACTCTATTTTTATTAAAGTGGAGCCATACTTAGATAGGTAGTGTGTGGTCTAGTATGAAGAGTCAAGATTAGTGTTAGACAACTAAGTGCCCACTTTAACCTCCACGAGAATCTTGTGTTCATTTTATTATTAAGAGTCTAATGAGGACATCTTCACTAAACATAGCTAAAAATTTCTATTTGGGTACACTTGGGTCCCCTTGGGCCGTGTGGGAGACAAAAATTATCAAAAAAAGGGAAAAATAATTAATGAAAAGTGTTGGTCTATTCAAGTTGAATTGGGATTAGAGGGGGAAGAGAGATTGGATGAATCCCAAGATGGTCTTATTCATACCGCTCTGAATTATCTTAACCTAAAACCCTGAGTTTTGTTATCCTCACATCATTTCCTTAGGTCTTTACCATTTCAAGAGAAAAGATCCACAAAAGAATGGCATGGAACGTCTTAAATAAAAAGTGGAAAGAAAGATGCACCTTAAAAGCATCAATAAAGTTGGCTTAAAATTAGTGGTGGAAAATTTTGAGGAAGAGAATCAGAGAAAACTAAAGGAAAGCTATGCTAATAATTTTGAACTTACTAGTGAAGTGTGTGTGTGTGTATGATAGTGAGGGATGCCTGCTTTATTCTAGAAGTCCTCCACAGGTTCAGAAAAGATGAATATGAAGAGAAAATTTTGAATGCTTCCATGGATAGTATTCTTGGCAAGGAATGACAACATCCTCTGTGGACATAAATTATGAAAGATATGGTCAAGATGGAAAATCAACTACCATTTTGGACTTTGGAGGAAATAAAAGTAATATTGAGGGATCAAATGATGATTACTATTTTGATTTGGTTGTGAGCATAGATGATGATGTTTGGTTTGACTCAACAGCAGTATTAAATGCCGATGTCTGGTTTGAGTTGGCACTAAAAAAATTATCCCTCTTTGAGGTAGGAAAAGTAGCAGAAGGGTAGCATCGAGAATACAAAGGAAAATCTCATATCATGCAATTTCCTCATGACTACATTATTGACAAGAAAATAACCTCCTTCACTAAACATGCAAGAAAACTAAAAGGAAGCAAAGTTGCAGAACAACACTTCCAACACTAATCTATGTGGGGGAGATAGTGTGAACTCATACAAATCCTTAAACTTTTATAGTGAATGAAACACATTCAAACATGTGCATAAAATAATAATACCCTAACACAAAAATTTACGTGGGGAGAACCTTTCTAGGTAAAAAAACCGACACACCAAAAACAAAATACTTTTTATTATCAGTAAAAACAATTACAATACAATATCAACACTAAGCTTCTCTAGGTGCTCACCAATCTTCAACAAAAAATGGGATAATGTTGGTAGCATAATGATGTCTCAGAAATTATCAAATTTCAATCCCCTCAATACTCTAAGGCATAGAATATATAATGATTAACAACAACAATGAATAAAAGGTTTCATCACATGCAATATTCGTTGCAAACTCAGAGTGTATAGGTGATTCAGAATTGAATGTAGCAACTAGCAGAGATATAACAACTACCACTCAAGTAGCAAGTCTGCATGGAGACTACTGCATTGTAACATGGACTCTATTTATTATTTATGGTAGTTACAAACAATGCAAAAACCTCTGATTCACTTCTAACTACATACATGCAAAATGCATTGCATGCAAAATATCCTTCATACACGATCAATACTTTCAGTCATCCACCATTGAAACAAGTTGAGACACACACTTATATCAACAATCTCCCACTTGTCAAACACCTATCATGAGTCATTTGTAATCAACTTCTCAGGGCCCCAAGGCCCATGGAAACAACACACCATGTGAACTTCTCTCTGCTCACTGGCTTCGTCAGTGCATCTGCAACATTTCTCAAAGTGTCAACCTTTTCCAATATCACCTTTCCACCTACCATATCACGAAAAAAATGAAACTGAACATCAAACTGCTTTGTTCTGGCATGGAATGTGGGATTCTTTTATAAGAAAATGGCACTTTGACTATCACAATAGATAGTAATCTATCCTACATCAAGACCAATATCTGAATAGAATCTCTTAAGACAAATGGCTTCCTTGCAAGCATGAGTAGTTGTCCTGTACTATGCTTCTATCATGGACAAAGTGACTACAACTTTCCACTTACTCATCTAACTTATAGCACCACCATTCATTTTGAACACATATCCACTGGTGGATCTTCTGCTAACAATGTCACCTGCCCAATCTGAATCCACATATCCATGAATACTTATAGAATGTTGAGAACCAATAGGATAACCATGATAACATAAAGAGTACTCTAAAGTACCCCACAAATATCTAAACACTCTCTTTACAATATCCCAATGTACCTATCTAGGATTATCCATAAACCAACTAAGAAATATCTGGCCTCGTGCAAACCATTGCATACATCAAACTGCCAACAAAACTCACATATGGTACTCTATTCATGTCCATAGCAATAGGAAATTTTGGAGAATCCTCCATAGAAAGCTTCATCCCCTGGATCACAAGAAAAACTAACTACCTACAAGATACCATGTTGAATTTCTCCAACATTGAATTCACATAGTTGCTTTAGCTTAACCAAAGCTTTCTACTAGATCTATCTCTTTTGATCTCCTTCCCCATAATATACATTGTTGCACCTAGAATATCCTTCATCTCAAACTATTTTGACAATTGAGACTTCACATTTGAAATCAAACTCATACCATTCCTATGGATTTTCATACTCATTTGGGCTTTTCCTATGGATTTTGGCTTGATTTTTCCTAGATTTAATGTTGTAATGTGGCCAACACATTCACATTAGGCCTTGAATTCTTGTAAATCAATAAAAACCTTATGATGTCTTACAAAGGTGTTGTGAAGTGTTGTAAACCACTTTCACACTTTTCTAGGACCCTTTCATTACAATTCACTTAAATAACCTCTTTTTATCACTTACTAAGCCTTATTTCAAAGTGTTGTAAGGAGTTGTAACAAACTCTCAAACTTTTCTAGGCTTGTCATCAATAATTTGATCCTTTCTTATGTTTAGAAAGCCCCTTAATGCACTTACAAGTCATAATTAAAAGTGTTTTTGAGAATAGTCTCGTTAAACATCATTAAATGCACTTTAATTTCCAACACCCAATAAAATTACCCTGGTGGGACTAAGTTGTCACTTGGGGCGACTTAGTCCCATCGGGCTCAAAATCCAAAATAAGTTCAAAATTTTGGCGGGATATTATTCTCTAGACCTTGAGGCCAGCTTGTGATGAGGTATTTTTGGGAATTAGAGCACAATCATGTATAAATAAAGGGGTTTCCTCTCATTTTCATCCCCTATAAAGCTATTTATCTCCCCCAACAATTCATTCTTCAAGCATCCAAGAAATCAAGCATTTTAGGCATTATCAAGCATTCATCCATTGGAGCTTCTACTTGCATATCTTCAGAAATCTACTTCAAGGATTTGGTGAGTTGTAAGAATTGTATGTTGTTCATTCATCATTCTCTTTCCATTTGATTTCATTTTCAAGGGTTTGATTACCAAACTGGGGTTTGACAAAGGAAAATCCCTATTCTCTAACCCTTAACAATTTTTCCCTCTTTGCATGTGTGTTTTGCAGGTCTTGTGTGCAGATTTGTGAAAGAGAAAGGTGTTAAAAGGTGATAACATCGCATAAAATTTATTCAAAGTGAACGAAACCCTAAAAGGATCTTGGAGATCACCAGAGGTCAAAGTCTACAGATTCAGATCTAGATTCTTGTCAGGAGTTGAAGAATAGACTGAAAGCTATAGATTGCATATGCGAGATTCCCAAACGCTGAAGGTGGACTAAGTCACCATTAGTGGTAAATTAGTCCCACTGTTGGGCTTGAAAAGTGTTTTCTGCAGTTTTGGATGCCTAGTTTCTTGAAACCTATCCTGACAGAATCTTTCCCAAATAGAACTAAGTCGCCCAGCTTCACGAAGTGTCCCAATTGGCTTCAATAGCAATTTTTTGCAAGATTCTAGAGCCTCTCTAGGTGTTTCTAGGTGCACCTCTGCACTCCCTTTCATTTATATTGTTGTTTGTTTGCATTCTTAGGTCATTTTACATTGTGTTTTCAAACATCTTGCATTTCATTAGTTTTGCATCAATAATTCATCTCAATTTTTAGTTTATTACATTTAGGACATTCTATTTAGACATATTTCAATAAGATTTTCATTACTCTTGAATGAACCCTTAGATTCCTTTGTGGTATATCTTTCGCCTTTCAAGTGAAAAACCCTAGAATTGCAAGGAAACCCTATCCCCAAAAATCTATGGTTCATTTTGGTGAACCCACCTTTAGAACATCTTTACTTCTAATTTCAAGTGCATTTATATCCTAGGAATAGCTTGCATCAACATTGCATTAGATTTTGTATTGTTTTACATTCTAGGGTTTTCAAAATTACATTAGTGAAAAGATCATATAGCTTGCATTTTTGCATTTCATTTCAGTAACAAATTCAAAAATTGTTGCATTTTCATACTGTATCTGCATCTGAAAACCTAAAAATCATAAAATTTCATTTAATTTTTTTTCAATATTGTTAAAAAATCACTACTTGGACTAATTCATCACCCTAAGTGACTTAGTCTAGTTGCATATTTATTACAACATTTTGTGGAAATTAATCTGCACTTTCTGCATTTTTGCTTGTTGTTTTTGCATTTTTGTGTTGCTTTCCAGAACTATAGTTATTGGCATTTCAGTGCTCTTTGTTTGCATTGCATTTGCATCCAACCTAAATTAAGAAAAATTTGCATGAGTGTTTTCTATCCTATTTCTAATACCTTAGTGAGAAGAAGTTTGAGACTCATGGAATCTCATGATAAGACACTCGTTGTAGATATTGGGTTATATAGAGCTTCCACTCCTGATATTGATAATAGTCCACTAGGCATGGAAAATACCCTTAGTAACTCTTTGCATTCAAGTAGTATGCATATTGAACATAGGCTTGATGATATCCCACAAGAGAAGCTCCTTCAAATTCATGAGGAATTAGTACACTTGCAACATGAAGTGAGCCTTGACAACATTTCAGCCACCACAATTGCAACTATAGAAAACATCCATTACATACTTGAGAGTGACGAAGGAATAGATGTTGTGAAAAAAATAGTTGAGATATATCAAAAACATGTTCCTTCCACCTCTAGTACCTCTCAACTAGAAAACACTGTGGTTAGCCAAGGAGGGCCTCAAACTCCTCCTCGCTCAACAGCAACCTCCATACCTACCTATACCTCTCCTTTTGTCACCACCAAAATGCAAAAAGTTACTAATGTGATTCCTTCCTCGACTATTCCTACTAGCATTCCTAACTTCTATGTGGCATTTCATGTTCTATCTTATTCTACCTTACCACCCATCAACATTCCATTCACTTGCCCTACCACTACATACAACCCATCGCAACTTTCTCTTCCACCTCATACCACTTACATTGACCCTCTCATAACACAAATTTTCCAAACTGTCTCATCCATGCAACAAAAAATATCTACCATCAACCAAAATCAAAATGGCCCACCAAGATTTTATGTTCAAAACAACCTATTTTCCTTGGAAATATTGTGAACCCTGATGCCACAAGGAATACAAATTCCTAGATTTGAAAAATGTGGGGGGAAGGGAGATCCTTCTAACCATCTTAATGCCTACACCACTTTATGTAGTTACTTTTCCTTGATGATAAAATATTCCCCAGGACTTTAAAAGATACTGCCTTGGAATGGTTCTCATCTATACTGAATAATTCAATTCATTCATTTAATAAAATTTTCGATGCTTTTATTAGTCATTTCGAAGTGCATATGACTCCAAAGAAGACCTTGGCTGATTTGATGTGATACAAGAAAAGTAATGATGAAAAGATAACTGATTTTATCTCACGCTATCAATCGCTTTATTCCCAAATCAATGTCAAGATCCGTAACCCACATCTTCAAAAGATGTTTATAGAAAACTTGGAAAATCAACTTCATGATAAACTCACTATGATGAAATTACCATCTTTCATTTATTTATGCACGACCCTTTTCGATTATCACAATTCAATTAGTGGTCATGATACAAGATCCACTTCTAGTTAAATTGAGAAATTTGAACATGCCAGCCAAAAAAATTCCCAACCATTTAGAAAGAAAAACAAAAGGTTCTTATAGTTCAACCCCCCTCAACAACCAACTCAAGCTATCAACAACCAAGTAGTAGCTATTAAAACCTTAGTGCCCTTTAGTTATGGAGATCTGAAAAGACACTTCACACCTTTACCAAACACCCTTCATAACACAATGTCTCAACTTTTACAGTAACAAATGATCACCTTACTTGTCGTTCACACACCTGATCCTACTAAGCCTTTACCTCCAAACTTTAACTCCAATTCCTATAGCGATTTTCATAGACAAAATGGACATGGCATGGAACCTTGTAAGCGTCTTAAACATCTTGTGCAAGACCTCATTGATTTTGACCGTCTATCCATTGCCAGTGTTAATGATCAAGGCAATAAGCTTGTTGCCCTTCCAAATCAAAAATTAAAATTTTTCACTAATCCAATGCCCAAACATAATATTTCATTTATCAAAGCTAGTGAAACTACAAAGAATGATTTGATGAATGTTTATACCGATGATGAACATTCTAATCCTATCCCAAATGTGACCCATGTTAATCCTATGGATGAAATGGTAGGTGTGATAGATGTTATCCCTCGTAATCGCCAACCTAACAAATCTCTTGATATTGCTTTCTCCTCTCATGAAATACTTAAAAATCTCCCTGATGGTCCTCTCTACATAGCTGGTCGTATCTATGACAAGCCCACTAATGGGATGCTAATAGATCCCACCTATGGCGAGAACATGGTCACAGAGGAATTTTTGGTATTACATGATCTTTATCAAGATGACTATGATAAACCTAAAGCATGGATCAAAACACGCAATGGTTTTGCTTGTCCTATGATAGGATTGATAGTCCTTCCACTACAAATAGGACCTAAAACATTGGATGTTACATTCTTCATCATCCCGTAGTCGGACCAATTTCATTTGAGGCTAGGCCACTCGTGGCTTTACTTAATGAAAGCTTTTCCCTTAGTTATTCACAAATGCTTATATTTTCCATTTGACAATGATATATTCACTGTCCACCATAGAGGCTTTAACCCCTTGTCTTCCAAATAAAACTTCTCCTTAGAAGCCTTTTGGCCCAAACACATGGAACCTATAATGCCTCAGAAAGACTTCTATTTCATTTCTTACCAAAAATTTAAGCAGATAAAATAGCCAAATTTTCTTTGCAACATGTCCCCATCCACTTCAAACACTCCCATCCTAGATGAAACAATGCTCCAACTTGAACAAGAACCACACAACCAAGCTCAACCAACACTTGACCCTTCCCCAACATCATGCAAGAGACCAGACTATGAAAGCAACTCCATCATGCCTCCTCATATAAAACAAGTTTACAAAGAAAAGGAGAAAGTGGAGGAACAACCTTCCATGGTTCCTTTTGTTCCTCCCCTTAGGGATGAAAAGCAACCTATGGTTGACCAACCTGCTCCTTCACAAACACAACTCAAAAACCGAATCAAAAGAAACAAAGGCACTAGGGAGCATAGGAGTAGATGTCGTGCCCTTGCTTGTAAGTTACATGAAGAAGATGATAAATAAAATCATAATCCATACTTGATAGAAGAAATGGATGATTCGCCTCCTCCCCAACCACACCAAACTGATCTTATACACCTAAAGTTACATTCTTCAGTAGACATCATCATTTTTCCTCCTATTGTGATTAATTTGGATGATGATGATGAGATTGATAAAATCAATGAAGAGGTGCATAATGATTTGAACACATTGTTTTCCTCTTGAATCTGTTTGCTTGGAAATTCCACTCAAACTAGTATTGACTTCGATACTAGTTCTACAATTTTTGTTGTCCCTCTAGCTAGTCGCCCACCCTCACTATACACTGAACAAGATTGGGAGGCAGATGAATTGCTCGACAGCTGACTTGTATTTTCCTTACTAGTCTTTTGTATTTTCTTTTGTGTGTTTGCATTTGCATAATGCATTCTCCTGTGATGTTTTGTTTGATGTTCTCTCTCATTTTAACATTCCTCTATTTGTACCTTCATTCTTCTATATGTCATGCATTTCTTTCACTTTTTCTCTTTTCACTTTTGCTTTGTTTTCCTTTTAGGGATGATGCAAGGTATTAAGTCTAAAATTTTCCTTTCATGTTGACCCAAAAGGCACCCTTTTATTTTTCTTTTTCTTTTTATTTTTCTTGTGTTTTCCTTTTGGGGATGACATAAGGCATTGAGACTGAAATGTCCCTTTCATGTTTACCCAAAAGGACCCCCTTTTACCTTTTTCTTTGTCTTTTTTTTTCTTGTGTTTTCCTTCTGGGGATGCCATAAGGCATTGAGACCAAAATGTCTCCTTCATGTTGACCCAAAAGGCTCTTTCTCTTCATTTTCCCTTTTCCTTTTCTCCTTTTCCCTTTGTTTTCATTTTTGGGATGATGCAAAGCATCGAGACACACTATGTATCTTCCATGTTGACCTAATAGAATCTTTCTTTCTTTCTTTTTTTGATCTCTTTGTGTCATTCTTCCAATTCTATGTATTTGGGGGATGATGACCATTCTGAGCTCTCTCAGAACATTGTTGGAATGAATATAAAGACCCAAAATCCATATATCATTTTGGGGGCAACCCCTTCCCTTTCCTTCATTTCTCCTCACATGACACAACCTTACTTGTAAAAATATGACTTGGCATAGGGCTTTCCAAATTTTCTCTCATGTCTTTTCTTTCTTCTTTTGCATTTTTCATTCTGCTACTTTAAAGTAATTGCTCATAGTATGGTGTGTAGAAATTCCTTTAAAGTGGGGGAATACATTGGAATTATTCATTTACATTTTTCCTTTCTCTTGGTTCTTAGTGCAAACTTCATACTTCATACGATGTGTTTGTCGCCTTGTGGATGACATTGGGTGTAATTTCTTTCATGAACGTGATCTCTCTTAACATATTACATTCCTCTTAGTGGTTTGATGTGACACACTGCATCCCCTAAGTTGTGAATTTTCTACTCTTTGATTGGTCCTCTCTTGGAGACATTAGACACAATGTTCCCTAAGTTAAAGACCTCGCATGAACTAAGAAAAAATCCATTGAAAATTCTTTGCATGTTACATTTTGCATTTGCATATGGCCACCTTGCATAACACAACTTGCATACCTATGGTTCCATGTCTTGTTTGTTCATGAGCTCCAAGCATATGAAGTTTTGCTTCTCTCATGAAGCTCAAAATTCCATTTTCTTTTGTGGCACCTTATTAAATTTTTCACGAGGTATAACTTTGGTATGGTTCACACGAGAAGCCCAACCAATGACATGAATTTCTCCATAGCCACCTGTGTGTGTGTGAGTGCATACCAACAATGAGTGTATGTTTTTCACCTTTTAGGCTTTCTCACTTAGTGGATAGCCATGAGTTTTGTCACTTCAGAGTGAGTATGCATCTTGTTGGATAAATAACTTGGATCTGATCCACAATGACCTGGACAAACAATTGAAGCTTAATCCAACTTTGTCTTTCTCTTTCCCTTTCATTTCATTCTTTCACATCACTTTCTTGTGTGTTCCTTTGTGCTAATGTTTGGTTTGCCATGGGATCTTGATCCCCTGGGCTTGATCATCCCTCTTGATTAGTGTTGTCTCATTTTGTCAGCATGAGTACATTTGGGATCCTTCTTGATGTTCATGTTTGACTACTTTAGTGTGAGTTTGAAGCAATTTCATCCTCTCAATAAAATGGGGGATAAATGTAACGTAGAAAAATGTATCATTGGACATTTTTCATGCTCATTTAGGCCTTTCCTATGGATTTTGGCCTAATTTTGCCTAGATTTAATGTTGTAATGTGGCCTACACATTCATATTAGGCCTTGAACTCTTCTAAATCAATAAAAACTTTATGATTTATTACAAAGGTGTTGTGAAGTGTTGTAACACACTTTCACACTTTTCTAGGACCCTTTCATTACAATTTCCTTTAATAACCTCTTTTTATCACTTACTAGGCCTTATTTCAAACTGTTGTAAGGAGCTATAAAAAACTCTCACACTTTTCTAGGCTTGTCATTAATAATTTGACCCTTTCTTATGTTAAAATGTCCCTTTAATGCACTTAAAGGTCATAGTTAAAAGTTTTTTTGAGAATAATCCTATTAAAAATCACTAAATTCACTTTAATTCCTGACACCCAGTAAAATTTCTCTTGTGGGACCAAGTCACCACTTGGAGTGACTTAGTCCCATCTGGCTCAAAAATCAAAATAAGTACAAAAGTCTAGTGGGATATTATTCTCTAGACCTTGAGGTTGGCCTATGATGAGGTATTTTTGGGAATTAGGGTGCAATCATGTATAAATAAAGGGTTTTCCTCTCATTTTCACCCCTTATCAAGCTATCTATCTCCCCCAACAATTCATTCTTCAAGAATCCAAGCATTCAAGCATTTTAGGCATTATCAAGCATTCATCCATTGGAGAGCTGCTACTTGAATATCTTCAGATTTCTACTTCAAGGGTTTGGTGAGTTGTAAGCATTGCATGTTCATTCATCATTCTCTTTCCATTTCATTTCATTTTCAAGGGTTTGATTACCAAACTAGGGTTTGACTAAGGTAAACCCCTATTATCTAACCCTTAACCCTTTTCCCCTCTTTGCATGTGTGTTTTGCAGGTCTTGTATGCAGGTTTGTCAAAGAGAAAGGTGTTAAAAGGTGTCAACATATCATCAAAGTTATTCAAATTCAACAAAACCCTAAAAGGAGCTTGGTTATCACCTATAGGTCAAAGTATGTAGATTAAAATCTGGATTCTTGTCGGGAGATGAAGTACAGACTAAAAGCTACAAAGTGCATCTTCAAGATCCCTGAAATCTTAAGGTGGACTAAGTTACCATCAGTGGTAAATTAATCCCACTACTGGGCTTGAAAAGTGTTTTCTATAGTTCTGGAAACCTAGTTTCTTGAAACTTGTCCTAGCAGAATCTTCTTGCAACAAGAGTAATTCACCCATCTTGGTGTAAGTGTCCCAGTTGGCTTCAATAGAAAATTTATAAAAGATTCCAAAGAATCTCTGCATCACATTCCAGTTTCCAGGTGCACCTCTCCAGTCCCTTTCATTTATATTGTTGTTTGTTTGCATTCTTAGGTCAATTTACATTAAATGTTTTAAAAAATATTGCATTTCATTAGTTTTGCATCAATTATAAATCTCTATTTATTGAATTTAGTACATTCTATTTAGACACATTTCAATCACATTTGAATTAGTTTTGAATGAACCCTTAGATTCCTTTGTGGGATATATTTCTCCTTGTAGGTGAAAAACCATAGAAGTGCAAGGAAGCCCTATCCCCAAAAGTCTATAGTTCATTAATATACACAATGGCTAGATTTAGAAATTAGAAATCCCAAAGACAACAAAAAGGTGTTGAAAAGGTGAAAAATGGGGTCCTCTCTTTCACTTCTAGTGTTTTGGACCTTAAAGGAGAGATGTCAATTTCCATACTCTTCATTGAAGAACAAGCCCTTGAGATTTCAATGCAAAGGAGATTAAAATCTGGAAAAAGGACTATTCTAGGGGATGAATGATGTCAAATGAAGGGTTCACCACCAAGTGTGAACTTGGAAAAGATAATGAGTTACAAAACACAATGTGATATGCAAAATGACCTAGAAAATGCCCTATAAATGCAAGCAAAACATAATAGGAAAGAAAAATATGAATAGTGTGCACTTGGAAACCTTGAAGAGACTAGAAAAACCTCTGAGATTCTACAAATGTTGACTTTTTGACCAATTGGGACTCATTTTCCAACCTGGGTGAATTAGTCTGAAATTTGCATTTCTGCACGGGAGTCAGTTTCAAGAAAAAAGGGTATCAAAATATGTAATCTAATATAATAAACAATTGTAGTGGGACTCATTCACCACTCTCAGTGAATCAATCCCACTTAGCTTTATCAAGAATTGAAAACTCTGATCTTCACTTGAACACCTACCCTTTCCTTCCAACTTGAGTTCCAAATCTGAATCTGTGAGAAAAACATACAAAATAGAATTCCACTTGATTTGCTAATGGGGTTTTTTCCTTAGCCAAACCCCTAATTTGGTGATTAAACCTTGATAAAAATAATGAAATATGCATGGAAACCCTATCCTGAAGTGTGTCTAAGACTAGGAAATTTGAGACATAATGCAATCTTATTCCAACATGAAAGAATATGATGCAAGAATAGAAATGTAGAGATGAATGATTCACTTGTGATGATTTCCAATCACCTGAAATGAATCCCAATGATGCTTGTACCATCCTTAGGTTTAATGTAGATTGATAATGGATGATGGAATCACTTAGGAAACAAGTCTTTATGCTTGGATTGATGGCTAGTTGCATCTCCCCAACCTGGAATTCATCATGATTCACCATAGACAACCATGATCAACCCTTGATAATGCTAGATCTTGATTGAAAGTGAGCTTGAAGACTTGCAAAAACACTTTAATGTTGCTCCAAAGCTTAAACCTTACTTTCTCTTGAAACTTGAATGCTCTTGTGAAAGCTTTCTTGGATATTCTTGATGCTTGATACTTGAAAATACTTACTCAAAATTCTTAGAGATTGATAAAAATGACCTAGAAGCTTTATTTTATAGGAATAAATATCTAATTGACCATTATTTAGATCCCAAAGGCTGACATTCATCAAAAAAATTGAATTAAATTGATGAATTCCCACTCAAATTTGAAAAAGACCCCAAATGGGACTCATTTTCCACTCTTGGTGAATGGGTCCCACCTAAGGGGACTCATTCGCCCAAGGTGGTGAATGAGTCCCACCTTAAGTTTTTGAGGTGGGTTTTGTAGATTTTCGAGGATTTGACTAATTTTAAATATGATTTTTGAGTGAAATGGGCCTTGAAATCCGAAATAATGGGTCCTAGGGACCTATGAATGGTTATTTTGAAGGGTAATTAATGCAAGGGTGCCAAAATAGGTCCAAATTAAGTGTGAAATTGCCTCTTTTTTCAAGAGTGTATAATTTTCTAGATTACAAGTGTCAAATTTTTGGTACCACATTTTAGGAGATTGCTTAAGACCATATAAAGACTTCTTCAACTTGCAAACAAGATTTTCTTTACTTTTTACCATGAAATCATTTGTCTATGACATATAGATCTCTTCCTCCAAATCACCATGAAGGAACCCTGTCTTCACATCCATCTATTCAACTTCTAGATCATACACTGTTGCAAGTGATAATAGGAACCAAATAGATGTCAGCTTCACAATAGGAGAGAATATCTCACCATAGTCAATTCCCTCCACCAAAGAATACCCCTTTGTGACCAACCGTTCCTTGTGCTTTACAACACTACTATCAAGACCACATTTCTTCTTGAATGCATATTTACATCGAACAAGTCTTCATCCTTTAGACAAAGGTGCTAGATCCCATGTATTATTTTTCTTCAAAGCAACCATTTCTTCATCCATGGTTTTCATCTAGAAATCTTCATCACTCATACCCATAGCCTCTCTAAGAGTCCTAGGCTCACCAATGTTAGCAATCAAAGCAAAAAAACAACTAGAATCCAATAGTGAATAACCAAATATTTTTGGTTAATAATCAAACCTCTTTGGTGGCCGCCTATCACATGTTGACTTCTTGAATTTCTAAGGTTGTGGTTCTTCTTCTTTATAAATTTTAGAGCTGCTAGGGCTCTCCTCATCACCAAGTCTAATAGGAGTACGTAGTTCACTTTACCAGAGTAAGTGGAATTTGAACTACCTCCTTTTGCTTCTCCTCTTTCTCTAGTTGTAGCTCAACTATGGAAGGTTTCAATTCTCAAAATATTACAATTTTTCTATGGAGAACCTTGTCAGCCACTGGATCCCAAAGCTTGTACCCCTTCACACCAACACTGTAGACAATTAGGATACACTTAATTGCCTTGTTCTCCAACTTAGACCTCTTTACACTTGGAACATGAGCATAAGCTTCACAACCAAAAACTTTGAGATGTCTCATCGAATGCTTCTTACTAGATCATGCCTCCATGGGTGTATTTTCAGCAAGAACTGATCTAGGAGATCTGTTGATAAGATAACATGTAGTGGCTACATCTTTGACCCAATTTTTTTTCTCAAAACCAACACCACTCAGCATACTCATAGCCCTTTCCATCAATGTCCTATTCATCCTCTCTACAACTCCATTTTGGTGTGGGGTGTATGGAGTTGTCGTATGTCTCTCAATCCCATGCTTCTTACAAAACCTATCATTTTTTTCCAAACAAAACTCACCATTGTTGTCAGTCCTCAAACATTTAATCTTTCTATTAGTCTGATTTTCAACCAAATCCTTAAACACCTTAAACCGATTAAAGACTTCAGATTTACTCCTAAGGAAATAAACAAATGTCCTACTATAATCATCTATGAAAGACACAAAATATACAAATTTTCTTAATGAAGAAACATTCACAGGTACAAACACATCTGCATGAATATAGTCCAAAACCACAAAAGACTTATGAGAATTGGAATAAAAAGAAACACATTTTTGTTTACCATAAACACAATGTTCACAAAAGTTGAACTCGAAATTATAATCATCAAGGCCTTCTTAGATCATCTTGTCATCTTACATCCTCCATTCGAGAAATCAACTTGCACACCCTCATTAATCAATTTACTCATAGAAAGAAGGTTTTGTGCCAAACCCAAGATATGTAGCACAACATCAATCCCCTTCACTCTACCATCAGGGAATCTAATCTTCATTCTTCCATGACCAACAATATTTAGATGAGATTCGTCACCCAAATACACCTTCCCACCATCATACTCTTCATACTTTTAGAACCAACCCCTATGCGAGGTCATGTGGAAAGAAGCACCCGAGTCTATTAACCACACATCTTCTGATGCATGTGTTGCCAAGGTTGCGCCAAAAGAATGTGCATGATCCTGAGAGGACTTATCAGATTCAGAATCAAAGAAGTTATTTTTACCTTTCTTCTTCTTCTCCTCCTTACAATCTTTACAGAAATGACCAGATTTGCCACAATTCCAATATTTCACCTTGGACTTGCCAGGAGACTTAGATCTCCCTAAAGATTTTGATCTCAACTTCTTATCCTTTTTATTGCCAACTGAAAGGAAGAAAAGTATCGGAAAAATGCTTCCAACACTAATCTATATGGGGGACATAGTGAATATTCATACAAATCCTTAAATTGTTATAGCAAATGAAACACATTCAAACATATGCATAAAATAATAATACCATAACACACAAATTTATGTGGGGAAAACCTTTCCAGGTAAAACATACCACACACCAAAAGCATAGTACTTTGTATTATTAGTAACAAACAATTACAGTACATTATCAGTAATAAGCTTCGCGAGGTGTTCACCAATCTTCAACAAAAACTGGGATAATGTTGGTAGCATAACACTGTCTTAGAAATTATCAAATTTCAATCTCCTCAATACTCTAAGGCATAAAATATATAATAATTAACAGCAACATTGAATAGAAGGCTTCATCACATGCAATATTTATTGCAAACTCATAGTGTAAAGATGATTCAGAACTTAACATAGAAACTAATAGAGATATAACAACCACCACTCAAGTAGAAAGTCTGCATGAAGATCACTGCGTTGTAAAATGGACTCTATTTATTATTTCTGGTAGTTACAAACAATGAAACCACCTCTGATCCACCACTAATTGCATACATGAAAAATGCATTGCATGCATAATCTCCTTCATGTGCGTTCAATAGTTTCAGTTATCCACCATTGAAATAGGCTGAGACACATACTTATCTCAACACAAAAGCATGGTTAAAAAAGGATTTATTTTCAAGATTATATGCCAATCTTTATGTAGTCTTGAAATATATCTAAAATGGCTATATAGAGTATTATATGTGATAGTCGTTCTACTTTTGTCCCCAATTTTTGTCATGTTTTTCATTTGGTATTGTATTAGGATCCAAATATCCCGTATTGATGGGGAGATAGGAAAACATGTTCCAACTATAGAGGAACTAAAAAGAGTGGGAGTGAAATTCAAGAAATTGAGGGGTCGCAAATTAGGAATTAGTCACATTAATTTCAAAGAGAGCGATTCCATACTGTATTTACCCAAGTTAAAAGTAGATAACAAATCAAAAGTGATATTGAGAAACCTGATTGCCTTCGAAATCTACTCCCAAGAAGAAGACAAACCCATTACATGATACACCATTCTAATTAATGATCTGATTAACATAAAGGGGGACGTGGGTATCTTGAGATGAGATTGGAAGTGGCGATGAGATTTATCAACTTTGGAATTCTATGGTGACATCCACAAAAATGCCTAGGTACGGTCCTATTCATGAAGCTACATAATCTATAAATCGATACCGCAAGAAGTGGTGGAAGGTTCTATGGGCTCAGTTTAATGGTTCAATTTTCAAAGCTATGGTTGTTTCTATCTCTTTTGGGAGTACTGATACTTTTAGGGTTGATAGTTATCAAGTAATTTTCCTTTTTGAGTCCTGCCAACGCAAATAGACACTTTGTATTTTTCTACTATTGGCCAGATCATGTTTGAAATAGTCATTATGTTGTGAAGTATTATAGTGCTAACTTATGTATGAATGAAGTTTAAGCGAATTAACTTAGCTATTAATATTTATCTCACTAGAACATATGTCTATATATGTATTAATGTACATTAAGTGATTTCGTTTTCTATGGCACTTTAATTTTTTTTAATCTTATAAATTCTATTAACATGTAAATATTTGAATGTGAAAAGATCATTAAAAAAAATAAAAAAATATATATAAATAAAAATAAATTAATAAAAAATATTTTATTAAATTAATGAAATAAGTATTTTTATTCATATTTAAAATGTTCAAAATTTCATCTTTTGTAATTTTGCATTTGAGAGTCTTTAGTCCAATAAAAGATGGTAATGCAATTATCCCTTTCACTTAGCTTTAATTTCATCTTTGATCCTTTTATTTTAAAAAATTAAGTGATTTTTTCTCACGAACACTAACATGACACGCAAATGTTTGTGCATCGCGAAAACATCTCGAAAAGATTATGATTATGTGGTAATTGGAATGCTACACTTTCATCTACCCATGAAGTGTAATGCCTATGTGGTTGCAGACTATGTTTGCATCCCCTTGATTAATTTGACTTAATTAAGCTTCTAATTGATGAGTCTCGTTTATGGTTCAATTTTGATAGAGTTTGTTATCCATTTGTTACAGTTGTCATAGACTTTGATGTTGGATGTTGAAATTTTTATGATATTTCCCTAAAACCATAGACATGGAACATGAGGTTATTTTCATAACCTTTAAATGACATTGACATGCTATATGAACTATCTATATTAATTTTACATGTGGATTAATGAATGTCACTTTGAGATAGTTACATATATGCAGTTGTTGTGTGCACTAATATTGTCATGCTAATATAATTAGAGGCTTGCAATTAAGGAAGATTCCGCTAGCTGGTCATCTGCCATATTAGTCAACAAGGTAGTCATTCAATGAAGGAAGAATATCGATGATGGGATATCCCCTCATTCAAATCGAAGTTGTAACCACTTTGTAAATGGTCTTAATTATTTGTTGAGCGAATATAGGCATTACTGTTGTGCTAAGTTTGCGTTCAAGCAAACATTCTTGGCTAGATTCCTCACATGCATAACCGCCTCTCCACTTTTTATGCTTTCCCTAAAGTGGCATCCTCCTATATTTTTGGAGTTGACCGCCTTGCTAGGTGATTAGTTAGTAGCTTCTTTTCTTATAAATAAGACTTAGATGCTCCTTCTCTAGAGGTTTCTTAATCTGATGATGTACTTGCACTCTTAGTTTTTGAGTAATCTAGTCATGTTGCTCGATCGTACTCATGGTTTCCAATGGATGAAATGAAGTTATAAGTTTGTGCATCTAAGTTTACATTTGTTTTAGGGGATACTCATCTAACGGGTCCCACTTGGTGAGTATTTTTTCCTTTATTTAGTTAGTTATTATTTTCTATTCAGTAATTTGTTAAGAATCGAGCACTGTTTGTTCTAGCAGCTACTAGAATTTCATTCTGACTGTTCTTATAGCCAAAGAAAACAAAGTAGTTTCCTATTTGTTCACTCAGATTTTCATTTTTTTCATGCATTTTAGCTTAGTTTAAGTTATTGGTTGATGGTCAACACTTATTTTATTTCCTTCCAAGCAATTTAGTTTCAGTATTGTGTCTTTCTTAGTTGTAGGATGAATATGGCTACTTTGGATTCCTAGTGCACATATTGTGCTGACCCATTTCAATTTTACATCGCTAGGTTGAAAATTTAAATGCACCTTCATGATGATTGAAATAGCTATTCAATTTAGATGTCCAATCTCTAAATCACAATTGTAAGGGCTTAGTTGTTAAATCAGTATAGGAGGCCGACATTTTTGGCACCATTGTCGAGGATGGTGTCACACTAGGGATTTATTTGGAGTCATTGATAGTTTTTCTTATTGTAGTATTTATGGAAGTTATTCTTAGTATAGCCCTCATTTAGGAAAGTAATGACCCCCTATTCTTTTTCCAATTCTTTGTATGAACTATCTGATAGTGAGTTGATACCGCATACATAGAGAAATGAGGAGAGATGCTTGTGGGAGATTCCTTCCTAACAATCCTAATCTATTCTAGATAATTGAGTATCAAAACCTACCCAGAGATGAAGAAGAAGAAGAGCCACACCCCTTTTTTGATACATTTCTAGATTTGACTAGTTCTAAGGTTTTCTTTGAAGATCAGAATCTGATTGAGAACCCCCTTGCTCTGGAACTTCATTATTCAGGCATGGGTGATGCAAATAGAAACATACCTAACCAACTAGCTTTTCCTTTCCCCATTTCTCATCAAAATGAAGTAGACAACCTCAAAAATATCCCTACTTCAGTGCTTCCTAAGGTCTATGGACTTGTCACAAAAGATCCTAATACATTTTTGTTCGAATTTGATATACTCTGCAGGATTTATGACTATACCATTGATTCCCATAGGCTTAATCTATTCCCTACCACCTTGAAAGAAGTCACATTAATATGGTTCATGAACCTAGGCAGAGATACCATGGAGACTTGGGAGGACATGAAGAAAAATTTCCTTGAGAAATACAAGGAGTATTGCAAGGGCAATGACATGAGAGGAGGTGAAATTTTTAGGATGCACCAAAAGGAAGATGAGATCCTGAAAGATTACATTTCAAGGTTTCTATTTTTCTTACGAAAATCTCCACACCATACACTCAATAAAGAATCGCAAAAGCTAATTTTGTTGAGAGGAATTAATGGCAACTACACATATGACTTGGACTTGATGAGAGGAGGAGATATCACCCAAGTTCCTTGGGAGGACATCAAGAAGATATTCCAAAACTATTCTAGGGCAGCTTCAAAGAAGGGGAGAGCTTACTAATCCTCCATGGGTAAGTCATCTACTAGTGGTGTTTCAAGGATGGAGATTACTCACATACTAATAGAATTCAAGAAAGACATCATAACAATTTGACTACTCAGTTGGATACACTTCAAGCCAAGAAGAAACAAGAGGAGGAAAAGGCAATGTTGGTAGAATATTGCCCTCATTGCAAACAAAAGAAGAAGGATTGTAGATGCAAGATGATAGCTAATATTGACAACAAGAAGATGGAACCCGAGTTCAAGCCAATCTAGGGTGAAGAATATCAAGTCTACTATGTGGCACAAAGGAGGCCATGGGCTCCAAGACAAGGCATGCAACTAGATCCACTATATTTTGTTGGGCCATATTTCAATTCTTATTCATCTAGTAACCAATGGAAACCCCCATATCCATCCAATTATGGAGGATATCCACCATAGCCTTGGAATAACCCTTCAAATTCCTGACCCAACCACCAAAACTCTCCACCCTATTAGCAGCAGCCTCAAGGGAATTGGTAGCAGTTTCAAGGAAATGGGCAGCCACCTCTAGGAAACTGGCAGCAAACATCTCAATGGAGGGGAGGACAACAATGGCCAAACCAAACAACCAATTACATGCAACCACCTTCTCAGCCCCAACAAATTTCTATAATTTGTCCTCCTGCTAGTTCAAGTTCAAATTCACCTAAACTTACTCAGCTACTAGCTCAACCCACACCTAACCCAAATAATAAACCACAATAGCAAGCAGTATACTCTGCTGATCCAAATCAATTCCTTGCATATGTTGTGAGTGTAAGTAACATCTTCTTACATCCAAGAACTACTTTGCTAGATCCTTCCACACCCATTATCACTGAGCTTCCTCTGGAAGAAGAGGAGCCCCTGAATGTCCCCATTCAGCCAAGTGCACCTAAAAATCTTGAACCAGTCCCGATCAAGAAGATTAAACCAAAACCACCTTTTCTCCAGAGGTTGGAAGCTATGAAACAAAAGGACGAAAAGGAGGACACAAATTTTGAAATTTTAGATCAATTGAAGCATATATGTGTCCATATACCTCTATTTTAGTTCATTAAATATGTTTTCATATATGGAAAGTAAATCAAGGAATCATGCCTTAAGAAGCCAGGGAGGAAGAAGAAATACCCCACTACAGTTCATGTGTGGGACAACTAGATGACATCATGCTTGGGAAAGTGACTATTCCTAAATATAATGACCTAGAGAGTCTTGTGGTAGGAGTTGTTATAAATGGGATTCAGATAAAGAATGCTTTGATTGATTTGAGAGTAGCAATAAGTGTAATGACTAAGGAAATCCTACAACAACTAAATGTTGCAAGCATGAGACCTACTCCTACCATCTTGTAGCTTGCTGATAGTTCTACCGTTAAGCGTGATGGGATAGTAGAGGATATTGTGGTAAATATAGACTCTTGGGATTACCTAGTAGATTTTATGATTCTTTCTCCTAAGGCCACACTATGTAGGTACCTCATTATTCTTGGAAGGCCATGGTTAGCAACAAAAGACGTCTATATTGGATGCTAGATAGGAGACATGACCATTTCTAATGGAAAGAGCTTCAAAATACTTGTTCTCTACCCCCTAATCAACCATCCCAAGATACAAATGATCTTGTATGGCCACATGTTGGTGAAGAGGTTGAGGAAGTTAATTCTATGGCACAACTTATGATGTTAAGAAAAAGTTATTTCATGCAACTTCAAGATGAAGATGAAGTATTGTATAACATAATTCAAAACCATTATGACGTAGACGAAGCATCATCCTCTCATTCATATGATTCTGTTGATCCAGTGAAGACACTCCTGGCCGCTCTTCCTATAGCAATAGGTATGTCTCATACATTGCTGCCACATGAACTCAAGGTACTAAGAATTAGTGAAGAAACTATGGTAGAGTTAACTACAAAAGTGCAGGTGTTAGAAGGAAAATATCTAAATATTAACAAAAAACTGAGTGGAGAACAACAGCTGTCATTGGCAAACATACTGAGGGCCCACTAGTGTGCATTTGTGTGGGATTATCATGATATGAAAGGATTGGATCCTAAGCTTTGCACTCATATGATATACATAAGAAATGATTGTACACTAGTGAGGCAACCTCAAATAATAATTAACCCTACATTGAGAGAAATTGTAAAAAGGGAACTACATAAATTGTTAGATGTGCCAGGGTAAAAGCACAAACCTATGTCACACTTTTTAAAGGAATCAACCAATAGCAAAACAATTTTTGAACTTCGGCCACAAAAAAGTAGTCTTTATGTTTTGAATTTCAAAATGGTGTAAAATAATGAAATGTAGAAATTTTGATGAAGATTAAACTTGTAATTTTTAAAATTTAAGAAAAAATCATTTTCATTATGTTTTTTTCAATTTAAGGACAAATTTTGGAATGCTGAAAATTTTAAAAAATAGTGACTTCATGGGCCATCAAGAAACAAAGTGAAGAAAATATTATTTTTCTCTAATTGTTTTTTCCCCAAATAGGTAACTTCAATATTTACTACATGGAAAAAATAAATTCAAATTTTGATGTATATTTTCCTCGTAATAAGGTTTTAAAGTTAAACATGTTAGAATTCGATAGTTTTCATGAGTCGTCAACTATTTTCAATATCTTTAATCATTTTTAAAAAAAATATAAACCTTGTTGAAGAAGACTCTCTCCTCTACTACACCGTATAAGTTTTAAAAAAAATTAATATGTTTTACTATATTTTTTTAATTTTATAATCAACCTTTTTTTTTCATTTTAACAACCTACTTTCATTATATTAAAAATAACATATACTAAAAATAATAAAAATATTAAAAAAATTATATATTTGGATTCACCACTCGGAGCTTTACAAAAGGGTATTTTTGTTTTTTGGAGAATAATAATTCTAAGAGGAGAAACACTCTGCCAAAGTTGAATGTTTCAGAAATTTCTGAAAAAGGGTGAGTTGGCTGCCATGTAGGATGCCACCTAGACATGTTCGGTTGAGTACATTTCGGTCATTTCAGCCAAAACAAACTCATCCAATATACTATCGGCTGAAAACATTTTGGTCTTAAGTGATTCGACCAAAAACTGCCAGTATAAAATATATTTTATTTTTGTTTAAATTTTTCAACTCAAGTTATTCAATAAAATATATTTTGACCAAAGAAGATTGGTCTCGACTAAGGAAAGATTATTGACTCGACCAAAACCCACTTGGTTGATATACTATCGTTCAAAAAATGTCGACTAAGGAAATCATATTTCGAAAAAATAATGTTTATTTCAACAAGTTAGAAGGTTTATTCTGACAAAAGCAGGTTTATTTCAACAAAAGAAAATGTATTTAAACAATAGGAGAGCTATATTTGAAAGTACATTGATCTTGAACTTATTTAATTGATTATGTTTTTTATTTTCATTAATGCATTTGAAATTTGTTTTCACTATTTATATTCTTAGATTTCATTATTATTGATCACCAATTAGATATATGTTATTCCATTATTTTTTTAAGTCTTAGATATTTAAATGCAATATTAATCAAGTACATGTTTCATTGAATTCTCATGTGCGTACAAATTTTTATGCAGGTGAATTCAAATTTGAGTGCAATTTGCGATGGCGTGTAAAAGGAATAGATCAAGGAAGTATGATCGAAAACGAATAAGATAGAGGAAGAGAAGAGCGGGTGAAGGAACATCCCATTAAGAACAACCCATGGAAAATATCAATGACAAAGGTGACGTACAGGTACAAGAACATGTTGAACCTAATAATAGATTCTTTTTGGACAATGGTATGGAAATTCTGATGGAGATGGATGAGGATTCTCTTTTCAATAATTTTTCATTTCAAGATATGTTATCTGAAAGCACATTAAAATTACACTCAAAAAGAATATGGGATGATTTTTTTGAAGAAAAATCTCTAATTGGAAGAGCATAGTTAGTTGCAAAGTTATTAAGATGAAAATAAATGACCCCTGTTTTGGAGTTATTAGGGGTTGATAATAGGAAAAATTCATTAGATTTAAAACACACAATTGTTGAAAACTTGCAAGAAGCATTATAATGTATTGGAAAAAAGAGTCGATCTAGTGATTTAAGTGTTGCATGTAGAGCGTTGATGACTGTAATTTCTAGTAAGAAATTATCACATAGAAGAAAAGTTAAAAGAAATTTATGAATTACTAAATGTTTCTAAGAGAACTGTTCAAAGGTATATTGAAAAGAGAAATCAAATAGATGAAAAAATTGAGAAAATTTGGATAAATAATTGTAGGGTTCCTTGGAAAGATAGAATTTCAGAAGATGTAAAGAAACAGGTGGTTGAATATTGGATTACTCACTCTCGTGTTTCATCCAATAGAAGGGATACTATACAAATAATAAGTGATGATGGTACAAAAATTTCTAATCCAAAACATTTTATAGATACAACACAAAGTGAACTTTTTGAAGAATTCAAGGAAGATTTTTCAAATGTGAAGATTTGTCAAAGGATGTTTGAGACACTATGGCCATCATTTGTATGTATAAATAAAGTACGTGAAACTTTTTGTTGTCGAAATCATGTTGAATTTGATTTACATCTACAATCATATAGAAAAGCTGGACAACAATTGATCAAAATTTAGCTATCCCTGGAAATACAACACAATTTGTGAAGTCTCTTGTATGCAAAAAATCAGAAGATTTAGAAGAATTCAATGTTAATTGTATAAAAAATGTATGTAATGATTGTGGAGAGTTGAAGAATCTTTCACATGTTGACAATAATGAAATGCAAGTTGTTTCGAAGAGAATTGAATATGAGACATACTTAACAAAGTCAGGAGTTGAAGCCAAAAAAATTGTTCTCAAAGAGAGTGAATTTCCTTACAATGAATTCATAAGTAAATTTCTCAATATCATATATCCACATATCCAACATTGTCATGGTACAAGATGGCAAGCTAAACAATTTCATGATTCAAAGAATTGCTTTCCACTAGGTTGTATTCTCTCTATTGTAGATTTCTCTAAGAACTATACATTTAGTCCTCAAATTGAGATTCAAAGTCAATATTATCATTCAGAGCAAGTTGCAATATTTGTGCAAGTTTTCTATAGGCATGTTGAATTAGAGGTCAATGGAATACAAAGTAGCAAAGATGGTCGAATTATCATCAAAGAGGTTCACTTTTATATCAGTGATGATACAAATCATGATAGAAGCTATGTAGCTCATTGTTTCAATTTTTTTTTTGAAGACCTGAGATGACATGGCATAAATCAAGAACTACATTGGATATGGTCTGATGGCTGTGCTAGTAAGTGTACATGTTATTTTTTTTAAAATTATTTATTTATATTTACTTTTAATTTTGAGACTTAAATCAAGTCTAATTGCAAGTTATATATATATATATATATAATATTACTTTTTTGACTTGAGCTAATTTGGTTTTAGTGTAATTATTTATAACTTCATGTAGAACAATTTAAGTCTTCAAAAGATTTTGTTTGGTTAAGCCATCAACTTGCTAGACACAACACCAATTTTTTGTGGAATTTTTATGCGAGTGGACATGGAAAAGGAGAGCACGATGGAGCGGGAGCATGTGTGAAGCGTGCACTTCATCAACATGAACTTGCTGGTAACTTTCACCATATATATATGGAACATGTACATATATTTTTGAAAAGATTATCTATATATATTTAAATTAAATTAAAAATTATTTTAAGTTCCTTGAAAGTAATAGGTGGAAAATTGTGCCAACACATGTGTACTTGTAGGTAATTCCATACAAAATGCAAATGAAATTGTTGAATGGTGTAAAAGTCATTTTTCCACTTGCGAATCAACATACAACACATTATTTTTGGGAAGTTACAGGTACATCTAGTCAAAATTTGTTAAAAAATTGAATTTCAAAGTTCAAGTGTACATGATTTTTAATTGGATTTTGAAATTTGAATTTATAAATATTGATCGATCAAATCCTTATAATTGTCAAGAAATTCATGGTATTAGAAGTCTACATCAAATCATGACAATGGGAAGTAGTAAGCCTTATGTAATTAATGCAAAAGAAAATCATGTTTTTGTGTTGATTGCTTTGAGAACGATGCAAATATTTTTCAATGTGAGAATATTAGAGATGGGTATGTTTCACAATGGGAAATGAAACAATTAATATCAATGCCTCCTTTTGTTGATGATGACGATGTCGATGTCTACGATCCTCTCTATTCAACTGATTACAAACGTGTCTCTGATTTAGTTGTTACAGGTATGGAAATTGATCTTAATTTAGTTAAATTTGATTTACATATATTCCATGTTTAAGTAAGTTTTAAGTGCATGTGTTTAATTTAGTTTAAATTGATTAAAAATATAATATGGTGTGTACAGGAGATATTTTCGTTGTTGTTGCAGATCCCGACAATGTGGAAGGTGTAGATTACTATCTACTAAGATGTACGCAACCAAAAAGAAAATTGGTGGAATTGATGACAGACGGTGATGGAAAAGAGTGTCCAATTGGATCAGTCATTATTGAAGGCACATATTATCAACAAATAAAGACAGATAAAAATGGTATTTATTTTGTTGATTAGATGCGAGGACAAAACGTTCTGCATTACATTCACCTAGTTATAGTAAAAAAAAAAAATTTAGAAACTTTACCTAAAAAAGGACGTGCCAAACAAAAGTGGAGGTTACCTATTGAAGATCATGAATTTTTTTTAGAGATAATTAAAGATAGAGAGGATCCAGATTTTATGTATCAGGAGCTTTAAGTTGTTTTTTGGATATGCATGTGTGTACATATTCAAAATATTTATAGATCGAGCTAGATCTATATATATTTATAAATTGATTGAACATGTGGCATGATTTAGAATGGGTTTTTTCAAAGGCTTGGTCATAAATTTTTGAAAGTTAATATGACCTTACTTTTTCACCTTCAAATTTTCAAGATCATCCATTTTCATATCCTAGTATACATGTCACATCCTAGAAAATTATTATTTTCATCCTAAGTATCCCCCTTCATCCTAATCATTCATTAAAGACCGCATGTTCTATCTAATAATCACCATTCTAATTCTAAGCACATGTGAACTCATGTATAATCATGAACTTATTCAAATCCTAATATGAATAATCACCATTCTAATAGGAAATTATGCATGCATCTATAGAGAAAAGGTCATGAGTATATATACATAAGAGAGGATAAAAATAGAACTAATAAAAATAACTCTAACCACCAAAAATAGGTGTTAATTACACTAATGGAAGATGTCATCCACCCTCATAAAGGATCCTATCCTAACAACATAAAAAATCCTAAAAAATATATATATGAAAAATGCAATAACCCCAATAAAGGAAAATACAAACCTACACTAACAAATGATCACAAAAGTTCACATAGAAAAGAGTCAGTGGCAAAGTAAAGAATGAATTCAATCTGTCTTAAGGTTTAGAATTATTTTGATAAAGTATTATAAAATTTATGTATGATTATCCTTTAAATCCTTTAAGGATCAACATCCTAAGCTTTGTAGGTATTGAAGTGTAAAGGATATGTAACTACTCTTGTTAATTGGCCCAAATAACATGTTTCATTATTAGGCACACATAATCTAAATAAGAATCATAACCCTAGGACACATAATCTAAATAAGAATCATAACCCTAGGACACATTTTTAATATTTGATCTAGAATCACAATAAACATTTCCAACAATAATAGAACCCTTCCTAAGTGACCATTTTGTGCTAGATTGAAGCATGAAAAACTTTATTTACACCCTTTAAATTTTTATTTAAAAATAATAATTCAAATTTGTTTTAATAGAGGATTTTAATATCATCCAAGAGATCTTGTTGTTGGTACAAAATGGTATTTTATCTAGCCACTTAGACTTTAGGACCTATTCACACCTTATTCTTAATCTTAGGGTTTTTTTTGTCTCAATTCATAGGATTAAGACACTTGGCACTATTGTGTGAGCCTTATGGATTTTTCCTTTGTTAATTGTGATGTGGAAAAAGAGATCCTAGACCTAGTCAATACATTAGAAGCCAAGATGACAAGGTGACAAGATTGGTTAATAACCTAAAAGGAGATCCAATCTACCTAGGACACTACCTTAATGTTAGAAAATATAGAAAAGGTATAGTCTAGATTTTTCACTATATTTTTTAGTAGATATTTCCATTTGATAGTTAATATTATTCATTTAATTGTTTTACCTATTTTTTACCCCTCTCTTAAATTACAAGTTCAATTCTTGTGTAGGAAGGATTTGGAGTGCAACATGTCTAGGAATTATTTTATCCTAACAACATGGTTTTTAGAAGATCTAGTATTATTTGTCTAAAGGTTACATTGCTATTTTTAGATGAACTATATTAGTGATACATGTGTATAACTTACAATTTAATTTTTATGATTTATTTTATTTAGTTTTGAATCTCTATAAAATAGTTGCTCATTCTAGACTATTATGATGTAAGCTAGAGAACATTCAAAATCAATAAAAAGTAAATAGTGACCTAGATTCCATTTTTATGATTAAATTGTATAACTTACAATTTAATTTTTATGATTTATTTTATTTAGTTTAAAATCTCTATAAAATAGTTGCTCATTCCAGACTATTATGATGTAAGCTAGATAACATTCAAAATTAATAAAAAGTAAATAGTGACCTAGATTCCATTTTTAGCAAAGCGCCTAAATTTTGTAATATGGTATTTATATAGCTATAAGATCATTTTGATCTAAATATTTTATATGATTAGCTAGAGATTGTACCATACAATTGTATATATCACATGATAATTTAATACAAATTGTCTACATCATAGTTATACATGATCTAACTTAGTCATGTTTAAGTAGGTAACTTGTCAATATAGATGTGTGTAACACTTGTGTGAACAAACCATAATTTAAATTTAAATTTAAACCTATACAAACTTGCTAAATAAATAAAACCATAATAATTTGCATGATGTAATTAGATGTTTAACAAGTGTTTGAAAACCATAAAACATGTAAACATGTGTGAATGTGATCTTTAAATCATAACAAGCGTACATATATATACCATAAAACATAAACATGTATACATAATGTGATGTATGTACATAAATCATAAAAAGTTTCTGGATGACATAATAATCTAATCTCAAAGAGAGGGAAATATATGAATAGAATCATTAGATCTATGGCCCGATCTCTCACTCAATCTCTCCCTCGATCTCTCCCTCGATCCATGGATTGATCCCTCTCTTGATCCAAGATGTGTGGATCCATGTCTCAATCCAAGCTCTCTGGATGCGTGTCCTGTGCCTCGTCCAAAAACCTACATGTTTTCAAGTACGTGCACATGAAATTATCTAAACTTGTATGTACATGTTTACAAACTTTCAATGTGTTTAGAATTACAAATTGAGTACAATTAAATTTTAAATTATATAAAATTATTTAAATGTACCTCAGGTATGTGCTGCATGGGACCACGATCATGTGTCGATCCATGTCCCGATCCAAGCTCTCTAGATGTGTTTCCTAAGCCTCATCCTAAAACCTGCATGTGTTCAAGTACATGCACATGAAATTATCTAAACTTGTATGTACATGTACAAACTTTCAACATGTTCAAACTTACAAATCGAGTACAATTAGATTTTAAATTATATAAAATTATTTAAATGTACCTTAGGTATGTGATGCATGGGACCACAATAATGTGTGGATCCATGTCCTAATCCAAGCTCTCTAGATGCGTGTCATGAGCCTCATCCCAAAACCTGCATGTGTTCAAGTATGTGCACATGAAATTATCTAAACTTGTATGTACATGTACAAACTTTCAACACGTTCAAACTTACAAATCGAGTACAGTCTAATTTTAAACTATATAAAATTATTTAAATGTACCTTAGGTATGTGTTGCATGGGACCACGATCATGTGTGGATCCATGTCCCGATCCAAGCTCTCTGGATGCATGTCTTGAGCCTTGTCCCAAAACCTACATGTGTTCAAGTATGTGCACATGAAATTATATAAACTTGTATGTACATACATACAAACTTTCAATGTGTTCAAACTTATAAATCGAGTAAAATTAAATTTTAAATTATATAAAATTATTTAAATGTACCTCAGATATGTGCCACATGGGACCATGATCATGTGTGGATCCATGTCCTAATCCAAGCTCTCTAGATGCGTGTCTTAAGCCCTGCATGTGTTCAAGTACAAGCACACACATGCACTTTTAAAATTTAATTTAATTTAAGTGTGTGTACATGTACAACTTATATATATATATGTAGAAAAAATTATATAAATGTACCTCATTTGTGTGTTGTATGGGATCACCATCATGTTGCGAATTTCCAAACTCTAACAAATCACCATACTGCTTAACAATTTTCAAGTACGTGTCAATTTCAATTAGGAGTTAAACATGTATCGTACATATTGTTTTAGAACACAATTAAATGTATATATATGTACAAATTATTCAAGTACCTGAAATGCCTGATTGAGAGCACTACCAATGTCACTAAGCTCATTAGAATGCAAGGACATCGAAGGGGGATTGCTAGCATTTACAATATCAGTGCAAAAAAGAAGCCGAGTATATGCACCATGGACATTAGGTGTCGTAGTAACCTGAGCAACATGATCTGTAACATCCTGATGACCTAGACAAGCTAAAGGATTGATAGGTTGCTCTGGAATATCCCCTAGAGTTGCCACCCCGTGGCTCGAATGTGTACTAGGATATTGCTCTCTAATAAATTCATGTACACAGTTGAGAGAGATCCCATGGTCCTCGCTGATGACCCGATATGCTGCTAGTAAATCTAAAACTGAGACTCTGCACACATTACATAAAGTTGTGTGGTTCATATGCTCGATATCTGAAGGAGTAGGTAGATCAACACAAATAAATGAATCATAAGATACTGATGTAGCCTTTGTGGTAGGAATGCTTATCCGTGGGTGTAATAAGTATCTACCAACTTGATCAGATGAAATCTAATCAATCTGTGTCGTAATAGAGGTAATGTTATCAATAATTTGGGATTGAGTAGAGCATGCTGCTAACTCCCCTGCTGCTGCCAATTCCACACATTTTGGTAAAACCAAAAGGTTTGGGCCAACTAATGCCCTCTTAGCCATAGGTGGTGGAAAACCTGGATGTCTAAATTGTGGTTTGTCATAAAATGGCCTTTACCTTGGCCAACATGCTTAGGATGAGATGTGTAGTCCACATCTATCTATAAATGAAATTCTGCATATAATTATTTCGCAAAATATCTTGGCATCTCATCATTGTGAGGCCATCTATGATACGCTGCCAACCATCTAGGGCATATGAATGGCGCAACAAGAGGATCTACACACCTCGTAACCACATATCCTCTAATTCTATTTTTTCCTCTATAATGAGGGAACATGATTAACACATTTTGAGCTGAAACTAATTTGGCAACTTCTCTATAATTCATTGTGCCAATAACATTCCTAGCAAGAGACAAATAAAATTTCTCAATGTTGATCTCATCATAAGGGTTGAATGATTGAATTGTCCCAATCATTCAATCAATCTCATCTCTAATAGTGACTAATCTATCTTGATTAGCCAAATTGGGGGAGTTGTGAATTGTTTTCTCTAAACATTTTAGAGCATTGTTTAATCTAACAATACTATCCTGATATAAATTTGATCTATTTTGAGCCTCTTCATTAGAACAAGGGGAATTGTGAGATCCCTCATATGCCATGATATATATATCTATGTAAATGTTTAAATCTAGAGATCTGCATATCATTAAATTAAAATATACATGAATAACACATAAAAGATAGATAGGGAAAGAAAATTAGAAATTTCTACCATCAATTCATTCTAGATAAAAACCATAAAATTAACCATTAATTATACTCAAGAATCTCACAATATCAATCAATTAAATGTATATATATATATATGTGTGTGTGTACATGTACATGTGTGTATGTACATGTATGTGTGTATATACATGTACATACATGTGTATGTGTGCATGTATGTATGTGTATGTGTGCATGTGTGTATGTATATATATGTATGTATATGTGTATATGTGCATGTACACATGTGTGTATATACATGTATATGTGTATGTGTGTATGTATGTATATGTGTACATACATATGTATGTATAGGTACATATACATACATATGTATGTAAACATATACATGCATACACACATACACATATACACATATACACATATATGTACATGCACATATACACATATACATACATATATACATACACACATGCACACATATGTACATACATACATACATACACACATGGACATGTATGTACATATATATATATATGCATACATGTACATGAATACACACATACACATGTACATACACACATATATATGTATACATACATGTAATGTGTACATATACATACACACATACAATTAAATATACACACATGTAAATATATATGCATGTACATACATACATACACACATATGTATGCATATGTATATATGCATATATGTATACATGCATACACACATATGTACACACATGTATATAATAAAAACATACATATTGTACATGTGTACACACACATATGTGCACATGTACGTGCATATATGTACATGTACATGTACACACATACGTGCACATGTACGCACATATATATGTACATGTACATGCACACACATACACATATATGTATACATACACATGTACGTGCATGGACAATGAATTTGAAATTTGGGGTTTATAAATTTTCTGAATCTAAATGAGGCAAATTCAGTTGCTTGTTTAATTTTATCTTCTCCAATAAAATTTGGGTCAGAAGGTACAGGTATCAATTTGGCTTTTTGTTGCATTGAGGTTTTGAAATGAAACAGTAGTTTATTTTATGAGATGGAGAGTCTTATGGTTCTTATTTATCAACCTTTTGGATACAAGGATCACAAACTTTGACATTATTTTTCATGTACTAACTTTTTATGTAAAGGTTAACTTATGAACTTAGGATTGGGTAATGATATTAAGATTACAGTGGGACCATATAGTGTGTAAATTTGGAGATGTCCTAATATGATCTAGTAGGAAGTGATGTATGGATAATATAATAATATTAAATAAATTAGGGATATAAACATATAAAAAATATTATAAGTTAAATAATTTGATCCTTTGTTTACATTAAATGCCTTGAGAGAATCACATAAGGTAGTGCTAAACATATATGTTCATGAAGACCAAGTAAAGGAATCACACAAGTGAGTACTATAAACATAAATTAGATTGAAAACCCGAATGGAATCATGCAAAACTAGTACTATGATCTACTTGTACATGAAATCCCTAAGGGAATCATGCTTGAGTTTTAATGATAGCACGTTACTTTTGATGCTTAGTAGATGACATCCTATTTTTGTTGGATTGTTATAAATTGATGTGTCCTTATAATTTATTTGTTTGGTATGATTCCTTTCCCACCCCTTACTTGATCTTGTTGGTTATCTTGTCTTTTCTCATGACTCTATTTCTCTCTCATATTAATAATTGCATAAATGTATTATTTTGATGATGCTTTAGGTTTATTGTTTACTAGATTTTGAATTTAGACCTATAATTATCTAACTAATTACTCAGTATGATGGTAATTAATTTTAGCATGTAGTATGATATCATTATTTAATTTTGATATTGTTGAAATTTTTTGTTTTAAAAGGGGTCATTTATTAAAGCTATGTTAAAATATCATAAAGTTTAAATAAAAGAAAAAAGTGAAAATTCTTGTAATGGAAAAATTTAAGCAGTGATAGAAATTTTTGGCTAGTTTAGGTGCCAAGTAATGAAAAGAGGATGTTTTCAATCTGGTTTCACTTGATCCATGTAGCAAGGAGAAACATTAGGGTTTTTGGTGAAATGGTATTTAAGGGAGTCTAGGAAAATGAGGATGTAGAGACAAGTGTAAACCCACATTGTAAACCTTTTGTAGAGACTTAGTCAAGTAGAAGACAACATAGAAGATAAAGGAGGAACCAAGTTTATTTTCTCATTTTTTGTAAGCTCCTATTGTTATGAGGGCACTCCATGTGTAGCTTAGAGTTCATGCATCACTTTACTATGCATTTACCTTTCAATTTTAAAAGGCATATATATGATATATGAGAGTCAAGTAAGTTTCAAGGCATTTATTTGTGAGAGATATTTCTTGTTTCAATCACCTTATTACGTTATAGTCTTGAAGGGGCCTCTCATGTTTCTTTGTCATTGTTTTCATATTCCACATCAAACACCAATTTAAATTTCTTTGAAACTGATTTTATTTAATTGCAACAATTGGAAACAATGTTTTCAAATTTACAACTATGTTAAATCTACTCTCAAGATGTCAAGGTTTGCAAATTTGATTATATGATGATGAAAATCTGACTTGTACAATTGTTGAAATCCTATGAAGTTGGGTAGTATTGCTGCAATGGGATATTGTACAGGCGTGGTTGTTGTTAGGGTGGACTTAAATGAAGATGCAATAGAAAATAAGGATGGCATAGTCAATGCATTTGCGAGATCATTTCATAAAGATTTAACATCTAAAATTTGTTAATGTTACAATATGAAAATAACATCCTGTACTCAAGTATGTAAAATACACACTTCATAAAACCCTTTATTTTCACCATTTTTCTTCAAACCTTAACTGAAAACAAAAAAATTTTGATTTCTTTAATGGAAAAAACTAATATCCACAAATTCCAAATTCACTTCAATAATAGAACTTACAAAATTTGAAACCCTTCACTATGCTCTGGAAATCTCCAAATTTCCATTCAAAACATTTTCCAAATAACCCTGGATTCAACCCATTTTGTAAAGTAGTTACAAAGGAGAACCTGGGAGGCGTCATCAATGCAATGGAGCTGAAATGGGTCATTGTCCAAGCTTTATACATAGTAGGTGCATTCAGCTGACCCTATTTCAATAGAACATGATTTGATTGAGCATGCCCAAATGAATGTGTGACTTTTTTTTTTTTTGTTTCTATTTTCACGGTTTCGGCCGAATGTCTTTCGAGCGAATAAGTTTTGATTAAAAACCTTCCAGATGAAAGGGGGGTGCCACGTAGGTGCCACATCACCGCCACTTGGTTTCGGCTGAAACCTTCACCTAAAACGTATTCGCTCGAAAACTATTCGGCCGAAACTATTTGTTTGGCCAAAAGTGTGACACACTATTGTGCTTTTACCCTGCAGGATTTGTCTACCCCATCTCAAATAGCCAGTGGGTGTCCCCATTGGTGATTGTTCCCAAAAAAAGGAGGGAAGTGGAGATTTTGTGTTGATTACATGGAACTTAATGCTACCACCAAAAAGGACCATTTTCCCTTACCTTTCATAGATCAAGTTTTGCACTCACTTGCAGGAAAGCAATATTTTTCTTTCCTGGATGGATTCAACAACTATAACTAGATCCAGATAGCACCAAAGGACCAAGATAAAACCACCTTTACCTATTCATGGGGGACCTATTCCTACTTAGTGCTTCCATTTGGCTTATGCAATGCACCTGCAACTTTTTAGAGGGTAGTCATTAGCATATTTTTTGATATCTCTCTTGATTGCATGGAAATCTATATGGATGACTTCACCGCTTATAGTGCTGATTTCAATGAAACATTGGAAAATCTTAGGAGAGACCTACAGAGATGTGAAGACCAAAATCTATCTTTAAATAACAAAAAGTGCTTCATGATGATGATGAAGATGTAGTTCTTAGCCACTACATCTCTCAAAATGGAATTCAAGTAGATCCTGCAAAGATTGAGGTGATCACCAATTTTCCCATCCCTACAAAATAAAAATATGTTAGGATTTTCTTAGGACATGCAAGTTATTATAGGAGGTTCATCAAAGACTTCAAAAAAATGGAATCACCATTGTATAATCTCCTAAGTAAAGATGTTGAATTCTAATGGACAAAATATTGTGACAAGGCATTTTCTGACTTGAAAGAAGCTTTAACTCATGCTCCTATACTCAAGGGTCCTAATTGGGAGCTTCATTTTCTAATCCATAAAGATGCATTAGACTATGCTATAGGAGCAGTCTTAGGACAAAAGAATGGAGCTATTGAAAATGCTATTTATTTTGTTAGCAAAAATCTGCAGGGAGCTAAATTCAACTATAGAGTGACAAAAAAAGAAATGTTTGCAGTGATCTATGCCCTAAACAAATTCAGGTACTACATAACAAGCTACTGGATATTTGTGCAAAATGATCATGCAAAGATTAGATACCTCATGAATAAACCCTTGATCTCAGGTAGGCTAGCAAGATGGTTATTTCTGATGTAGGAGTTTGACATAACCATTGTAAATAAACCAAGGAAAGAAAATGTTTTTGTAGACTTTATTTCAAGGCTAACCACATCAGAAGACAATCAAGTCATAGATGATTCTTTCCCTGATGAGAATTTATTTTCCATCAATGTGTAGACATCCTGGTATGCTGATATAGCTAATTGTTTGGTCGCAAGGAGAGTTCCCCCTCACTTCTCTCCAAAAAAGAAGAGGGTGCTCATTAAAAATATTTTCCTTTCTCATGGATTGTTGGATGTTTATTTTACATTGGATGAGACCATTTCATGAGGATATGTGTGAGGGAAGATGATACATAAGATATTTTTCATGCATGTCACAATGAACCCTATGCATAGTATTTTGTAGCCAAAAGGAAAACAATGAAGATTTTGAACACATGATATTACTGGCCCACAATCCATAAGGATGCAAAGAGATATAAAAGGAGGTGTGACAGATGCCAGAGGATGGAAGGGCCAACCAAATTTGATGAGATGCTACTTTACCCCTAGGTAGTAATCACTCCATTTGATAAGTGGGGATTGGAATTTGTAGGACCCATTGATCCTCCATCAAATGGTAAATCCTATATCTTGGTATGCACTAATTATGTAACCAAATGAGTAGAAGTTAAGGCCATGAAGCATGCAAGAGATAATAAGGTTGAAAAATTTCTTTATGAAGAAATTTTCACATGGTATGGGGTTCCAAGAGAGATAGTGATTGATCAAGGGGCTCAATTCACTTCAACCCTTGTTACAACACTGATCAATGAGTACAACATTAGGCACAAGAAGTCTACTCCTTATCACCCTCAGGCCAATGGCCAAGTTGAGATGACCAACAGAGAAATTGAAGCCATTCTAACCAAAATAGTGGCTATCCATAGAATGGATTGGGCAAGCAGGCTACCAAAAGCTATTTGGGCCTATTGAACTACTTGGAAAACAACTACAAGATTCACTCCATTAGAGTTGTTGTATGGAAATAAAACTATGATTCCCATTGAATTTGATCATAAGACTCTTAAGAGTGCAATAGACTTGGGGATGGATATCTCTAAGGCACAAAGGGGAAAAATCATGCAGTTGAATGCTTTGGATGAGATGAGAATGAAACCTTGCATCACACAGAGGTAGTGGAAAATCAAAGAGTAAGGTGTCATGAAAATATCATCAAGGATAAGAAATTCCAGCCAGGTGATTGGGCAATGCTCTATGACTCAAGGTATCAAGACAATGTAGGAAAATTGCAGACAAGGTGGCTAGGACCATATGAGGTTGCCGAAGTCTTTTCCAATGGAGTTGTTCAAATCACTACCATTGACCCTATTAGATTTAAGCTATTTTTCAACGGTCATCACCTAAAGTTGTATCACAAGACAACTTCCAAGAAGGAATTTCTGCAGCAATTCACTCAACATGCAACACCCGAACTTCTTGTAGCCGAAGGAAGCAAACCTAGTGTCCCTCCTTCTAGCTAACTAAGGTATGTAACTTGTCATAATAAAAAAATCCACTTTTATGGGGGTCCACTTCCTCAACCATCCACCCATTCATCTCCACCTTTATCTCTCTTCCATCATTTTTCCATCATTTTACTTCATTCCATTCCACCTCATTCAACTCCACTTTCATTAATTGCTCAACTGATTTCTTGAAAATTGACCAGTAATTTCTCCATACTCTTTGCAATAAATCTTCCATGAATTCAGGTATGTGTACATCAATTTGTTATATCTTAATTAACTTTTAGTACATTCATTTAATTGTTGTACATTAATATGGACATTCTCCATAGCATGTAATTATTACCCAACCCTGTCAAATCATCATTACTACCTCACATGTGAGGACACATGCAAATTTAGGTTGGGGGGGGAGTGTGAATACCATGTCTGTGGATTTATCCGTATTGGTTCACATTAGAAAAGTTAAGTTATTGAGCTGATTTAAATTCTAAGTGAGATGATGGCTTGTATGTGTGAAATGACATCAACCACCACCATTTTCCTTCATCGTAGCCTTCATTTATTACTCATTTACTACCTTTATTGCTCCTATCATAATCTTAAGCGAAAAGGTAAAATTCAGATAACATTGGCATTGGAAATTTAGTAGTGTTGTAGGAAGGAAAAGAGCGACTGTTTGATTGCAAGCAACTGAACAATGGGAGGTGGGGTTAATTTAAAATGAACCCATGGTTCATGATGTATTACTACAAAATATAACTTGCCTGGCTAAGTTTAGAAATTGCAAATGGTTAGATTATTTATTGAAGTTGAATGGTTTTGATAAAGACATTACATTGGAATTTTCCTAGACAATGTCTGAAGGAAAGGTCATGGTAAAAGGGTTGCAGGTCATAGCCACTAAAGTAAGGATTGCAAAAGCTATAGGGTTTCCTATCATTGGTGAAAATTACCCTGCTACCAAAGATGTCAGTTCAGCTAGGGCTGAATTTACAGAACCTATTGACCCTCCATTCAGTGTGGACAAACAAGGTGCAAATAAAATCTCTCTGCCTGAGCCATGGAAGAAAGTAGTTGTTTATGTTGTGAATTATATTACCGATGAATGTCTTCAGTCGAGTCTACATTATGTGCATTTCAAACTCCTGAACCACATGAGGCATGGGGGGATAATGAATGTGTCGAACGTGATATACCACCTTCTTTCAATCATGATAGTCAAGACCCAAAAAGGTAGGGACAATTTTGTTTCCCACCATTGTTTGATCAAATTATTAGTTGAAAAGTCTCTACATGATGTGTCTGATATGGCTTAGGAAGAACTCTTGAATATTCATCAAATTAGACCAGATAATTTGCAAACTAGGGATTTGTCTCAGCCTCGTAGGGTTAGTAGGAGAGTGAGAAATGTTTGGTCTAGTCCTAGAGCCTCAACTTCTTGTGCAAGCCCTAGTGTAAACCCTCTTGCAACCAAGAAAACCATAGAGATTAGTTCTTCTGAGACTAAATATTCAGAAAAAGAAAGTTCCTCTCCAGATTCTGATGATGATGTTCCTCATGGAATCCTAATGAGAACTAGGAAGAAGAAGGCATAAATAAGAAAAGGAAAAGCTAAAAAGAAAAAGATAGAAAAAGAAGTGTCAAGCTCTAAGAAACGAAAGGCTGACATTGTTCTTCTTGTAGCAAAAGAAAAACATGAAATTCCTCCTAGAAAATCAAGGCTAGCTGGGCTAGCCTTTGATGTATCTCTAGAGGGAAGCCCTAGGCCTAGAGAAACATCATGGGAGGATATAAAATCTCTAATGGGGCAGGTGATTGTCGAGGAAAAGAGCATATTTGAGGAAGCAAAAAACATAACGCTAGCAGATCTTGATGACATCGTAGAACAAGTTGAAAGCCAAGTGTATGAGGAAAATAAAGAGCTCTTGTAGAAAGAGAAGAAGTAAGAGCTCCTATAGCAAGAGAAATAACAAGAACTAGAGCCCCTATAGCTAGAATTGGGAGAACAATTAGCACCCCTATAGCCGGAATTGGCTAAACAAATAGAAGCCCTATAGCTGTTACTATATGAAGAGCAAGCAAAAGTGATAGGAAAAATAATCGTAGGAATACATAGGACCTCTGATTCTTCAATGCACATGGTAGCCATGAACTTATGGAAAGAAGTGAAAAGGAGGGAAGAAGAATGGAAAGTGAACAAATGTAGGCTAAAGAGGGAAATTCAAAAGAGAGATGAAGAGATTGAAGATAAGAATGAAGAAATTGATGCTTTAAATAAAAAAGTGGATAATATGGCAGCCTTAGTACCTTAGGTATTAGAGTGTAGGACTCCTCCAAGGGTCTATTCTCTAGAATTGAAGGACAAGCATCTTTCTTTTAAACTAGAAATGATTGTTTCAGGTTTGAATCCCTCCATTGAGACTCCTCTTGAATTTTTGAATGCTTATCGAATTGATCATCCTAAAATGAAGAAATTTTTGTGTGAATTTTATTTTCATAATTATGTTGTGATCCAATACCATGATTGGAATCCACTATTGTATGTTGGAGATGTCTAATTAAGGATATTTATGTCCTGCATACAAAATGAAGTCAATTGGGGAAAACAATTCAGGACTTATAGGCAAATTGAATCCAACACTCCCCTACCCATTAGGGTTGAATCTGGAAATCCAGGAGACATTTTTAGGAATCGGCACGAAATTCTTTACTGACCAAGCTATGGCAATAGGATCCTGCCTGAGAGAGAGAGGCAGTTTATAAATAATATGAGGAGATAGAAAAACCCACAAGGCAATCTGTAATGGGATACTTGTCACAAAGGTGGAACAACCTAACTGATGAATTGAAACAAGCTGAGCCACATTCTACATAGAACTATGTTGCAACACTTAAGAGAGTACATAGATATATATAGAAATTGGAAGGACGAAGGGACAATTTTGGCTTCCACTGACTTTTCATCCACCTATCCTACTGTGGTTTGTGTCAAACTTCAGGTATTACCAGTATGATATAGTTGTAGAGATACAAAGATGGAGCAAGTTGGATAGACAGTAAGGGTTATATTGGGACTCTAATTCATGCACAAAAGAAACTGGTGTAGGACAGCTGGCAATTGCAAATTTTAGGACATTGACCAACCAAAAGTACAACTCTTCCTATGATAGAGGACAAGCAAAACCTTAGGTTGGGGGGGTGATAAGTCTCGTTTATGGTTCAATTTTGATAGATTTTGTTATCCATTTTCTATAGTTGTCATAGACTTTGATGCTTGGATGTTGACCTTTTTATGATATTTCCCTAAAGCCATAGACATGGGACATGAGCTTATTTTCATAACCTTTAAATGACATTGACATGCTATATGAACTATCTATATTAATTTTACATATGGATTAATGAATGTCACTTTGAGATAGTTACATATATGCAGTTGTTGTGTGCACTAATATTATCATGCAAATATAATTAGAGCCCTACAATTAAGGAAGATTTTGCTAGCTGGTCATCTGCCATACCAGTCAACAAGGTGGTCATTCAATGAAGGAAGAATCTTGATGGTGGGGGATCCCTCATTAAAATTGAAGTTGTAATCACCTTGTAAATGGTCTCAATTGTCCGTTGAGAAAAGATAGGCATTACTGTTATGCTAAGTTTGTGTTTCGGAAAACATGCTTGGCCAGATTTCATGCATGCATAACCGCCTCTCCACTTTTTATGCTTTCCCTAAAGTGGCATCCTCCTGTTCTATCAAAGTTGACTGCCTTCCTAGGTGATTAGTTAGTAGCCTCTTTTCTTATAAATAAGACTTCTCTAGAGGTTGCTCAATCTGATGATGTACTCACACTCTTAGTTTTTTAGTAATACCATCATGTTGCTCAATTGTGCTCATGTTTTTCAATGAATGAAATGAAGTTATAAGTTTGTGCATCTGAGTTTAAATTTTTTTAGGGCATACTCATCCAAGGGGGCCCACTTGGTGAGTATTTCATCCCTTATTTAGTTAGTTATTATTTCCTATTCAATTATTAGTTAAGAATCTAGCATTGTTTGTTCCTGCAACCACTAGAATTCCATTATGTGATTGTTCTTGTAGCCAAAGTAGACAAATTAGTTTCTTGTTTTTTCAATTATATTTTCATTTATGTAATGCATTTAAGCTTAGTTTAAATTATTCATTGATTCTCAGCACTTATGTTATTTCCTTCCAATCAATTTACTCTCAACATTATGTCTTTCTTAGCTATAGGATAAATATGGATACTTTGGATTCCTAGTGCACATATTGTGCTAACCCATTTCAAGTTTACATCCTTGGGTTGACAAGTTAAATGCACCTTCATGGTGATTTAAATAGCTATTCAAGTTAGATGTCCAATCTATGAATCATAGCTATAAGGGCTTAGTTGTTAAATCATTGTAGGAGGTCGACACTAATTATCTAAATTATGCATTCGAAAGCCTTTTTATTCCTATTTTTTGAAAGGGAAACCTATATTAAACAATTGCATACATTAACTTAAATACCTTGGAAATTGTGCATCCTAGACTTAGGTCTTAAAACCCATTCACCCAAGGGAAAATGGATCCCCTTTAGGTCCTAGAATCCAATTTTTAACATGTTTTTGGTAGAATTTTAATGTTTCAACTATTGGCTTGTAGAATCTCATTTTTGAGAAATTAGATAAACACTTATAAATATAAGGTATTTTTATCAATAGAAATATGACAATTGGAACACACGTTATGTGAGCATTCCTATAGAAAATATTATTATCAAGAGCATTGAAGAAAAGGTTTACTAGTAATCTACAACAATAATCAAGATCATATCATCTTGTCAAAATTCATGTGTGTTCATATCATATTTGGAGCTAACATTGTGATGTACATTTATAGCATCAAGCATCAAATAAATAAATCAATCAAGTCAATTTATGCACGATCAAGCTCCTTGGAGTGATGTGTTAGACTTCAGTACTCTAAGGGCAGCCATTAAGGGTTTGGTGAATTGTGACATAACTTTTTTCATTCATCAATTTCTTCCATTTATCATTGTTTTATCATCAAGGTTTAATTACCAAACTAGGGTTTGACCAAGGCAAACCCATATTCACCGAAAAAAAAAAAATTCTCTCTCTGTATGTGCATATTTATAGGTGAATAAGGATTGGAAATCAATCAAAAGAGCAATTTTTCAAAGTTATCAAAGTTCTAGACATTGTTGTCAAGCTATGGAAACTCACCTTGATTTTATTTTTGGCTTTTCATTAGTCAAACTTAGAGAAATCAGAAGCTTAGATCTAGGATTTGAGGAATAAAATATCATATTTTGGACCCCTATATAGAGCCCCATTTTCCCTATGGAAAATCTATCTTTCAACAGAGTTCAAAACACTCTTTTAGTTCTAGGTACATACCACTCTGCCCTTCTCAAATATTCCTAAAAGTTACTATTTTCTTTTTTTCTATCATAATAATATGCATTTGAAGTATTAGGTCTTATAATTGAGTTTGTTAACACATTTATATTTATCTCCCAAAATAGCCATTGTCATTTTTTTTCATAAGAAAACAACAAACCATCCTAATAGCGTTGACTCACCTTAAAGTTGAAACTCAACCCTATCATTAAGAGATCTCTTTTTCTAATGAAATTAGGGAAAATGTGTGTTTGAGGTGTCCCATTTCAGTGAACTCTAAGATCCCCCTTTTTTCAACCATTTCATTTTGGTGACCTTCTTTTCCCTATATTTAGAAAGGTAGTGAAAAATATTGTATCAATGTATGACAATGTTATAGTTCAATCTATAATAGTGTTAGCAAGCATAAGGAAATTATAGTAAGGTATTATCATCATTAGCAGTAATTTTAAAAGTATGGCATGTACTTATAGAATATTGTTATGAATGTCAAACAATGGTATACTATGCAATAAGCCCTAGGGTTTGTGTAAAGGGGCTTGGACCAAATATTAAGGGTTATTATAGAGGATAGAGAAAACATCAAGGTGAAAAACCTATTATATGCTATTATTTGTGCCAAAAGGTATATGAAGGTTATTCTAAGTCTCTTCAAACCATGCACAACCACAAAACCTATACAAGTTTGAGATCATAAAAAATGTCATGAAGAGGACTTTATGATGATAGTTGGCACAAATGGTTATGAGTTAATCCCAATGGACTAGGAAAAAAGAAGGCCTATGTCATGAAAGGTTCATAAGAGAAAACATCAATCACAAGTATTAGATAGTCAATCACGATAAGTATGGGGAGTATAAAATGTATATAATAGTCATAAAGACTATTGAAAGAGAAATAGAGAGGGATGTTTAGAGAGTATGTTGAATGAAGGGTATAAAAAGTTATATGATAGTAGAGAAAGAAGTGAAAAATCATCTTACAAACCTATGATAGACTAGATATCATAGAAGGATGCTTTGTAGAAGATTGTGCGAGGATACTTAGTATAAATGAATGTGAAGAAAATTGAAAATGGAAAAAGTGTGCAAGTGAATATAGCCACTCTATGCCAAATGTGTGTTAGGATAGTCATCAAGAGGGGCCTTGTCAAGTATGTAAACCCTAAAAAGATGAAAAATAAGAGCTAGATAAGTATAATATAGGGATAGTGGCTTATTTAAGGATGAATAAGAGTCAAGAAAAGGAATATCAAACTTTATTCAAGACTCTTAACATAGGTGTTAAAATATATGTATGGAAAGGAGACCTAGATAGGGGTTATGAGTATGCTAGGTCATCTATCAAGCTTACCATGAATGGTGCTCAACATGGGAGAAGCATGATAGAAGGAAAATTTAATAGACAATTTCATTCGATGATTAGGGGAGGGAATTCGTATGCCCAACACGAAAGTCATAATTATTTTTACACATGCCATATCTATGCAAAGATTAGTTTGAGAGTGGTTGTCATACAAGAACACCTATCACAAGATGTTTACTGTTAAAAAAAAACAGCCGAAGCCTTTGCAGTTTTATATTTACCTTCATAGCTGCACCTTATTTTTCAAATGCTCACTGACCTCGAAGCTCTCCACATGGCTTCCTCATGAAGCTTTTCACTTTTCCTTCACTTTGCTTTTCCACAATCTCTATCTATGTGCCACATGGCTCACTCTGGCTATTTTCCGAGTTGGGCCCACCTCATCCTTTATTTTGCTCAGAGCTCTCCATGTGGCCCTCTCTCGAGGCTTTCTGCTGGGCACCTTTTCAACTTTCTGTCGAGCTCCGTCTGGGTGACACGTGGCAATTTTTTTCTATGCCAGTTACCTTGGGAATGTCGCCAGACCTTTTTGGTACTCCCCTGCTACCACGTTTCTTGTTATGGTGTTGTGTGTTCCCTCCTGCTGTTGCGTGGTTTTCTGTTATATGTCATGGCTTCGTTGGTATGTCGTTGATCAATTGTTGTTTGCTATGGCAGCTCGAGAGATCTAGGTCATTGGTCTCTACATGTGTTTTTCTTTTCTCTTGGGGCACCTTCAAGCGGTGGGCTGGTCGTTAAATACAGTCATGTTTCTTTTATTTATTGTTGGTTAAGTTTTGCAAAAACTCCCAAGCACTGGGAAGAAGGCCTTTGTAATTGTTTTTTTGAATTTGAAGACTCAAGACTGTTCCAAACAATTTTGGCCTTTCTGTTTATTCATGCATTTAATGAAACTATTATTTTGTGCCATTATTTTGTTTTATTTCATGAATGCCTGTTCTTCAGCGTTCTATGATTTTTCCATAACTCAATAAATAGAGACCATGTTTATTTCAACTCTTCTATGTTAGCTTAGGGTTATGTGGAGATTATGTTATGCAAAATTGGAAGGTATTCTTGCGATTTAAGTGATTTTGAGAAAATTATCTTAATTAATAGCAATTTAGTGGATCGGGCCTTTGCATTCTGCACTGTGCTCTAGTAAAGTTGTCTAAAGACTTTGGCGCATCGCCTGTAGTGTAAATTTTACATTCCTGCAATCTCCCTTACCTTTTACTTCACCCACTAAATGAAGAGTCAGCTTCGTTAAAATCCCGAAGGTCACTTAGCTAGCGCACAATGTCCCCCATTAGCTAAGTTTCCCATAAGACTGCTGCTACATGCAAAATACTACATCAAGAGTTTTTTTTCTGGCATGCCCGGTGGGACCACGAACTAGCACGTTCGCTTGATATTTATAAGTGTGTATGAGCAATCGACCTGTGACTAGGTCACAGATTGCGAGTCCCTGGCCAGCTTGTACCACCTTTAGTTTTTGTGCACCCAAAAGGTCACCGAGGTAGCCCTTCATCTCCTCCATCTCCTCCTTCTTCGTCATCGCCTAATCCACCTACACCTATGGCTGCTAGAAATTATGTAGCCTAGGACTCTGGGAGTCCATTAGTAGAACCTGTGCCTCTTCCAATATGGGCCCCTATCCCTGTTTTCGCTCTAAAGGCTATCCCTAAATATTCTGGGGATGAATCAAAGACACCAATAGAGCATCTGCAAGTTGTAGCAAACGTATGTCTGGTACATGGCATATCGAACGAAAATGTAGCCCTCAGATTGTTGGCCGCCTCCTTCCGAGGAAAGGTGCTAAAATGGTACATGACTTTATAAGCTAGTACTATTGCTACTTGGGATCAGCTCGGGACACCATTTTATGAGCATTTTTCAAATGCTGGTGAGAAATCTTTGTTTTACCACCAACTGGAAAATACAAAGTGAGCCCCTCAAGAAGCTTTGCCTGATTTCAATGCGAGGTTCTATTCGACCTGGCAGAGAGTGCTTGTGGGCAACCGACCACCTCCAAATCTAGCATTCATGTTCTATCTAAAGTCGATCAATGCTGATATCTCAATGATGTTACAAGCTCTGGGTGGAGACACTCTTCCTGATGCTTATGCCTTGGTTGTTGCCACATAAAATAATCTGATTGCAACTGGAAAGTTAGCACCAAGACCCATCATGCCATTGTTCACTGAGTGCAATGCTGCAAAGGCCAAAGTTCCTTCCACCAACGTGCCTACGGCTCCTCCCCAATCTATGTACGTCTATCCCTGAAGTGTTTCGAGCTCAGCCCTGATGGTAGCTTCTATACCTAATCCCATGGCTATCGAGATGAACGAAAGGACAGAAAAAATGCGGGCTATGACTAATGAATTGACCACTTTAAAGCAACTGCAATACAAATATGAAAAGCTGACATACCAAGGCCGAAAACCTCCGTACCAATCAAATCAGTGGCAGGATAGGTCGTGTGGGAAACCTCGGCTCAGCCAAGTAACCAGATGGTTTCGGTAACCCTACCTATGCAAACTGTTCATCTTAGTTCGAATAAAGAGCTGGTAGATGGAAAAAATAATTTAGCTAAAGACACCAATTCATGGTGTTTTTCTCGCGATGATGCACATATGTCGTGAAATTATCCACGGGGAAATTTGCAACAACAAATTGCAGATCAACGTAACCAGGCCAACACATCCATTTCTGGCAACCCATCATATGCCTCTCAACAAATGGACAATGCAGTCCTCTTCGCGCAAATGCAGGGGATGTCCATCCACTAAGAGTCAGACATTGTTTCGGACCAAGCGCTCTTTTCTTGGATGGAAGGAGAAGAGTCAATGTTTCAGAATGACATCCCTATGGATAAAGTGCCCTAAGTGCAATTGGACTACAATATGCGTTCTAAGCAAAGATTCACAGGGGAGTTCACAACTGATGCCTAGCCCAGTCGCAGGCCTATTGCCATTCCCACCATAGTTAGAAGCGGCTCTTCCTAGCTCTTTGAGTCCACTTCCACCAAAGAAGAAGGCTCCATCGATCACTCCAGCTATTGCTAAACCGCTAGACATAACGGCCACAAGGCCTGTACCGATTGTCAACTTAAGGAGCAAGCCACTACAACTCACTAGTTACGAGTGCAATTCAACGTGGTGGAACAATTGAAGAAGTCGTCTGCCAATGCTTCTCTGTGGGATGTCCAAGCTATTCCGGAGCAAAAGGTGCTACTACAAAAGGCGTTGTCGGGAGAGGAGAATGCGAAAGTTCTTGCTCAATCTAATGAAGAGAAAGTATCCAGGCCCGACTTGGATAGAGTGTTAACAATTCAACCAGAGGAGAAGCTCAAGTCCGAAAAAGAAAGTAAGCCTAAACCTAAGCCTTTCTTTCAAACACTGATTATTGGTGACAAGTTGTTGCATAATTGTATGATTGACAGTGGTGTTAGCACCACTTTCATGCCAAAGCAAGTAGTTGATGCTTTGGGTTTAAAGTATGAGCCTCTGAATAAAGGAGTCATGCAGTTAGATGGAAATAAGGTTGATACTGTCGAGATAATCAAGGGATTACCTATGACTTTGTTTTTCTGCCCTAATATCACTGTAAATCAGGATACCGTGCTCATTGATATCCCTCCTCTATTCAGGATATGTTTGTCCTGAGAGTTCACTACAAATGTAGGAGGATATCTAGCACTAGACTGGTCACACCTAATTCTGAGGACTAATTACGGGGCTAAGATGAAACTATTGTCGGAAACTCTCCATTTCGAACATGTTGCTGACGAGACCTTGCTCAATTTTGAAGTAGCACATACTTCAATCACTCAGGAAGAGAACTCCAATGTGGAATTTCTAGAAGAAGGGGAGGCTACTAGCTCTCGGACAGTAGATGAAGAAAATTTGTTGAAAAAATTTATTGATACAGACCCTTTCGAGAATTACCACGCAACTGGCCTCAAAACCTATGCTATACATGAAGAAGGGCAGATCATGCCCAAAGTTACTAAAGAACTTGAAGGTGAAGAATCTTCGAAAATATGGACTTTATACTTTGATGGAGCCAGATGTAGAGTAGGAGCTGGAGTTGGGATTTGTTTGATATCCCCATCTGACGATAGGACCTTGAGGTCCTACCACTTCCAGTTTGTGTGCTCAAGCAATGAGGCTGAATATGAAGGTCTCATCCATGGTTTAAGCCTTGTAGAATAAATGGGTGCTAAATAGATAAGTGTCTTCGGAGATTCGGAGCTAGTGTGTAACTAGATCCGTGGAATTTTTGCTACTAAAAATATCCATATGCAATCCTATCGACATAGAGTCTGGGATATGATTGACAACTTAGAAGCTTTCAACATTCAAGCTATTCCTAGGGAGGTGAATTCCAAAGCCGACAAAATGGCAACTATAGGGGCTCAGTTCGAGCTGACCTCTGAATTATTGAGAAATAAGCATGCGGTGAGGGTAGTTATAAGACCTGCTATTCCAAACAACAATCAAGATTGGCAAGTGTTTGATAGCGATTCTCATATTGCATCATTCCTCTAGTCATCTGGAGAATTCGCTAATCAGCTATAGCCGAAGATCACCGAAACTTACGGAGATCAAATCATCCAATTGAAATCCAACAAGCTCCTAACCAACCTAGTCACTCTAGAAAGCCTGTTTGATTTCGATGATGCGACACGAGACAAAAGGAGGCTCATGGCGGACAAAGATGATTACACCGATTTGCATATCGGGGAAGATAGGAAGCTCAAGGTTGGAAAAGACATCTCGCAAAAGAATAAGGACAGACTAAGACACTTCTGTGAAGAATATCCGAGTTTGGCAGCTTGGTCATATGATGATATTAAGGGATATGATCCCAGAATCATCGAGCATACCATTGAATTGACAAAAGGGGCGAAGCCAATTCGTCAGCGGTAGAGACCTGTGAACCAAAAGATAGAATCCATCATGTCACAAGAGTTAAATAAGTTGATCGCATCCTGAATAGTGTTTCTGATCAAACACAACACTTGGGTGTGAAACCTAGTGCTAGTCTAGAAGAAAAATGGAGATATACGACTATGTGTGGAATTTTGAGACTTAAATAGAGCATCCTTAAAAGATCATTACCCCCTGCCTTCAATGGAAGTAATTCTGGAAATTGTAGCTGGCTCCGAAATGTTCCTAATGCTGGATGGTTTTCTAGGCTATAACCAAATTTGGGTAAAGGAAGAAGACCAACACAAGACAACATTCACCACAAAGTGGGGAACGCATGCATACGCTAAGATGCCTTTTGGGATCTCAAATGTTGGAGCTACTTTTTAGAGGGCTATGGATATTGCTTTTAAAAATTTGATCCATAAGATTATACTAATCTATCTGGATGACTTGACAGCATTCTCAAAATCTATTGATGATCATTTTGATCATTTGGAGCTTGTTTTCCAGAAGTGCCAAGAATTCGGGATTTCTTTAAACCCGAAGAAGTGTGTATTCAGAGTTTCCCAAGGAAAGCTATTGGGGTATGTTGTCTCCAAGGAATTCATTGCCATTGATCCAGAAAGAGTGGATGCAATCTGAGAACTCTCGTTACCCGTCAACAAAAAGGGTGTGTAGTCTTTCCTGGGTAAGGTAAATTTTATTAGCCGTTTTATTGCAAATTTTGCAGGTATTGTTCATCCTATTACCTTAATGCTCAAGAAGGATCAAATTTTCAAGTCGATGGCGGAAGCTAGAAAATCTTTCGAGCTTATAAAGGAGGCTATTTCTTCCGCTCCTATGTTGGTTAACCCGAACTTGTCAAAAGATTTTATTATATATGTTTTTGGTGGTGGCAATAGTATTGCCACAGTGCTTATGCAGAAGGATGATAAAGATACAGGGGAGTCTCCCATTTCCTTTTACTCATGAACTTTAAAGGAATATAAGATGAAATATAACTTTGTGGAAAAGCAGGCCTTTGCCATTGTTAAAGGACTGAAGAAGTTTCGGCATTTAATATCATACAATAAGGTGATTGTTTGTGTGCCACATCCTAGTGTGCGAGAGTACATTATGGAGGGGGAAATCACAGAAAAAAGAGCCAATTGGATCACTAAGATCCTAGAATATGATATTGAGGTCAGACCGGTCAAGACCGTCAAAGGAAATGGACTATGCGAATATCTCACTGAAAACAGTGAACCAGCGGTAGAGCTTGATGCTCTGGAACTTGTGTTAATAAACAAAGAGAATTCTCAAAGTGACTAGCTTGATGACAAAATAAATTTCATGCATATGGGAAGGTATCCGATTGATCTTCCATTTTTAAAAGATGTTTCTATCACCTAAAAAATAGCAATTATGTTCTTTTGGAGGGTGTTCTGTTTAAAAGAAAATTTAACGACATCCTGCTAAGGTGTGTGAATGAGGAGCAAGCCAAGAATATATTAGATCAATACCATAATAGCCCTATCAGAGGACATTTTTCTGTAAGAACTACAATAATTGAAATTATATGTGCTGGTTATTTTTGGCCAACACTTTTCAATGATGCATTTTCATTGATTAAGTCTTGTAAGGAATGTCAATTCTATATCAGAAAGAGATAGAATGATGCTATGCCTTTAAGGCCTATAGTAGTGGAAAAACCTTTTGCTCAATGGGGTTTAGACTTCATTGGGATGATTAACCCTTTCTCGTCAGCTGGGCATAGATGGATAATGACAGCAACCGATTACTTTACTAGGTGGACAGAGGCAATACCGTTAAAAAATACAACAAAAATAGAGATTGTTAATTTCCTTAAAGACCTAGTGGCCAGATTTGGCCCGCCTAAAACAATCATCTCTAATAATGCTAAGGCTTTTCTTGGCTCAAAGATGAGCCAGTTCGCACTAAAGTATGCAGTGTTCCTAAAAACCTCCTCTAACTACTATCCCTAGGGGAATGGCCTCGCAGAGTCTACCAACAAAAAACTCATTAGGCTGATCAAGAAAATAGGCTCGGAGCACCAAAGAGAGTGGCATAGGAACCTCTGGAAAACGTTGTGGGCAGATTGAATCACGCCCAAGCAGATATTGAAGACATCTCCTTATGAAATGGTGTACGAGAAGGAGGCATTGCTGCCTATCGCCACAAAAATTCTCACCCTACAATTACTTAAGTCCTTGGAAATTGAACAAAATAGAGCAATAGAGGTGAGGTTTTTGAGTTGGTTGAGGTGCAAGAGAAAAGAGAGCATGCCCTGGAAGCGATGAACAACTGCTAGCAGGTGGCAAAGAAATGGTTCAACAAAACAGCTTCGGATTAAGGGTTACAATGCAGAGATTTGGTTCTTAAATTTAACGAACGCGGAGCAAAGCCCGAACAACACAAAAAATTTGACAATCTCTGGGAAGGGCCATTCAAAATTGTCTAGTGTAAACAGTTCAACTCTTTCGAGTTGGAAGATAAGGAAGGAAATGCCTTGAGTATTCTAGTCAATGGGATACATCTTAAAAGATTCCATTAATTCTGCCTGCATAGTGTTTTTGTACATTTTAAATATGTAGTTTCTCTTTCCTGCTTTAAGTTTTGGATCAATATAGTGCAGAAAAATAAAAGAAAAATATTGCAAATGGGCTAAGTTTTCTGAAAAGACATATATTATATTCATAAGTGCCAAAAATTTACAATATATTCTAGGGGACAGAGGCCTGGTATTAACATTTGCATAGGTCCGCTACAGAGCGGAGCTTGAAATATAGAAAAAAAATTGGGATCATCTTTGTTCTCAAGGCAAAAGTGGGGAGGACCAGCAATCATGGCAGCACGCGGCGTGAGATCAGGAAATACAATTCTTTCAAAATCTTCATACCACTGAAGATTTTGGAATGGCTTGATGTAGTGCACATGCATAAGGAAGTAGCAGCCTGCGTAGACCTTGGCACGATGGTCCTCATGAGTTTCTAGCTTGAACTTGAAAAGGAAGGGCCTAGTTGGAATAACGCCTCCATGCAGTTGCTACAGGCGAATGTTGCGAATTGAGGGAATCCCATGATTGAATTGGGCTATGTGCATAATCTGATCCAAGCATTTGAGGTAGCACCGAGGAAAGACCCGCTGTGTTAGCTTCAAAACCTTGTGTCGGGAAATGCTAATGTCCAACAACGAGGCAACAAAGTGCAAACAAATGCTAGTATTCACCCGATACTACTCTTCATACCCCACACAGTATTTTCCGAGGACCCACTTGATTTCCTTCACATACAATAGGTTCTTCACACCTGTCATATGCTTTAGGCGCCTACATCTAATTTTTCCAAAAAAGGTAGACTGAGTCTTTTTGCATACAAGCCTTACCGGTGTTTCCATGTTGCTTGTTTTTCTAGCTACAAAATGAAATTGCTAAGTCATAAAGAAAGCTTGCTAAGCTAGGAGTGCTAGAAAATTTTGTGATTTGCTATGTTTCCCTGGGTCTTATTTATAGACTGGCTAAGGTTCACCAGCTGAGGAAATCATAATTACCGACTGAGCCCAAGTGTGTCGCATGGCCTCAATTTTCAGTGCTGCAGCGTGTGAGGTGATGGGAAGGCGCAAGTACAATTTGCAACTTGCTCTGCGGAGTTGCCACATTTATTCAGTAATAGGTTAGGTGTCTACACAAAGCGCCGCCATCCCATCCAAATCAAGGCGAAATCTTACAAAAGGGCTGTTGGGCGATGAGCCCTGTACGAACATTAAAATCAATTAATGCAAATAGCCCTCATGGAGGTTTGCAAAGTTGGCTTGGTTTATCTTTCAAGGAAAAAATCAAGCTCCATCACACACGAAAGACTGTCTATTAAATGCTTGAGCAGTTTGGTTGGTTGGCGATCCTTTTGCATGAATAAAAGTTGGCTATGCATAATAGCAACTTGGTAGGAATGCTTGGCACGTACCCTTTTTGGCCGCTTTTCTCGAGGATGAAAAAGGTAGGTTATGGCATGCAGAAAACATATTTATTGCAAAAGGTTAGTAAGGATTAAGTAGCTAAGGCATTCACATGAGGAAAGAAATTTTCAGAAAAGCTAAGCTGTTAGCGAAGGTTTGTAGAAAAGCTCCTGTGAATATCAAGATGGCCAAAATTGTAGAGAACCCTTCACAAATCCTGGCTCTAGTAGGTCTAAGCGAGCAAATAAAAAATGCAACCCTCATGCATCTCTATGATGAGGAGTCTTATGCCACTCCAGGCATACCCTTAAAGCCTCGTTGGCCATTCACTCATGTGGTGGACTAGAGGGTATTGAGCATGGTTCCTCACAGAGATCAGGTAGTGGCCTTGGAGGATTGGGATAACGTTTTTGATCTTGAGTTGTCTCACAATCCTAAGAGCCTTAGGGAGGCCGCCTGCAAAAAAATGAAGAATATGATAGACCAATTTCACAAGCGTCTATGGTTCTGTAGGCTTGCACAGTACATGGTTCCTTTGATGCATCCCTGCCCAAAAATTGTGGCAGCATGTGTGGTGCATTTCGACCCAGACACTGGGATAATCAATGGCAAAGACTTCAGGGTAGTCATTTGCCCTTAAGCTATTTAGGATATGTTGTGCGTTCCGCTTCCCTTGACCCATGAGGTCAAGATTTTCGAGGTGGAAAGAACGTAGAAAAAGTGGGGAGAACTCCAAATGGGGCCACAATTTTATTGCTCCAAGATCAATCAGCCAACGAGTAGTTCGGTGCCGCCCAAATTCCCTTTCAATATAAAGGCTCTGAAAGGTGGGTCTTCCTCTACCACTTCTATGCTGGCGCTGGTGTGTGGTCTGGATTCAAACAAGTACGTTCTTGAGTTTCAAATGTGCCTCAGCTTTATGCTGAAGAGGAATTGCGAGGCCCTGCTCCTAGATTTTGCAAGAGTTGTCAGTGATGGAATTTGGCAGCAGCTACAGGAGTTTGGGGTTGGCTCTAGGTTTAGGTATTCATCTTTCTTGGCTTACTTTATTTTGCACCAAAACTCGGATTACTTTTCGATATCCATGTCCTTGTCTGTTTTTGACGAAGGTGGCCTAAGGAAACCGGTTTCAACATAGACCCCTGTCATGTTAGAAACCTTTGAATATTATGTGTTTTAGGATTCATTCATAGCCCCAACTCTAAGGGCTTTGGATAGAGCTGGCATAAATATGACCCAACGCATATCGGCCTGACAGAAATCCTAGTTGGGAAAGCTGGTTATGCCCTATGATTGTTTCTTTGGTGTAGATTTCACCATACTCTGCATGCCTAGTTTCACCTGGGAGCATTTCTGACTTCCTTGTTTGCTTACCGACAGAGTGTTGGCCTTGGAGGCAATGAGGTAGCTATGTACCCTTGATGATGATTACTGGGGGGGAAACACTTAACCTCCTATTTGGAGCTGCCAATCATGTTTGGTTATGTGTCACTAATTAAAAAGGGGACTTCAAAGATTGACACCTCAGTGATTCTACTTTCAAAGTTGGGTCACCTGGGGTTGGTATTAATAGAGGATTTTTGGAATTATAATCCCGAAAATAATTTAGTGGGAGTAGGCATCAAGATCCCACATTTGCCTTGGGCATTCTGGGACCTTCAGAGGAATGCCAAGGAAGGAGATTTAAGTAGATATATAGGCTTTGAGTATTTTCCTACAGTGGATGGTCAGATGCCATGGCTGAATTTTTATCACATCATGGGGAAGGTCAACCCATAGCTGAAGATCAACCCCTCCCTGGTCACCCAATTGAGTAAGCTCGGTTTGACGCCCAAGAAGATGCAAGCCTTCTGGGTATACCGGTAGGAGACTCTGGCAGCTAACAAGCTTCATGATGAGGTATCCCTTGATGAGAAATTTGATGACATTTGGGAAAATGAGCATCCAGACATTGAAAGGTCTCCAAACCGTTCAACATCCATGCAACACTATAGAAAGGAAGAGGCTGTCATTGAATCTGAGGAGGAGGTAACTCAAAATCCCCCTGTTGTTGCTGAGAATCCAATGTAGGAAAGGGATACTGGTAAGCAACCTACACTGGAAGAAGATCGGCATGCAAAACCATTAGAGCCAGCCAGCTTTTCCAAATCAACATGAAGGCGGACAAGGACTACCACCGGTTGGAGGTGGGTCATTGTTGATCTCGATGAATATCCGGAGGAAATGTAGCAATGAATCGGAGAGTTCGATAGAGAGGAGGAGCAAAAGCTGGAGGAAGCAGTCGACACATCTACAGCTCCGCTAGAGCCTCAAGTAACTTTTCCTCCCTCTTCTCTCTCATCTATGTCTCTGGTCTCTTCTTCATCTACCCTTGCTCTTTCATTTGCGCTAGTTCTCTCTACCATTGGATTTCCTGAGCAGTCCAATCCAACCCCTCTTGGTTTCCCACATTCATCCTCCACCTTCCATCTTATGCTTGGAATGCAATTTGGTGTAAGTACCGGGCTGATGGGCCAAAAACTTTTATCTTCGAGGCCCAACGCTACAGTTGGCACATCTTCAGTCTTTCCCTAGACTTCACTATCATCCCCTCCGAGCAACCAATTCATACCGTCATTTTCCCCTGCTATTATAACATGACCCAAAAAGACTTCTAATGTGTTAGATGTGCTATCTTTCCCGCTAGTCATCCCTTAGGAGTATCCTTTTGCTGGCGGACTGGGTATCCCTGCCCAGGAATATTTATCACAGGTTGATGCAAATAAGAGCGCCTGCGCCAACCGGATCAACAAAAGAAGACAAAAGGATGCAACCCGGTAGGATGAGCCCCATTTGCAAACTATATTCAATGAAAGTCAGAATTTCTTGATCTTTGCAAAAATCACTCCTAATGTGGTCAAGGCAGTAGGTGAGATGTTGCCGAGTGCTTATTTTGTGAATGCTATCGGGTTAGATTTTTAGCAAGCCCGCCCACAGGATAAAGTTGAGATAATGGAGGAGACCCAAAAAATAGTGAGCGCTGATTTTCTTAAGCTCAACCGGTAGGCGAAGAAGAAGGATGACCAGATAGCGAAGCTCAAGGGCAAAGTCGACATCTAGGTAAACAAGTTCAAATCCCAAGAGAATGAAATACAATGACTTGAGAAGGAAAGGAGTGCCTTTGAAAGTAAGATCAAGGAATTGCAGGATTTGAGCATGGGGATTGTTCCGAGACTCCAACAAGAGGTCGAGCAGAGCTAGGAAAACAAGGAGAAACTTCGAACTAAATCTGACTTGCTAACTGAGGGAATGAAGGAGCTCCGGTAGAACACCACTGTCAAAATCACTGAAATTATTTCCAATATGGAATTGGAAATTCAAAAGACTAAGCAGGCCGAATTGGCCCTGGCGGAAAGGGAAAAAGAAGTTTCCACTCTAAAGGACCAGCTGGCGGTGCTGGACAAAAAGTTGTCTAAGTTAAAGGCAAGTCTAAGTAGTAGAGAGACATAATTGGCCACCCGAAGGACCCAACCCCTTGTGCCCCGGATGAGCTCGTTGGAAATTGCCAAGGATTTATATGAGTCATACTGGGATAAGGTGAAGGCATTGTGCCTTACTCTTCAGCCCACCTTGAAATTTATGGCGCAAGTGGCTAGCCTCTACGGAACAGTGAGTGAATCGATACAGTAGGTTCAGGAATTAACTTCTGACAAGGTTCCAGAGGCTAGAATTTTATTAGGTAAATTGTATACTGCTTTAGATGAAGTATTAAGTGGCATCAATGATCGAATGACAGCAGCTTTGGGTGCGAGTAGCCTCATCTCCATGCATGAGGCCGTTCAACAGGTAGCAGATTGCAGAGCTTGGTTAAACCAAGTTACCAGCGACATGCAAGCAAAGTTTTCCCACTTGACTCAAAGAGGCCTCCCTTCGCCTTTCATTGCAGACTAGGTAGTAGTGGGCATGGAGCATATTGTTGCAATGATCAAAGAGAAGAAGCATGACCTTTCTGTCTTCCAGACGTTTGATTAATCCCCGACTACCAAAGAAATCAAGGGAATCGTATATCACCTAGAGCAGCTTTTCTTCCAATTGGAATTGGAAACAAAAGTATCAGGAAGATTACCCTTTAAAGCAATTATTGATCTTAGGCTGGCTCACAAGCATTTGTGAACTCTCTATGTGCCATCAAATGAAGTATGGACCAATCTATAGGCCGCCCTCTCAAGGTTGTGAGCATTTCGATGCTGAACCAAAGTTTATGAGGTTCTCCTTTCCGCGAGTGAAAAGCCCCTATGATTCACCAAACTGTTCAACAAAAACTGCCGAATCCTTTGCAGTTTTATATTTACCTTCGTGGTTGTGCCTTATTTTTCAAATGCTCACTGACCTCGGAGCTCTCCATGTGGCTTCCTTGTGAAGCTTTTCACTTTTCCTTTGCGTCGCTTTTCGGCATTCTCCGTCTGTGTTCTACATGGCTCACTCTAGCTATTTTTGAAGTTGGGCCCACCTCGTACTTTATTTCTCTCGGAGCTCTCCACATGGCCCTCTCTCGAGGCTTTCTGCTAGGCACCTTTTTGACTTTCTGTCGAGCTCCGTCTGGGTGACACGTGGTGATTTTGTTTCTACGCCAGTTACCTTGGGAATGCCGCCATACCTTTTTGGTACTCTCCTACTGTTGCATTTCTTGCTATGGTGTCACGTGTTCCCTACTGCTGCTGTGTGGTTTTTCGTTATATGTTGTGGCTTCGTTGGTATGTTGCTGATCGATTGATGTTTGCTATGGTGGCTCGAGAGATCTGGGTCATTGGTCGCTGTGCATGTTTTTCTTTTCTCTTTTGGCATCTTCAGGTGGTTGGCTGGTCATTAAATATAGTCATGTTTCTTTTATTTGTTGTTGGTTAAGTTTTGCAAAAACTCCCGAGCATTGGGAAGAAGGCCTTTGTAATTTCTTTATTGAATTTGAAGATTCAAGACTGTGCCAAATAATTTCAGCCTTTCTGTTTATTCATGCATTTAATGAAACTGTTGTTCTGTACCGTTATTTTGTTTTATTTCATGAATGCCTGTTCTTCAGCTTTCTATGATTTTTCCATAACTCAATAAATATAGATCATGTTTATTTCAACTCTTCTCTATTAGCTCAGGGTTATATGGAGATTATGCTATGCAAAAGTGGAAGGTATTCTTGTGATTTAAGTGCTTTTGAGAAAATTATCTTAATTAATAGCAATTTAATGGATCGGGCCTTTGCATTCTGCATTGTTCTCTAGTAAAGTTGTCTAAAGACTTTGGCGCATCGCCTGTAGTGTAAATTTTACATTCCTGCAATCTCCCTTAGCTTTTAATTCACCCACTAAATGAAGATTCAGCTTCAGTAAAATCCCGGAGGTCACTTAGCTAGCGTACAATGTCCCCCATTAGCTAAGTTTCCCATAAGACTGTTGCTACATGCAAAATACTATGTCAACATTTACAATGATGCAAGTATATTGGGGGAGAAGAATAGCTATTAGACCATGTTGGAGGTAGTTTCCAACTTTTTAGAGATGCTTTTATAAGTTTTTGTTAAGGAAGTCAACATACCTCACCTTGTATGCCTAGTTGAAGTGTATGAGGATATTTTGAAGGAGTCGATTCAGGACATGCTTTTACAATACCCCAAGAAGTAGTTTCTATTTAATTGTAAGCAGACTTATGCCCTATACTCTCTCCATGTTATTTGTACTCTCTAAGATATATAAGATACAAGACTTGTAATATAATCTATGTGATTATCAAGAGAAAAGAACTATAATAGAATATGTATGAATTATTATACAACCTTTTTGAGCAATAAAACACTAATTTATTTTATCCTGCATTATATTTTTGTGTTCTTTTATTGAATATATTGAAGCATTGACTTGTTAAACATTATTTACCTTGTAACACCAATTCATATTTGAACCTAGATGCAAAATAATGATATCAAGTTTTCACAATCTATTTTGTTAGTTTTTAACCCATTTATGGATTCGATTAAATGTAACATGTTTTACATCAACATTTCAGATCACACTTTATGATACATCATTAGGACGATAACATAGAGCTCAAGGAAAAAATTGATGTCAATTTTTTTCGGTTGCATAATATTTTTATCTTAAATCTCTTTACTATCATCCTAATGATGGATCATAGAGTCTGATCCAAAAATTTGGTACAAAAATCTATGCAAAATATTTAAGTTTTATGCATGAAGCTTATCAGTTATTTAAAATCATATATGTAGAGCTTATTTTAGACTTAATTATATTTTTATGTTGTTTTTTTCAATGAATGAAGAATTAACTTGTTAAACACTATTTTCCATGTAACTTCACTTCATATTTGAACCTTTAAAAAAGAATAATATCAAGTTTTCATAATCCATGTTGTTTATTTTTTAACCTATTTTTGGATTCGATTATTTAACATGTTTTTGCATCAGCATTTTAGATCACACTTTGTCATACATCATTAGGATGATAGTAGAGAGCTCAAGGAAAAAATTGATGCAAAAATGTTTCCATTGCATTATATTATTTTTCTTTTAAAGCTCTCTACCACCATCCTAATGATGGATCATGGAGTGTGATCCGAAAAGTTAATGTAAAAACCTATGCAAAAAAACAAAGTGTTATGCATGAAACTTATCATTGATTTAAAATCATATCATGTATGTAGAATTGATATAGATGTTTTCTAAACTCATTTTGGTGGATCACTGCTTCTTTTTTTTTTTGTTTAAAATTCTCACTCTTTTCTCATGTTAAATTAAAACAAACTAGGATTAGTTTTAGTCTTAGGAAAGGCTAGTAGAAAGGTAACCAACCCTTCATTTGGAGGTTGATCTCAAGTTTCAAGTCCCAAAACTTGAAAAATCATCCAATATATAATTGAATATTTGTGTTGACTTCTCAATTAGTGTGCATGTTCATATTGATGACAATTACATATTTTATTTTGTTTGAAGCTAGGTATATCCCTTTGTAAAAATAATATAAATAGGGATGTATAAGAGACATATTTTTTTTTAAATTGTAGTTGGTTCTATGTCAACTATTCACATACAATGTATCTCACCTTGAATAAATCCAATAACTTGAATAGTTTTTCAATTCTAGTACCCTCTCAAAAAAAATGATGAACCCCATAGCATTTCCCCATTAAGACAATGCTTGTTTCTAAGAAAATATTCAGAGAGAAAATCTATCGACAAATAACTATTGTTCATTGTCATCTTCAATAGAAGTCATGGAAATTTATATTTGAATCTAGGCTTGAAAGGGACCTCCAAAGTGCAATATGAATAATATAAACTACTTTAAAAAATGTTATAAAAAATAGATTAACTTATGTAAACTTGGGAATATTTTTGAATTTGACTATATAAGTCACATATTTGTTAGGTTTTGTAGATTGCATTGCTTTTAAGAAAATTCGATTAATAAAACTATAAAAATGCACTATTTTTCACAATATTCTAAAAAATAGGAAATGAATTATTTAGAGTTTGCTAGTTCTATGTGTCAAAATCCTAAAGAAGATTAATTTATAATTAGCATGGTCACATTCTTTGAAAAATAGATTTTTTATCAGCATGCATATTGATTGATAGAGATATGGAACAAATCTCATCTCTCTATGACTTATTACTCTTTCTACAACAATTAAATAAATTACATGACACAAAACAATAAAAGTAAAAATACCCACTCTAGTGTAAATTTAAACTAAAGAAAAAAACTAAGAGTATAATGAGAAGTATAATTTTAGGCCTTTTAACAATAGAAATACCACCTTTTAGGAGATGAAGAACAAGGATATGGGACCTATTTCACTTTTTTTTCATTGAAGGAAACCCTAGAGATCTCAATCCAATGATAGAATGAGAGACAAAGATTTGATAAAGGTTGTCCCAAGGTATGATTAGAGACTACAAGGGGGTTCACCACCAAGCTAGGGCTTGGAAAGACTAGTAACATGAAGATATAATTATGAAACTTAATGATATGCAAGGCTCCAATAAATGACCTAGAAATGAATGTAAAATAGAACAAGAAATTTAGAAATTAGAGAGGTGCACCTAGAAAACTGTAACAACTCGGAATCAAAACTAGAATTTTGAAAATGTTAAATTTGATGTACATTGGGACTCATATGCTAGTCTACACATATCAATCCCAAATTAGGGTTTTTGGGTTGAAATAGGAATCTAGTGATGACAAGTCTGGATCTTTAAAAATCTGCAAAAGCGACTATATTGGAACTCATATGCCAGAAGTGGCAGATCAGTCCTGCTTGGCTTTTTCAGAGTATCAACCTCTAAATCTGCTCTTCAATCTCTAATCTATCTCCTCAACTTGATTTCTAGATTTGAAATGTCAAATTCTTCTCTATATATTTCTTTTAGTTATCTTATAAATAATGTGACAATTTTGACAACTTTGCACACTTAACAACTTCTTTCCAAGCTTGCTCATTAATGTGTCTTCAACCTAGATATGTAAATCACACACTAAAGTGAGGGAAAAATGTTGTTTTGTTAGTAGAAAGGGGTTTTCCTTGGTCAAACCCCGTTTAGGTAGTCAAACCTTGAAATGAAATGAAATGGAAGGGAGAAATAACAAATGAACAAAATGATATGTTGCAACTCACCAAACCCTAGAAACAAAGTGTTGCAAACATGTATGAGATGGTGAGCATGAATGTGGATCTTTAATCTTCCTTAAATGTGGTAGATCTTGACTTTAATTCTTGCTTGAATCATAAAACCCTACATCACAAATGTTAGCTCAAAAACAAACATGATGTATGATAACTTTGACATGATGCTTGATGCTTGAATAATGATCTAAAACAATTGATAATTAGCTCTTGAAGGCTCTTGAATGCTCTTGTAAAATATTGTATGCTCTTGTGAACTCAAATTTTCTATAATGCATGAATACTTAAGTTTCTAGGAGAAAAATGAGTGAAATAACCTTGTATTTATACTTTTTTATGCTAAATTTCTTGAAATTACAACACTACAAGCTGAAATCAGATCTAGGAGAATAAAATCCAACCAAGCTAACTAGGATTCTTATACCAGTTGTGGTGTATGAGTCCCATTAGGCTAAGCTTGGGACACATTTTTTCAAGAAATGGTTAGTTTAATGTGAAATCTAGATCGAGGCCCTAAAACTTAGGTGGGACCCATACACTCAATGTGGTGTATGAGTCCCAAATTACTAAATTTGGGCCATACAATCCAAAAACACATGAATTATAATTGAATGTTGTTGAATGCCACTATTAATCTCAGAAAGATGCATTAATTAAGGCTTATGGATGAAAAATAAGGCCAATTAAATCATAAAGAAGCCCAATTAATTAATAAAACCCTAGATTAGTGGTAAAGTGTAAAGGTATACTTTACAACACCCTAAATAGGGTACAACTAGGTCCACTTACTTTACAAGTGCACAAAACCTAATGTGAATGTGTTAAACACATTACAACACTAAATAACAAGCCAAAGTTATTATAGCTTAATTTAACAGGGAGGGCCCAAAAAAGTGCAAAAAATATAGAGAGATATATTTTTTGTCATTACATTTATGCCCCAATTTAGTGAGAGGAGGAAATTTCTTCGAACTCACACTAAAGTAGACAAAATCACATCAAGAGGGGTAAAAGTTTACCAATGCTAGTGAGATAGGATGGCAATGATCAAGAGGGGTGATCAAGATCCTATGGAAAACCAACATAAGAACAAAATAAATCACATGAAAATGATATAATGAGCAACAACAAGGCACGATCATACACTACCAAAGACATAAAGAAAAGAAATATAAAAAAAAGGGGTTCATCAAGCTTCAATCGTTTATCTTGCATGTTGTGGATTAAATCTAAGATATTTTCAAAAATTGCACGCTCACTTTGAGGAAATGAAACTTTAGGTTGTCAACTAGGTGAGTATCCAAAAGGGTGAGACACATACACATGCAATAGGTATGCACCCAGAAGAAAGTGGCTAGGTGAAAGTCACACCTACGTTTAGCTTCCTGTACAACCAAATGAAAGCTATACCTCCCGATAACTTTGATAAGGGGCCACACCACAATGAAATTTGAGCTTCATGAGGCAAGAAAAAATTTGTATGCTTGAGACTCATGAACAAACAAGATGGCTATATAGGAAAGAAAAGTGTGTTATGCAAGGTGGCCATATAATAAAAAATACAAAATAGTGTAAGGTATGTTCAAAGGATTTTTTATTAGTTCATGTAAGGTCTTAAATTAGGAAACATTATTCCTAATGTATTCAAGAGAGGACCAATCAAAGAATATAAAACTCACAAATTAGGGGATACAGTGTGTTGCATCAAGCCACTAAGAGAAATATAATATGCTAAGGGAGATCACGCTCTTGAGGGACATCACACCTAATGACACCACAATGTACAAGACACATTGCATGAAGTAAGAAGACTACACAATGAAATGTGAAATACAAAATAATAATGCCAATAAATGCCCCCACTTTATAGAAATTTCTAAACACCATGCTGTGAGAAATTACTTTAAAGTATAAAATGATAAATTATAACAATAAAGAGGACATGAGAGCTTCCTTGGAAATCCCTATGCCAAGCCATATGTTTCTAAATAAAGCTACATCATGAAAAAGGGAGGGGTTTCCCCTGAGATAAAACTCCAAACACATGAGGGATCCATGGATTTGGGGTTAGTATGTCTTTGCTAGAATGTTATTAGAGATATTGTAACTGTCATCATTCCCCAAATACTCACGAAACAAGAGGAATGACACAAAGAGAGGAAAAAAAAAGAAAAACCTTTTGGGTCAACATCGAAGAAACCTAAATTTCTTGATGCCTTGCATCATCCCCAAAAGGAAAACAAAATGCAAATGAAAAGATAAAGATAAATCTTAATGACATAGAGAAGAATGTATGTACAAATAGAGGAATATCTCAAAAGAAGGGAGATACAACAAATAGAATAGTATGGGGGATCACATTATGAACATGCAATCACACAAAGAACATACAAAAGAAAATAAAAGTAAGAATCTAGTAAGGAAAATCAGAATGAATATATTAGTAGGTCATCTTCATCCTAACCATGTTCATCATACATGGAAGGTAGACAACTAGCCAAAGGGACAATGAAAAATGCATTACGAGGACAAGGCTATCTAATTCTCACCCCCCACTGAGTGCAAGACAAGAATGAGTTGAGGTGTGTGATGAGAAGGGGCTCCTTACATCTTGAAAAGATTCACAACAAATGTATAACATGTAATAGTGAGGATGTGATGGTCCTATAACTATTACATGACAAGGAGAGAAAATACATGCTTTAAGGAACTATTTCTATGATATCAAGCTTTTTAAATATTTGGTGTCAAGAATGACACTCATCGGTACTATGTCCAAGAACCTGATGATATCGACAGTGTGATGTGTTTGTATTCTTAGGATTTGGAGATCAATAGTCTCTTATGGGTGGTAATGTAATCAGTCCTCAATGTAGAAGTATTTTTAAATTCCTTTCAATTCCAATTGGTTGATAAGGGAATTGTAGTTTCCTTAGTTTTTAAGGCCTTCATTGCTTGCTAAATTCACCAATTTCATGAGTTGAATTTCGAGGAGGAGGACCTAAGATGATCCTATCATCCTTATAATCATTGTGTGTCATTGGTTTTTCTTTAGGAAGGAGGAAACTTATGTCAAGAGGAGGATCTTGATATATTTAACCCATTGATATCTTCAGTTGGTATCCACTCTAAGAGTTTATGAATTTCATGTTCACTTGTTGTATCACATCCTTGTATTCTTAAGATCATGAATCCTTTTCCATATGTCTCTTCTAGGTTGATAGGCGTGTTGGTTACTTTGTTAACATAGGATGGTTGAATGTTTTCTTGATTAGAGGAACTAGGTTCACTTGTTGTAAGGAACTCAGTCTCAACTTGTATCTCAATTTTATGATGTAGGTAACCAAACATCTCAAGTGGTGGGATGATAGGGGGTGTTGTTTGTTTCATGGATGGATAAAAGGATGCATTAGTCTCAAGGTTGTTAGGGAAATAGTGTAAAAATTTCTTCATGTTGTCATCATCTTCTCCAATGATGTCAACATCACGAGGAGGACATGCATTAGGAGTTGAGTGAGCATGTGTAAGTTCAATTTCATTAGGGTCATTTTCAAAAGCACAACTTGACACATCCACTAAGTATTTCATGGACATCCACAACTTACCAAAGCACATATCCATGATGAAATGCAATGCAAGAATTTAGAATAAAAGGTATAAATGTAATTTTGAGATTACACAATGTACATAATGAACCAAATGAAGCTAGATGCAATGAAATGAATGAAACATAAATTCTTCTAACTAAAACAAATAACTAACAATAACAAACAAAAACACAAAAACAAAGTTTTTAATGGTAGAAAATGTAGTTTAAAATTTGAAATGGGACTAAATTTCCCAAAGAGGCATATGAGTCCCAATCAAGGATTTTCAATGATTTGAATGATAAATAATAGTGACCACAAAATACCCAAAAATCAAGCAAAACAACTTGTACTAAGAATAAATCGCCTACGGGGGTGTATGAGTCCTAGATTAGGGTTTTTACACCCTTTTTAGCAAATTCTATGTGAATGTTATGTTTCTTTTTTGGATGATGTCTAAAATAAGTGTAAATGTATATTTTAAGTCAATTTTAGTGATGCAAGAGGTAAAAATGCAACCTGTATGCACTTTTACTAATGCAATATTTTGAAACCCTAGATGCAAATTAACTAATGTAAAACCTAATGCAATGTTAATGCAAGATAGATCTAGGATTATAATTCACTCCAAATAAGAAATAAGGTGTTCTAAATGCAAGTTCACCAAAATGTAACAATGAAAATAGGGTGCCCCACTTTTTAGGAGATGAAGCACAACGATAGGGGACCTATTTCACTTCTGTTTCATTTAAGGAAACCCTAGATATCTCAATCCAATGATAGAATAAGAGAGAGAGATCTACTAAAGGTTGTCCTAGGGTATGATTACAGACTACAAGGGGGTTCACCACCAAGCTAGGGCTTGGAAAGAATAGTAACATGAAAGATATAATTATTAAACTAAATGATATGCAAGCCTCCAATAAATGACCTAGAAACGACTGTAAAACAAAATAGGAAATTGAGAAATCAGAGAGGTGCACTTGGAAAACTATAACATATCATAATAAACTTTGAAATGTTGAAAATTCTAAATTTAAGGTACACTAGAACTCATAAACTAGGTTGGTTGTATCAGTCCTAGATTAGGGTTTCTAGGTTGAAACAAGAATCTCATGATGACAAGTCTGGATCTTTAGAAATCTAGAAAAGTGACTATATTGGGAATCATACGCCAGAAGTGGTTTATCAATCCTACTTGGATTTTTCAAAGTATCAAGGTCTAAATCTACTCTTCGATCTCTTCTCTCTCTCCTCAACTTGATTTTTGGATCTGAAATGTCAAATTCTTCTTTGTAGATGTTTTTTAGTGATCTTGTAAACAAGGTGACAATTTTTAGAACTTTGCACACTTGAGAACTTCTTTCATATCTTGATCTTCAATGTTTCTTCAACCTAGATCTGAAAATCACACACTAAAGAGAGGTAAAAATGTTGTTTTGTTAGTAGAAAGGGATTTGCCTTGGTCAAATCATATTTAGGTAATTAAACCTTAAAATGAAATGAAATGGAACCGAGGAATGCTGAATGAAAAAAATATGTTGCAGCTGAACAAACCCTAGAAACAAAGTGATTCAAACATGTATGAGATGGATAGCATGAATGTGGATATTGAATCTTGCTTGAATGTGGTAGATCTTGACTTGAATTGTTGCTTGAATCATAAAGCCCTACATCACAAATGTAAGCTCAAAAATAAACATGATGCATGATGACTTTGACATGATGCTTGATGTTTGAATAATGCTCTAAAACACTTGATAATCAGCTCTTGAAGGATATTGAATTCTATTGTAAACTCTTGTATGATCTTGTGAACTCAAATTTTCTATAATTCATGAATACATAAGTTGCTAGGAGAAAAGGAGTGAAATAACCTTGTATTTATACTTGTTTATGCCAAATTTATCAAAATTACAACACTACAAGCCGACATCAGATCTAGGAGAATACAATCCTACCAAGAATTTGAATTTAATTTAGGTCTAAGCTAAGTGGGAACCATATGCTAGTTTTGGCATATAAGTCCCATTAGGCTAAGCTTGGGACACATTTTTGAAGAAATGCAAGTAGTTTAATGTGAAATCCAAATTGAGGCCCCAAAACATCAGTGGGACCCATACGCCCAAGGTGGCGTATGAGTCCTAGATTAGTAAATCTGGGCCATACAATCCAAAAACACATGAATTATGATTGAATTTTTATGAATGTTAGGATTAATCTTGGAAAGATGCATTAATTAAGGCTTGTGGATGCAAAATAAGGCCAATTAAAGCATAAAAAAGCCCAATTAATCATTAAAACCCTAGATTAGTGTGAAAGTGTAAAGGTACACTTTACAAGACCCTAAATAAGGTACAATTAGGTCTAATTAGTTTACAAGGGTCCAAGACTTAATGTGAATGTGTTAAACACATTACAACACTAAATCAAGGAAACATTTAAGTTCATTTAACAAAGAGGTCCCAAATAAGTGTGAAAAATATAGAGGGATACATTTTTTGTCATTACAGGCCTTAACAACATAATATATAGTGGGAATCCAATATTAATTTGTGATCTATATCATATGATAACAAGAAAAAAGAGACCAAATATTATAGTGGGATATACATAGACTAGCAAACCAAATAATGTTAGAGTGAATAATTTATCTATTCACTATAACTTAAGTGTACTTAGGTTGATGAGGTTAGACAACATCTTGTCTAACTGAATGTGCAAATTTTTAGGCCTCTATAGGTTACCTAGTATTTTGGTAAACATCATGTGCATACCTTTTGAGGTTGGAAGACTTTCCATCTCACCTCAAGGGTCACTTTTGTAGTCATTCAATACTTGTCACCAAGGTTGATGGCTTGGTCAAATAGGTTGTTGGTTTGCACATTCTAAGTGATCAAAAGGTTGACACCTACAAGATACTTGTCTACTTATTTGTGCCACATCATGGGGAACTTATCAATGTATACATGATAGATGGATTTCCTCTTCCTTGCCTATATATGCAAGGTCATATTGTATATTTTAATCAACTCTTCTATCAATCTCTTTGATAATGGAAAATAGGCTCATTGTGTGCAAGTGTTTTTGTGGAATTTTTAGTTATTTTCTATTATGATATTTTTAAAAATACTAACATGGTATTAGAGCCATACATGCAAAACCCTTTCCAAAAATTGGCATCAAGTCTAGTTTAGAGTTCCATACATTTTGATCTACATGTAAAAGTGATTTGAATAGCGTGAGCCATGGAAAGTTTCTCAACTTGCTCCTACCTTAGCATGGGAGAAAATGTTTTGAAAGTCTAGAAAGGTTGTGAGCACTTCCACATCAGCCATTGACCTCAATTATTTTTTCTTGTGTTATAATTTCTTCCTAGTTGATCTACTCAACTACTGTACCCTCCTGAATTCACCCAAGTCTACTATCAATTCCAACATAATTCTTTTAGTGCAATTTGCATGCTATTCTTGAAGAGAGCATATGACTCATATAATCCTCCATCATCACTTCACACAAGGTATAAGGGGTATCAAGTTTTTAGTCATAAAAATTATATTTCTATTTGCTGGAATATTTCACAAAAGAGTTTTGGTAATTAAAGTATAGAAGTAGCATGGATTTTACATCTATTTTTGGCATCTACTTTAGTAAATTCCATCTCTCATGTAGTCTCCCTTGCATGTCTTATATGCCAACATTTGCATCAATTTGCATTGAGGATTTGAGAGCGACTTGCAAAAAATCTCTATGCTTGTAGCCTTAACAAAGCAGTATGTTGGAACACATTTGTTATTGTGCCAAAATATTGGCCTACTAATGTCTGATACAAATGCTAGAGATAAATGGATCCACATGGAGTAGTTAGTCCATGTCCCAAATTTTAAGGGAGATAGTGGTGATTATTCCAACAATCCACCCTCAACGTCACTTGCGGGGATTCATGCCCACAACCACGACTCTAATACCATTTGTTGGAACATGTTTACCATTGCACCAAAATATCAACACTAGATATAAACACCAAAGATAAACAAATCAACATGAGGCAATTAGTCCATGTCTTGAATTTGAAGGGAGATGCTAACGATTAGTCCAACACAATAGCATTCCATGTGAAACACCCTTCCATAACCCTCACATGACCCATTTTCTCACCATTGTTGCTGGAATCAGTGATCAGAAAAAAGGTACCCAAATTTGAACATGGTCGAGGTCTAGTGCAAAAATCCAATCTAAACAAGGTGCAACAAAATTTGAATTGGGGGGATAAAAATCTGGGAGGAGGAGTGAATTATTTTTGAAGTAGATGAGTAGGTAAATGAAAGGTAAATGAGCTATGGGATAGTGTATCTCTATCACTTGCACATCAACCAAGTCTAAAAAGAATCTCTCTCCATCGACATCCACTTGTTATGGAGCACTCAAATTTGGTGGTTTAATTTCTCTTTACCATACACCCTAATCATAAGCATGTATTTATTTTATTTTTTTAATCATCAAATTTGTATTAATAGTCAAATTTTGTAAGGAAAGATAATTTTTTGCAATAATTGACAAAGTGTTGTAGGGAGGGTCATTTCTTGAATAATGGGGGTTTTGATTTTCTATTTTTGTTATTTTCTTGAGGTTTGAAAGGCATGCTCATATATGTATTCTTTTTTATCTCAAGAAATAAACTTGGAAGGACTCAAAACAACAAATAAGTTTATAAATGCATTCATATAAAGTGCCATAACAACTAAATGTGTGTTCCTTAGGGAGTGAATTTTGTAATTACACTAAATTATAAAGTGTAATGGGGTTGTGTAGTGCTCTGATTTTCCATCAGATCAATGGATGCTCAAGATTTTAGTGTCATGTGTGTGTACCATGATTTTCCATCACAACAATGGATCCTCGTGATTCTTTCCCCATGCATGTGTGCCTCAATTCACATCATTTTTCAATTTCTTGTACATATTTTGGACCTAATTCTAGGTCTAAATTCCTATGCACACATTGTGCCCAATTTTAGTTAGTCTTCTTATACCTCTTCTTTTCAGCGTTAAGGAGGGACTATAACAATGTTATGTTAATTCTTCTTTTTGTGGAGCAATGGGAAAACCTTCTATCTTATCTCTCATATGGGGGATTATTCCAGTGGATCATATTTTGTGAGATTCAAGTACTCCAAAATCACAGTATTATTTGTATATTCAACTTCACAAAGTTTGATTGCCTTTGATTATTCATGGTTGAGTTGTATTCCATATCTTCACTCATGTAGTGTTTTGTATCTCTTATATTGATCTACATTTCTTGGAGGTCATTGATTCTAGAAAACACTAGCTCATCTTCAATAGAGTTTACAACTTCAACATGCTTCAAGAGTTCTTCAACATCATGTTCCTATCTAAACATGGGACATTTTTTGAAGAGGTCTTATCCTTCTCTTTCTATTTTTTGGAGAGGGTTTTTGTTCTCGTTGGGTTTTCTCTTTTTCTCCATTTGTTAGAGATCATCATTGTACATGGATATCTCAATAGGACTCATAGTTGAGACCGATTTATATCTATTTATTTTGAACTTTTGTGATCTCCCCAAGTATCACTTAAGGGTAGGTGTTAGAGTGAATACAATTTATCTATTCACTATAGCTTAAGTGTATTTAGGTCGATGAGGTTATGCAACATCTTATCAAACTGAATGTGTAACCTTTTAGGCCTCTAGAGGTTATCTATTTGTTTGGTAACATCATGTGCATACCATTTGAGGTTGAAAGATTTTCCAACTCAACTCAAAGGTCACTTTTGTAGTCATTCAACACTTGTCACCAAGGCAAGATGACTTGGTCAAATAGGTTGTTGGTTTTCACATTCCAAGTGATCCAAAGGTTGAAACCTATGGTAAATTTATCTACGTAGTTGTGCCACATCATGGGGCACTTGTCAATCCACATGATAGGTGGATTATCTATTCCTTTCCTATATGCAAGGTCATATTGTCCATTTTAATCATCTCTTTTATTAGTCTCTTTGATAATGTAAATTAGACTCATTATGTGCAAGTGCTTTTGTGGAAGTTTCAAGTTTCTTCTATTATGGTCTTGTTAGAAATTCTAACAAGCTATATATATATATATATATATGAAAAATATTGCATACTTTTTCCTTATTTGTTCTTATCTAGAAGAAAGTAGAATTTAGTACACTTTCGCCTATGAATACACCACGACCAAATCAAACTCACTTATCAAAATTCTGGTTTAGAATGAACAATACAAACACATAATTGATTCATATTATTTAAAAATAATTATTCAGTCACTCAAGAAGTTGGGTGAAAATATTTTTCTAGATTTTGTTTAAGATATTTTTAAGAAAGATTGTATATATCTTTTCAATAAAATGAATATTGATTGGATTTGTTTTATGCCATATCTTAATGCATATATTTACATATCCTTTTACTTTTATATGTCTTTTCAAATCATGATATACACAACAACATTCAATGTCATTCAAGACATTAATACAATTGAAATTTAACCAAAAGAATTTAATGCATTATAAATCCAACAAAAAAGTTATATGTAGATTTTAGAGAGGTTGATAAATTCAAATGGACAAAATGATTGCAAATTGTTTCATTGTAGTTAGAACTAGCTATGGCACCTTGTGCAATGGGTACACTGGAGAGGTGTGGAAGGTCAATTAGGAAGAAAATGATTTATTTTTTGCACACATTTGTGTAGTAAATGAGATCAATTGGTAGGTCATTTAAAAAATGATTTTAATATTATTTTTAATTTAATTTAATTTTTTATTATAAAATAATATTATTATATTTATTTTTTAAATTCTATGTATCAACTATTATATTATTATATAAATATTTATTATTTATGTCATTATTTTATGTATTTATTATTTTATTATTATATTATTATATTATATCTATTATTTATGTATTAACTATTATTTTAAGTTTAATATTTTTATATAATAGAGCATTATATATTATAAACGAAATTATTTATTGTATATTTAAAATTAAGTAGTTATTATATTTTATAAGGGAATGGATGTCACAATGTTAAAACCTAAATGTGCTCGTTATTAGGACAATTTAATGTATATTTCCCAACATAAAAGAACATACAATATAAGACATAAACTATTGATGACTAATAAGATCAACAAGGCCACAAGGGGTGAGGTCTTACACAATATCACATAGAATTATTATTTGAAACATCATATTATTCAATGTATCAACTTAGACCAACATATGCACTTAGAGATGAAATATAACATCATCTCTTGGTTCCTCTTTGTCTTTCCTCGTTCAAAATTGTCAAATCATAATCCAAGGGTTCGACCACATGAGAAGACCATTGCCTAAAAAACTTTCAAAAGTTTTTATCAACACTATTTATTTTTTAGATACAAATTCCATGCAATGAAGTGAATAGATTGTAGATATTTAGATGGGAACAATTTATTTTCACATAAATAGCTCATTTTCATAAATAGAGTGTACTTATGCAATTATTGAGATCAGATCCACAAAAGTAGAGATGACCTAAAATATAAGGTAGTTCAAAAAACTATTTATTTGAACTTATTACCTTTAGATGTAATTTCATATTTATAATTTTTAATCACAAATATAATATGCAAAAAAATCTAAAATGACTCGTTAAACTACTAAACATTTTATTATTAAAAATACTTATATATTAATTATTAGCTTGAACTATTTAATCTAAGATTAATAAATTATATTAAATTTAATTTATTTTACATAATTTTAATAAGATATTAAATTTTATATCTTTAACCTGATTTTCCTATTTCCTTTCATTTAAAACTCTTCCAAAATAAAAAATTAAATTAAATAAAAATAAAAATTAAAACACTTTAATTAAGAAAAAATTTAAACTTGTATTTACTTCTTTAAATGGTTAATTAAGGGGCATTCATACCCATCATATTAATAAGAAGATAGCATGATCTAAGCCAAAATTTGCATGGACGTAGGGATTCCATTAGAATAAGCGATCATATACCCATTAGTGGAAAGGTAAGGTGAAAGACCCTTGTCTCATGTTCGACTCTATAAAAAATTATACTAAAAATCAACTTTATCTTTTGCTTAATTGGGAGTGCCTTAAAAATAATTACCTCCACCAAAATTTCACATCACATGTTGCTCAGAGTTCATGTTGTCATTTTAAAATATTTTTCGGCTAGCTATTCTCACTATTTTCATTGTATTTGTGTGTGATAGGACAAGCAGTCTGTCAAACGTACAAAGGCTTCCACAATATAGAAGCATTTTCTATTGCAAGATTTTAAATGGGAAATTTAAGGATAAAATAATGATGAACGATGAGGTGGAGTTGGGACATGCCGGCTAACCTGTAGTAATGACAAAACTTGTGATGAGAAAAATAAATAGACAAGATCTTTGCAATCGTCTTGCATTGATATGGATGTCAGGACAACCATCAAGGGAAAGGATGTCGTAATGTTAAAACCTAAATGGTTTTTAATTTTCATTTTAATAAACATGCTCTAAAACCCTTTTTGAAACCTTATTTTTAGGCTGTAGCTCACCAAAAATACTAGCAAGGAAGAATTTGGAGGAGCGGAAACCAATAGCGGTGGGGAAAGTAGAAAAAACGGAGAAAAACAATCGGAAAAATGGTGAGAAACAGTTGTAAAATGGAGAAAAATGATGGATGGTTGAGATTCATTTCATTGTCAACCAAGGTTTCTCATTTCTTTTCAATCGTCTGTAAGAAAAATGAACTTGTGAAGCTCAAATAAGGAAATGCCTTCGGTTTAATTAACTTTCAAATTAATTTATTTTTCCACCTCATAATCTTATGATATTTGCAATAGTAGTCTTTGTTATTCAAAACATTAATAAAGTTGACAACTCAACCAGAAAATTCAATGCATTGCAAATTTTAAAACAAAAAATTCAACAATTTTATTGTTGCAAGGAGTGTTTCCAAAATCAGCCAAACAAAAGATATAACAAACATTTTCAAATCTATTTAATAAGGACTAGAATTTTTAGACTTAAAAAAAAAAAATAGTCTTCCTACATCCACATGAATTAATAAATATTGACATAAAATTCCAACTCAATGCTTCTAGGAAAATTTCCAAACACATAAGGTGTAGATTCAATCCTTGTCCACCATAATGTACTTGTCAGCCAAAGAATAAATGACTTCTCTCTATTTATTGTTTCTTATGTTTTTCCTATGAAAGTTAACAAAAAAAAAAGGAAAGGAAAGGTCCTTTTATAGTCCACGATACCAGGCAGCCTATTTTTGGGTCTACAGATGGCTTATTGTATATGGGACTTCTCATACTCCCAATATGAGGGAGGCACCTAACTTGTGCTCCACAATACGAGGTGTACATACCTTACCCCCTGCGGGATTTAAACTTGTGACCTCTCTTTCAAGAGTACAAGTTCTCCACCATTAGGCCAACTCAAGATTTGAAAGTGAGGAATTTTGAAATAAAAAATTATAATAAAATAGTCATGGTGATCTTCAAGTCGAGATTTTTCGTGTTGAGGTGAAATTAAGATTGATGCAAGATTCTAGCTACAAGCTCACTCATTTGAGCAACTTTAATGAGCATTGTACTAGTGGAATTATGATGTCGTGAGATTCAATGTAAATGTCCACGACACAAATTTACAAATGTGTAAGGTGAAGATTCCATCCATAGAGCTTGGATTGCATGTACACCACCCTGTGCAACATTTAAAGAAGAAATTTGTGTAATTTCATTCTATTTTCTTTAAGGAGCTTGCTAGTGTGTGGGCTAATGTAAAGATTCCATCTTCACGAGCATCTTGCTTGGATAATTAAGTGTTTGTTTTGTGCAATTTTAGTTAATTTTCTTTAATGAATACTCATTTCTAGTGTGGTAGTGTCTGATCAAGTGTCAATATTTTAGCTCCAGAATATCTTATTCAAAAAGTAAGATTTGAATGCGTATGTGTCTAATTTGGCAGTGTGATCTAGTGTCACTATTCTACATCCACGAGCATCATGCTTTCAATTTTAGTCTATTTTCTTTAATGAACATCTATGCGGGTCAAGATTCCTCCCCCACAAACATCTTGCTTAGATAAAGAAAGCACAAAACGAACACTCATTTTTGTTACAAACAATAAACTAAAAAGAAATGCAAGTACATGAATAAACCAGAAATTATAATATCCAGTAATGAAACCGTGTTAAAAACATAGGGGCAAAGAACTTAATTATCTTATGTTTACATAGAAAATTGTAGCAAACAGTCTTCACAACTTTATAATTGAATAGAAAGAGAGATATATACATTCAAAAATAGTTGCAAAAAAAAGAAACCAAAAAGAATGATGGGAAGCTTTCCCAATGAGAAAAGTAAATGCAGAAACGTTGGGAAACATTCCCAAACATAAATAGAAACAAACAAATTTTTTTATTTTAACATCCTTCCTAAAATATGATTTGTGGTACAACTTCTCATCTCTAAAAGATTCCTCAGCCCATTGAAATCTTCTTCCTTCAAAGGTTTTGTCAAATGGTCAGCAATATGATCTTTGGACTTACAATAAAAAAGTTTGATTTCATTATTTTTAACCAACTCTCTAATTAAATGAGATTTGATGTCTATGTGTTTGCTTCTTCCATGAAAGAATGGATTTTGAGAAAGTGCAATAGTTGATTGATTATCACAAGATATAATTGTTTCTTCCATTTGGGGTTGCATCAATGCTTCAAGCATCCTTCGTAACCAGATTGTTTGACAACCTACTAAAGTGACTGCCACATATTTTTCTTTTGTTAAGGACAATGAAACAATATGTTGTTTCCTTGAAGACCATGAAATTACACCTGAACCAAGAGTAAAAACATACCCAAGAGTATTTTTCCCATCATCTTGATTTCCAGCCCAATCACTATCTATATAACCATTTAACTTCAAAACACCCTTCTTTTCAAAAAAAAAAATCATGATTTGCAATCCCTTTCACATACGGGTGCTGCCACAATACCGGTTTACAATTTCTGGGAGATCCTAATTTTTGTTGAAATCACATATTTTTAGAAAATATAATGATTTAATCCTTGAAAAGTTTCATTTAAAGGATCTCAATTGAAGAGGGTTTGATCAAACCACCATAGATCAAACCCCCTTGAATAGAACCTCAGTAGTTTTAAACCATACCTATAACAAATTCTCCTTTACACCTATCAAAATGCTGATAAAAAACCACTTTTGATTTACCTTTTGGGTGATCAAATGAATTCATTTAAAATTAATTTTTTATAAGCATGCATTCCTTATTATAAACTTCCTAAAAAGTATACTTTTAAATAAATTTAAATTGATTATTATATTTATTTTTTATTTCTTGTGAATGTAGGTTTTTCATCGAAAATCAAGCTCTTTATTTTGCACATGTGGAAAAATAGAAGATTATCAATATATATATATATTAGTGCATTAGATATTGAAGTCTTTGATCCAACAAAACAAATAAATTGAATTTCGATACATACAAAAAAAGTTATGCTTTATACGGTTCGCTTATGTCTCAATTGTAATTGGTTTGACTTCAAAACTTGATTAAGGAAAAAATATTCAATACAACATTATGAAAGAAAATGAAAGTGCTACATATCATAGTTACATATCTAAATTCAAAAAAAATAAAAATTATCGTTCATGGAAAAAAAGTTATGTTGTATAGAGTGAGCATCACTCCTTAAAAATGGTGTTTATTGAAAAAAAAACTAGTTTTTGAAGGAGATGGAAAAATAAGTGCAATCTAATTTTAAAATTTTTGAAAAAAATATATTTACAATCTACAGACAAAATTCACAAATCACTACTTTGCATCATTTTCAAATTCCTCACAGTTTACTCACTATAGGTGCCTGAAAGTGAAGATTTAGTTAGAAAAAATCAGTTTAGTGTCCAGTTTGGCCAAAAATTGTAAACCAATATAGTGGGATCACCAATACCTGAGTATTCTTTTACCTGCTTGTAGATGAGTATCATGTGGATCCTACATGAACCTTCTTATCAAACTTACTGTATACATGATATCTTATCGTGTTGTAGTTAAGTACATTAAACTTCCAATCAAACTTTTATACAAAGTAGAATCTATCTTTTTGCTTTCATCTTTTTTTCTTAGATTCACACCCATAGCAATAGGCGTAATTGTCAGTTTGCTATTTTTCATCTTGAACCTTTTCAAAATATAATTTGCATAATTTTCTTGTGAAATAAAAATCTCTTCACAATTTTGAGTTACTTCAAGACCAAGATAATAGCGTAACAAACCAAGATCAGTCATCTCAAATTCACTCTTCATTGCCATTGAAAAATCTCTAAGAATGTTTTCATTATTTCCAGTATAAAGAAAATCATCAACATAAATGCAAACTATCATATTATCTCCTTGATGATTTTGTTTTATGAATAAGGTTGGTTCATAAGGGCATTTTTCAAAACCATTTTTCAAAATATATGATTCAATCCTTTCATACCAAACTCTAGGTGCTTGTTCTAAACCATACAAAGCTTTCTTTAGTTTGAGCACTTTACCTTTTTGACATTTAATCTCAAAATCTGGTGGTTGCTCAATGTAAATTTCTTTCTCCAATACACCATTCGAGAATGCTTGTTTACATCCATATGAAAGAGTTTCCAACCCTTTTGTGCTAAAAGAGCTAAAATCATGCGAGTATTCATTCTAGCAACAGGTGCAAAAACTTCACTATAATCAATACCTAGATTTTGTTTGTATCCCTTCACTACCAACCTGACCTTTTATTTATTCACTTTACCTTGCTCATTATACTTTGTTTTATACACCCACTTTACTCCAATTGGCTTCTTATGCTCAGGGAGATCTACAATTTCCCAAGTTTGAATTTTTTCTATGGCTAAAATTCCTTCATTCATAGCATTAACCCATTTATCATCATTTATAGCTTCTTCAAATGTAACATGATCACTATCAGTAAAAAAAGAAAAATCATAAATATCTTCATTTACCTCTATTGTTTCTTAATATATGTCAGACAACCTCCTTGTTTTCTACCATCTTTTTTGTAGATTTTGAGGTGGATGATGGAGAACTACTTGATGAAACATGTCTATGACTTGGTGGAGATGAAGAAGAAACTCTTCTTAGTGTTTATTGTTGAATGCTACTACTACTAGCCCTTGTGTTAACAGTTGAAATTTATTGTTGATTTGCAGCTTCATCTTGAATGTTGATTTGTTGTTATTTCTCTTTCAGTTTCCAACACCACTCTTGATCTTCAAGAAAATTTGCATCTCTACATATCACCAAATTTTTTGTCTCAAGATTGTACAACCTACATGCCTTATATTATTCACTGTACCCAACAAAGATACATTTTTCTGCCTAACCATCCAATTTATTTCTAAGTGCATCTGGAACATGAGAATAAGCAATACAACAATTTTTTTTTAAATGATCTACCCAGGGTTTGTATCCTCCCAATTCTTCTTTTGGTGTCATGCCACAAACTGATTTTGTAGGAAATCTATTCAAAATATAACTTGCACAACAAATTTCTTCTACCCAAAAAACTTTGGGTAAATTCTTGACATTAAGCATACTCCTTACCATATTTAAAATTGTTCTTTTTTTCTCTTAGCTACAATATTTTTCTGAGGTGTATGCCTTGTTGTTAGCTACCTTTTTATTCCATTTTCAATATAAAATTATGAAAAATCATGTGAAATATACTCTCCACCATTATTAGTCCTTAAATTTTTGAGAAAATAGCCACTTTGCTTTTCAGCTAATTCTTTAAATTCTCTGAATTTCTTGAAAGTATCTTATTTTTTTTTCAAAGAATACACCCAAAATTTCCTATTGTAGTCATCAATAAATGTAAAAAAATATCTCATACCAGATAATGAAGAAACCTCAATTGGTCCACATAGATCTAAGTGTACTAGCTCCAATGGCTCTAGAGCTCTCCAGGAATCCCTTATTGGAAAGGGTTCTCTATGGTCTTTTCCAACAATACAACCTTCACATTCTTCATCCAATCTTTGGATAAATTGTAAACCTATTACCATGTTCTTTTTATACAAAATGTTTAGTCCACCAAAATTCAAATGAACAAATCTAAGATGCCATAACCACTATGTATCTTTTACCATCAACTATAATGCATGAACCCTTTTCAAATTTGATAGTGTGACCTTTTTGCAGAAGTTGACCTACACTTAACAAATTATGCTTTAAGCCTGGTACATAAAATACATCACCAATATATTTTTTCTCACCTTTTTTTGTTGTGATTAATATCCTCCATTTCCCCGTGACTGATGTAATTGTATCATTTCCCATCTTGACTTCATATTTTATGGACTCATCTAAATTATGAAATATATCTTTGTGTCTTGCCATATGATTACTGAACCCACTGCCAACATACCATTTGTTATAATTTACTTTCTCCTTTGTGCTACATGTTAGAAGGAAATATCCTTCCTATCCTTCACCTTCATTTGCATATTGGGCTTCTTGTGTACTTTCATCTGCAATCGTTTTTCTACATTCAGCTGCAACATGTCCATATTTTTGATAGTAATAACATTGAATAGATGATTTATCATACCTTTGAAAATCTCTACCTCTTGCTTGAGCGTAACTACAATTTTCTTCATCACTTCTATTGCTTCCTTGAACTCTGCCTCTTTGTTGAAAATTTCATTCTCTTCCTCTTGAATTTCTACCTCTTCCTCTTTGTGCTGAAGATGATTCTAGTGCAACTTCTTTTTCTTTCAAGGATACCTTAATCTTTAAAGCTTTCTCAAGTGGCTCCTTTACTTATTTATTTATTTTATTCTCATTTTTGTAAAATGAAACCATAAGCTCATCTACACATAAAGACGCTAGATCTTTTGATTCTTCAATAGCTATAACTGGAGGATCATATTTTGCAAGAAAACTTCTTAAAATATTTTCAACAATTTTTTGATCAGTCATAATATCACCATTTATTTTCATCTTATTAACTATCCCCATTTTACAAGTAAAGATATCTCTTAAACTTTTAGAATCTGACATTTGTAATATTTCAAAATCTTTTCTAAGCATTTTAAAATGAATTGTTCTTACTCTTTTTGCACCTTGAAATGATTGTGCAAGAATATCCCATGCTTCTTTGGCCTTTGAAGTAGATGAAACTCTTGGAAGGAGAGTTTCATCAAGACCCTGCATAACAAAAAAAAATGATTTTTGATTTTTTTTCGATTATTCTACAGTAAATCCCTTTCATTTTGTGTGAGTGTTGCTAATTCTACTACATCTGCCAATTCTAAATACCCATTCTGCACAAGATCCCATAGCTCCTGTGATCTAAACAAAATCTTTATTTGAAAACTCCAAAAATCACAATTTTCCCATTAAATTTAGGAATTTGCAACTGTGTACTATTAGCATTCATTTCCATTTTGAACCTACTCTGATACCTCATGTTAGAAACAATAAACTAAAAACAAAAAATAGTACATGAATAAACCAAAAATTGTAATACTTAATAATGAAACTATGTTAAAAAACAGAGGCAGAGAACTTAATTTTGTTATTTGTACACATAAAATTGCAACAAATAGTCTTCACAACTTTATTGGATAGAAAGAGAGATATATACATTAAAAAAATAGCTGCAATAGAAAGGAAACCAAAAAGAATGGTGGGAAACTTTGCCAAACAAAAAAGTAAATGCAGAAACATTGGGAAAGATTCCCAACCAGATTTATAGAAACAAACAATTTTTTATTTTAACAATTTTGCACAATTTTAATCTATTCTCGTTAATAAAACACATGTGCCCGGGTTGAGGATGCATAATCCAAAATCAAGATTCCACCTCTACGAGCATCTTGATCGGATAAGGAAAGCACAAAACAAGAGTGTGTCTTATTGTTAAAGTCTAGAGAGGACATTTTCATATACCATGGCTACAAATTTATGTGAAGATATACTTAGATGGTCATTGGGCATATGAAATATGGAAAATAGGAACCAAAAAGAGAACAAAATATTTGATGAAGGTTCGTGGGTTGTTGTAGTCAAGTCAAGTTCAGAGAGCGAGATGAGACCAGCTAAATTCAGTTACTGTTTCATCCAAAAATTAAATCTCGATGGCTGAAAATTAGGATTTCAATTTCAAATAATAAATCATCTACATCGACATATTTAAATTTGAGGCCATTTTAAGGGGACAAGGGTGCTAGGTGCGTCTTAGTCTAGATCCACTTTTCCAAGATCTAAAGTGTCGTGGATAAAATATTAAATTCATACTTTGATTTTGCATATTTGATTTTTTCATAAATGATAAAATGGGTCATGAATGCATAATTTTGAAAATTAGGTGCATAATTAGGTCCAAGCACATAGGAGGTAGCAAAATCTAGTGTGAAATTGTCAAGGGTGAAAATTTATGATGCTTCTACTTCATTATTGGTTGCTCTTCAAAGTAACAAACTATGAAAGAAACAATAATGATATGATGTGATAATGATAAATGCTCAAATATAAATGATACTTATGCTTGATAAATGACAATTATAATGCTTGAATGTTTGAAAACTTGATATAATTTTTATAGCAAGAGTATTAAGATCATAAACGTGCTAGGGAAATTTTGACAATAAAAGAGCTAAGGGGTTTGAATGAAATGGAATCTTCTTATTTGTATGCTTAACTTAACATTTGATCAATGGTGCAGATTAATTAGAAAGATCAATGGATAGGAAAAATCAAGATAGGGTAAGAACCAAATCTGAATTTGATGAAGAAGGGAAAGATTAGAATAATTAAATAAATAAATTTATTTCATTGAAATGGTAGTTGAAGAAATAAAAAATATTAATTTATTTATTTTAGAAGAAAATATATAATTTAAATAAATTATTTTTAATTTATTTAAAAGAGTATTAGCTAATTAATTAGTTTTTTTAAAATTATTTAACTATAGAGGAAAATATTTAAATTAAATAAATTATTTTAAATTTATTTAAAGGGGTGTTAGCTAATTAAATAATATTATATAATTATAAGGGAAAAGATTTAATTTAAATATATTATTTAAAAATTATTTAAAAGAGGAGTGTGATGAAAGATAAATTTGAACTTAATTTTAATTAATGTTGGAGGGAAAACAATAATTGATGACAGAATCAAATAATTAAAAAATATTTTTAATTAATATAGACATGATAAAAAGGTTAAGATAATTAAAAAAATCATTATTATTATAGATTAAAACAGGAAAGTCTTAGCTTAATTAAATGATTAAAAAATATTTAATTAATATAGATAGATAAAATGATAAGGATAATGATGAAATGATAAGATGAAAATGTATTAGTCATGTTTAGGTGTCTACAAACATTATTGGAGGTAGTTTCTCACTTGTCAAAGATGCTTTTTCAAGTATTTTGTTAAGGAAGTCGACATGCCTCACCTCTCACACCTAATTGAAGTGTATGCGGATATTTTCAAGGATTCAAGTTAGGACATGCTTTTACAATACTGCAAAAAGTAGATTCCATTTAATTATCAAAGGGAATGTGACCTATATTCTCTCCATGATGTTTGTACTCTCTAATATATGTAGAAAAAAGAGTTATAATATAATGTATCTTTGATTCTCAAGAGGTGAGAATTATAATAGAATTTGTATAAATTATCATACAACCATTTTTGAGAAATAAAACATTGATTTATTTTTTCCTTCATTATCTTTGTGTGTTGTGTTGTTGAATGAATTGAAGAATCAAATTTTGACACTATTTTCCTTGTAGCTTCACTTCATATTTGAACCTATACAATATATTTAAGTTTTATGAATGAATATTTTTAAAGCAATTTAAAATCATATTATGCATGTAGAACTAATACATAAATTCTCTAAACTTATTTTGGTGCATCACTAGACATCTTTTAATTATTTGTTTAAAACATTTACTCTTTTCTCATGTTGAAAAAAAAAGATCAATTTTATCCTTAAGAAAGGTTGATAGAAAGGGAACCATCCCTTAGTTTTGAGACCAATCTCAACTTTCAAGCCCCACATCTTGAGAGATCTTCCAATGTATCACTGAATAATTGATTTGATTGATCAACAAGGGTGCATGTATAAATTGATAAAAATTACATACTTTTTCTTTTTGAAGATATGTGTAGCCCTATGCACAACTAATATAAATATGAATATTAATGATAACAAAATTCACAATCCATAGAGATTATAGATGAATGGTTTTTGGATTTGATTGTGTAAGTGATTTTTGCATCAATGTTTCCAATCGCACTCTATGATACATTATTAGGATGAAGAAGAGAACATAAGGAAAAATATAGAGTGTGATAAAAAAAATTCATGCGAAAATCACTCACACAATGAAATCCAAAAACTATTCCACTATAAATAGGAATGCATTAGAGACATATCCAATTCAAATTGTACTTGGATCCATGTAAACTATTCACATAAAATGTATCTCACCTTGAATATATATGATAACTTGAATAGCTCTTCAATACTAGCACCCTCTCAAAAAATGATGAACCCCATAGAATTTCCCCATTAACACAATGCTTGTTTCAAGTGAAATATTCAAAGAGAAAATCTATTGACAAATAACTATTATTCATTGCCATCTTCCAATGGAATGGTCATAATTTTTGGACAAAGAAAAGTCTAGAGAACTAATCCTGAACAATTATATTATGTAAGAGTAGTTTTTTTCATGAACCAACTTTCAAATTTTACTAGATTTCATTTATATTTTTTTATCAAATTTATATTTAAATCTATGCTTGAAAGGGACCTATAAAGTCCAATTTGAATAAAATAAACTACGATAATACATGTTAAAAAAATAGATTAACTTATGTAAACTTTGGAATATTTTTGAATTTGACTATATAAGTCACACTATTGTTAGGTCTTGTAGATTACATTGGATTTAGCAAAACAAAATTAATAGATCTATAAAGATACACTATTATTTCACATAGTCTAAAAATTAGGCAATGGATTATTCTGACTTCGTTTCTTCTAAGGGTCAAAATCCCGAAGAAGATATAAAAAAAGGGATGACAAGACCATCATTAGCATGTCCAACCCGAGGAACACCAACATTGGAAATACAATTTACTCTAAAATTAGCACAATTGTATTCTTTGACTAATAGATTTTTTGTCAGAATTCATATCAATTGATAGAGACATGGAACAACTCTCACCTCCCTATGACCTTATTACTATTTCTACAACAATTAAATTCATTACAAAACACAAACAATAAAAGTAAAGTACCCATTTAAGTGTAAATTTAACCTAAACAAAAATAGATTAAGTATAATTGAGAACAATAATTTTACTTCTTTAAAACATAATTATATACAAGGAACCCAATATAATCATTTTCCATCTATATCATACCATATACAAAAAATACCAAATATTATAATGGGATTTACATAGACTAGCAAACAAAATCAGATATAAATGTGGAAAACATTGTATACCTTTTCCTTCTTTGTTCTTATCTAGAAGAAAGTAGAATTTAGTACACTTTCTCCTATGAGTATAACACAACCAAATTAGACCCGCTTCTCAAAATTTGTTTTTACAATGAACAATACAAACAAAGAATTGGGTCATATTATTTAAAAATAATTATTGGGTGGTTAAGAAGTAGGGTGAAAATATTTTTCTAGATTTTGTTTAAGATAATATTTACGAAAGATTGTATATATCTTTTCTAGAAAATTGATATTGATTGGATTTCATTCATGATGTATTTCAATGTATATATTTACAGACTTTTAGATGTATATGTCTTTTCAAATTATAATGTACACAACAAAATACAATACCATTTAAGACGCTGATAGAATTAAAATTTTATTAGAAGAAACTAGGGGAAAAGATCCAGTATCCGCGAGGGCTAACTTTGTGCAACCATAGAATCTAAACCATGCATCAAATCGAAAAAAAAAATATGGGTTTTTTTCGCCCATGAGTTAAGAGCTTGTAACTAAGCTTTTCGCTTTTGGGAAATTCGATAGAGTGCAGGAGCATTGGATATGCGCACGGAGGTCAAAAAGACACCTTTTAGAGGTGTCGTCCGGTTGCTGCCACCTAGTGTCTCAGTATCCGCCCATTCTAATTTCTATCAATTATAATTGTTTATGCCTTAAATCTATTCTAAAACATGCACTTTAACACTTAATGAGCAGCCATTAGTGTTTTTGTAATTATAGTGAACAACCATTGGTGTTTTTGTAATTATTTATTCAATCAAATAAATTTTTTTAATGGATCAAAGTGAATTTTTTTTTAAGGGGTTAAGTGAGCATGGAAGTGGCGATTATTCAATGAGGAGTGGTTAGTGGGTCTTCTCCCCTAATACATTATAAGTTCAATAAAAAATATAGATTTAAAAAATATTGGTAAATTAAAATGAACAAAATAATTACACATTGTTTCATTGTAGATGGAATTAACTTTCAACACCACATTGATGTGAGATGAAATTAAGTCTGATGTGAGATTCCAAGCTCACTCATTTGAGCAACTTTAATGAGCATCACATCTAGGCAAGTACTGGAGTTAACATGATGTGAGATTCAATGTAAATGCGCACGGCTTAAGTTTACAAATGTGTAAGGTGGACATTCCATCCATAGAGCTCGGACCGCATGTAAACCATCCCGTGCAACATTTAAAGAAGATATTTGTGTAACTTTCAGTCTATTTTCTTTAATGAGCACCCGTACCTAGCTTGGCAGTTTGTGAGCCAGCGTCAAGATTCCACCTTCACGAGCATCTTGCTTGGATAATTAAGTGTTTGTTTTGTGTAATTAGCCGATAGGCTATTCTGGGTGGGAAATCCCACTGGATTTGTCAGACATCGGAAAAAGACGTCGAAAAAATTATTTTTCGTCGGATAACGTACGTCTTCTCTACTGCCAAAGAACATGCATTTAATAAAACATGGTACGCATGCCATTTTTCACGTGAAGGTATGGCCACCCACTCCATTTATTCGACGTAAGAAAGGCATGCATTTATTCAGCGTAAGAAAAGCACAGATGGACCACCAGGCTATTCTCGACTACCGAAATAGAGTCAATGCTAATTCAAACGCCCAAGCTCACACCCACGCCCAAACTCACAGATGTGATGAGCAGTATGAGAGGAGGAGGAGGAGCAGCGACTGGGTTGTTGGAGGAACCAGAGGAGCAACGACTAGGTTGTTGGAGAAACCAGATCGCTCAAAGTGGCCTAGCTGAGAGATGCATCATCCTCTCCTTTAAGAACTCATAGAAACCAAGACCCCCGCCCTTTGACCAGAAGAATAGGAAGGAAAAGAAGGAGTTACAAGAATCGGATTAGACCCCCACCTCCGCCCGCCAAGGAGCAGAGATGGACGTATGGCCTTTGCGTCGACGCGTTCTATCGCGATAGGTGGTGGGAGGGCATTCTTTTGGATGATTTGCAACTCTCTCAACACAGGTCCATGCTATTTCCAGATGAAGGCAATGCCATCACATTTCATACCAGCGAATTGAGAGTTACGTACAACTGGGATGAAAAAGAGGGGACTTGGAGTGTCTGAGGGCTTTGGGTTTTGGCTACTATGTAACAAGACTTGGAGCACCCAGCATTGCCTCTTGGCCTACTTTGGTACTATTTAAGACAGATGTCTTCTTTCATTCTTACTTTGGGGAAATGGACTGCTGCTGAAGGCCCAGGGACTAGTCATAATTAGTCGATAGGCTATTATAGGTGGGAAATCCCACAAGATTAGTCTGTTGTCTGATGCCGAGAATGACTATTCCGATGGGACTGCCAGTAAACATGGGCATAGATGCCAGATGCTACCCTCTGTAGCCGCCGTCAGACTCTATATTTTCCGTAATAGCAGTTGCATTGAACTCACCTCTGTGGCCAAGCTGTCAGCAATCAGCCTAGATCCATTTGCACCCATCTGAACTTTTATTGATTAAATTATTTCATGTGCGATCAGAGTGTCTTAACATCTAAAAAATCTTTCTATGACGTCATACAGCTTTGAAATGTTGGTGCTTGAGTTCACGTTTGGTATCATCTCATTAATATGGTTGGTGTAGTCAGCCTTTCTCTATCCTTGTTCCTTGTATTGATAAATGATCCCTGTAGATGATAGTCTTTTACTCGAATTATTCTATGGCACAACTGAATGCATTGTATTTGATGGTAGAGCCATTAATGTCGAGGATAGATAGGGTGCAAGAAGAGGCAACATTCTTCTTAAAGCTACCACCTATATTTTGATCAATCAATAAATGTTTCTCAGATATAGAAAGGGATTCGTAGATCAAATAAAGTTAGGTCACCAACTCCTTGCCGCCACTCTCTGTTGGGTGTATCAGGTTGATCATTAATTGACACCATACACCAGACCATCCCTACCTTTAATGCGTCAGAAACTTGTGTACACAGATTTGACTCCATTTCTTCATGTTTCTTTTTTTTATTGTCCCTGTTGCATAATTCTATCAGTGCCCTCTTTCACTCGTACTTTCTAATGGTGGGTCAAGCATCCTCTCTCACTTGTCTTATACATTATTAGATTTTGGGAATTTTCAATAACAATAAGTAGAGGGATAAGTTAATCATTGCAGTTACACCTTTTTCGCTGCCCTAAATTCACATTGCTGAAATGACTATGTAAGCTAAACACCAATCATGATGCTAATGGGGCGTTCTTTGTCATGGCCAAGGTTTGTTATCAAACTACTTTAGCTATACATTGTTTACTGTGAATAGATTGAGGTACCAACTATGGCGTGATTGGTTTGGGTTCGTCTAATTTAATTTTTTTTTAACTTTGCTAGGGTCCTGCTTTGATAGGGTTTCGTAATCAGGAGGAAGCGATTTCTACAACCACCCTTGACAAGAGCAGGCTTGTGCACAATCTTGAGTCATTGGTAGGGTTTCGTTCTACTATTTCAACATTTTTCTGTATCGAAATGCTTTGGTAGGGTTTCGTAATAGTTTGATATTTTCCTTTTTTTTTTGGCAATGTTTATTGAAAATTTCTACTTTGCTAGGGTTTCGTAATCAGCAGGAGCTAATTTCTACAGACACTGTTGACAGGAGGACACAATTTGTGCAGAATCTCACGTCATTCTCTAGAGAAGGTATGCATTTTTCTATTCCAGCATTGGTAGGGTTTCGTTTTTTGTTTTTGTTTTTTTTAAATCTTTAGATTTTTTTGTTGATTTCCTATGTGCTTGGGCTATTTGTGAAGGGGGAGTTTTAATTAGGTTTTTCTCTTTGTTTGGTTTGAACTTTGTAGAGCTTCATTATGCTCCTATCATAATCCAGAATTCTTGCTCTGCTCTTGGGTTGGGCGACACATAGAGGAAATCAACAAAAATCTTCATTATGACCTCTGCTTTTACATTTTAGACAAAATCATTTTCGTATCTCTATTTCAATAGTTTGGATCTATGTTTCAACTATAGTAATCAGCTTGATTTGTGACAGAATGTTGTAAATGGGGATAATCTTGATTCATGCATAAATTAGGTTTTCTACATTACACATACCAACTTCCTAGGGAGTGCCAAACTGGTTATCCAATTTTGATCAGACATTCCATGGACTAGTATTCTAGTGGAGGATTATGCAATTTTATCCATGTTGGACCGTCCATAGGAGAGGTGTCTCTAGGGTTGAAGTTATGAATCTATTTTTGTATGTATTCAATTTCCATAGATTGTATGCATGAGGGTACTAATTGTAATATTTTTAATATATGAAATTATATGAATCTTCTATGTTTGTGTCTGTGCAGGCTTTAAATTGTAAATTATTTTATTATTCTGTATATTTAATCCATAAATTAAACAATCGATTCAGTTATCTGGTTTTGACATTTTCAATAACTATCGATCAATTGAATACCCAAATGATGTTAGATCATTTTTTATTGCTATCTAATCACTGCTCAACGCCTATGCTCTTTTTTTCATATTTATTTTACTACCAATTTTCTTAGAAGTGAGATTACAAATGAGAATAAGTTTCTTGGCAACAAATTGAATTATTGTTCGCCTTTAGATTTTGATTCAGTTTCTTTAACACCTATTGGGTCATGGTCATGCTCTTTTTTAATTATATGGATTAGGGATTTTCCATAGCTTCTGTCTCTCTTGACTGAGCCCTAGGGGCTTCAAACTATTTACTAGCCTAAGTATGGTGGCACCCCTCAGACCTTGCCATCTTATTTAAGTGAGGTATGGTAATCATGTGGCCTTACATTTGCAAGTTGTAGACAATAATGCAACTGAATAATACAAAAATAGAATCCCCAACAAAGGAAGTCTTGTCTTCATATAAGGCAGTTCAATATCACAAACTACCTTGATGCCATTTATGGAAATGGTTTTGAATTGGAATTAAAATTTCAGGACCAGCTAGGTGACTCTACTTGCTTCTGCAACCAATCTTGATTCTTAATATAGTGTTTTGTGAAAGACTGCTTTTATTGTGGAGGATATGCTACAGAAAATCTTCAGATATCAATATTTGGAAAGAAACATTAGATTGAATCTTGGGTGAGGTTATGGACTGGCTTTAGCTTTGTGATTTAAGACTTGGCTGAACTCTTAAGATTTTAAGCCTCGCTCATGCAAAAAAAAATGCTAATCACTAAAAAATGCATAGGATTTAAAAAAATAGTTTGCTTCTATAAATTAGAGAATTTATGTGAAAAACAAAGGGCTGACACAGTCTCCTCTTTTAAATTCGGCCCTCTATTTTTCTCTACCTAAACCCTCCTCACGATTTAAATTTGAGTTTAAAAATAAAATTACAATGCTCTAAGCCTAACAGTGCTCTGAAATTTTTGAAATACTCAGAAAACATTCATGAAGCATGGAAAATGTGGCAGCCACAAGATGAATTGTGATTTTGTCAATAATATACATAAACCATAAAAACTTTACTTAAACCAAAATACAAAATTAATTTCAGGAAGCATGGAAAAATTTCAGGAAGCATGGAAAATGTGGCAGCCACAAGATTAATTGTGATTTTGTCAATAATATACATAAACCATAAAAACTTTACTTCAACCAAAATACAAAATTATTTTCAAGAAGCATGGAAAAAAATTTCAGGAAGCATGGAAAATGCATTAGCCACAAGATTAATTATGATTTTGTCAATAATATACATAAACCATAAAAACGTACTTAAGCCAAAACAAAAAATTAATTTCTAATTGGTTGGTTATTTATCGATTTTTTTTGGAATTTTGACTTATAGATATTGTCAGTTTATGGCCAACGTTCCACCACAAATCCATCTCTCAGTTTGCATGGGACAACCAACACATCCTCAGCTCCAATTGAATCAACTGGATTTGTTAGTTGCGATGGGGTTCACCAAACTAGAATTGAAATTTTTGCCACCAATGTGTTAGCAAGTTGTTAGGAGGTGGTTCAACAAGCTAGAGAGACAACCTTGGATGCATGCTTTGTACAAGAGTTTGAAATTCAAGCTATCCAACAAACAGTTAATGAATTCCACAAAACATTAGTATTCATGAAATAAGGAGAAAGTGTCTTGATTGGCCCCAAATTTTGCAATGAGGTTCATAGGTTAGTTTACTTCTAGAAATCGGTGGGTGAAACTGGTGTGCCGGAATCTCATTGCCAGCACCTGCTCTCCCAAAGAATGCAATTGAGTTTTGACCTAAAATAAAATTGTATCATACATTCAATGAATTATGAAAAGAACATGTTTCTATTATAAATGGAATCTTTCTGCCTTATCATTGTGGTTTCTTATTAAGCTATGTTAGAAGTGGTTGTTGAACGTATGGTTTCCTTTGATCCGCACTCAATTCAGTTTCGTACCTTAGATGCCATAAATTGTTTGACCAGATGCATTTTCTGAATTATATTATTTTTTATCAAGGAGAGGTTTTTATATATTTAGACTTGGGAATACTTGTTGGGTCATAAACCTCTCGAGCTTCTTTTAAGATATTAATTAGAGTTTGGGTGTAATTATTGTATATACTTTGGCAATATATTGAAGGCCAGGGGAAATAAGTAGAGAGGGAAGGTGGGTGGGGGGAAGGAAGAGAGAGAGAGGGGGGGAGATAGAGAAGATTAGAAAGGGAAGGAGGGAGGGAGTGAAAGAGAGATGAGATAGAGAAGTAGAGGAGGGAGAGAGGGAGGTAGAGAGAGAAGAGTGCAAGAAAATGTTAATTGATTTTCTTAAAACTAACTATTTATAGCAAAAGTCAATTGATGATTGGATGTGAGAAGATTTGAATATGAACAAATAAAACTTTATTTAAATTGGTATGCTATGCTAAATGGTTCCACAACATAAAAAAAATTGTACAATGGAAGAAGACTTGCAATTTAAAAGGTTGATTGGATTAGGTACAGTTGTTGCTGGGTAATGATATACCTTGTAGCCGAATGTACATTTTCTTGTGATTTACACCCCTGCCCTTCAATATATTGCTAGAGTATATCTTGCTATCGGCGTAACCATTGCACCTTGTTGAGGTGCAAGTGCTAGTTTTAGTTAATTTTCTTTAATGACTACTCATGTCTTGTGTGGTAGCGTGTAATCCAGTGTAAGTTTGATCTATGTCAAAAATTAGATTTTTTTGGTATATTTCTTTAATGAGCATGTATGTGTGTCTAATTTGGCACTTTTATCTACTCCACGAGCATCGTGCTTGCAATTTTAGTCTATTTTCTTTAATGAACATCTGTGGGGGTCAAGATTCCACCTCCACGAATATCTTGCTTCAACAAAGAGAGCACAAAATAAGCACTCATTTTGTACAATTTTAATCTATTTTCTTTAATAAAACACCCATGCTGAGGTTGAGGATGTGTGATCCAGCATCAAGATTCCACCTCTACGAGCATCTTGATAGGATAAGGAAAGCACAAAACAAGACTGCGTCTTATTGTTAAAGTCTAGAGAGGACATTTTCAGCTACAATGGCTGCACATTTCTGTGAAGATCTACTTAGATGGCCGTGGGGCATATGGAAGATGGAAAATATGAACAAAAAAGAGAAAGAAATATTTGATGAAGGTTCGTGGGTTGTTGCAGTCGAGTCAAGTTTAGAGGGCGAAATGAGACCAGCTAAATTCAGTCATTGCTTCATTCATACCGTTCCAAAGCCTCTCTTGAGGGAAAACGCTGAGCAGTTCTATATTCCTCAAGTCATCTCCTTGGGTCCTTACCATTTCCCAGAAAAAGATGGACTGGATGATGACATAAAACTTCTGAAGTCAGAAGTGGCGAGAAAAATGCACCTTAAAATCATCTGGAAAGGTGGCTTAAAATCGGTGAAGGAACAGTTTATGGAGAAAGAGGTCCAGGAGAAAATAAAGGAAAGCTACGCTAAAGAATTTAAACTTAGCAGTGAAGTGTGTGCGTGGATGATAGTGAGGGATGCCTGTTTTGTTCTAGAAGTCCTCGACAGGTTCCGAGCATATGAAGATGCAGAGGAAAGAGTGCCGATGTTCATCGACAGTATTCTAAGCAGGGAACGACATCATCCTTTGTTGACTGAAATTGTGAAAGATATGGTTAAGATGGAAAATCAACTACCACTCTGGGCTTTGAAGAAAATCAGGTTCGAAATTGTGGGTTCAAATGATGATATCTGGTTTGAGTCAGCACTAAAAGTATTCTCCCCCATCAAAGTAGCAGAAGGGAGGAATCCGGAGTACCACAAAGAATCTCATATCCTGCAATTGCTTCATGAGTAAATTGTTGACAGGCAAGTCCCCGCCTCCTCCAATCTCCAGTCAGAAAATCTCATATCTTGCAATTACTTTAAAAATAGTTTTGGCAAGATTAAAGAATTGATCTTTCACACAATTACATCCAGAAGCATTTTTATAAAGATTAAAGAATTGATCTTTCACACAACGACATTCAGAGGCATTTGTATAAAGATTAAAGAATTGATCTTTCACACTACTGGCTGCGGGATTAAAGAATTCAAGCTTCCCACAAGCATTCGTATAAAATGGCTATTTGCACTACTTCTCACTCCAGTTTTTGTCATGTTGTTCATATTGGGGATCGTATTTCTCATTTTATACTATACTACGAAACATATATTTGACATTTTGTACTCTACTACGAACTGCCTATCCGGCAGAGAAGAGGAGACAGAAAAACATGTTCCATCTATAGGGGAGCTAAGAAGGGGAGGAATAAAATTCAAGAAACTGGAGGGTGGAATTAGTGACATTAAGTTCGACAAGAAGAAATCCACACTGCATTTGCCTCAGTTCAAAGTAGATGACAGATCGCAGGTGATACTCAGAAACCTGATTGCCCTGGAATTTTGCTCCCAAGAAGAGCAGAAGCCCATTACAAGGTATGCTATTCTAATGAACGACCTGGTTGACACAAGTCGGGACGTGGATTTCTTGAGACTGGAGGACATCATAATCGGCAAGCTTGAAAATGATGAAGAGATCGCTCGGCTTTGGAATTCTATGGTGACACCCACAGAAATGCCCAGGTACGATTCTATTGATAAAGCTGTTGAATCCAATAATCGTTACCACAAAAAGTGGAAGAAAGGGCTGGCTTATTTTAGGCATCGTGGTGTAGGGGGTAATTTCATAAGACTGCTGTTAGAGTTCATCGTGACTTACGGTTCAAGGCCATGGTGGTTTTTCTCTGGTTTAATCGTACTTACAGTTTTTGTGTTAACAGCTGTACAAGTATTTTGTATTTTTGAAACGTGCCACCAGCAATAGACACTAGTCTTCTATTTCTACTATACCGACATTATTTGGTGTTTTAAATATTATTATTTTGTAGAGAATTACAGTGGTAGCTTAAAGATTAATGATGTTCAACAAATAACTTTTTATTCTTAAAACTTAACTTAGCTAATGAGTTTTAAAACTTGAGTTTATATTTGTTTATGTATATTTAAGTGATCTGCTTCTCCATGTCTCGCAAGATTAAAGAACTCTGATTCCATTACACTTACAATATTAAAAAAAAAATATATTATAAGTTAAAAGAAATATTTATTTTTCACAAAAAAAAATTATTATGAAGAGATTTTAAGAAAAATATTTTTTAAAATAAATATACAAATAGAAATAGTAGTGATAAAATTATTTTAGAATAATAATATTATTATCATTTTTAGTTATATTATTATAAGATTTGTTTTTTTTTTTTAAAATATATAATCATTTAATTTGGTTGTATTTGTGTCAAGTGGTTAACTGTTTATATCTTTACTTAATAATATTTGTAGTTATTGAATTGGATGAAACCTACAAATTCATCCCCTAGATGGGATTGCAAGTGTGGTTTGTCACTAATTTTAAAAATTTAAATATTTTATTTCCAAGGATATGATATTCTTATTATTTGTTAGCATGAACACCAATTTTTTAAAATTGTGCATCTATCATTTCATGACTATAGGCACCATCCTATAAAAGTTGCATTAAATAGGAGATTATGAGCATATAATCAAAGGATCATACAAGACCATATCCTCTTATAACAATTAGTCATCGATTGGCATCAAATGTTACCAATCAATAAATTCAAATTTATTGTCATCATTGCAAAGACACCTATTAATCACAAATTACATTAGAATAATCGACGTTGTACATTTGATCTCATCATAATTGATGATCGACAATTGGTATTTATTGCCACCACTATTTATCTATTTTTCATAAGGGGCTAGAATCAAGGTTAATAATGTTTCATATTTCAACACTCTTATAGTAGGATCCTAATAGTGGTTCTTAGCACCACATAATTTTCCTCACATATGTCATCAAGGTGAATGTTTTTTGTGTAGGTATCTATCAAAGTGAATAGAGTATATTTCCTAACTACTCTATTTCCTAGCTAGTTCTACACTCATGTCTTTTCACACTAGGTTACACTTAAGGACATTTTACATTTTATTCTATGTTGGTTCTGTTTCTAGCCTCTTGTGTGGTAATTATTTATTTTGATATGCTTTGAATTTTCTATTAAATATAATGAAGCTTATTATTTTAATGGTCAATTTTTTTATTTCTTTTCTTTAGTCATTTATCTCCTAGAAAAATTCATAGACAAATCTTATATGGTACAAGATAAAATTATGAGTTGTAGGTGATTATTTTAAAGAAATATAGGAGTGTAGAGCTTGTTTTATTGAAGAATTGAGTATGCTCTTCTCTTGCATCCTTAGATGATCTAAAAAATTAAAAAGGTGTGAAAATAATTTCAACTGATGGGAGGGTTCCTTTCTTTATGCTTGTCAATTGTAGATATTTTGGAGCTTCCTAGAGATTTTTTGCAATCACCACCAAGTTTAAAGTAGATGATAAAGTTAAGTCAAGATTTATTCTATTATAGTTAGACATTTAAGGCTATAATTCTAAGGGTTTGAAGTAGCATTTCTCATTTTAGATGTTGTGGGTACCTATAATTTTGGGAAATTTTAAGGTCACAAGACCCTTCCATCACATTTAGAAGGCCCAAAAAATATAAGATTGGCTATTAAATTGTCATATTTTAAGAACTTTTCCCTTGAGAAATTTTTTTGTGGGGTTTCAATTAATATGGCTTCCCTTCCATCATACCATATGGGTGTTTGAAAAAATAAAATAAAATTTATGTAGCATCACATATTTTCCAAGAAACACCACTCAATATTGACCCCATAGAAACCCCTATACCTATAACCACCACCCACAGTGCAAGTTGTATAGCATGCAATTGCCATATCATTTGTGGGTAGCCTTGTTACCACCATTGCATCTTACAACCAAACCACTAGGTGGTAGTAGTTGAATTTTCCCCCACTACCAATTAAGTGGCATATTCAAGGAATATTTTAGATGAATCAATGAATTTTTGTAAGAGAATTTGTGTACCGATTTTTTTTTTAAAATTTAAAATAGGTAGTTTCTAAATATGATGATGGTTTTGAGGAAAATTGAAGGAAATTTTGTATTCATACAAGAATCTAGAATTTTTGGAAAAGTATTGGAAGATTGCTTGTTGGAATCATGTTTTGATTAGATTAAAATGGCAAGGGACCATACCTATTACAAAAGAGCCATAGGTCTAAACAAGAGGCCCACGAGAAGTGAAACACCTAGAAAGAAAAAACAAAAGAAAAAACAACTAACCAACCAAAGAGAAACAAAAACAACATAGAGAACAAAATCAACAGGGGACCAAAACTACTACTGGTCTCCTAGAAGCTTGAAACCACTAATGTCCTACAACTCCTTAGTCAGGAAGTGGAGTTTCTTATCAAACGATAGAGGTCCCTTTTGAATAGGATGGGTCTCCTCGATAGTGTCCTGATCTAAATTATCCACTATCTTGCCTTTTTTTGTGAATGACTATCATCAAGACCACCCTTAACCACCCCTTTTCCATGACTATCATCATGATGACCTTATCAAAACAATTATAAAGTCCCAAACAACACTTTCTTGTATTATTCTTTGCTCAAGTGAATTTAGGGGAGTCTCTTAGTATATTTATATGTGTACATCTCAGTTTGTTTGTGCTTTGTTTTGCATTCAAATGGAACACTTTAAATTTATATTGCTAACTCCATTAAAATACTCAACATACATCATTGAAATGCATGAAAGGTTTTAATGCAACAAGTGTATACTCCATATATTGAATAAAAGGTAATTAAAACCACATGTGGTATATAAATTACACAACAAATGCTTCAATGAATCAACATACTAAAAACTTGGTTGTCTTTATAGTTTGATTTCTTTTGATCTAATTTTTTTATTAAATTAAGATGGGAAGGGCCCATACACTTACATGAGGCTAATTTTTTTATTTGATTTGATCTAATGTTTAGATTAAGTCTTGTAAAAAATTACATGAAGCTTTGGAAAAACTAAAAACCACGTATGATAAATTTAATGAAGTCCAAGGATATGAGATGAACACTAAGTTAAGCACCCACCCAGTAAAAAAAGAGATTTCCACGAAATCTCAATGCGGAAAGGGTTCTCTAGCGACAACCAACCTTAGAGGACCAATTTAATATTCTTGTGCTAGACCCAACTAACTTTGAAAAAGGATTGAAATATTTGATGAAACTACCAAGAATAAGAACAATGGAATAAAAGGTTGAAAATGGATTTAGCTTCATCTTCATGCAAGAGGCATATTTTTCCAAGATGACGACCTCTCTTCTATAAGTTATCTAGAGTAAGAATGTGCTCGTGGCAAGCAACCCACCAAAAAAACTTAACTTTATGTAGAGAGCTATTCATCCAAACCTTCATCCAATTAAACTAAGGGACCTAGTGACTAGATAAGATATTCTATCTAGATTTAATAGAGTAGTCATAGTTCTTAGAGTCTACTGAAACCAAATATATAATTAGACTTCAATTAAAGATATTAGAAATCTCAACAGTTGTGATGAGTTTTGTAGTAGCTAGGCAAAGGGGAGGGTCATACCAATCAGGATAAACCTTCTAGCACAGTGGATTTGAGGTATGGTCCAAGTAATCCAAGATCATAAACCCAAAACTAGCACAAAGATCCAACTTCAAAGTCTAGTAAATCGAGTGGAGACAAAAACCCTACTTCAAAATCCATTTTCCATCCTAAAATTAAACTAAGGCCCTAGAATGGACCTGCCAGCAAGTACCTTGGGAAACTAAATTCTTTATTTTGAGGAGGTTATTCAAAATTATTCTCCTAAGGGAATTTCCATAGTATAAAGGAGGGAGAGAACATCCCTACCCATACGATACTTGTCTTTAGGGATAGAAATCCATTTAGCCTATTTATTCAAAAGTTTCCAAGTGAATTTAGATATAAGAGCCATATTCACTAGTCTGGTTTTCCTCAAGTCAAGACCATCAAAAAGTTTCTTGGAGAAAACCATGTCCCAATTCACTAGAGGGTAGCAATTCCTTTCTTTTGTTCCTGACTAGAGGACCCTTCTCTAAATTTTCTCTTACTTCTAAGACTATGAAGAGGGCTTTAGAAAAAAAATCCATTAGATACATAGTCAAACTCTAAAGAGTGGACTTAAGAAGGAGGATTTTGCCTATGTTGCTAAGAAGAGCACCTCTCCAGGCCACCAAATTTTTGGGGGACCCATTCAAGTAGGTTAGGCCAAATAGATTTATCCACCATACTGATAGTGAGGGGTATTAATAGGTATGTCAAGGGAAGGGGAATAATTTGACAATGAAGAACTCTTGATATCCTGCCTTGAAGATAATGGTTAACATCAACAAAAAGGTTGGCACTTTCCATAACATTGATACATTGGCCAGAGGCAGTTGCAAACTTTTTCATAACATTGATATACCCCAAGTATCCTTCACTAAAGTGGCTTCCCCCAAATGAATCATATCATGAATGAATTATTGTTGGGAAATTAGTTCAAAAATTGAAGAGGGAGAAAACCAAAATAGAGTACCATTCAAAACATTTTTCTCAATCTTGCGACCAAGAACCTTAGCCATCAAGATGAAGAGATAGTGGATAAGGGATCCCCTTGAAAAATATCACCAAAATGTGTTGAGAAAGGGTGCCTCAAATGTACTGGTGTTTAGGCCTTTGCATTGTCGAAAAAATAGTTGAATATCACCAAGACAAAGTTACTAGTGTGATCAAAATCATGTTGGTGGAAAATGGTCTATTAGTTAATTCATCGGATTTTAAGTTTTCCTAACTTAAGTCGTGGGGTTCTAAAGTTTCATAACCTCCTGACTTAGTGACTTTGAGGTTCTCTTTGTTATTGGAATGCCACTTGTTTTGAGAAATTTATAACCTTCGAGAGAGGTTCTGAAGTTTGGTTTTTGAGTGACATATCAATCCCTTTGCTGTCGGTGAGTTATGGGTTTTGGGAAATTCATAACCTCTGATAGAGGTTCTGAAGTTTAGTTTTCTAGCAACATAGTGACATTGTACAAGATTTTACTTGCCAGTGGTGACTTGGATGTCATGGAGGTAGTGGGGACCAGGATGAACTGTTGATATTGTTGATCGATCATTGCAATTATATAAATCCAACGGTGCTCATTTATTCCACACTTCTTGGTGGTGAGGACCTATAGACTCCTATGAAGCAAGCAAAATTGACTAAGCATTTGACACCTGTCAACTTGATCAATGATGTCAAATCAATGGTGCCTACTAGCTCCATTCCTCTTATGGTGGGTCTCAAGTTACTCCAGTGGGGTGTGCGGGGTTCAAACACGTGTTGTGTTGGACCTAACCAGTTGCAAGTTATTATGTGATATGATGGTTGTCTCGATAAATTATGAAGAGTACTTAGGTGGGACTCGATGGATGTTGAGGTGGACTTGTCAGTGGTGATGACGTGACGTCATGTTGGTAGTTGAATATTTAAGTCTTTTTCGAGAGACTTGTTGCGATTATTGTAGACTCTCATCTAGATTCTTCAAAATTGCATAAGCAATGTACACATTTCTTGGTGGAACTTGACCATGGAAAGTGGTATATGAAGGAGAAGTCGAACTACCAGGTTGGAGAGCAGTGATTGGTTGTTGACTGTTGTAATAGTATGTTTGTGGAAGTTCAACTGAATTGATTCTTGTTGGTTGAGAATGAATGTTATAAAATGTTGAATGTTTTGCAATATTAGAAAGTGGTGAGATCGAAGTAGGGTTATGCTACCAGATTCTCTTTGGATGGAACACGATGTAAACTATGTAACTTGGCTTAGATCTTGAATTGTATTTGTAACTATATTTTTCTACTGAATAATACAATGGGGATCTGGGCTTTCGGAGTGTGGGGTTTTTTACCTGAAAGGGTTTTCCCAACGTAAATATGTATGTCCATGTTTTCCATTCCATCTTTCATGCTTAATGGTTTTGCGTGATTGAATATGTTTAATCATTTTTTTTGGAACTAGCCTAATTAGCATTCATTTTTCTCCAAGGTTCAATGTGGGAAATTAACTATGTTTGATTTTTCCTTGTGGCATAGTAGTTCATCCCTTTGAGGCAATCTAATGAAATAAAAGCTATTGAGTGAACTTCTGATCTTGGATGTTTCTTTTTGAGATGACTCATATTTACCAACAAGTGGTATCAGAGCCTTCTTCTAGGATTGGTTTTTTCTTGCATGTGCAGGTTTGTGAGTTGCATGCACTTGTATGTGTGTTTCATGTACTTGCATGGACTTTCATGTGGCTTGCATGTGTTTGCATGTTGCTGCATGTATGAATTCCTCGTGGTTTTGGTTTTGGGTATTCCTTCTGTGAATATTTCTTAATGTGACAGGCTTGAGTAAATCTGAAGGAGTCGACTGATGGATTGATCCTTTGATGAGTAGAAATTCTTTCTCTTTTCTTGTTTGAGTTCCAAGAGTCAACATGCATTATGAAGGATGGGGAGGATGGAGAAACCTGATTTGATTATATTGAACAGATGTGACCTGAAGTTCGTGAGTTGGAAGTGGTATAACCCTCATGCATGGGGTGAAATATTATTGTCTCTATGGTTGTGTTGAAAAAATCTTTCATATTGGGTGTCTACACATGAGATGCTCCCTGGTGATATGGAGAAGTTTGGGTTGTTGTTCAATCATGGAGTGGTGTTCTTATGCTGGGTGTTTTTCTTAGTATTGGAAGACACATTTTTTTTGGTATCCCGGTTGCATGTAGGCTATGGATTTTGATCATTGGATGGTCTGGAAGCTTCTGAAATAGCTTGTCTCTCTTGGATGCATGTGCATGTTGGTGGTTTTGGAGTTGGATTGATATGGGTGTGAAGTTCATGAATTGTTGTTTCTTTTCAAGGATGTGTTGTACTTGCATCGCTCATATTCACGTTCTTTGGATTTGAGGGTTTTATAGATTCTTGTTTAAAGAATCTATGGTTATACATATTCATGATAATCTAGTTTTTGGTTTAAACGTTGTGGTGTTTCATATGTAAAATGGATATGGGTGTGCATGGGTGTTGACGAAAATAATGGTTTTGCAAGTTTCACCTTGAATAAGATCATTTTTATGGAATATTAGGTATCATAGATGAAGAAAATGTGATTTCGTTGTTTGGTCTCATCTACCATGGGTATCTTCAATTTTTTTGATCTTTCCTCCTACTAACATTTTGTCTAATTTTATCTCAACTCTTGTGTTGACATTGATGTTTTAAGTTAATATTTTATTTTCCTTTATGGTTTGGATCCTTCTTTGAGTTCTTAATATTTATCTTTTTCCATTATTTTAATGCTTGAATTTAATTACAAATGGTTTACATACTTATTCCAAATATTCCATTTCATGAATTTTATAACACATGAAATATGAAATATAACACATGAACTCTATGAAATATGAAATTTGGTCTTTAGTTGTTGGCTTCTAGTATGAATGTGATTTATAAGGTGGAATTCTTAGTTGAGACTCTCAATCTTCCATTGTTGGTTTCTAACTTGTGATTATACAATACATGAGCTATGTATGAATCTAATGTTAATTATTGAAAGAAGGTATATGTGATTCTCATCTTAATTCTCACACAAAGTTGTCTTAGTCAATTTCTCATATGAGTTCCATATTTGTAAATGTTTCTTAATATAAAAACATATAAATTATTTCAAATTAATTAACCTATCTATTCTATGTTATAGAGGATGCTTTTATTTTTTATAAGTATACAATTCAAAATTAATTAGTATTTCAAGATAGAGTACACACAATATTTAGTTAAAATAAAATAATATTCTTATTTCCATGAGAGTTATGTAGAATGGTAGCAATGTCTCAAAAATATTCTTTTCTACTAAACTTTTATCATTGTTATGAGTGAATTATCTCAATTATATAGCCAAGCACATCAAAAATTTATAGATTGGAAAGTAAAATAATCACACATTATCATATTTTTATATGTATATATATAGTTTCTACCATCAAACTATTTATACCTATAGATTCTATATATAAAAAAAAAATCAATCTCATCGTCTTATGAAATTTATATATGATAATATTACAGATTATAAATTAAAGGTTTTATATCAAAAAACTTCAATCTCAATGTTTGAACTATTTGGCAAAATGCCTCCAAGAAATGTGTTCTCATGGAATTCCTTATGCAAGATATTCACAAAATAGATTTGTTGTTCAAATACTTTAGAAATTTTAAAGCAAATGCGGAAGAGGTGTTGAAAATAGATTATATCTTTTATATTTGTTATCATTCTCACTGCTTGTGCAAAAATGGGGGTTTTGGAATAGGGTATGGATACCCATCAAAGAATTTAAATTATAGAACAAATGCAATTGGGAGTTGTAAATCCAAATTATGTTCATGTAAATTGGTTTGTTGAAAAGGCTTTAGAAACTTTCAAGCAAATGCAATAGATGTTGTAAAGCCAAATTCCACAACCTTTGCCCTGCTTGGGCCAAAATGGTAGCTTTGGAATAGTGTATATATCATTGTTTTTGTTTTTTTGAAACTATCAACAAATTATTGTCAAATGTTTTGAATGTTTAAAACTTTACACAAAATTTGGCCTCATGGAATTGATTTCTCTGTATTTAGGGTATATATCATAGTTTTTTAAAATGAAATTCATGGATGTATGCAAATGGGAAGCATGTAACCAACCTTGGAGGATGCCTTGGAGGGTGATATACTATGGAGGTTGCTTGAAGGTGGCGTTCGCCCAACAATTCACTTGTTCACATGCTCCAGGTTCATCACACTATTCGTTGTTCACATGTTCTGTTCACCGCATGTGAAAATGACAATCACTATTTTTAAAAATCCCTAATCAGGGGGTTTGATTGAACCCCATTCTGCTCGAACCCCCTTATTTTAATATTTTTTCTCATTAGTGGGATGGGTTCGAGCGAACATTGGGTTTGGTTGAACCATAGTGTTCACTCGAACCTATAAAATGGTTTGCCTGAACCATTAGGTTCGAGCGAACCCCTTCATTTTGTGTAAACACAAAAAACAAAAATTTCCTTCCTGCACAAAAGTGTTAACCACTTATGTGGGATCATCCTGATTCATATTATTTAGAAATAATTATTGAGTCACTCAAGAAGTTGGGTGAAAATATTTTTCTAGATTTTGTTTAAGATATTTTTAAGAAAGATTGTATATATCTTTTCAATAAAATAAATATTGTTTGGATTTGTTTTATGCCATATCTTAATGCATAGATTTACATAGCTTTTTAGTTTTATATGTCTTTTCAAATCATGATATACACAACAAAATTCAATGTCATTCAAGACATTAATACAATTGAAATTTAACCAAAAGAATTTAATGCATTATAAATCCAACAAAAAAGTTATATGTAGATTTCAGAGAGGTTGATAAATTCAAATGGACAAAATAATTGCAAATTGTTTCATTTTAGGTATAACTAGCTATGGAACCTTATGCAATGGGTACACTCGAGAGGTGTGGAAGGTCAATTAGGAAAAACATGATTTATTTTTTGCACACATTTGTGTAGTAAATGAGATCAATCGGTAGGCCATTTAAAAAATGATTTTAATATTATTTTTAATTTAATTTAATTTTTTATTATAAAATAATATTATTATATTTAGTTTTTAAATTTTATGTATCATCTATTATATTATTGCATAAATATTTATTATTTATGTCATTATTTTATGTATTTATTATTTTATTATTATATTATTGTATCTATGTCATTATAATATTATATTTATTATTTATGTATTAACTATTGTATTAACTATTATATTTTTATATAATAGAGCATTATATATTATAGATCAAATTATTTATTATATATTTAAAATTAATTAATTATTATATTTTATAAGGGAAAGGATGTCACAATGTTAAAACCTAAATGTGCTCGTTATTAGGACAATTTAATGTATATTTCCCAACACAAAAAAACATACAATATAAGACATAAACCATTGATGACTAATAAGATCAACAAGGCCACAAGGGGTGAGGTCTTACACAATATCACACAACATTATTATTTGAAACATCATATTATTCAATATATCAACTTAGACCAACATATGCACTTAGAGATGAAATATAACATCATCTCTTGGTTCCTCTTTGTCTTTTCTCCTTGTTCAAAATTGTCAAAACATAATCCAAGGGTTCAACCACATGAGAAGATCATTGCCTAAAAATGTTTGAAAAGTTTTTATCATCACTATTTATTTTTTAGATACAAATTTCATGCAATGAGGTGAATAGATTCTAGATATTTAGATGGGGACAATTTATTTTCACACAAATAGCTCATTTTCATAAATAGAGTGTACTTATGCAATTATGGAGATCAGTTCCACAAAAGTAGAGATGACCTAAAATATAAGGTAGTTCAATAAACTATTTATAATTTTTGAACTTATTACCTTTAGATGTGATTTCATATTTATAATTTTTTATCACAAATATAATATGCAAAAAAATATAAAATGACTCGTGAAACTACTAAAAATTTTATTATTAAAAAATACTTATATATTAATTATTAGCTTTAACTATTTAATCTAAGATTAATAAATTATATTAAATTTAATTTCTTTTACATAATTTTTAATAAGGTATTAATTTTTTTTTCTTTAACCCGATTTTCCTATTTCCTTTCATTCAAAACTCTTCCAAAATAAAAATAAAATAAAATAAAGATTAAAATTAAAACACCTTAATTAAGAAAAAATTTAAACTTGTATTTACTTTTTTAGATGGTTAATTAAGGGGGCATTCATACCCATCATCTTAATATGAAGATAGCATGATCTAAGCCAAAATTTGCATGTACTTAGGGATTCCATTAGAATAAGAGATCATATACCCGTTGCTGGAAAGGTAATGCAAAAGACCCTTGTCTCATGTCTGTCTCTATACAAAATTATACTGAAAATGAGCTTTATCTTTTCCTTAATTGGGAGTGCCTTCCAAATCATTACCTCCACCAAAATCTCACATCACATGTTGCTTGGAGTTCATGCTACCATTTTAAAATATTTATCGGCTGGTTATTCCCGCTATTTTCATTGTATTTGTGTGTGATAAGACAAGTAGTCTGTCAAAAGTACAAAGGCTTCCACAATATAGAAGCATTTTACATTACAAGATTTTAAATGGGAAATTTAAGGATAAAAGAATGATGAACGATGAGGAGAGAACTGATGAGGTAGAGTTGGGACATGTTGGCTAACCTGTAGTAATGACACAACTGGTGATGGGAAAAATAAATGGACAAGATCTTTGCAATCGTCTTACATTGATATGGATGTCAGGACAAGCATCAAGGGAAAGGATTCCATAATGTTAAAACCTAAATGGGCTGTAATTTTCATTTTAATAAACATGCTCTAAAACCCTTTTCGAAACCTTATTTTTAGGATGCAGCTCGCTAAAACTACCAGTGAGGAAGAATTTGGAGGAGCAAAAACCAATAGTGGTGGGGAAAGTAGGAAAAATGGAGAAAAGAAATTGGAAAAATTGCGAAAAAAAATTGTAAAATAGAGAAAAATGATGGATGGTTGAGATTCATATCACTATCAACCAGGGTTTCTCATTGCTTTTAAACCATCTATAAGAAAAATGAGCTTGTAAAGCTCAAATAAGGAAATGCCTTCGATGTAATTAACTTTCAAATTAATTTATTTTGCCACCTCATAATCTTATGATATCTGAAACAATAGTCTTTTTTATTCAAAATATTAATAATGTTGACAACTCAACCAAAAAATTCAATGCATTGCAAATTAAAAAAAAAATTGAACAATTTAATTTTTGCAAGGAATGTTTCCAAAATCAACCAATCAAAAAATATAACAAACATTTTCAAAACTATTTAATAAGAACTAGAATTTTTAGACTTTTAAAAAAAATTAGGCTTCCTACATCCCAGCTACAAGCTCACTCATTTGAGCAACTTTAATGAGCGTCGTACCAGTGGAATCATGATGATGTGAGATTCGATGTAAATGCCCACGATGCAAATGTACAAACGTGTAAGGAAAAGATTCCATCCATAGAGCTCAGACTGCATGTACACCACCCCGTGCAACATTTAAAGAAGAAATTTGTGTAGTTTTAGTCTATTTTCTTTAAGGAGCTTGCCAGTGTGTGGGCTAATGTCAAGATTCCATCTTCACGAGCATCTTGCTTGGATAATTAAGTGTTTTTTTTGTGTAATTTTAGTTAATTTTCTTTAATAACTACTCATTTCTAGTGTGGTAGCATCTGATCTAGTGTCAAGATTCTAGCTCCAAAATATCTTATTCAAAAAGGAAGATTTTAATGCGTATGTGTCTAATTTGGTGGTGTGATCTAGTGTCACTATTCTACATCCATGAGCATCATGCTTTCAATTTTATTCTATTTTCTTTAATGAACATCTATGCCGGTCAAGATTCCTCCTCCACAAACATCTTGCTTAGACAAACAAAGCACAAAACTGTGAAAATTCTATTACAATTACTAATTATTAATCTCCTATCTATAAAGATTATTTGACTACCAAAAATTAATTCACAGCAAATACTAAAAAATAATACTACTCCAACTTCACAAATAAAACTCACATGAATAGAGAATAAAACATGCAAAACAATAACCACAATATTTTTGGACAAATTGTCACTGGAAAAACCCCGGAGGGAAACCAGTACTATAGATGAGGAATTATATTAATCTTCAGCAAATCAAGAGATACAAAAGAAACTGCTTGCCTCTTACTGACAAAGCTCCGACAATATTCTTCTCTGGAAATTCTTCCCTAAATTTTTCCAGCTGAAATTCCACTACTGCTGTCTCCAACGCTATCACTGTGCCTTTGCTATCACTACAAGACTATTTTTTATCACTGCAAATATATTTTCTAACACTACAAATGCTTCTCCAACTTGTGTCTATGAGTATTTTCTCCAAATGCCCAAAGACCCCCTTTTAAACTATTCTCATCGAAAAACCAATGGCCATGATTTAATCTCAATCAATGGCTAAGATTAATCATCTAACAAACCCTAACTAACTGGTTTCTAGAAGTCTGTAGAGGAATCAATTATTTAATTAAATAATTAAATATATGGACCTAACAAACTTCTATCTAGAAGTCTCAAGAATTAAATACTAATTCTTGGAATTGGAGAAACAACTGTCTGAGCTACAATATTAAATTACCACTTCCTTTTTAGCGAGGAAGGTGTTTTGCATAACACCCAACATATCTCTGAAGAAGATGAATTTTTCCTTCCCCAATGCCTTTGTCATAATGTCTGCTACCTGCTAATGTGTAGGTATATACTGTAGCTGAATAATCCCCCACTATAAACAATCTCTGATGAAATGATACTTGATGTTTATATGCTTAGATCTATCATGAAACATTGGATTCTCAGACAACCTGATGCAACTCTGATTGTCATAGTGTATCAGTGTAGTCTCAAACCTCTAACCTAACAAGGCTAGTAGCAACTTTCGAAGCTATATTGCCTCACATGTCACCATACTAGCTGCTATGTATTTTGCCTCTACAAAACTCAGAGCCACAGACTTTTGCTTCCTGATGTACCAAGAGACAACTCCTGATCCCAAGCTAAAGCAACACCCTGAAGTGTTTTTCTTATCCATTGTACTCTCTGCCCAATCAGCGTTAGTATAGCCTATCAACTTGATACCATCACCTCGAGCATATTTGATCTCATACTCACTTGTACCACACAAATAACACAACACATGCTTTGTTACTGTCCAATGCACTCTCTTCGGCTCAACCATGAACTGACTAAGAGAATTTATTGCAAAGGATATATCTGGTCTGGTGTTGACCAAATACATGAGAGACCCAGTCAACTATCTGTATAAGGTGGGGTCTACATCCTTCTCCCTAGATGTGTCTACCTTCTTCCAATTCATGATCATAAGAGTAGACATGGCTCTGCAATCCTCCATCTCAAACATTGTCAAGATTTCAATGCAGTATTTCCCTTAACCAAGGAAAATCTCACCATCTATTTGCCATACCTCCATGCCTAGAAAGTAGTGCATAAGCCCCAAATCCTTCATCTCGAACTCTGCTGCAACGTCCCTCTTGCACTCCTCTATGAGCCCCAATGAACCTGTTAAAAACAAGTCATCCACATATAGAACAAGAATGAGAACCTCACCCCCAACCACCAAGTAGTAGAGATTAGCATTTGCCTCACTCTTCATAAAGACCAATCCTTGCAAGTATTCATCAATAAGCTCATACCACGCCTTGGGAGCCTGCTTGAGTTTGTACAAAGCTCTCTTCAATCTGCACACGTGGGTTTCACTATTGTGTGCTACAAAGCCCTTTGGTTGTTCTATATATACTTCCTCTTTCAATTCACCATTAAGAGACACTGTCTTGACATCCATTTGATGGATTTACCATACCATTTGTGTTGTAAGAGAGATCATAGCTCATATAGAAGTATACCTAGCCACTAGAGCGAATGTCTCCTCATAGTCTATTCCCTCCTTCTGAGAGAAACCCTTGGCCACAAACCTTGCCTTGTATTTGTCGATGCTATCATTTTCATCGTGCTTGATCTTATAGATCCAATGAGATCCAACCGCTGCCCTATCTGTCGGTCTAGGCACAACCTCCCACACATCGTTCTGCACTATTGAGGTATATTCCTCAACCATCGCATCTCACCACACCTGTTGTTGTGCAGCTTCTTGAAAACTGGAAGGCTCACTATCTACTAACTGACTAACTAAAGACATATAGTCATTATACTTGGCTTGTTGTCTCCGCTACCTACTACTCTTCCTAGGATCTTCCAGAAACTCATGAGTATCCTGTTGGTTACCTCTACCAACTGTGGAGGATGGAATATCAACCCTCATATTTTTTTGATGCATCTCTTGGATCTACTACATCTGTTGCTCCATACTTTGCGAACTCTGAGCACCTGAGCTTGTTCTTGTACTAGTCACTATACTCGAGCTTAGCTCTCCTTGATCTGATTGCTCAATTGTTGGAGCTTCTATTGGATGCTCACTCCTTGGAAAAGTTGCTTTCACAAACTTCCCCAACACACATCCCTTACATACATCATCATGCTCTGTTCTCACCTCTAGAACACCTATCACTATCTCACAAAGGAATTTAAGTGCTCCATGATGTATATGGCCCATCCTCCTATGCCATAACTCTCCTTGATATCCAGAATTACCATTGCTCATTAGTGCCTTATGAGTATCAAACTGCAACTTGTAAAGTTAGCTGCTCCTAACTCCAATAGCTATGGGTGATTTCCAATCCTTGTGCTTGATTAACATATTTGTCCCTCTAAAGAGTACATTGTAGCCTTTACCTTGAAGAACAAATATAGAAATCAGATTCATACCCAAGCCTGAAACATGCAACACATCGTGAATGGGAATCAACTTACCATTCTCCTTCTGAAATAGAACAGTCCCTTTCCTAACTAGATTTAGTTTGGACATGTTCCCCATAGAAATCTAGATTTTGATGTCCTCCTCCTTATAACTGGAGAAGTATTCTCTAACTCTTGTCATATGAAATGATGCCCCACTGTCTATATACCAAACACCCTACGAGGTTGAGCTAACCATACAAACTATGAGTGCAAACTCATCTTCCATTCTACTAGAGAGCTCATCTCCACTTGCTGAAACTGCCATCTGCTTCTTGCCTTTCTTTCTTTGTGGGAAATTGTTGACATAGTGGCCAAACTTGTGATAGACATAGCACTTGACTTTAGACATGTCCTTTTTCTTCTCACCTCTAGGATTTGATCCTTTGCTAGACCCCTTCTTTGCTTTCCCTTTTCTTGCTAGGACAACGTTTTCCTATTCTGCTTCACTTTTCTGAATCTCACTGTTGGCACCACTGACAAAACTTAGTCTAAGCTCCTGCAGAGTTACTCCATAGTCGATCCCAACTCAGTAAGGTGTCTCATCCATTAATAACTTGAACAAAGATATCCCACTACTTAGTAAACCCATTTAGGGCTATCCGTACTAGCTCGTCATCATCTGGTTTATCTCCAATAGCTGCCAACTCATCCTTGACAAGTCTAAGTCTAGTGAGGTAACTTATAATGTCCTCTCCCTTGTTCATTCGAGTATTCCTCAAATTTTCTTTAAGAATCAACTTCCTGTTAGTTGTAGAATTCTGGTACAGATTCAAAATGGCATCCCACATCATCTTCGTTGTATCCAACTCTGAGATATGTGGAACAATATGATCCTTAACACCATCAAGAATTAGCATCCTTGACTTGTCATCTTCCTTCTTATATGCTAAGAGTTGTGCTAGATCTGTAGGTAAAACTACCACATTGGTAACATATTCCTCAATATCGTTCTCTTCCAGCAATAAAGAAATTCTAGCTTTCCAAACACCAAAATTTGAGGCTCCATCGAATTTGTCCTGATCTCTTAAACCTACTAAGGCCATCTCAAACAAAAATAATAATACTGAAGAGGTAGAACTGAGTTTTATAAACCCTCTATTTTTCTTCCTATGCTTGCGCTAAGCTCTTTCTGCCCTTAGATCTGCTCTGATACCATGTGAAAATTCTATTGCAATTATTGATTATTAATCTCCTATCTATAAAGATTATTTAACTGCCAAAAATTAATTCACAACAAATACTGAAAAATAATACAACTGCACCTTCACAAATTAAACTGACAGGAATAAAGAGGAAAACATGCATAATAATAAACACAATATTTTTGGACAAACTGTCCCTGGAAAAACCCAAGAGGGAAACCAATACTACAAATGAGGAATTTTATTGATCTTCAGCAAATCAAGAGATACAAAAGAAACTGTTTGCCTTTTACTGACAAAGCTCTTGCAATATTTTTCTCCGTAAATTCTTCCCTCAATTTCTCTTGCTGAAATTCCACTACTACTGCCTCCAACGCTATCACTGTGCCCTTGCTATCACCTTAAGACTATTTTCTATCACTGCAAATATATTTGCAACTTGTGTCTATCAGTATGTTGTCCAAATTCCCAAAGACCCCCATTTAAACTATTCTCATTGGAAAACCAATGGCCATGATTTAATCTCAATCAATGAGTAAGATTAATCAAACTCTAACAAACCCTAACTAACTGGTTTCTAGAAGTCTCTAGAGGATCAATTATTTAATTAAATAATTAAATATCTAGACCTAACTAACTTCTATCTAGAAGTCTCAAGAATTAAATACTAATTCTTGGAATTGGAGAAACAACTGTTCGAGCTACAATATGAAATTAACACTCCCTCTTAGCGAGGAAGGTGTTCAGCATAGCACCCAACATATTTCTAAAGAAGATGAATTTCACTTTCCCTAATGCCTGTGTTATAATGTCTGCTAACTGCTGATCTGTAGGTATATACTATAGCTGAATAATCTCTCATTGTACACAATTTTTGTTGAAATGATACCTGATCTCTATATGCTTAGACCTATCATGAAACATTGGATTCTCAGACAACCTAATGCAACTCTAATTATCACAGTGTATCACTGTAGTCTCAACCCTCTGACCTAACAAGGCTACTAGCAAATTCTAAAGCCATATTGCCTAGCATGTCGCCATGCTAGCTACTATGTATTCTGCCTTTGTAGAACTCAAAGCCACGAACTTCTGCTTCCTTATGTACTAAGAGACAACTCCTGATCCCAAGCTAAAGCAATACCCTGAAATGATTTTCCTGTCCGTTGTACTCTCTGCCCAATCTATGTTAGTATAGCCTATCAACTTGATACCATCACCTGGAGCATATTTGATCTTATACTCGATTGTACCACACAAATAACACAACACATGCTTTGTTGCTGTCCAGTGCACTCTCTTTGGCTCAACCATGAACTGACTAAGATAATTTACTACAAAAGATATATCTGGTCTGGTGTTGACCAAAAACATGAGAGACCCAATCAACTATTTGTATAAGGTGGGGTCTACATCCTTCTCCCTAGATGAGTCTACATTCTTCCAATTGATGATCATAGAAGTAGACGTGGCTCTACAATCCTTCATATCGAACCTCGCTAAGATTTCAATGTAGTATTTCCCTTGACCAAGGAAAATCTCACCATTTGTTTGCCATACCTCCATGCTTAGAAAGTAGTGCATAAGCCCCAAATCCTTCATCTCAAACTCTGCTACAAGGTCCCTCTTGCACTCCTCTATGAGCCCCAATGAACCTGTTAAAAACAAGTCATCCACATATAGAACAAGAATGAGAACCTCACTCCCCACCACCAAGTAGTAGAGATTAGCATCTTCCTCACTCGTCACAAAGGCCAGTCCCTACAAGTATTCATCAATGCACTCATACCATGCCCTGGGAGCCTACTTGAGTCCATACAAAACTATCTTCAATCTGCACATGTGGGTTTCACTGTTGTGTGCTACAAAGCCCTCTGGTTGTTCTATGTATACTTCCTCTTTCAATTCACCATTAAGAAAAACTGTCTTGACATCGATTTGATGGATCTGCCATCCCATCTATGCTGCAAGAGAGATCACAACTCATATAGAAGTATACTTGGCCACTAGAGCGAACGTCTCCTCATAGTCTATTCCCTCCTTCTGAGAGAAACCCTTGGCCACAAACCTTGCCTTGTATTTCTCAATGCTACCATCTGCACTATGCTTGATCTTATAGATCCAACGAGATCCAACCACTGCCCTATCTGTCAGTCTAGGCACAACCTCCCACACATTGTTCTGCACTATTGAGGTGTATTTCTCAACCATCGCCTTTCACCACACTTGTTGTTGTGTGGCTTCCTGATAACTGGAAGGCTCACTATCTACCAACTGAGTAACTAAATCCATATAGTCATTATACCTAGCTGGTTGTCTCTGCTACCTACTACTCATCCTAGGAGCTCCCACAAACTCCTGAGTATCCTGTTGGTTACTGCTACCAACTGTAGAGGATGAAATATCAACCCCCATATGTTTTTGATGCATCTGTTGCTCCATACTTTATGAACTCTCAGCACCTGAGCCTGTGCTTGTACTAGTCATTGTACTCAAGCTTAGCTATCTTTGATCTGATTGCTCAATCCTTGTAGCTTTTGTTGGATGCTCACTCCTTGGAAAAGCTACTTTCACAAACTTCCCCAACACGTGTCCCTTACATACATCATCGTGCTGTGTGTTCACCTCTGGAACACCTATCACTATTTCACGAAGCAATTTAAGTGGTCCATGATGTATATGGCCCATCCTCCTATGCGATAGCTCTCCTTGATCTCTAGAATTACCGCTGCTTATCAGTGCCTTATGAGTATCAAACTATAACTTGTAAAGTTGACCACTCCTAACTCCAATAGCTATGGGTGATTTCCAATCCTTGTGCTTGATTAGCATATTTTCTCCTCTAAAGAGTGCATTGTAGCCTTTATCCTGAAGAACAAATATAGAAATCAGATTCATACCCAAGCCTGGCACATACAACACATCATGAATGGGAATCGACTTTCCATTCTCCCTCTGAAATAGAATAGTCCCTTTCCTAACTAGATTTAGTTTGGACATGTTCCCCATAGAAATTTAGATTCTGATGTCCTCCTCCTTATAACTGGAGAAGTATTCTCTAACTCCTATCATATGAAATGATGTCCCACTATCTATATACCAAACATCCTGTGAGGTTGAGCTAACCATATGAACTATGAGTGCAAACTCATCTTCCATTCTACTAGAGAACTCATCTGCACTTGTTGAAGCTGTCATCTACTTCTTGCCTTTCTTCCTTTGTGGGCAATTGTTGACATAGTGGCGAAACTTGTGACAGCCATAACACTTCACTTTAGACAAGTCCTTCTTCTTCTCACCTCTAGGATTCGATCCTTTGCTAGACCCCTTCTTTGCTTTCCCTTTTCCTACTAGGGCAACATTTTCCTGTTCTGCCTCACTTTTTTGACTCTTATTGTTGGCACCATTGAGAAGACTTAGTCTAAGCTCCTCCTGAGTGAAGTCACTCTATAGTCGATCCCAACTCAATAAGGTGTCTCATCCATTAATAACTTTAACAAAGACATCCCACTGCTTAGTAAACCCATTTAGGGCTATTTGTACTAGCTCGTCATCATCTGGTGTATCTCCAATAGCTGCCAACTCATCCTTGACAAGTCTAAGTCTGGCGAGGTAACTTGTATTATCCTCTCCCTTGTTCATTCGGGTATTCCTCAACTTTTCTCTAAGAATCAGCTTTTTGTTAGTGGTAGCATTTTGGTATAGATTCAAAATGGCATCCCACATCATCTTCATTGTATCCAACTCTACGATATGTGGAATAATATGATCCTTAACACCATCAAGAATCAGCCTCGTTGCCTTGGCATCTTCCTTCTTATATGCTAAGAGCTGTGGTGGATCTGTAGGTACAGCTACAACACTGGTAACATATTCCTTGATACCATTCTCTTCCAACAATAAAGAAATTCTGGCTTTCCAGACACAAAAATTTGAGGCTCCATCCAATCTGTCCTAATCTCTTAAACCTGTTGAGGCCATCTCAAACAAAAATAATAATAACAAAAATAATAATACTAAAGAGTTAGAACTGGGTTTTATAAATCCTCTATTTTTCTTCCTATGCCTGTGCTAAGCTCTTTCTACCCTTAGATCTACTCTGATAGCATCTGAAAATTCTATTGCAATTACTGATTATTAATCTCCTATCTATAAAGATAATTTGACAACCGAAAATTAATTCATAGCAAATACTGAAAAATAATACAACTGCAACTTCACAAATAAAACTCATGGGAATAGAGATACAAAATAAATTGCTTGCCTCTTACTAACAAAGCTCTGGCAATATTCTTCTCCTGAAATTCTTCCCTCAATTTCTCCTACTGAAATTCCACTACTATTGCCTCCAACACTATCACTGCGCCCTTGCTATTACTGCAAGACTATTTGCTATCACTGCAAATATATTTGCTAACACTACAAATGCTTCTCCAACTTGTATCTATCAGTATGTTCTCCAAATGCTCAAAGACCTCATTTTAAACTATTCTCATTGGAAACCAGTGACCATGATTTAATTTCAATCAATGGCTAAGATTAATCAGACTCTAACAAACCCTAACTAACTAGTTTCTAGAAGTCTCTAGATGAATCAATTATTTAATTAAATAATTAAATATTTGGACCTAACTAACTTCTATCTAGAAGTCTCAAAAATTAAATACTAATTCTTGAAATTGGAGAAACAACTGTCCAAGCTACAATAGTAAATTAACAAGCACTCATTCTTTAGAATTTTGATCTATTTTCTTTAATAAAACCCCCATGCCAGGGTTGAGAATGTGTAATCCAGCATCAAGATTCCACTTCTATGAGCATCTTGATCAGATGAGGAAAGGACAAAAGAAGAGTACGCCTTATTGTTGAAGTCTTGAGAGGACATTTTTAGCTACCATGGCTACACATTTATGTGAAGATCTACTTAGATGGCCGTGGGGTATATAGAAGATGGAAAATATGAACAAAAAAGAGAAATAAATATTTGGTGAAGGTTCGTGGGTTGTTGCAGTCGAGTCAAGTTTAGAGGGCGAAATGAGACCAGCTAAATTCAGTCATTCCTTCATTCATACCGTTCCAAAGCCTCTCTTGAGGAAAAATGGAGTTCTATATTCCTCAAGTCATCTCCTCTTATTACCATTTCCCAAAAAAGATGGACTAGATGATGACATAAAACTTCTGAAGTCAGAAGTGGCAAGAAAAATGCACCTTAAAATAATTTGGAAAGGTGGCTTAAAATCGGTGATGGAAAAGTTTATGGAGAAAGAAGTCCAGGAAAGAATAAAAGAAAGCTACGCTAAAGAATTTAGAGTTAGCAGTGAAGTGTGTGCATGGATGATAGTGAGGGATGCCTGTTTTGTTCTAGAAGTCCTCAACAGGTTCCGAGAAGATGAAGATACAGAAGAAAGAGTGTCGGGTTTCATTTATAGTATTCTTATTAGGGCACGACATCATCCTTTGTTGACTGAAGTTGTGAAATATATGCTTCAGATGGAAAATCAACTACCACTCTGGGATTTGAAGAAAATCAGGCTCAAAATTGTGGGGTCAATTGATGATATCTGGTTTGAGTCAGCAATAAAAGAATTTTCCGCCATCAAAGTAGTAGAAAAGGGGAATCGGGAGTACCACGAAGAATCTCATATCTTGCAATTGCTTCATGACTACATTGTTGACAAGCAAGCCCCTGCCTCCTCCAGTCTCCATTCAGAGAGTCTCATATCTTGCAATTACTTTAAAAATAGTTTTTGCAAGATTAAAAGAATGATCTTTAACACAAGTACATCCAAAAGTATTTGTATAAAGATTAAAGAATTGACTTTCACACTACTGGTTGTGGGATTAAATAATTCAACTTTCCCAAAAGCATTCGTATAAAATGGCTATGTGCACTACTTTTGTTACCAGTTTTTGTCATGTTGCTCATATTGGTGGTCATATTTTTCATTTTGTACTACATTACAAAACATATATTTGACATTCTGTACTCTACTACAAACTACCTATCCCACAGAGAAGAAAAGACAGAAAAAACATGTTCCATCTATAGAGGAGCTAATAAGGGGAGGAATAAAATTCAAGAAACTGAAGGGTGGAATTGTTGACATTAAGTTCAAGAAGAAGAATTCCACACTGTATTTTCCTGAGTTCAAAGTAGATGATAGGTCATAGGTGATACTCAAAAACTTGATTGCCTTGGAAATTTGTTCCCAAGAAGAGCAGAAGCCCATGACAAGGTATGCTATTCTAATGAACGACCTGGTTGACACAACTCGGGATGTGGATACCTTGAGACTTGAGGAAATCATCATTGGCAAGATTTCAAATGATGAAGAGATGGCCCGGCTTTGGAATTCTATGGTCACATCCACAGAAATGCCCAGGTATGATTCTATTGATGAAGCTGCTCAATCCATAAATCATTACCACAAAAAGTTGAAGAAAGGTCTGGCTTACTTTTTTTTGATGGAGGTCATTCACAAATTATTTTTTACTATTTGATATGGGAGCATGATCCTTCTTGCGATGAACCTCTTTAGCTAAGGGCTAAGGATTGAGGGGTATCCATTCCACCAAATTCGCTCGGGGCAGATCCCTGCCTCATCCTTTTTTTGGTGTTGGAGCCTTTGCACTCAACAAGACTTGATCCTTGGTGGGCTCATTTAGAACCTTTCAACTTCACCAGTAGACTAAGGGTTTTAGACATTGTGGTGTAGGGGGTAATTTCATAAGGCTGCTATTAGAGTTCGTTCTGACTTATGGTTTAAAACCATGATGGTTTTTCTTTGGTTTGATCGTACTTATAGTTTTTGTGTTAACAACTGTACAAGTATTTTGCATTTTTGAAATGTGCCACCAGAAATAGACACTTAATCTTCTATTTCTACTATATTGACATTACTTGGTGTTTTAAATATTATTATTTTGTAAAGAATTACAGTGTTAGCTTAAAGATTAATGATGTTCAACAAATGACTTATTATTCTTAAAACTTATCTTAGCTAATGATTTTTGAAACTTGAGTTTATATTTGTTTATGTATATTTAAGTGATCTGCTTGTCCATGTCTTGCAAGATTAAAGAACTCTGATTCCATTACACTTACAATATTTTAAAAAAAATTCTTATAAGTTAAAAGAAATATCATTTTTTCAGAAAAAAAAATTTAATATGGAGATTTTAAGAAAAATATTTTTTTAAATAAGTATACAAATAGAAATGGTAGTGATAAAATTATTTTAGAATAATAATATTATTATCATTTTTAGTTATATTATTATAAGATTTGTTTTTTTTTCAAAAATATATAATCATTTAATTTGGTTGTATTTGTGTCAAGTGGTCAACTATTTATATCTTTATTTAATAATTCTCATATTTTCTTTAATATCATAAGATGTTTCCAAGAGTACTAGCAATCTATATTTTTAAGATTCTCTGATAATTGTAGAGGAGAAAGTGTATATTTTATTTTTTCATTTCTAAATTATACATTATTCTACATGAATGTCATTATGTATGAATCTAGAACACTTTTTGTGTGTGTTTGTGCACACACTTACTAGCTTCATAAACCACCTATTCCATTATTCTAAATCATCCATCTCAAAATACACTTGACTCAATTCTCAACATCTTGTAGTTATTGAATTGGATGCGACCTAAAAATTCATCCCTTGGATGGGATTGTAGGTGTGGTTTGTCACTAATGTTTAAAATTTAAATATTTTCTTTCTAAGGATCGTGATATGCTTATTATTTGTTAGCACGAATACTAGAAATTTTAAATTGTGCATCTATCATTTCATCATTATAGGCACCATCCTATAAAATTTACATTAAATAGGAGATTATGAGCATATAATCAAAGGGTCATACAAGACCATATCTTCCTATAACAATTATTCATTAATTGGCATCAAATGTTACCAATCAATAAATTGGCATTTATTGTCATCATTGCAAAGACACCTATTTATCACAAATTACATTAGAATAATTGACATCGTACATTTGAACTCATCCTAATTGATCACTGACAATTGGTATTTATTGCCACCACCTTTGATTAGGGGCTAGAATCAAGGTTAAGAATGTTTCATATTTCAACACTCTTATAGTAGGATCCCAATAGTGGTCCTTAGCACCACATAATTTTCCTCACATATGCCATCAAGGTGATTTTTTTTTGTGTAGGTATCTATCAATGTGAATAGAGTATATTTCCTAACTACTCTATTTCCTAGTTAGTTCTACACTCATGTCTATTCACACTAGCTTACACTTACTTAAGGGAATTTTACACTTTATTCCATATTGGTTGTGTTTCTAGCCTCTTGTGTGGTCATTATTTATTTTGATATGCTTTGAATTTTCTATTGAATATACTAAAGTTTATTATTTTAATGGTCAATTTTTTTATTTCTTTTCTTTAGTCATTTATTTCCTATAATACTTCATAGACAAATCTTATATGGTACTAGAGAAAATTATGAGTTTTAGGTGAACATTTTTCAAGAAATATATAGGAGTGTAGAGTTTGTTTTCTTGAAGAATTGAGTATGCTCTTCTCTTTCATCCTTAGATGATCTAAAGAATACAAAAGGTGTGAAAATAATTTCAACTAATGGGAGGGTTCCTTTCTTTAGGCTTGTCAATTGCAGATATTTCGGAGCTTCCTAGAGATTTTTTGTGATCACCATAAAGTTTAAAGTAGATGAGAAAGTTAAATCAAGATTTATTCTATTATAGTTAGACATTCAAGGCTTTGAAGTAGTATTTTTCATTTTAGATGTTTTGTGTACCTATCATTTTGGGAATTTTAAGGTCAAAAGACACTTCCATCACATTTAGAAGGCCCAAAAAATATAATATTGGCTATTAAATTGTCATATTTTAAGAACTTTTCCCTTGAGAAAATTTTTTGTGGGGTTTCGATCAATATGGCTTCCCTTCCATCATACCATATGGGTTTCTGAAAAAAAAAAAACAAAATTTATGTAGCATCACATATTTTCCAAGAAACACCACTCAATATTGACACCATAGAAACCCCTATACCTGCAACCACCACCCATAATGCAAGTTGTATAGCATCAAATTGTCATATCATTAGTGGGTAGTGTTGCTACCACCACTCCATCTTACAACCAAACCACTAGGTGGTAGTAGTTGACTTCTCCCCCACTACCAATTAAGTGGCATATTCAAGGAATATTTTACATGAATCAACAAATTTTTGTAAGAGTAGTTTTGTACCAAAAGATGAAATATTTTAATTTAAAATAGGTAGTTTCTAAGTATGATGATGGTTTTGAGGAAAATTGAATTAAATATTTTATTCATACAAGAATCTAGAATTTTTGGAAAAGTATTGGAAGATTGCTTGTTGGAATCATGTTTTGATTAGATTAAAATGGGAAGGGACCATACCTATTACAAAACAACCATAGAGGCCAAAAAAGAGGCTCATGAGAAATGAAACACCTAGAAATAAAAAAGAAAAGAAACATAAACTAACCAACCAAAGAGAGACAAACAAAAAAAACATAGAGAACAAAATCAACAGGGGACCAAAACTACTACTGGTCTCCTAGAAGCTTCAGACTGCTAATGGCCAGCCAATCCTTAGCCAGGAAGTGAAGTTTCTCATCAAATGATAGGGGTCCCTTTTGAATAGGATGGGTATCCTCAGTAGTGTCCTGAGCCAAATTATCCACCATATTTCCTTTTTTTTTGTGAATGACTATCATCAAGACCACCCTCAACCACCCTTTTTCCATAACTATCATTATGTTGACCTTAATAGGTAGTTCAAATTTTTATGCACCTTTCCATTTGAAATTTTTATTTTGTAGTTCAACTTCAAAAGCTGATAAATTTGCCTTATGATCTTTATTTTTCAATTATTATTTTTTACTTGGGATAGTTTTCTGTGCTCTATGCATTGGTGTAATAATTTTTTTATTTTTATATATGTATTTTCTAGAATTTATAATACTTTATAGTTTCTATTTAATAGTTCTCATTTTAGGAACTTTTAAGATTTTGTTCAAGCTCATACAAGCTATTTTTTAGGTATAACTTTTAAAAATTGCATTAGTTTTTGTGTACTTCATAGTGATCCTATTAGATTATACTCATTGTAATAAAATGGTTGAGTAAAGTTGCTTCCTCCCACCTCCCCCTCCATATAGTAGTTTTGCTTCATCTCATCAGGTTGAGTAAAGTTTCTTCATCTCATCGCTAGGTCCAATTTTGATTTATTAATAGTGGAACCTACAGTCACAACAACTATAGAGTCCCAAACAACACTTTCTTGTGTGGTTATTTGATCAAGTGAATTTAGGGGAGTCTCTTAGTGTATTTATATTTGTACATCTCATTATTTTTGTGCTTTGTGTTGCCTTCAAATGGATCACTTTAAATTTATGCCAACTCCATTAAACTACTCAACATGTCATTGAAATGGATGAAAGGTATTAATGCAACAAATGTATACTCCATATATTTAAGAAAACGTAATTAAAACTACATATGGTATATAAAATACACAACAAATACTTCAATGAATCAACATACTAAATAACTTGGTTGTCTTTATAGTTTGATTTCTTTTGATCTAATTTTTTGATTAGATTAAGATGGGAAGGGCCCATACCCTTACATGAAGTTAATTTTTTGATTTGATTTGATCTAATGTTTAGATTAAGTCTTGTACAAAATTACATGAAGCTTTGGAAAAACTAAAAAGCCATGTATGATAAATTTAATGAAGTCCAAGGATATTATATGAACACTAAGTTAAGCACCCACCTAGTTAAAAAAAGAGCTTTCTAACAAATCTCAATTAGAAAAGGGTTCTCTAAAAACAACCAACCTCAGAGGACCAAGTTAATATCCTTGTGCTAGACTCAACTAACTTTGAAAAAGGATTAATTTTTTTGATGAAACTACAAAGAATAAGAACAGTGGAATAAAAGGTTGAAAATGGATTTAGCTTCATCTTCACATAGGAGGCATCTTTTTTCAAGATGATGACCTCTCTTCTATAAGTTATCTAGAGTAAGAATACACTTGTGGCAAGCAACCCACCAAAGAAACTTAACTTTGGGTAGAGAGCTATTCATCCAAACCTTCATCCAATCAAACTAAGGGACCTAGTGACTAGATAAGATATTTTATCCAGATTTAGTGGAGTAGTCACAATCCTTAGAGTCTTCCCAAACCAAAGATTTAGGTAGATTACAATTAAAGATCTTATAAATCTCAACATGTCTGACAAGTTTCGTAGTAGCTAGGCAAACAAGAGGGCCACACAAATTGGGATAAATATTCTAGCACGGTGGATCCGAGGTATGGTCCAAGCAATCCAAGATCATAAACCCCAAACTAGCACAAAGATCCAACTTAATAGCCGAGTAAATAGAGTGGAGACCAAAACCCTACTTCAAGATCCATTTGTCATCTTAAAATGAAACTAAGGCCCTAGGATGGACCTGCTAACAAGTACCTTGGGAAACGAAATTCTTTATTTTGAGGAGGTTATTGAAAATTATGATTCTGAGAGAATTTCCATAGTATAAATGAGGGAGAGAACATCCCTACCCATAAGATACTTGTCTTCGAGGATAGAAATCCATTTAACTTGTTTATTCAAAATTTTCCAATTGAATTTAGATATAAGAGCCATATTCGTCTATTTGGTTTTCCTCAAGTCAAGACCATCAAAATTTTTATTGGAGCAAACCATGTCCCAATTCACTAGAGGGTAGAAATTCCTTTTTTCACGACCAGAGGAACCTTCTCTAAATTTTCTCTTAATTCACAGACTATGAAGAGGGCTTAAACAATAAAGCCATTATAGCCAAACTTTGAAGAGTGGACTTAAGAAGGAGGATTTTAGCTATGTTTCCAAGAAGAGAACCTCATACTGCCACAAAATTTTTGGGGACCCTTTCAAGTAAGTTAGGTCAAATAGATTTATCCACCTTACTGATAGTGAGGGGCATTCACAAGTAGGTCAAGGGAAGGGGAATAATTTGATAATTAAGAACTTTGGATATCCTACCTTGAAGCTAATGGTTAACATTAATGAAAAAAATAACACTTTTCATAACATTGATATAGTGGCCAGAGGTAATTGCAAACTTTTTCATAACATGGATCTACCTCTTAGCCTTCACTAAAGTGGCTTCCCCCGAATGAATTGTGTCATGAATGAATTATTGTTGGGAAATTAGTTCAAAATTAGAAGAGAGAGAAAATCCAGAGAGAGTACCATTAAAAACATTTTTCTCAATGTTGCAACCAAGAACCTTAGTCATCAAGATGAAGAGATAGGGCGATAAGGAACCCCCCTACCGAATATCATTAAAAATAGAGAAAAACTCCTGGAGAGTGCTATTCAGCACCACAAAGAACTTGGCAAAGGTAATACAACCTTAGATAAGATTAAGTATTTTACCAAAGAACCCAAATCTTTGAAAGACACCAAACAAAAAATTACTGGACAATTTGTCATAGGCTTTGGAGATATCAAAATTAAGGGCCATAATTAATTTTTTTCTTTTTCTCATGGAATGAAGAGTTTCATGGAATAACATGATGACATTTATAATTTGATGACCTGAAATAAAGACTTCCTAGGTCGTATGAATCAACTTATTTAGAGAGGGTTTAATGTGGTTGACCAATAGTTTTGAGACGATTTTATAGAACGTGTTACAGAGGCTAATAGGGAAAAAAGTGGATATCGTGTTGGCCCTAGGGTGTTTAGGAATAATAAAAATGGAAGTACATTATTAAATTCTTTGAGAATATTTCTAGTGGAGAGGAATTCCTTAGCAACAAAGATAACATCCTAACTAATGATATCCTAATATTTCTTAAAGAAGAAAGGAGGAAAACCATCAAGCCTTAGAGCCTTGAAAGGGTTGAGGGAAAAGAAAACCTCCATAACCTCCTCAATCAAAGAACTTATTTCCATGAACAAGACATCATGCGAGGACATAGAGTGGGGGATAACATCCAAAATATCTTCAGCTTGGTAATCAGTCCTAGCTGGATTGAGGAGGTTATAAAAATGTTAACACTAGACTGAGCAATATCCTCTTACAAGATAACAAAGGACCATCCTTAGTGATCAAATTAGAGATGGTATTCCTCTTTTTATGCTTCGAGGTAGTCATGTGAAATAACCTAGTATTCTTGTCCCCCTCATGAAGCCATTGATTCCTAGCCCTTTTCTTCAAATAAATTTCTTCCTTCTCAATAATGTTGTGAAGATCACTTAGCAACATATTTTCCTTGTCAACCAACTCTACAAGGGCTCCCAACTTCATATCTTTTTGAACCTATCTAAGTTTCTCTTTTAGAGATTTTTTTTGATAAAAAATAGTGCCAAAAGACTCTTGCTCTGACCTTTCTGATTGCCATTAAGATATTTCAACTTGAAGGCTAGTCTAAACATGAAGATCCATAGAACTTAACACTCCATCACTCTAAAAGGAGGTCCTTAAGTTGGGGGTGATACAATCACATCAACTCAAACTGATAGTGGCTCTTGGCCTTAGGGGGAGGGGTGTTCCACCTATTATCCATAGTTTTAACCTTGCATCTAAAATCTAAAATTTTCCCTTCCTTGAGTCCTTCAAGTATTTGTTCCATACATTTCAAATGCCTTGTTGTTTATTACTCCTTACCATTGCTCAATGTCACATGTTTTACACTTTTTATAACCTAAGTCACTAGTTCTCCATGTTTCATAACCTTGTCATGGATTTCTAAATTTTCATTACTGTATGACTTCTTGACCTGGTTCACTTTTGTCAAGTTCGCAAGACTTGTTTGGTTGTATTTTGAAGTGAACGAGTCAGAGGTTTTTCTAACTTCGAAACTCTTGAATTTGGTTCTGAACTACAAAATTTGGTTGCTTTGTGTGAGGATATAAGAATAGGTCCTCTAAAAATTTCTAGGATTTCACCTAGAAGGAAGAGGGTTTTCTTTTACCTCCAGGGGCACCTAATCTTGCTATTCATTCAATGTTTAGGGATTAAAACCCTAAAGGAGTGAGGGGTGTGGTGGAGCTTTTATTGTCTTCCCCTCTATGGTGTGTTTTTACATTACCTCTAATTGGTCTGGGTCTTGGGGTTTTATTTTTGTGTCATAACATTATTGTTCCTATGGTATTGGGCCGATAAATTGCTATAAATTAACCATTGAATAATCTTTTTGACCTCGAGGGTCATTTCCCCATCCACCTAGTCAGTCCCCTTCTTTAAGAATAACTATTTCGCATGTGCATATTACATGGCTGTCAAATGAAATAATTCTAATCTTAATCGTTCATCGCATACCTCACAACGTTTTTTCTTACATCATGAGAAATAGTGCAAGGCTTGCGAGATGTTGTGACCTGTTGCATTTGATGGTGGGGACAAGTTTTGATCACTGACCGAGGATGGATGCTGATGCCGATAGTTGTTTACCTACTGATGCATCATGGTCATTCCTTGCTGACCTCGAGCAATTAAAACCTCAGTTTTAATAATGCTGTGAGGTGTGCAATTTGTTGACGAATGGACGCCGATGTTATACAATGGACGAACGTGGTGGGACCCATTCCATGCTGATGTGGTACTTGGTAGGTGGATTTCCTGTTTGCTTAATGACTGGAAGGTGGATGTGGCATTTTCAAATTGTTTTGACTTAATCTGGGCCGTTCTCTTGGCCAATATTGCTTTTGATCAATGACTCATTTTTAAATGAAATGGTGCTGTACTATAGCCATTTTATCTTGCGCGAGTGAATATTAATGGTCGAGTTTGACTCAGCCTGCATAATTAAATGCCAAAAGGATCAGTAAATTATTATTTTAGTGCTGCATTTCTGGATTGACAAAGAATTGTCTGGTGCCGAAGTAAAGCAAGCCATTATTGCAATTCTCTAATCTCACTGCATTTGACACTCTGCAAGATAAACCATAAGTAGTACGTATGCCTTTTCTTGTGTTTTCGGAAGGTGTTAGGCTTTCTTACTAAATAATTGATGACTGTCTTCTTTTCCGTTCCTAAAGAACTGTATAAGTAAATTCTCTTTTAGAGCTTCTCTAAGTAATTGCTATAGATTTTGAATATTGAAGAATATTTTGTGGTGGCAATAGAAATAAAAGTGTAATTTTTTTCCATTCAAAAAAAAGCAAACCCTAGTTCGAATTATCATCTATTTGGTATAAATTGCACCCAAGGCATGAATTGCTGGTTCTGAAGCTATGTCTAAGATTTTTTCCAAAGATGTTATTGATTTTCTTGATGCTCTCTACAAGCAAGAAGCAGGAGGGAAAAGGATTGTTGTACAAGCCCTTTCTTTTGGAAGCATTAGTCAATAAGCAATGTGCAATTCATGATGCCGAATTCCCATACACTGGCTGGTAGTTGTTTTCCAACTGGTTTGGGAACAAAAAATTAGCAGTTCCTCTATGTAATCCATGGTGATTGGACCTGGGTAGGCTGGTGGTACCCAATGTCTACAAGGATGTATACCTATTGAAGGATATTGCTGTGAGGTACGACCCTGTGGGCTGAACGGTCATAACATATCTTGGCAAGGAAATGATCAAAGTAACCAGGGAGGAAATCATAGAGATTTTTGGTTTGCATGAATGGAGCCAAGATATGATTCCTATCAACTTGGAGGTCTTCAGGGAGGAATACAAAAACATCAAGGGTTTGTTTAAAACATCCATTTTGATACCCTATTTGGTTGTGTCAGGAAGAGGCAAGAACCAGAGGAAAGTAGTTATTGGCAAGAACGAGCCCGAAACTTTCCCAGTGGACTATTTTGACGTCCATTTCAAGAAGACTATTTGTGCATTATGTTAGGTCATGCGGATAAATTTTAAGAAGACTTTACCTACCAAAGTGATGTATATGGCTGTAAACATCCAACACCTAGGCTATAACATGGTATACAATTTTGCCACTTATCTTGTAGAGAAAATGCATTTAGGTTTGGTAGCATTGAAGCAGGGGAAGAATTGGGTAGGATTCAAATGTTTTTCTCTACTAATCCACATGTTTTTGTATAGGGGTGAGAGTTTGTTCGAGAAAGATATGGAATTGAAGAAAAGAGAGGGAGACATTGAGATGCCTGTCCAGTATTGGACTAGGGTCCTAGATATGCATGATCATAAGTTTGATTATGTCACCTTTCACAATGTTTTCGGATCCAAGTTAAGGAGGGCCTTGGTTTTTGATTCCCCCAGGATTCCAAAGGAAATTCATGATTTCCTAAGACCTATGGAGAGGAGGCCTAAGTTGAATTTAACACATAACTCGAGGGATATTATGCCCAATCACAACACAATAGTTTTTCACGGTTTTTGGCACAAATACCACCTTGTTTTTTCTACCAAGGGATGTCCCCCTTAGAATTGGTTTCATAGAAGTCATGAGGCAGTTGGGAGCATCTCAGGATTTCCATTTGCCTGTTGAAAAGAAGAAGGGATCTTTCTTCCTTGAATATACAGTTTTTGCCAATTTTTTCATGACAAAGGGAGGGTGGAAGGATTTGCACTTATTCCTCAAGCCATATAGGCTAAGAAATGTAGGCCCTAGGAATCATGTTCCTGAGGGTTTTATCTCCCAAATGAAGGCTAAGCATCGGATTGGGACCTTTGTCCACAACTTTTACTTTCCTGAAGTATCATGAGGAACATTTTTTATCTAAACTTACAAGATGAGAGAAAGCCAATGTTCATTGCCTATTCAAAAAAGGTGAGAAGTAAACAGGAAAAGATTCCTAGTTTTGATCCTATACTTGGTGCCAAAGATGAGCTTAGTAGGGAAATTTATGCTCTTGACAACTTTGAGAGTTTGGTAGGGGTCTTAAAGGATGAAAGGATTGTGGAAGAAAGGGGAAAATCATAAATTACCGAGGAGTACCCTGAGGTAAGAGTTGAAGAGAGACCTACTTATTAGCCTCAAAAGAAGATAAAGGTATTTTCTAGGAGAAAGGGAAGTAGGGTTGAGGAGGCTACAATGAGTGGTGTATCATCTATCCCAAAGCAATCAGTGCCAGATATTGTTCACCTAGATTTTCCTCCAAGGTTTTGAGAACAGATTCACCCACCATCCCCAAAGAGGCAGAGGACTGGAAGTGTGGGGGATATTTGTTGGGAAGGTAATAATGAGGAGGACATCATTGTAACTCTATATGAAATGAATCCGGAGGTGCCACTAAACCCTTCTGACACTGCAACGAGTTCAGGGGCAATCACCCTAAGATTGGGAAAGGATGAGATCAAAGCGATTACAAATAATGACGATTTGAGGATGGAGGCTTGCAAAGAGTTCATGATGGATGACTCTTTTATTCATAATATTTCTTATAAAGATTTTGTATGGAGAGCTCATCTCTCATTATATTCTAAGAAGGTTGCACATGAGAGAATTTTGCATCCAGAGCTCCCAGAGCAGGTAATTCAGTCAAGGGTTAGATTGCAAATGAAGGAAAGGTTTAAGGAAATCACAACTGAACTGGGCAGGGCATTGGTTCAAAAGAGTGGAATATTATTACTCCCTGAATGGGATATTGTTGATGCTATGGTGTTTGACACAGTAGGAAGGGCCAATAGGCCACTTCTTGCAACAAAGGAGGCAGTTGAATTGGCACTAAAAGGATAAGCCTTTAGTGAGGAATGGGATGCTCTGGAAATATGGTCACTATCCACTAGGTCTCGAAAACCTATTGTTACAGAAACATCTGACTTCAGTGGTCATTTGGTTATAAAAAGAGTTGTTGACAGTCCTGCATTGGAGGCTATTGACATGGTTGTGAATGTTTCCAAATTCACTAGGGCAACTATGGAAGACTTAACTAAAAACCGAGATACTCCGAGGAGCCAGTATAATGAGATTATTGTTGAGTATAATAAGAGTCAGCAAAGGGTGGCTGAATTGGAAACTAAGATGACCTTACTGAGACAACAGATGGAAACCTTGAGGTCTCAAATGTAGGCTATCTCTAGCCATACTGTTTTCGACCCACTAGTAGAACAACCTCAACCTTCTACACAGGAGCAATCTAGGGCTATTGTCCCATATAATATGGGACAAGTGCCTATTGCAATTGAAAAGGCCAGTGGCTCAGGTGGAGATCTTTCTAGGGAAGAGTTAACCCAGCAGGTTGAAAAATATAAGGAGATGGTAAACCAAATCCTAGATGTAGCAGGAAGGAATAACTCAAAAATTGTTCATACTATGCTAAGGCATTTACATAGACGGGTCTAGAGTAAGTTGAACAGTGTTCACGCAAATTATAGCTTGATGTTGCAAGCACTCGAATTATTTCCAAGGGACAAAGAATTAGCTATCCCCTTGCTAAGTAGATGGGGCCCTAGAATGGAGAAGTTAAAATTTATGGTGGTTGGTGTAGAATAGCATGGGGACAAATACCCTATAGTCTTAACAACATATCAATTTGTCAAGGGTATTGTGGAGCAAAAGTTCTAGGGGTCTCCTGCTCCTATGGAGTCCAAAATCAAAACATTGAAGGATATTTATGATGGAAAGGACTTGACTCCACTACCTCATGTTTTGCATAGTCAAGATAAGGTCAAGCCTTTGCAGGTGTGGAAGGAGGAGATGAATAATATAATGATTGCTCAAACACAAGAGATATGCAAAAATGTTGATATTCGCATGTTGGAAAACGTGTTGGAAAAGTTGTCATTTGTCATTAGTTTCCTAGAGAACTTTGATAAAATGACCACGTCATTGATGATAGATTATGTACCTTACCAAAACATGGTGGATCAGGTGGTGGCTTTCAATTGGCCGTCTGAAGAGGATTTCGAGCTATGGAAAAGGGTGTTCATTGATGAACTTTAATTGTGAATGTCCTGGCCGAGAATTGCAATTTGGTCATGAAAACTATAGGTCTAGCCTTAGATACTATATTTTAAAATGCATTCTCTCTTCGAATTCAAGTACAGGATGTTGAAATGGAATAAGTGCAAAAATAGTTAAAGATGCTTTGGTATAAGGTGAGCGACTCTTGGAGCAATGCTTTCTTTCTCCACAACAAACTAATGATCATTCCGGTTTTGGGTTTTCCTCTCTTACCAAAAAATGATGTAAAGATAACTGATTAGGGATTAGCGATCCAATGAAAAATGGACATGTGTACTCTCCGGCCCGAAGCTTGTTGGCTCCCTTGTTTTTATAAAAGGGAATTTTGGGCCGAGAGAAGGGTCTGTTGAAATTACTGAAGATACATGACATAAGAGTTAAGTAATACAAAGAGAAAATATGTCCAGGTATTGAACTTTTGAGAACTTAGTAAATCATGGGGTTTTTGAGCATGCTCGTGTAAACCTTGTGATTGTTTTGAGTTTATTTTCACTCCTATTGTAATAGTTTGCATAAATTATTAATGAAGTGTTGATCCAAGATGATTTTCATTATCTCCATTTGTTATTTACTATGGATTATGTTTGATTATAGCTCTGGTTCAAAGGACCAGTTAAATGATTAAGTTATCTAGTAAGTTCTTGCGAATTAACACATAGGATTTATCAAGGAGTAATAAATTCAAGTATTGATATATGGATTGTAATGCGATTCATATAGAATATACGTGCTTTAGATGAAATTTACCCTGTAGTTCAATTCCCTTTTGACTCCATGCTTTAGGATATGGCATTGGAACTCTGACTAATTTAAATCCTTTGTATTTTGTGTTATGGGTTTAGGAAATTTCATTCAAATAACTCATATCAATACACTTAGGTGTAATTTTGATTCATTGTTAAATAGATCTGAACTCTTCTAAGAAGTAGCCAATTTCTTGAAGGTTTATCTCTTTTAACACTAGCGGGAATTTATCTGTTGTTTGTCCATATACGAGCAAATAATTTCACTCATAAGTGACAACATATTTTAGGAAAACCCTCCTGGATCTACAGAGTCCGAAGTGTAGGAGAGATAGAAGTTTTACTGCTATCTTCTCATTAAGTTGGTGCGGTGGTTTCAAGACTTTAATAATTGAGTGTGGCAAGTTCATAGATGCTCTTGTGATTTCTTCTTGGGTTTTTATAAAAAATACCAACAAAATGGCAACTCTATTGGGGAAGTAGCAAATGAACAGTCTCTAAGTGTAGATCTAGGTTAAGTTAGAATCAGTTTTCATAATATAATTGTTTTTTCCTCTCACTACGTTTATTATGTTGAACACATGCGTGTAGTTTTCCTATGTTCCTTTTCAGTGTGTCGGGTGATGTTTGAAATATTTTCCAAAGTCACGAGTGCAAAAGCGAAGTGTAAACACTTCATCATTCCCAATATTTTGGGTGGCGACTCTGATATCTTGAACAAAAAATTTCACACAAAGTGCTACAAGAAACATGCAAAGGAAAGTTCTCAAACACCAGAGGGCATGAAGAAGACAAGAAGTTATACAAAAAACAATCCTGAGCCAATGATAGAGCTCAAGCCAGGATAGGACAAGAAATGGGTAAAAGTAAATGGTACCCCAAGTAAGTCTGTTTGATCTCGTATTGCTTCTTCTCCTACTAAATACCAAGATGAATAGTGATTTTATAAGTGAAAATTACTCAGATACTATTATGTCTAAATTGGATCATGGTAGTTATCCTTTTGAAATGACATGAGAAATTGAAGTTGATATGTCTAAAGAGGAGGAGCAATGGGGTTTCTAGGAATAAGATAAAACATTCCCAGAAGCCACAACACCTGGTACCATGTCTATTTTCATTGGGAAATATTTTAAACGCAAAGGAACACCTCTAAGTGAGGGGATGCCTTTCATTCAAGAAGAAGATCAGGCAGAACAACCTTATTATACTCCAGCTCCTAGTGAGGCAGGCGATATTCTTGAAAACGAGACAGATATAGACAAGGATATGCGAATCCTGATTGAGGAAGAAAGGAAGTTGCAAGAGGAAGAAGATAATAGAGATAGAATAAGAAAAGAAAATTTGGAGAGATGTCGGGCTAAGCAGCTCCAAAAAAATTCCCAAAAGAAGAAGGTTGAGAAGATGAGGGAAGAGGCAGCTAAGAGAAAAGCCTTTGAGGAAAGGGTGGCCAAGGCAGCTGTCGAAAGGGCATGTGAAATACCTAAAGTAAAGATCTCAATGGGAGTTTCTGCTACTCCCACATATACTTCATCTACTCTATCTACCAAAGGTGTTGATGCATTTGTGGGATCTAAGAAGATAACCTTTCAAGACCATGGGAAAGCCCATATTGACCAGTCTAGGAAAACTTCTCAAGATTTTTCAAATTACAAGAATTTTGCTAATACTAAGAATGAATTAAATGGTATGGTAGGCAAAGGGGTGGGAATTGATCTTGGATCATTAGATTTCCCACATAATCCTAAGCTCTTAAGGTTACAACTATTGAATGATCAATTACAAGTTGCTCTGAGAAAAGCTGAAATAGAAGCTGCCAATGTTGAAATGGCACGAAAGATAGAATTTCTTAAGATGTCTTCACCTACCTCTCAAGCTTCTGGTTCAGGTAATAGTGAAAATGAGTCATTGAACAAGAAGTCTGAGAAGCAAGAATTTAAAGAGGGTTTCAGTGGTTATCAAGGTGGTGGAGGTGGATGTGGCCATGATATTATCAGTTCATGCTCAGAGAATGAAGATGGAACCACTACAAAGGTTAAGCAATCAGGTAGTGGCGAGAGAGGTAAAGGTGGGCATGACAAGAAAGGCATTGAGCCACAAAATACCTCTAGGAATGGACATGGAGGTAGGGCACCTCAATTTGATAGATATAGGTAGTTGTGCTTTGATAATATTATGGGGTATCCAAATCTAGTCTCGAATAATGCATGAAAACATCTCCCAAAATTCACAGGTAATAATGTTTTCAGTGGAGAAGATCATTTGAAAGCTTTTCATGGCTTTGTCGAAGATTTTGAACTTTGGGATGATGATGTAGCTATGAAATATTTTATGCAATCACTGGTGGAGGATACTAGGGACTAGTATAGAGGGTTACCTGATGGTAGTATTGATTCCAGAGATGCCTTTTATAGAGTTTTCAGGGAGCAGTATGGGGATCAGACTGATCCTAGATTTAAGCTGAATGACTTCAATAATATTACTAAGGGGCACAATGAACTGGTTACTGAGTTTAATGCCCGTTTCTAGAAGGCTATGACAAGAGTCCCTGCATACCTAAGATCTAATGAAAGTGCATGTTTAGTTGTGTACTGTAACACCTATGATGTTAAAATGTGCTATTTACTGAGAGATAAAGATCCTCAAAATTTAAGGCAGGCATATAAGATGGTGGTTCACATTGAAAATAATAGAAGGGCTTCGAGTAAAGTGGGAAGAAGAGAGGATCCTAAAGCTTTTAAAAGCACGAGAAATCAAACAGAGAAAGTTGGTAAACCTACTGCAGCTGATGATAAGATAGATCAAGTTCTTACTCTATTGCAGAAACAAGCAAACAATGATAAGCCTCACTTCCAAAGAAATGAGAGACCCCCAAGGTTACAGGATTATCCTTACAATACCAATTGGAATAATGGTAAACCCCTACAAGGAAATCAAAAAAATAACCAAGTTCCACCTGACCCTCTACAAAGGTAGTATGTGAATAATGGAAAAAATCTACCATGGTGTGAGGTATGCGGAATGCCACATTCTCCAAAACAGTGTGCAGTAGCACAATCAGTGGTGGACTCTCAGAGTAATCAGGGAGACTCCTAGCCTCCCCAAGACCAAGACACAATGACTAATGTATTATTAGGTCCAACTAATTTGGCCTATGATGATTATTCCTCAGAAGATGAGCCTTGTGCCCAGGATGTTAATACTTAGAGGCAACAAAATGAAATATATCATCAACAAGTGTTTCCAAATGAAGGAGATAATGATGATTGTTTTGTGAATGAGTTTGAGATGGATGATACGGTGTTGAGGAGAACTTTTGATGAAGAAATTGAAAAATACACTGTGGCTTTAGTTTCTAGGGCAAGGAATAATATACAACTGAGAAATAGGATTGTGCCTAGTGATTCTGGTAAATCTTGCAATTTGTTCATAAAGGAGAAGGAGGTAATTAAGCCAAAGGAAAGTTTGGAGGCCAAAAGTATAGATCCAAGGCCCAAGGAGATAAGAGAACCCAGGATATGGGAAAAAAAGGTAGACAAGGCCAAAGAAAATAGTGAAGCTGTACTTCAAAATAACAAGAACAGTAACTAGAAGTCTATTGATAAAGAAACTTCAAAGGGAAAAGAAAAAGTAATTTTTGAAAAAACATGCCTTCTTGATTTACTGAAGTATACTTAATAGATATGTTCTAAGTGCTTTCACAAGTTAGGGTTATTGTTCCTTTCCTAGAAATGATGAGGATAGATGAGCATAAAGACAAGATTGTTGCACTCATTAATAGTATTCCCACAAATAGAAAGGATGAAGTAGTATCTGATCAGAGTGATATAGAAAATAAAAAGATGGTGGAAGAAGTCCCCACAGAGAGTCCGCAAATATACTTGTGGACTACTATTACAGCTAACCCAAATCATGTCAATCCTTTTTTCTTGAGCTTAATAATTGATGGAAAAATGCTAATAAATTGCATGATTGATTCAGGAGCATCTAACAATGTGATGCCAGTGAAAATAATGCATGCAATCGGACTTGAAGTTGATAGTACATATGGTAAGTGCTATGCAATGGACTCTAGGGAATTACCTGTTATAGGTATCATAAATGATGTTCCATATATATTAGCATCTTTTCCTAAAAAAAATTACATATGAGTGTTACAGTGGTAGATATTCCACCAACCTATGGTATGTTGTTGTCCCAGCCTTGGAGTGCTTCAATGGGTGGAAGCATACAGTGTGATTTATCTTTTGCCACCTTTTCTATTGAACATAAAGATGTTAAGGTAGATAGGGAGAAAAGAGCTCCCCACATGATTAAAAATGTGGAGGGATCATTAGAACCTATCAAAATTAACTTTGTAGAAACTGATTTGGAGAACTTCCGTGTTGAGGAAGATAGAACAGAAGAAAATATCTGACCAACACCTATTGGTAAAGAAGCATCGAAGGAATTATTAGAAGGGGATTTATGGATCATGCATTTTGATGGAGCTTGCTCCAAAGAAGGCCGAGGAGCAGGAATATTTTTTGTTTCGCCACATGGTAAAACTTTCAAGTATTCATTCTTATTGCAATTTTCTTGTACTAATAATGTTTATGAGTATGAAGCTCTCATACTGAAGATAGCCTCAAATCATGGTATTAAGGTGTTAAAGGTTTTGGGGGACTCTAATTTAGTTGTTTCCCATATTAGATCCCGCTTTGCAGCTAAGGATAAGAGGCTTAGAAAATATTGAAATATAGATGGGACACTATTGAAGGGTTTAGTGCTTTTGGCATTGAATGGGTTGAAAGACAACAAAATGCTAGAGCAAACTTACTAGAAAATATTGCTGTTAAACTTGACAATGTCACTTTTGGTGGCATCTCACAAATAGAAGTACAAACTAGGCCTATAGTGCTTGATAATGTATGCAACTGGCGAGTGTTTGATGATGACACTGATATTCTAAATTTTTTGCATTGTGTGGATCAATATGAAAGCCAGGAAATTTATTTTGGCTCATTTGTAACTAATGTTGATGGTAAGTAGACCTTATTTGGAAATGAGGTCATCCAACTTAAAAAAAATACTATCCCTAGAGGTTTAGTTGCACTTGAGGGGGTGTTTAATGGTCCTGATATGTCAAAAGCTAAGCAAGCACCATCTCATAAGGATGATATAGAAGAAGTAAACTTAGGAAAAAAAGTGCTCCTAAGAATGTCTATATTGGAAAGAAAATGAAGCCTCATGTTAGAAGCATGCTGATTACCTTGCTTTGGAAATATAGACATATCTTTTCCTGGTCGTATGAAGACCTTAAAGAATACAGGGAGGATTTATTTCAGCATGAGATCCCATTAAAACCTGATATGAAGCCTTTCAGGCAAAAACAAAGACCTATCCTACCCTACAACCTAAAATGCAAGAGGAGCTTGCTAAATTAAGGGAGGTAGGAATTATCAAACCAATTAGACACTCATCTTGGGTCTCTAATTTGGGACCTATTAGAAAAAAAAATGGGGATATTAGGTTAAGTGTTGATTTTAGGAACCTGAATGTGGCCTTTTTAAAATACAATTACCCATTTCCTAATATGGAGGCTATGTTGCATAAGGTCATAGGTTGTGAGTTACTATCATTGATGGATGGATTTTCTGGTTACAATCAGGTCATGGCTAAGGAGTCTGAGTAATTTAAGACTGCTTTCACTACGCCATGGGGTACATATGTGTATGTCAGAATGCTTTTTGGATTGATAAATACTGGTGTGACCTTTCAAGGAGCAATGGATCTGGATTTTGTAGATTTTGTTGATCTTTTCCGTGCAATTTATTAGGATGACCTTACTACCCATAGTAAGAAAGAAGAGGACCATTGTGACCATCTAGAAAAAAATATTTGTTAGAGCTTTGCAATATGGGATATCCCTCAATCCCAGAAAACATACATTTGGGGTGAAAGAAGGAAAATTGCTAGGACACATTATTTCGAAAGATGGAATTTGGATTGACCTCGAAAGAGTGGCTGCTATTGACAAGATCATATAGCCAAAAAATGTAAAAGGCATCCAGTCTTTCTTTGGAAAAATAATTTTTTTAAGAAGGTTTGTCACAAACTTTGCTGAAATTGTCTGCCCAATATCTAAGATGTTGAGGAAGGGAGAAAAACTAATATGGACAGGGGAGCCATCTGAAGCCTTTCAGGCTATTAAAGATGAAATTAAGTAGGCACCTATCCTTGAATCCCTGGATTATTCAAAAAAATTCTAGTTATTCACTTTTTCCTCTTTTCATACTATTGCTAGTGTATTGTTACAGAAGAACAATGATGGTTTTGAGTAGCCAATTGCATTTTTTAGTAAATCATTGCAAGTTGCAGAAATAAAATATGACATATCTGAGAAGCAGGCATATGCCTTGGTAAAGGCAGTAAAAAATTTCAAACCTTACTTGATGGGAGCAGTTGTTGTTACTTATGTACCAACAGCCGTAGTCAAAGATATCTTCACGCAACAAGAGACTATAGGAAGAAGGTGTAGATGGATTAATAGAATCCAAGAATTTAATATTGACATATAGATTACTAAGCTTGTAAGGGGTCAGGGCCTAGCCAAATTAATGGCTGAGGAAAATTTGGAAGTCAATCAGATTAACCAAATAGAGCAATAGAATATTGCACCTATTTGTGACATGCAAACTTGTGGATGGTACCCGAGGATTGTGGAATACTTGCAAACAATGCAATGTCCTGAAGGCATGCCCCTTACTGAAAAAAGAACCCTTAAATTACAAGCAATTAGATATGTCATTATTGATGGCAAACTATGGTGGAGAAACCCTGAGGGCATTATATTTAGGTGTGTGGATGGAGATCAAGCTGAGGATCTGCTAGTAGAAATGCACAAGGGAGTTTGTGGAGGTCATTATATGGCTAAGAAAACAACTAATAAGATTCTAAGGGAAAGATATTGGTGGCCTACTGTATTCAAAGATGCACATAGATATGTTAAAAAATGTGATGCCTATTAGAGATTCGCCAGAAAGTTAAAATTCTCTAGCAATTTACCATTAAGACCCGTGTCTGTTTTGCTCCTTTCCAGCAATGGGGTATTGATTTTATAGGAGAAATATCTAAAAAATCCAGTGGGGGACATGCGTGGATACTGGTAGCTACGAATTATTTCACTAAGTGGATTGAAGCAATTCCAGCTAGAAGAGCCACAAGCAAAGTTGTTATTGAATTTTTAATTGAAAATATTTTAAGTCGATTTGGGGTGCCTAACAAGATTGTGTTAGACAATGCAATGTGTTTTAGATCAGAAGAGTTTTTAAGTTTTTGCAATCAGTATGGCATCACTGTTTCATATTCATCCCCTTATCATCCTCAAGTAAATGGACAGGCATAATCTAGCAACAAGAGTTTGATGAAAATTATTAAGCGTATAATAGAAAAGAACAAAAGGGCATGGGATTCAAAACTGAAGCTAGCACTATGGGCTGATAGGACTACTGTTAAAAAGGCAATTTTTCATTCACCTTTTGACTTAGTCTATAGGATGGAGGAACACATTCCTCAGAATAACTTATTGAAAATGTATAAATTTATCCAGGAATATGATGATGATGTATGTGACGAAATGCAACATAGAATGGAAGGGCTAAGTCAACTAGATGAAACTAGAAGGGAAGCACATAAAATAAATGAGAGGTTGCAGCTTTAGGTAAAGCACCTTTATGATAGAAAGGAAGTAGAGAGAAAATTTGATGTTGGAACAATGGTGCTGCTCTGGAATGCTAGATTAGAAGACAAGGGCAAACATGGCAAGTTCGATCCCCTTTGGTTGGGCCCTTATATTGTTATCGATACACATGGGGAAGAGTCGTATTTTTTACAATCACTTATGGGTGAGGTTCTCCAGCTGCCAGTATATGGATAGTTCTTGAAATACTATTTCTCTTGAAATAACTCTTTTCCATGTACGTTGTGCAGTCTTGTGAATAATGTATATAGGTTGGTCATTTTTGCTTTGTGTTTGTTTATTTGTCCTATTTGGGCTTGTTCCTAGTTTTGGTTCTCTCTGTTTCTGGTTTGCATAACCATAGATTTTAGATTCTTGCTATGCCCACAGGGGGAATACATCCCCAGTTGCAGCCACTGGTGGAGCTTTTATTGTCTTCCGCTCTGTGGTGTGTTTTAACGTTACCTCTAACTGGTCTAGGTCTTGGGGTTTTCTTTTTGAGTGTTAACTTGTTATCGACGGTGATCAGTCACTTAAGTGGTGTTTCATCCCTCTTTGGCCATGACTTTACCAGCCCCTTTTACCTGTCCTTTTAGTTTTTGCGTCATAACCTTATTGTTCGTATGGTATTGGGAAAATGAATTGCTATAAATTAACCATTGAATAATATTTTTGACCTCGAGGATCATTTCCCCGTCCACCTAGTCAGTCCCCTTCTTTAAGAATAATTGTTTCGCATGTGCAGATTGCCTAGCCATTGGATGAAATAATTCTAATCTTAACCATTCATCGCATACCTCGGAAGGTTTTTGCTTACGTCATAAGAAATAGTGCAAGGCTTGCGAGATGCTGCCACCTATTGCATTTGATGGTGGCAATCAGTTTTGATTGCTGACCGAGGATGGATGCTAATGCCAACAACTGTTTACCTATCGATGCATCACAACCGTTCCTCGCTGACCTCGCGTAATTAAAACCTGAGTTTTAATAATGTTGTGAGGTGTGCAATTTTTTGACGCATGGACGCCAATGTTATACAATGGACAAACATGGTGGGACCCGTTCCGTGCTGATGTGGTGCCTGGTAGGTGGGTTTCCTATTCACCTAATGAATGGAAGGCAGATGTGGCATTTTCAAATTGTTTTGATTTAATTTGGGCCATTGTCCTGGCCAATATTTCTTTTGATCAACGACTCATTTTTAAATGAACTGGTGTTGTACTATAGTCGTTTTATCTTACGCGAGTGAATAGTAATGGTCGAGTTCGACTCAACCTACATAATTAAATGCCAAAAGGATTAGTAAATTACTATTTAAGTGCTACATTTTTGGATTGAGGAAGAATTATATGGTGCCAAAGCAAAGCAAGCCATTATTGCAATTCTCCAGTCTCACTGCATTTGACGCTCTGCAAGATAAACCATAAGTAGTACGTATGCCTTTTCTTGTGTTTTCAAAAGGTGTTAGGGTTGCTTACTGAACAATTGATGACTGTCTTCTTTTCTGTTCCTGAAGAACTACTTGAGTAAATTCGCTTTTAGAGCTTGTCTAGGTAATTGCTATAGATTTTGAATATTGAAGAATTTTCTATAGTGGCAATCAAAAGAAAAATGTAATTGTTTTCCATTTAAAAAATAAGCAAACCCTAGCTCGAATTATCATCTATTTGGTATAAATGGCACCCAAGGTACGAATTGCTGGTTCTGAAGCTATGTCTAAGGGTTTTTCCCAAGATGTTAGAGTGATCTCACAATAATGGGTTACACTTTTTTGCCAAACTTGACATTGAAACCAACATTTTTCATCAGATCTTCACTTTCATACACCTATATAAGCTAAACCATTAAGAATTTGAAGATGAAGAAAACTAGTGATTTGTGATATTTTGTGTTGAGAATCTAATTATATTTTTAAAAATAAAAATAAAAAAAATTGTGAATTATTTTATGTAGTTTTTACTAACTTATTTTTTTTACTAAACATCATTTTCAAAAACTGGTTCTGACTTTCAGCTGCATAACTTTTTTTATAGAAAGAATACAATTATAATTTTTTAAATATAGTGTTTTCACACCATTATCTAGTGGATGAATATTTTTTCATAATTTTTTGTTGCATATCTATTTTTTAATTAATTTTTTAATTCAGAGTAATTATAATTTGGATATATTATACTTTTAGCTACATAAATTTTTTTGTTGGAATAAAGACATCAATAGATAGTGTACAAGTATTTTTAAGATTTTTTTTTCTCTCTTTTCCTATTTTTCCGTATGTGTGAAATAAAGACCCCGATGTTCATTGAAAAACCTACATTCATAAGAAATAAAAAATAAATATAATAATAAAATTAAATATATTAAAAATTATTCTTTTTGGGAAGCTTATAATAAGGAATAGATGTTTACAAAAAAATAATTTTAAATTAATTAATTTGATCCCCTAAAAGGTAAATCAAAAGTGGTTTTTTATCAGCATTTTGATAGGTGTAGAGGAGACTCCATTATAGGTATGGTTTAAAACTAGCGGCTTTCTATCCAAGGGGGTTTGATCAAACCCTCTTCAATTAAAACCCTTAAAATGGAACCCTTTTAAGGCTTAAATCATTATATTTTCTAAAAATATGTGATTTCAACAAAAATTAGGATGTCCCAAAAAGTGTAACCCATTATTGTGGCAGCACCCATTATTGATTTTCTGAAGCCCTCTAAAATCAAGAAGAAGGAGGGAAAAGTATTGTTATACGGGTCCTTGCTTTTTCAAAGATTAGTGGATAAGTAGTGTGCAATTCGTGATGCCGAATTGTCATACACTGGCTGACAGTTATTTTCCAACTGGTTTGGGAACATAAATTTATCATTTCCTCTATGTAATCCATGGAGATTGAACCTGGGAAAGCTGGTGGTACCCAATGTCTATGAGGATGACCTATTGAAGGATATTGCTGTGAGGTATGACCTTGTGGCCCGAATGGTTAGAACATATCTTGGTAAGGAAATGATCAAAGTAACCAGGAAGGAAATCACAAAGATTTTTGGTTTGCATGAATGGAGCCAAGATATGATTCGTATCAATTTGGAGGTCTTCAGGGAGGAATATAGAAACATCAAGGGTTTGTTCAGAACATCCCTTTTGATACCCCATTTGGTTGTGTCAGGAAGAGGCAAGAACTAGAGGAAAGTAGATATTGGCAAGAATGAACCTGAACCTTTCCCAGTGGACTATTTCACCGTCCATTTCAAGAAGACTGTTTGTGCATTGTGTTAGGTCTTGTGGATAGATTTTAAGAAGACTTTTCCTATCGAAGTGATGTATATGGCTATAATGTGGTAGACAATTTTTCCACTTACCTTGTAGAGAAAATGCATTTAGGTTTGGTAGCATTGAAGTAGGGGAAGAATTGGGTAGGATTCAAATGGTTTTGTCTGCTAATCCACATGTTTTTGTATAGGGGTGAGAGTGTGTTCGAGAAAGATATGGAATTGAAGAAAAAAGAGGGAGACATTGAGATGTCTGGCCAGTATTGGACTAGGGTCCTAGACATGCATGATCATAATTTTGATTATGTAACCTTTCAAAATATTTTCGGATCCAGGTTAAGGAGGGCCTTGGTTTTTGATTCCCCTAGGATTCCAAAGGAAATTCATGATTTCCTAAGACCTATGGAGAGGAGGCTTGAGTTGAATTTAACACATAACTGGGGGGTATATTATCCTCAATCACAACAGAAGAATTTTCAGAGTCTTTGGCACAAATACCACCCCATTTGTTCTACCGAGGGAGGTCCCCCTAAGACTTGGTTTCATAGAAGTCATGAGGTAATTGGGAGTATCTCAAGATTTCCATTTTCCTGTTGAACAAAAGAAGGGATCTTTCTTCCTTGAACATGTAGCTTTGGATGATTTTGTCATGACAAAGGGAGGGTGGAAGGATTTGCACTTATTTCTCAAGCCATATAGGCTAAGAACTGTACGCCCTAGGAATCATGATCCTGAGGGTTTTATCTCCCAAATGAAGGCTAAGCATCGGATTGGGACCTTTGTCCACAACTTTTACTTTCCTGAAGTATCATGAGGAACATTTTTTATCTAAACTTACAAGATGAGAGAAAGGCAATGTTCATTGCCTATTCAAAAATAGTGAGAAGTAAACAGGAAAAGATGCCTAATTTTGATCCTATACCTAGTGCCAAAGATGAGCTTAGTAGGGAAATTTATGCTCTTGATAACTTTGAGAGTCTGGTAGGGGTCTTAAAGGATGAAAGGATTATGGAAGAAAGGGGAAAATCACAAATTACTGAGGAGTACTCTGAGGTAAGAGTTGAAGAGAGGCCTACTTATCAGCCTCAAAAGAAGATAAAGGTATTTTCTAGGAGAAAAAGAAGCAGGGATGAGGAGGCTACAATGAGTGGTGCACCATCTGTCCCAAAGCAATCGGTGCCAAATATTGTTCACCTAGATTCTCCTGCAATATTTTCAGAACAGATTCACCCACCATCCCCAAAGATGTAGAGGACTGGAAGTGTGGGGGATGTTTGCCAGGAAGGTAATGATGTGGACATCATTGCAACTCCAGATGAAATGAATCCAGAGGTGCCACTAAACCCAACTGACACTACAATGAGTTCAAGGGCAATCACCCTAAGATTGGGAAAGTATGAGATCAAAGGGATTACAAATAATGACGATTTGAGGATGGAGGCTTGCAAAGAGTTCATGATGGATGACTCTTTTATTTTATACTCATTCTTTTAAATATTTTGTATGGAGAGCTTATCTCTCATTATATTCTAAGAAGGTTGCACATGAGAGAAGTCTGCATCTAGAGCTCCCAGTGTAGGTAATTCAGTTAAGGGTTAGATTGCAGATGAAGGAAAGGTTTAAGGAAATCACACCAGAATAGGGCAGGGCATTGGTTCAAAAGAGTGGAATATTGCTACTCCTTGAATGGGATATTGTTGATGCTGTGGTGTTTGACATAGTAGGAAGGGCCAATAGGCCGCTTCTTGCAATAGAGGAGGAGGCTGCATTGGCACTAAAAGGATAAGCCTTTAGTTAGGAATGGGATGCTTTGGCAATATGGTAACTATCCACTGGGCCTCAAAAACCTGTTGTTGAAGAAACTTTTTAACTTCAGGGGTCATTTGGTTGTAAAAGGAGTTGCTGAAACTCCTATATTGGAGGCTGTTGACATGGTTGTGAATGTTGCCAAACTCACTAGGGAAAATGTGGAGGACTTAACTAAAAACCAAGATACTCTGAGGAGCCAGTATAATGAGATTATTATTGAGTATAATATGAGTCAGCAAAGGGTGGCTGAATTGGAAACTAAGATGGCCTTACTGAGACAACAGATGGAAACCTTGAGGTCTCAAAGGCAGGCTAGCTCTAGCCATACTATTTCTGACCCACGAGTAGAACAACCTCAACCTTCTACATAGGAGAAATCTTCAGCTATTGTCCCATATAATATGGGACAAGTGCCTATTGCAATTGAAAAGGCCAGTGGCTTGGGTGGAGATCTTTCTAAGGAAGAGTTAATCCAGCAGGTTGAAAAATATAAGGAGTGCGTAAACCAAATCCGGGATGTAGTAGGAAGCAATAACTAAGAAATTGTTGATACTATGCTAAGGAATTTACATAGACAAGTCCAAAGTAAGATGAACAATGTTCATGCAAATTATGGCTTCATGTTGCAAGCACTCAAATTGTTTCCAAGGGATAGAGAATTGGCTATCCCCTTGCTAAGTAGATGGGGCCCTAGAATGGAGAAGTTAAAATTTATGGCAGTTGGGGTAAAATAGCATGGGACAAATACCATACAATCATAACAACATATCAATTTGTCAAGGGTATTGTGGAGAAAAAGTTCCAGGGGTTTGCTACTTGTATGGAGTCCAAAATCAAAAAATTGAAGGATATTTATGATGGAAAGGACTTGACTCCACTACCTCATATTTTGCATAGTCAAGATAAGGTCAAGCCTTTGCAGGCGTTGAAGGAGGAGATGAATAATATAATGATTGCTCAAACAAAAGAGCTATGCAAAAATTCTGATATCCGCATGTTGGAAAACATGTTGGAAAATTTGTCGTTTGTCATTAGTTTCCTAGAGAACTTTGATAAAATTTCCACGTCATTGATGATAGATTATGTACCTTACCGAAACATGGTGGATCAGGTGGTGGCTTTCAATTGGCCGTCTGAAGAGGATTTCGAGTCAGGGAAAAGGGTGTTCACTGATGAACTTGAATTGTGAATGTCCTGGCCGAGAATTGCAATTTGGTCATGAAAACTATAGGTCTGGCCTTATATAGTATATTTTAAAATACATGTTCTCTTCGAATTCAAATATAGGATGTTGAAATGGAATAAGTGCAAAAATGGTTAAAGATACTTTGGTATAAGGTGAGCGACTCTTGGAGCAACAGTTTCTTTCTCCACTACAAACTAATGATCATTCTTGTTTTGGCTTTTCTTCTCTTACCAACAAATGATGTAAAGATAACTAATTAGGGATTAGCGGTCCAATGAAAAATGGACATGTGTACTCTTCGACCTAAAGCTTTTTGGCTGCCTTATTTTTATAAAAGGGAATTTTGGGCCGTGAGAAGGGTCTGATGAAATTACTCAAGATACATGAGATAAAAGTCAAGTAATACAGAGAGAAAATATATGCAGGTTTTGAAGTTTTGAGTCAGATTTGAGAACGTAGTGTTGACACAGAATTTTGCATGTAGCAGTAGTCTTATGAGAAACTTAGCAATTGGGGGACATTGTGCACTAGCTAAGTGACCTCCAAGATTTTATCGAAGCCGACTCTTTGTTCAGTGGGGAGAAAAGGGTTAGAAAGATAGCGAGAATGGTAAATACTACACTACGGGCGATGCCCCAAGATCATAGACGAATTTCAATAGAGCACAGTGCAAAATGAAAAGGCCCAAACCACCAAAATGCTGTTAACTAAGTTATTTTTCTCAAAAAAATTTATCATGTAAAAAAATACCCTCTAATTTGCATAATATAATCAAGCATAGCTTTATCTAACACAGAGGAGTCAAAGAAACATGATCTATATTCATTGAGCTATGAGAGGTTACATAAATTCAAGAATAGACATTCATACAAAAAGAAGATAACAGCGTAGATCAATAGTTCTAACAAATGCTTTAAAACAGAAAGGCTGAATTTATTTGGCATAGTCCAAAGTCTTCGAATTAAATGAAACTATTACAAAAGGCTTTCTTCCAATGCTCGGGAGTTTTTTGTAAACTTAATCAACAACCTTAATGCCATTCTACTGCCTGAAGATGCATCAAGAGAAGAGCAAACCATGCACAGAGATCGACTACCTAGATCATCACGAGCCGCCACAACAACTATCGACTGGTTAGCAGTAAGCCAATAAAGCCATGATAGGAAATGGAAAACCAAGTAGCAACAGGAATGAACACGCAGTGCCACAGGAGAAAACACAGAAGCACGCAAGGATAACAGGCACAACAACAATTCCAAGGTAACTGGCATGGAAAAAATTGCCATCTATCGCCCAGACGGAGCCCAACAGAAAGTCAAAAAGATGCCCAATAGAAAGTCTCGAGAGGGAGCCACGTGGAGTGCTCCGAGCAAAAGAAAGTACAAGGCGGGCCCAGCTCGGAAAGCAGCTTGAGAGAGCCATGCGACATGCAGATGGAGATTGCTGAAAAGAGAAGCGAAAGAAAAGTGAAAGGCTTCGTGAGGAAGCCACGTAGAGCGCTCCGAGGGTAGTGAGAATTTTTAATCTAAGGCACAGCTGCAAGGTAAACAAAAAACTACAAAGGCCTTGGCAGTTTTTGTTGAACAACTTGGCAACTCACAGGGGCATTTCGCTCATGGAATGAAGAACCCCAGAATCTCTTGTTCAGGATCCAAAATGCTCACAACCTTGAGAGGGTGGCCTACAGATTGGTCCATACTTCGTTCGATGGTGTGGAGAGAGCCCACAGATGCTCGTGAGCGAGCCTGAGATCGATAATTGCCTTGAAGGGCAATCCACCTGATACTTTTGTTTCCAATTCTAATTGGAAGAAGAGTTGTGCCAGTTGATCCACGATTCCCTCTATTTCTTCAGCGATTGGAGATTGATCAAAATTATGGAAGACATAAAGGTCCTACTTCTTCTCTTTGATCATTGCAACAATATGCTCCACACCTGCTACTGCCTGATCCAAAATGAAGGGTGAAGGGAGGCCTCTCTGAGTCAAATGGGAAAACTTTTCCCACATGTCGCTGGTAACCTGGTTTAACCGAGCTGTGCATTCTGCTACCTATTGAATGACTTTATGCATGGAGATGAGACTACTTAAGCCACTGTCGTTCGGTCATTGATGCCCACACCACTCAACACCTCATTTGAAGTAGTATACAACTTACCCAATAAAATTATAGCCTCCAGAACTTTGTCAGAAGTTAACTCCTGAACCTATTGTATTCATTCACTCACTGTTCTGCAAAGGCTAGCCGCTTGCACCATAAATTTTGAGGTAGGATGAAGAGTAAGGCACAATGCCTTCACCTTGTCCCAGTATGATGCATACAATTCTTTGGAAATTTCCAACAAGCTCATTTGTGGTGCAATGGGCTAGGCCCTTAGAGCTGCCAATTTCGCCTCTCTGCTGTGTAAACCTGCCTTTAGCTCTGACAAGCTTCTATCCAATGTAGACATCTACTCTCTTAGAGTGAAAAATTCCTTTTCTTTTTCTGCTAGGGCCAATTCGTCCTGCTTGGTCTTTTGAATTTCTAATTCCAAATTGGCACTCATTTCAGTAATTTCGACAGTGGTGTTCTGCTGGAGCACCTTCATTCCCTCAGTTAGTAGGTCAGACTTATCGTGGAGTTTCTCCTCGTTTTCTCAACTCTGCTTGACCTCCTATTGGAGAGTCGGAACGATCTCTACACTCAAATCCTGCAATTCTTTGATCTTAATTTTGAAGGCACTCCTCTCCTTCTCTAGGTGACTTATTTCGTTCTCCTGGGATTTTAACTTGTTTACCCAGATGTCGACCTTGCCTTTGAGCTCCGCTATTTGGTCATCCTTCTTCTTTGCCTATTGGCTGAGCTTGAAAAAATCAGTGGTCAATATTTTTTGGGTCTTCTCCATCAGCTCAACTTTATCTCATGAGCGAGCCTGCTGCAAATTTAACTCGATAGCATTCACAATATAATCATTCACCAACATTTCGCCTACCGCCTTGATCACGTTAGGAGTGATTTTTGAAAACATCAAGGAATTCTGACTTTCATTGAATATGGTTTGCAAGTGAGGCTCCGCCTTCCTGGTTGTGTCCTTTTGTCTTCTTTTGTTGATCTGATTGGTGCAGACACTCCTATTTGCATCAACCTGCGAGAAATATTCCTAGGCCAGGATACTTAGGCCACCAGCAAAAGGATACTCCTAAGGGATGATCAGTGAGAAAGAAAGCATACCTGACACATCAGAAGTCTTGCTAGGCCGTGTTATAATAGCCAGGGAGAATGGTAGAATGAATTGGCCAATCGAAAGAGATGGAAACGAAGTGTAAGGGAAGACTAGAGATGCACCAACCGCAGGGCTGGGCCCCAGAGATAAAAATTGTTGGCCCATGAACCCAGTACTTATAAGAAATTGCATTCCGAGTAAGGTATGGAAAGTGAAGTATAAAGGTGGGAAACCAGGAGGGGAAAGACTGGACTGCCCGAAAAATCCAGTGGCAGAGAAAACTGGCGCAGATAAAAAAGCAGGGGCCAAAGAGGAAGAAACTAGGGACATAGAAAAGAGAGAAGAGGGAGGAAATGTTACCTAAGGCTCAAGCGGAGCTATAGACATTTCAATCGCTTCCTCCATCAACTACTCTTCTTCCTCACCAACTTCTCCGATTTGTTGTTTCCTCTAAAAAATCATCAAGGTCAAGAATGACTTGCCTCTGTCCGCTGGTAGTCCTTGCCCGCTTTTGTGTTGATTTAAAAGAGCTGACCAGATTTGATGTTTGTGCGGGTGACTCTTCTTCCTCTGCAAGCTGCTTACCAGTATCCTTCTCATGCATTAGACCCTTGGTAATGGCAAGGGGGATTCTGAGTTACCTCCTCCTCAGATTCCACGGCGACCTCTTCTCTTCTGTAGTGTTGCACAGATATTGAGCGGTTCAAAGACCTTTCAATGTTTGGATGTTCATTCTCCCAGATATCATCAAATATTTCATCAAGGGCTACCTCATCATGAAGCTTTCTAGTTGCTAGAGTCTCCTGCCAGTATACCTAGAAGGGTTGAATCTTTTCGGGTGCCCAACCGAGCTTACTCAATTGGGTGACCAGGGAGTAGTTGATCTTCCCCACTATCTGATAAATATTCAGCCATGGCGGTTGAACATCCACTATAGGCCAATACTCAAGGCCTACATATTTACTTAAATTCCCTTCCTCGACATTCCTCCGAAGGTCCCAGAATGGCTGAGGTGAATGTGAGATTTTGATGTTGACCCCTGATAAATTATTACCGAGGGTGTAATGCAAGGGATCCTCTATCAATACCAACCTGAGGGTTCTCTTCTTAATCAGCAACACAGATCCAAACATGATTGGTAGTAGCAAATAGGAGGTCAAGTGTTTTCCCCCCCAGTAATCATCATCAAGGGTACATAGCTGCCTCATTTCATCCAAGGCCAAAACTCTATCGGAAAGAAAATGGAGAAGTTGGAAGGGCTACCAAATGAAACCTAGTATGTGCAGTATGGTGAAATCCATGCCAAAGAACCAGTCATAGGGCAAAACCAACTTTCCCAACCAAGACTTCTATCAGGGCGATATACGTTCGATCATGTTAATTCCAACTCTATCCAAAGCCCTTATAGTTGGGGCTATGAACGGATCCGAAAACACATAATAATCAAAAGTTTTTGACATGACAGGGGTTCATATCAAAACCGGTTTCCTTAGGCCACCCTCCTCAAAAATAAACAGGGACATGGATGCCGAAAAGTAATCTGGATTTTGGTGCAAAATCAAGTAAGCCAGGAAAGATGAATACCTGAAATTAGAGCCGACCCCAAATTCTAGCAGTTGTTGCCAAATTCCATCACTAACAACTCTTGCAAAATCTAGGAGCGGAGCCTCACGATTCCTCTTCAACATAAAGCTAAGGCACATTTGAAACTAAAAATGTGCTTGTCCAAGTCTAAACCACACACCAGCGCAAGCATAGAAGCGATAAAGGAAGACCCACCTTTCAGAGCCTTTAGATTGAAAGAGAATTTGGGCGGTGCTAAACTACTCGTTGGATGATTGATCTCAGAGCGATAAAATCATGGCCCCATTTGGAGCCCTCCCCACTTTTGCTGTATTCTTTCAACTTCAAAAATCTCAACCTCATGGGTCAAAGGAAGTGGGATGCACAACATATCTTGAATAGCTTCAGGGCTAATGACTACCATGAAATCCTTGCCATTGATTACCCCAGTGTTTGGGTCAAAATGTGTCACACGTACTACCACAATTTCTGGACAAGGGTGTACCAAAGGAACCATGTACTGTGCAATCTCATAGAACCACAAAGGTTTGTTAAATTGGTCTGTCATATGCTTCATTTTTTTGCATGCGGTCTCCCTGAGGCTCTTAGGATTGTGAGATAACTCAGGATTCAAAGACGTTATCCCAATCCTCTACAACCATTGCCTAGTCTCTGTGAGGGATTACATTCAATAACCTCTGGTCCATCGGATGAGTGAAATGCCAGCAAGGCTTTGTGGGTATGCCTAGAGTGGCATAAAACTCCTGGTCATAGAGCTGCATGTGGGGTGCTATCTTCATTTGCTCAATTATATTTGTTGGGGCCGGGGTCTATGATGGGATATCTATAATTTCAACCATATTCGTAGAGACCTTTCTACAAACCTTCACAAATGGCTTAGCTTTTCTGAAAAATTCTTTCTTCTTGTGAATGCCTTAGTTGTTTAATCCTTGGTAACTTTTTGCAATAAATATGTTCTTTGCATGCCTTAACCTACCTTTTCGATCCTTGAGAAAAGTGGCCGAAAAGGGTATGTGTCAACCATTCATACCAAGTTGCTATTATGTGTCACTAGCTTTTATTCGTGCGAAAGGATCGCCAACCAGCCAAACTGGTCGAGCATTTAATAGATAGCCTCTCACATGTGACGAAACCTAATTTTTCTCGAAAGATGAACTAAGGTAACACTGCGAAGCCCACCTCACAGGCTATTTGTATTAACTGATTTCATTGTACATACAGGGCACATCACGCAACCTCCTTTCCAAATGATTTCACCTTGATTCAGATGGGATGGCGGTGCTTTATGTTGACACCTGGCCTATCCTTGAATGGATGTGGCAACTCAACAGAGCAAGTTTCAAATTGTACCTGCACCTTCCCATCACCTCACACACTGCAATATTGAAAACCAAGGCAATGTGACACACTTTGGCTCAGTCGTAACTATGGCTTTCCTTGGTTGGCAAACCTTAGCCAGTCTATAAATAAGAACCTTTTGCAACATTGTAGATCACAAAATCCTCTAGCCTTCCTAGCTTAGTATGCTTTTCATCTTAGAAATTTCAGTTTAGCTAGGAAAGCGAATGACATGGAAACGCCTGTGAGGCTTGTCTGCAAAAAGACTCAGGCTGCCTTTCTTGGAAAAATTAGATGTAGGTACTTAAAGCGCATGATAGGTGCGAAGAACCTACTATATGTGAAGGCAATCAAGTGGGTCCTCGGGAGAGACTGTGTGGTGTATGAAGAGCAGTATCAGGTGAATACCAACATTTGCTCCCACTTTGTAGCCTTGCTGCTGGACATTAGCATTTCCAAATGCAAAATATTAAAGCTGACAAAGCAGGTCTTCCCTAGACGCTACCTTAGAGGCCTAGAGAATATTGTGCACGTGGCTCAATTTGACCATGGGATTCCCTTAGTTCGCAACATTCACCTGCAACAATTGCATAAAGGCATTGTTCCCACTAGGCCCTTCGTTTTCGGGTTTGAGTTGGAGACTCATGAGGAGCATCGCACCAAGGTCTGCATTGGCTAATACTTCCTTATGCATGTGCACTACATTGAATCATTCCAAAATCTTCAATGGTATGAATATTTTGAAAGAATGGTGTTTCCCGATCTCGCGCCGCCTGCTGCCATGATTGCTAGTCCTTCCCACTGATGACTTGAGAACAAAAATGATTCCAATTTTTTTTTTCTCCTTACAAGCTCTGCTCTATAGCTGACATATGTAAATATTGATACCAGGCCTCTGACCCCCAAAATATAATGTAAATCTTTGGCTCTATAAATATAATATATATCTTTTTAAAAATCTTAGCCCATTTACACTATTTTCCATTTAGCACTATTGATGTTATTTCATTTCATTTCTTGCACTGAGAAGATCCAAACCTTAAAGAAGGAAAAAAAAATTACATATATACAATGTACAAAAACATCACGCAGGCAAAATTAATGAAATCTTTTAAGATGTATTCCATTGATTGGAATACTCAGGCCCTTACCTTCCATATCTTCCAACTCGAAAGAGTTGAACTGTTTACATTGCACAATTTTGAATGGCCCTTCCTAAAGACTGTCAAATTTTTCTTGTTGTCCGGGCTTTGCTCAGTGCTCATTAAATTTAAGAACCAAATCTCCACATTGTAACCCTTGATCTAAAGCCCTTTTGTCGAACCATTTCTTTACCACCTATTGGCAGTTGTTCATTGCTTCTAGGGTGTGCTCTCTTTTCTCTTGCACCTCAAGTAACTCGAAAAACCTCACCTCCATTGCTCATTTTGTTCAATCTCCAAGGATTTAAGGAACTGCAGGGCAGAAATTTTTGTGGTAATAGGCAGCAATGCCTCCTTCTCGTACACCATCTCATAAGGAGATGTCTTCAATATCTGTTTAGGCGTGATTCGGTCTACCCACAACGCTATCTGGAGGTTCCTATGCAACTCTTTGTGGTTTTTCGAGCTTGCTTTCTTTATTAACCTTATGAGGTTTTTGTTAGTAGATTCCGCGAGGCCATTCCCCTAGGGATAATAGTTAGAAGAGGTCTTCACAAATACTCCATACTTTAGTGCGAACTAGCTCATCTTTGAGCTGAGAAAAGCCTTAGCATTATTAGAGATGATTGTTTTAGGCAAGCCGAATCTGACCACCAACTCTTCAAGGAAATTAACAATCTTCATTTTTGTTGCATTTTTTAATGGCACTGCCTCTGCCCACCTAGTAAAGTAGTCGGTTGATGTTAATATCCATCTATGTCCAACTAAAGAGATAGGGTTAATCATCCGAATGAAATCTAAACCCCATTGAGCAAAAGGTTCTTCTACCACTGTAGGTCTTAAAGGCATAGCAACATTCTATCTCTTCTCGACATGGAACTAACATTCTTTGCAAGACTTAATTATTGAAAATGCATCATTAAAAACTGTTGGCCAAAAATAACCAGCACATATAATTTTAATTGCCGTGGTTCTTGCAAAAAAATGTCCTTCGGTTGGGCTATTATGGTATTGATCTAATATCTTCTTGGCTTGCTCCTCATTCACACATCTTAGCAGGACGCCATTAAAATTTCTTTTAAACAGGACACCCTCTAAGAGAACATAATTGCTATTTTGTAGGTGATCGAAACGTCTTTTAAAAGATGGGAGTTCGATCAGATGCCTTCCCGTCTGCATGAAATTTATTCTATCGTCAAGCCAGTTGCTCTGAGAACTCTCTTTGTTTATTAACACAGGTTTCAAAACTTCAAACTTTGCCACCGGTTCACTATTTTCAGCGAGATATTCGCTCAGTCTCTTTCCTTTGAGAGTCTTGATAGGTCTGAATTCAATATCATATTCTAGGATCCTTGTGATCCAATTAGCTCTTTTCTCTGTGATTTCTCCCTCCATGATATACTCCCGCACACTAGGATGCGGTACACAAACAATCACCTTATTGTATGATATTAAATGCTAGAACTTCTTAAGCCCCTTAATAATGGGAAATGCTTGTTTTTCTAGAAAGTTGTACTTCACCTCATATTCCTTTAAAATTCATGCGTAAAAGGCAATGGGAGACTCCCTTGTATCTTCATTATCCTTCTACATAAGCACTGTGACAATACTATTTCCACCACCAAAAACATACATAATAAAATCCTTCGACAGGTCCGGGTTAACCAACATAGGAGCGAAAGATATAGCTCCCTTTATAAGCTCAAAATATTTTTCTGGCCTCTGCCATCCATTTGAAAGTTTGGTCCTTCTTCAACATTAAGGTGATAGGCCGAACGATCCCTACAAAATCTGCAATGAATCGATTGATGAAATTGACCTTACCCAGGAAAAACTGCACACCCTTTTTGTTGACAGGTAACGGGAGTTCCCGGATTGCATCAACTCTTTCTGGATCAATAGCAATGCCCTCCTTAGAGATGACATATCCCAATAGCTTCCCCTGGGGAACTCCGAATAGACATTTCTTCGGGTTTAAATAAATAAAAAAGTTCCTAGCACTTTTAGAAAACAAGCTCCAAATGATCAAAGTGATCATCAGCAGATTTTGAAAATACCGTCAAATCATCCAGGTAAATGAGTATAATCTTGTGGATCAAATACTTAAAGGAAATATCCATAGCCCTTTGAAAAGTATCTCTAGCTTTTGAGAGCCCAAAAGACATTTTAGCATATGCATAAATCCCCCACTTCGTGGTGAATGTTGTCTTGTGTTGGTCCTCCTCCTTTACTCAAATCTAGTTGTAGCCCAAAAAACCATCCAACATTAAAAACATTTCAGAGCCAGCAACAGTTTGCAGAATTACCTCCATTGAAGACAAGGGGTAATGATCCTTTAAGGATGCTCTATTTAAATCTCGAAAGTCTACGCACAGGCTTATATCCCCATTTTTCTTCCGGACTGCCACCATGTTTGACACCCAAGTGTTGTGTTTGATCGAGAACACTATTCGTGATGCAATCAACTTATTTAGCTCCTATGACATGAGAGACTCTATCTTTGGGTTAGTGGGTCTCTGCCTTTGACAAAGTTGTTTCGCCCCTTCCAACAACTCAATTGTATGCTTGATGATTCCGGGATCGTATCCCTTAAGATTATCATATGACCAGGCAACTACGCTCGAGTCTTCCTCGCAGAAGTGTCTTAGTCTGTCTTTATTCTTTTACGACACTTCTTTCCCAACTTTGAGCCTCTTATCTTCCTTGATATGCAAATCGGTTTAATCACCTTTGTCGGCCATGAGATTCCTTTTGTCTCTTGTTGCATCATCAGAATCGAACAGTATTTCCAGAGTGACTAGGCCCCTTGGGAGCTTGTTGGATTTCAGCTAGATGATTTCATCTTCATAAGCTTTGACGATCTTCAGTTGTAGCTGATTGGCGAATTCTCCAGATGACTAGAGGAATGATGCAATATGAGAATCACTATCAAACACTTTCCAATCCTGATTGTTATCTGGGATAGTGGGTCTTACAATTACCTTCACCGCATATTTATTTCTCAATAATTCAGAGACCGACTTGAACTGAGCCCCAATAGTCGCCATCCTATCGGCTTCAGAATTTATCTCCCTTGGAATAGCTTGAATATTGAATTCCTCAAAGTTTTCAATCATATCCCAGACCCTATGTCGATAGGATCGCATATGGATATTCTTTGCAGTAGAAGTTCTATGGATTTGGATGACCACCAACTCCGAATCTCTGAAGACACTTATCTCCTTTGTACCCATTTGTTCCACAAAGCTTAAACCATGGATGATACCTTCATATTCAGCTTCATTGTTCAAACATGCAAACTGGAAGCGAAGAACTCAAAGTCTTTTCGTCGGATGAGGATATCAAACAAATCCCCACTCCAGCTCCTACTCTACATCTGGCTCCATCAAAGTATAACATCCATATTTTTGAAGATTCTTCACCTTCAGGTTCTTTAGTGACTTTGGGCATGATCTGCCCCTCTTCATGTATAACATAGGTTCTAAGGCCAGTTGCATGGTAATTCCTGAAAGGGTCTATATCAATGAACTCTTTCAACAATTTTTCTTTGTCTTTTGTCTGGGAGCTAGTAGCCTCCTCTTCTTCAAGAAATTCCACATTGAACCTTTCTTCCTAAGAGATTGAAGTGTGTGCTGCTTCAAAATTGAGCAGAGCGTCGTCGGCAACATGTTTGGAATGCAGAGTTTCCAAAAAATAGTTTCATCTTAACCCCATGCTTGGTCCTTAGAATTAGGTGCGACTAGTCTAGTGCTAGATATCCTTTGACATTTGTTGTGAACTCCCGGGATAAATAAATCCCTAATAGAGGAGGGATATCAATGAGTACGATATCCTAGTTTACAATGATACTAGGGCAGGAAAACAAAGTCATAGGCAATCCCTTGATTACCCCAATGGTATCAACCTTATTTCCATCTAGCTACATGACTCCTTTGTTCAGAGGCTCATATTTTAAACCCAAAGCATTAGCTACTTGCTTTGGCATGACAGTAGTGCTAGCACCAGAGTCAATCATACAATTATGTAACAATGTGTCACCAATAATTAGTGTTAGAAAGAAACCTTGGCTTAGGTTTAGGCTTACTTTCCTTTCCAAACTCAAGCTTTTCCTTTGGTTGAATCATTAGCACTTTATCCAGGTTGGGCCTGGATACTTTCTCTTCATTAGATTGAGTAGGAACCTTTGCATACTCTTCTCCCGATAATTCTTTTTGTAGTAGCACCTTTTGTTCTGGAATAGCCAGGACGTCCCATAGAGAATCATTGGTAGATGACTTCTTCAATTGTTCCACAACATTGAATTGTGCTTTCGACTGGTGAGTCATGATTGCTTGCTCTTTAGGTTTTGCAGTCATCATTGGTTTTGTGGTCGGTACGTCTGGCAGTTTAGCAACAACAGGAGTGATCGATGGATCCTTCGCCTTCTGTGGAAGTAGACTTAGAGAGGCGGTAATCATCGTCATTGTCTCAGACTATGGAGGGATGGGCAATAGGCCTGCCATTGGGCTAGGCGTCGGTTGCGATGTAGCATTAGTAGGCAAGGCTGATAATGCTTAGAATGTGTATTGTCGCCAGATTGGACTCGAGGTACTTATCTATAGGGATATTGTTCAGAAATGCTGACTCTTCTCCTTCCATCCAAGAAAAGAGTGCCTGATCTGGAACAATGTCCGACTCTTGCTAGATGGACATCCCCTGCATTTGAGCGGCGAGGGCTGCATTGTCCATTTGTTAAGAGGCATATGGTGGGTTGCCGAAAATGGATGCGCCACCCTGGCTATGTTGATCGGCAATTTGTTGTTGCAAATTTCCCTGCAAACAATTTCACGGAATATGTGCATCATTGCAAGGAAAACACCATGAGTTGGCATCTTCGGCCAAATTGTTTTGTCCCGCCATCAGCTCCTTATTTGAACTAGGATGGATGGCTTGCATTGGCAGGGTTACTAGAACCATTTGGTTTGTTGGCTAAGCTGCGATATTCCCATGTGACCTATCCTACCACTAATTTGATTGGTACGAAGGTTTTCTGCCTTGGTAATTTTGGTATGCTAGCTTTTGATAGCTGTATTGCTACCACTTTAAAGTGGTCAAATCATTAGTCATGGCCCACATTTGTTGTCTCATCTTGTTCATCTCGGTGGCCATGGGATTAGGCATAGGAGCTACCATAGGAGCTGTCATTAGGGTCGTGCTCGCAACACTTCTGGGATAGATGTACATAGATTAGGGAGGAGCCGTAGGCATGGTGGTTGAAGGAACTTCAGCCTCTGCAATGTTGCACTCGGGAAACAATGGCATGATGGATCTCGGTGCTAGCTTTCCTGTAGTGATCAGATTATTTTCTGTAGTGACACCCAAGGCATAAGCATCAGGAAGAGTTTCTCCACCCAGAGCTTGCAACATCATGGAGATATTAGCATTGATTGATTTTAGGTAGAACATAAAATCCAGATTCGGAGGTGGTCTACTGCCAACAGGCACTCTCTGGCAGGTTGAATGGAACCTTGCATTGAAATCAGGAGGAGCTTCATGAGGAGCTCACTTTATGTTTACCAGTTGATGGTATAGTGACGATCTATTGCCAGCATTGGAGAAACACTCATAAAATGGGGTTCCAAGCTGGTCCCAAGTAGCAATAGTACTAGGTTGTAAAGTCCTATACCAATTTAGCGCCTTTCCTCAGAAGGAGGCAGCCAACAATCTGAGGGCTACATTTTCGTTCGATATGCCATGTACCAGACATACGTTTGCTACATCTTGTAGATGTTCTATTGGTGTCTTTGATTCATCCCTGTAATATTTAGGGATAGATTTTAGATCGGAAATAGGAATGGGGGCCCATACTGCAGAAGGCACAAGTGCTACTAATGGACTATCAGAGTCCCAGGCTACATAATTCCTAGCAGCCATGGGTACAAGTGGAGTAGGTGACGATGGAGAAGGAGGAGATTGAGGAGGCGAAGGGCTACCTCGACAACCTCTTTGGTGCACAGAAACTAAAGGCGGTACGAGCTGGCTAGGGACTCTTGTAGTCTGGGACCTAGTTATAGGCCGATGGTTCATACACACTTATAAAAATCAGGCAAACGTGCTAGTTTGTTGTCCCATCGAGCATGCCAGAAAAATAACTGTTGATGCAGAATTTTGCATGTAGTAGCAGTCTTATGGGAAACTTAGCTATTGGGGGACATTGTGCACTAGCTAAGTGACCTCCGAGATTTTCTCGAAGCCGACTCTTCGTTCATAGGGGAGAAAAGGGTTAGAAAGATAGCAAGAATGGTAAAGACTACACTACAGGTGATGTGCCAAGATCATAAACGAATTTCAATAGAGCATAGTGCAAAATGTAAAGGCCCAAACCACCAAAATGCTATTAACTAAGTTATTTTTCTCAAAAGAATTTATCACATAAAAAACTACCCTCTAATTTGCATAATATAATCAAGGATAGCTTTATCTAACACAGAGGAGTCAAAGAAACATGATCTATATTCATTGAGTTATGAGAGGTTACAGAAACTAAAGAACATGCATTGATACAAAAAGAAGATAACAACACAGATCAATAGTTCTAATAAATGCTTGAAAATAAAAAGGCTGAATTTTTCTGGCACAGTCCGAAGTCTTTGAATTAAATGAAACTGTTACGAAAGGCTTTCTTCCCAATGCTCGGGATTTTTTTGCAAACTTAATCAACAACCTAAATAAAAGAAAAATGGTCGTATTTATTGGCCAATCCACCGCCTGAAGATGCATCAAGAGAAGAGAAAACCATGCATAGAGACTGATGACCCAGATCATCATGAGCATCTTCAGGTGGTGGACTGGCCAATCAATACGACCATTTTTTTTTTAGTTAGGTTGTTGATTAAGTTTGCAAAAAACTCTCGAGCATTGGGAAGAAAGCCTTTTGTAATAGTTTCATTTAATTCAAAGACTTCGGACTGTGCCAAATAAATTTGGCCTTTCTATTTCCAAGCATTTGTTAGAACTATTGATTTGTGTTGTATCTTGTTTTTGTATGAATGCTTGTTCTTTAGTTTCTGTAACCTCTCATAACTCAATGAATACAAATCATGTTTCTTCGACTCCTCTGTGTTAGATAAAACTATTCTTGATTATATTATGCAAATTAGAGGGTATTTTTTTATGTGATAAATGCTTTTGAGAAAAATAACTTAGTTAACAACATTTTGGTGGTTTGGGCCTTTGCATTTTGCACTGTGCTCTATTGAAATTCATCTATGATCTTGGTGCATCACCTATAGTGTATTCTTTACCATTCTCGCTATCTTTCTAACCCTTTTCTCCCCATAGAATGAAGAGTCAGCTTCGATAAAATCCCAGAGGTCACTTAGCTAGCGCACAATGTCCACAATAGCTAACTTTCCCATAAGACTACTGCTACATGCAAAATTCTGCATCAACACTTAGTAAATCATGGGGTTCTTAAGCATGCTTGTGTTAACCTTGTGATTGTTTTGAGTTTATTTTCTCTCCTATTGTAATAGTTTGCATGAATTATTAATGAAGTATCGATCCAAGATGAATTAATCTCCATTTGTTATTTACTGTGGATTATGTTTGACTATAGCTCTGGTTCAAAGGATTGATTAAATGCTTCAGTTATCCAATAATTTCATGTGAATTAACACAGGATTTATCATGGAGTAATAAATACAAGTATTGATAGATGGATTGTAATGCTATTCATACAGACCATAGGTGCTTTAGATGAAATTTACCCTATAGTTCAGTTCCCTTTTGACTCTATGCTTTAGGATATGGCACTGGAACTCTAACTGCTTTTCATCCCTTGTATTTTGTGTTATGGCTTGAAGAAATTTCAGTCAAATAACTCATATCAATACACTTAGGTGTAATTTTGATTCCTTGTTAAATAGATCCGAACTCTTCTAAGAAGCAGCCAATTTCTTGAAGGTTTATCTCTTTTAACACTAGCAAGAATGTATCTTTTGTTTGTCCATATACGAGCAAATCATTTCACTCATAAGTGACAACATATTTTAGGAAAAACCTCCTGGATCTTATAGAGTCCGAAGTGTAGGAGAGATAGCAGTCTTTACTGATATCTTCTTGTTAATTTGGCACAGTGCTTTCAAGAACTTAATAATTGAGCATGGCAAGTTCATAGACGCTCTTATGAGTTTTGCTTGGGTTGTTATAAAGAACACCAATAGGGTGAAAAGGTATTGAAATGTGAAATGAAAATGTAACCACTTAACCTAACCTAATAGAAATTATTCTATTGGAAAAGACATGATGTAATACAATAGAAATGAAAGCAATAAGAGTAAATTAACCTAATAGATCAGAGAACTGTACCTGGAAATTAAAGAGGGCTCAAACTGGGATTGTGGGAGTCACTGGAAAATTGGAAAATCATGGTTTTGAGTCATCTGGTACACTTACGCCCATAATGGCGACCTAGTGCCACTGAAGCCTTCTGACAATAAAAGTTGCATATTCAGGGACCCAGTTGACAGAAATGGCATCCAGAGCAGATTTCCTGAAAAGGGACTAGGTCGCCCTACTAAAATGAACCACCAAAAATGTATACAAGAAGGGAAAGAGGATTCCCCAAATAGGCTCCTAGGGTTTTTCACCTAAGGAGCACTTGATTGTGAAATGGCTCTCGTTCACCTAATGATATGCTTCTTGCATGTTCATTCAAAAGGGGTTAGGATTGTGAAGGTGTTTGGTTGAATGTGTCTAAATGTAATGAATTAGAAATAGAAGCTAACTATTAAATACAAACTATTGAAATCTAAGTGCTAGAAAATACATGATGATATGCAAACAATCTAAGAAATATAAACAAACAACTACAAAAATGGATAGAAAGGAAGATGTGCACCTGGAATCGAAAGAGGAATCTATCAGAGGTCTCAAATGCTAATGGAAATATTGTAGAAGCCAAGAGGGACACTTGTTCCAATCTAGGTTACCTAGTCCCAGATTCCCGAAAGTTGGTCCAAAGTCCGTTTCTACCAAATGGGTGTCCAGAAATGTCAAAATAACAAAAAGGATCTATCCAGAGGGACTAGGTCACCATTCTTGGCAACTTAGTCCTCTTCAGTATTTTTGGAATTTCCAAAGGGGAAACATAAACCCTAGGTTTGCACCCTGGTTCTTCATAGTTTTCCACTTTTGAAACTCTGATATTTGAACCTGAGAGTGAATTTTGGTGGATGATTTGACCTTGCATGCAAGAGGTGGTCTTCAATAAGTCTTCAATGCCTTCAAATATTTTCAAAGTACCTAAATCTGAAAACACATTAGGAGAGAAAGAGAAAAATTTTGATTGTTAGGGATTAGGGGTTTGCCTTGGTCAAATCCTTTTTATGTAACTTTAGACAAAAATAAAATAGAAATGTAAAGCATGAATATGAAACAATGCAGTAATGGAGTAAGTTACCTTTCCATGATGAGAGATCTTGTGTTGTTGTAGCAATCAACCCTTGAATGCTTCAGAAATGATGTATTGTTGACTTGGAAGGTGAAACTCTAGCTTTCTTGAGAAGAAGAAGTGTATGAGGAGTGAAGAGTTGTGTGGGAGAGGAAAAATGAATCTGACTTATTATAAATTAGGGATTTGATGCTTATTTATACAATTTATGCCCTAATTTTCCCGAAAACACACCATACAAGCCGACCTTAGGGTTTTAGAGACCAAACTCTCAAAAGAAATTAAGTTTAATTCAATTTTTATGCCATATGGGACTAGGTCATCCAAGGTGGTGACCTAGTCCACCTTGGCATTTCTCATTAATTTTTGGTAATTAACATGTGATTATTTAATTCTGTCAGGATTGTCTCATCAAAACTCACTAGTATAAGATTTGTATGAGGATTAAGGGGTGATTATGGCATAACAAGGGATTAATTTGGTGATGAAAAGCCTAGGAGAGTGTGAAAATGTTTTACAAAACCTTACAACACTTCATCACAAGGCTTCAAAATGGGTAAAAATGGGTTGAAAAATGTCCAAGATCCATAGGCCAAGGTCCAAATGAGTGAAAAATGTCAAAGTATACACTTTCTGGTGACACATTTATCCCCCACTTTAGTGAGAGTATGAACTTGCTTCAAACTCACACTAAAATAGCCCAATGGAAATGGCGAAGAATGAAAAATAAGAAGAATGATAAAGATTGGAGGTGTTCAAGCCTCCAAGGATTTGAGATTCGAAGTCAACTTGACATAAATTCCAAAGACATTCAAGGGTGAACGCATTACAACAAGATGAGATACATGATCTTGCAATGCCAAGGTTTTAAGTGAATAGAATAAAAAGTGTGAAAAATATGTGCTCACTCTGGGGCCATAGAACATCAAGTCATCTATGGGGTGAGTTGTCCCAAAAGGGTGAGAAACATACACACAGTTGGTATGTACTCAGAAAGGTGGCTATGGGAAAATTTGTGCCGCTTGTTGGGCTTCCTGCTGAAACCATACCAAAGTTATACCTCGTAATAACTTTGATAAGGCACCACAAAAGAAAGTGACTTTTGAAATTGATTTTGTTCAAAGGGAATTTTCTTTGTTCATGCCATGTCTCAACTTAGGAAATATTATATGTAGTTTCACTAAGAGAGGTGAAGTGCAAATGTACTTGTCTTTTATGCAAGAGAGGCAAGGACTCATCTTGTATGCAAAATAGGGAAAAGGAAAATGTCTCATCTTGAACAACATTGTGTGTAATGTTTTCAAGAGAAGCAATCGCACGAAAAATAAAATCGCTTAGTGAAATGTGAGTGGTGATGTATGCCCCCACTTTAAAGGAATTCCTACACACCATTCTGTGAGTGATTTCTTTAAAGTAGAGAAGAGGAAGAGGATATGAGAGCTTGTTTGGAGATCCCTATGCCGAGTCATATGTTTCTGATAAGCTACATCATGAAAAAGGGGGGTATGTCACATGTGAGTCAATTCAAGAAAAGTAATCCACTTCCCAAACTTTCTCTTATATGTTCATGAAAGGTTAATGACAAGCCAAAAGAGATGATGACAAGTGACATATGAGGGAGGAGGCTAACTAAACCCTTGCCCCCACTTATTGGAGGACAAGAGTGAGTTGAAGGGATTGAGTGAATGCAAGGTAGAGTGAAAATTAGTATCAAATAGAGGGATGAGGTGCCCCCATAGATGGAAGAACACCACAATCCTTAAGATGTTGGATTTTTATACTCAAGGCCTTACATGTATTAGTGTGATGACCATGAACTCCGTGGAAGTCAAAAAAGGAATATTTGTTTGAACATTTCTTTCGAGTGTGAGGAGGAAGGGAGATCAAGTGATCTTGGAGGAGTATCAAAAAGATACCCTCTTGATCAAGGGTAGAAGGTGATCCCTGGGTGGGCGAAAAGTGAGGGTATTTCTTAGTATAAGATGTCATACCTACACAAGGCTCTATGGATTGCGATATTTTGTATACTCCTTTGGAGGAGTGTGTAAAATTGAAATCAAGAGGAGGCTAGAGGATGACATTGGCATTAAGCGAAGACTCCTTTATTGTTTTCAAATGATCACTTAAGAAGGCACATGATTAATTGCATGAATCCATGGCCTACCTAAGATGATATTAGATGAAACATCATTAGGAATAACATGGATCGATGTGTCTAATGTGGCCACTCCAACAGTAAGAAGTACAGTGATCACACCAAGTGGATTTTGTTTGATATTGTCAAATCTAGTGAGGGATAAGGAGTAAGGTTGGATTGTTAATCTATCGATTTGGAGCATATCTAATAAATTGACACTACACACATTGACAATAGAGCCATTATCAACAAGGGTTCACTTGATCCCTATGCTTTTTTATTGAGATATGATCATGAAGGATTCTTCTTTGTTTTGCACTTCCAAAGGAGGGAGCTCACTTTGGTGGAGAACAATGTCAGTATTCAAGCCTTGGATCATAGCTACAATGTCATTAGTTTGTGCATTAGAAGGGACAAGAATTTGTTTTAAGGCTTCCTGCATCATGGTGTGATAGTGAGGGGAGGCTTGAATAAGGTCCCATAAAGATATTTTTGCGGGAGTATTCCTTAGTTGGTCAACAAGGTCATACTCCCTAAGGAAGGAATTGAAGCGAGTGGAAGTAGGAAGAATAGGAGGGGATGAAGGTAAGGGTGTTGAGGTTAATGGTTGAGAATGTGGGGTATTTTGGGTGTAATGTGTATGAGAAATGGTATCATGAATCAATTGTTGTAACACAGTAGGATTAGGTGGGTAGAGAATGAATTGAGGCTTAGAAGGTGGAGAGAGGAAAAGTTGAGGTTGAATAATATTAACATCACCTTGGGAAGGAAATTCAATGTTATCCTTGGTTTGCATCATGATATCCTCTGTAGGAGGAGAGAGTATAGAAGAAATAGAAGCTTCATGTGCTTGACATTCAAGGTGTGGTTCTCCTAAAATAACTTCATCACTAGTAGGGGAATGATCAATGATGGGTAAGAGGGGAGTCTATTTGATTGTCAAAGGGCTCATTTGCTTGTTCCATGCCATCTACCCTTGTAGGAGAGCATGTAATAGGTACATCACAAGCTTCAACACAAGGGTGGGATATCTCAAGAGAAGAGTGACTATGGTGGTCAAATAGATTATCCTGAAGGGGAGGAGCATTAGGAAAGGGAGGGTCAATAGTTTCATGACTTGTACTAGGGGTATCTTCTAACACCAAACTATCATATTTTCATCGAGGAGGGATGTTAGGAGATGAGAAAGTTTGAGGGTCATGGTTAGGGAGACTAGGTAAGGTGATGTCAAGAAATGTGCTTATGATTTCATCATGTTGTTGTTTAATGGTTGGAAAAGGGGGATGAGGAGAGGGCCAATCAAGACCTTCAATGCCTGTGTCTTCTCTCACCAAAATACCTTTGTCACTAAGAGGAGAGGTATAGGGATAAGTACAAGTATGATTGTTATGATTGTCAAAACAAAGATCCTCATTGAGGGATAATGTAAAATTAATAATTGCGTCAATTTTTTGGTTATTAACATGTGCTTTAATGAATTCATTATTAGAATCTACATTGAACTCATAAGAAGGAATGTTGAATTTTTGCAATACATTTGAAACCAAATCAAAGCCCCATATTTTGAAAGAAAATATTGTAAGAGTAGGGAAGGGAAGAGAATGCAATGCAATGATTTCAGTTAAAATATTGAAATGCAATTTTTAGATAAAAAACAAGGTAATTTTTCTATTAAAGTATGTAACAATTTGAAAAATAAATGTAGTATATGCAAAATTATAACTAAGAAATACATGAAACGAGATAATTTAAGCTAGATTTAATGAAATGCATGCTATAGAAACTCAACCAACTGATATAGAGAGGTAATGGTACAAAACAAAAGCCTAAAAAATGGGTTTTCAGCTCTATAAAGGGTAGTTTTAGAAGCCTAAAGGGACTAGGTCACCTAGGATGGCGACCTAGTCCTCTTGGTGTTTTTTTTGAGTTTTGACAAAAATAATTGATAGGTACAGGTGGTTTTTGTGCTGGGTGATGCAAACCTAACCTGGAAAAAAATAAAAATCTGAAAGATATAAAGTTCTAATATGGAAATATGCAACCTAAATGCACTTTTCACTAATGCAATTTTTGAAACCCTAGGATGCAAATGAAACAATGCCTAATGCAATGCAATGCAAGCCTAGGATGAGAAATAATTCCAAATTAGAGAAGAAAGGATTCAAATGTCAGGTTCACCAAAATGAACCACCAAAAACATAAACAAGAAGGGAAAGAGGATTCCCCAAATAGGCTCCTAGGGTTTTTCACCTAAGGAGCAGTTGATTGTGTAATGGCTCTCTTTCACCTAATGATTTTCTTCTTGGGTGTTCATTCAAAGGGGTTTAGGGTTGTGAAGGTGTGTGATTGATTGTGTCTAAATGCAATAAAATGGAAATAGAAGCTAACTATTGAATACAAACTATTGAAATCTAAGTGCTGGAAAACACATGATGATATGCAAACAATCTAAGAAATATAAACAAACAACTACAAAAATGGATATAATGGAAGATGTACACCTAGAATTGGAAGACGAATTTTTTAGAGGTCTGGAATGTTGATGGAAATGCTACAGAAGATGATAGGGACACTTGTGCCAATCTGGGCGACCTACTCCCAGATTCCCGAAAGTTGGTCCAAAGTTTGTTTCTGCCAAATGGGTGTCCGGAAATGTCAAAATCATAAAAGGACCTATCCAAAGGGACTAGGCCACCATTCTTGGTGACTTAGTCCTCTTTAGGATTTCTGGAATTTCTGAAGGGGAAATGAAATCCCTTGGTTTGCACCTTGGTTCTTCATAATTTTTCTCTTCTAAAACTCTGATATCCGGGCCTGAGAGTGATTTTTTGTGGATGATTTGACTGTGCATGCAAGAGATGGCCTTCAATAAGTCTTCAATGCCTTCAAATATTTTCAAAGTACCTAAATCTGCAAACACAGAAGGAGAGAAAGATAAAAATATTGATTGTTACGGATTAGGGGTTTGCCTTAGTCAAATCCCTTTTAGATAACTTTAAACCAAAATGAAATAGAAATGTAATGCATGAATATGAAACAATGGAATAATGAATTAAGTTACCTTTCCATGATGAGAGATCTTGTGTTGTTGTAGCAATCAACCCTTGAATGCTTCAAAAATGATGTCTTGTTGACTTGGGAGGTGAAACCCTAGCTTGTTTGAGAAGAAGTGGATGAGGAGGGAAGAGTTGTGTGGGAGAGGAAAAATGAATATGAATTATGAGAAATTAGGGTTTTGAGGCTTATTTATATAGGCTATGACATAATTTTCCCGTAATGACAACATGCAGGCTGAACTTAGGGTTTTAGAGACCAAAATACTGAAAGAAATTAAGTTTAATTCAATTTTTATGCCACATGGGACTAGGTCACCCAAGGTGGTGACCTAGTCCACTTGGGCATTTTTCATTGATATTCGGTAATTAACATGTGATTATTTAATTTTGTCGGGATTGTCTCATGAAAACTCACTACTTGATAAGATTTTTATGAGGATTAAGGGGTCATTATAGCATAACAAGGGATTAATTTGGTGATGACAAGCCTAGGAGAGTGTGAGAATGTTTTACAACACCTTACAAAACTTCATCACAAGGCTTGGAAATGGGTAAAAATGGGTTGAAAAAGGTCCAAAATCCATAGGCTAAGGTCCAAATGAGTGAAAAGTGTCAAAGTATACAATTTTTGGTGACACAGGTTCTAAAGTTATAGGTTTCCATGATCACATAACATGGTAGATTTTTCTTGGCTTTCAAAGGTGCTGCCACCTCATTAAATGATATGTATGACACAAACTTGAGTTGTCTTTTCAGGATTTTCAAAAAAGCATGCAGGTTTTAAGGCTATCCTTTTTAGGGATGAAATTGAATTCCACATTAAATGCACATCCTATCAAAGTAACAACATAATTTGGGTGGAAAAATATTCACTTAGTCATTTACTTTGTAATATTACTCTTTGAGAATTCTTTAAAAGTATTTCCCTCATAGGTTTGTTTGCATTCATATTGGAATTCAGTGTCATTGGTTTGGAGTGAGAGATGCTAAAATTGAGCATATCAATTTAGAATAAGTTTTTGGTGCACCTGCAACAAAGTTACATAATGCCATTAAAGGATAGAATTATGCAAAGTGATTTGGCATGTGCCAAAGGTTTTCCCAAAGCTGTGCAAAATGTCAACTTGGTAATTGCATGCATGAAGAGGTGTGTTCCAGAGACCCAGGAAATATAACCATGGACAGGTTGGTTGTTGCGAAAATCACTCTTGAGATTGTTTCCTGTGCACTAAGCATTCTTGAAAGAGAGACTATGGAATAAATGTTTGTTGTGGTAGGTGACGGTTTTTTTAGAACAAATGAAGACTGGTGCAAGAATTCTATTGTGAAGAATTGGATTAGGTCTGGAAATAAAGGTAAGTCACAATTGACACGAAGCTTAAAATAATTCATTTCAAGGATGAAATTTTAGACATTATCACCTTGTTGCATCGTGTGGTTGCGAATTCTCATACCTACTCTTTTGAAAACTAGATGTGTAATTTCATTCTTGTGATTTGTAGTGAAAATGAATTTATTGACTAGGCTGAAATTATTTGTTATCATTTGAATTTGCAATTGATAAATGTCCAAAAAATTGTTGCATTTCATATGTGCTTGTATCTGGTTTACATTTTTTGAGTCAAAAGGTGGTCTGGCCAAGGTTGGAACCACAAGGCTCTTTGACATCAGACACACCGGTGTATAGATATTTTTTAGAACTTACCAAGCTAATTGGAATGTAAGATTATTGTCGCATCAATGACGCTTTCCTGATGGAAGTTGTGAGGAAGCTTGATGGAAACCCTAAGATTTGAGTTTCTTGTAAAGTGGTCTCTGTGGTAATGAAATTTGGGAGTTTCTACATCCAATTTGATAGGTTTACCTATCTTAGGATAAGGGGTTTTGAGAAGACCCCATTTAGGTTGCCCCACTATGCAAATGATTTCTTGGTTTTTCTTGAAGTTTGTAGGTAGATGGTCACTATTAATGTTAAGTATTCAAACATGGGAAAGAGGGGATACACTTTTTCATTGACTATGCCTTCATTTTTCTATAAAAACAATAATATTTCAAAGGGTGTAGAGAAAGCTCTGAGTGAATTTAACTTTCAATGTTTGTCTATGAGGGCCAATTTTGATAGAAAAGGTTATGCAAAACAAAATTTATATGTGGCTAGTAGTTATGAACATTGTTCAAACATTGAATATGTATAAGAGGATTGTATAGATGAAATAGAAGTACATAAAAGCAGTTTTATGAGACTAAATTTGGAGAAAATGCATATTTTTGGTCTGTCTTTTCACATCCCAAAAAATGTAGATGAAGATTTAGAGGTTGTCGACCCTGAATATTGCCCTTATTATTAAGCCTTTTTATGAAGTTAACTAGTTCGAAAATGAGTTTTTTGATTTAATGACACACTCTCCTTCCATGTTGAAGAGAACTCAAGATTGGTTAAATAGAAAATGGCGACAAAAAATAGGTTCTCCCTAGAAACAAATAACTTCACAAAGAAATGAACAAGGGACTATGCATGCCTCCCATATGAATATATCATCTAGAAAGTGAACAATTAGACTGTTTAGTACTAGCTCACAATCATGAGGAGATAGTGAGAAGCTAGAAGATGAAGGATCCAAGTTGAAGTCAATCTATGAGCATGATAGTATGCCCTCACTAACACTTAAGAAGAGAACTATTCAGGTAAATCCAACGCCTACAGAGTCTGAGGCCATTTTTCATCATATAATTGAGAATATCTCTTTTCCCATGTTTTTTGAAGTGTCTTTTTTCCTGGTTCAAGATACCCCTATTCCTGTTCATTCAATTGAGAAAATCAAAAGTGTAAATGTTGAAAGCAAAGATACTAGACTTATAGCACCTTCTCCAGGATGGTTGAAGAAAGTGGTAGAAAAGAAAAGGACAAATATTCCAATAATGAAAGTTGAGGTACAATTGCTATGCTGCTATAAGGTCTCCTGAAATCCAAAAAGGCCAAGATAATGTCACAGATGGTGACTAATTCTATTTCTAGACATCAACTGTTAGAAATTTCTGATCTTGTGAAAGACCTGAATGAAAATGAGATTAAAAAAGGTTGATTACAAGGTTACTCATGTTGATATGGGACCTCCTAGTTTAGAAGGTGATGTCTATCATGTTGATTACTCTATTAATGCATTGATTAAAAGAGAAAAGGAACAAAAAATGAAGAACCTTCAATTACAGTTTCATATTGTCTCTTTAAGAAATTTTATTTCATCAATTGTGACTCATACCCCTGAGTAAGATTCAAGCTCCAATGTTCAAGGTATTGATCCCGATACTGTGCAAAGGGTCAAGAAACATTTGGGTTATGCTAAAGCTACAAATGAGTGGATATAAAAGCTTTACCAAGATGGTCTATTCTACATTTATAGATTTATGCAATTTTATATTAACGTGTCTAAAAAAACAAAGGAATTGGTAGCTAAAATCCAGTAGATCAAAAGAGAACATGGTAGCACATACATGATTTCTAAATAAATTGTAGAATTGATCTCCATGGAGCACACTTTGTTGATTAGAGAAAAATTGGTAGATGATCCTAAAGAAATTGCTCATAATTGGTTTGATTCCCTAGAATGGAAACTGTCAATATATGAGGATTCTATCAAGGAAATCAATAAAGTTCTAGAAAAATACTTTGACATACTAGTGGAGATCAAGAAAATTTCAATGCCCTCGAAGTAGACCTCACAAATGAGTTTGATGAGAAGATACTAGATGCTGTAGACATAGAAAGGAAATATAAAGAGGTGTATCATAAAGAGATAGGTAATCCTAAGATAGCCACTGTAGACTCATTCAAGAAACTGAGTCATTTATAGACCTATCTTCATGTATTTAAGACTGAAAGTGACACCATCTATGAAACAATAGCTAAATCAGACCATGCACTATCTAGATGGAGAACAAGGTTGCAAATGACCACAACTCCATGAAGCAAAAGAATTATTGTAATTGTCATCAAGTACTATTAATACAGGTAGAGGGTGAAGGGACAAGAGGCATTACGAGAAAAGAAGGAGGTTGAGATGGTTGGAAGCGAAAGAGTTGGAGGCAAGACCGTTGAATAGATTTTCTTTGGTTATTATGTTATTTTCTTTAATTTGGCTCTTTTGATATTTTAAACGATTTTTATTTCTAAAATTGTTGTCTTCAAGAAATCATTACAAAAGAAAGTTTCTCTTGTAATCTTTAAATATGGGATCAAGGCTAAGATGTAGGAATCTTTTGGGAAAACTTTGATTTACTCATTAGAACAAAAACTTCTCTATTTTTAGTTTTCTAGCTTTTTTGTTATTTCAATATAGAAAAACATATGGTGAAGTTCATGCAAGCATAATATTTGTGTTATGGTGTGTGGATTTATTATGATTATGCTAAGTATTATCCCAATGAATTATCTATTATGGGAATGATAAATGATTGTTAGTTTCATTTCTGTGGAATATTTATCTGTGAATAAAGATTTTATGGTGATGGATGTATAAGTTTTTCTAGTATTTTGAAGCTTTCATTGTTCATAATATGTGAAGAAGGTAGTTTCCACCTTGTAAAATATTAAGTAGAGAATTGACATAAAACATTATTATGACTGATTCACCTATTGGTGTATTTTTTTTTATCTTTCTGGGCTTAAGAATATAGAGTTAGGTGACAAATCTATTTACTAACACCACCGAAGGAGTAGAGGGGGTATGATCAAAACCAATCCTAAGGAGGGAGGATAAAGTAAGAGTGGAAGACATATCACATTTTGGTGGACACCAAAAATCTATCAAGTCTAACCTAAATAAGCTTTTTACCATCTTGTTTGATAGACCAAGTCAAAGAATTTCCCTCAAGGTCAAGATCAAAGAAACCACCCTAAAAAAGGAAGTTATTAAGATCCAACATACTATCAATCAAAACCATGTTACAACATATCTTTTTAGAGGGGAAGAGGGGGTATTAAATTTTCCCATAACCATCCAGTGGCTAGGAAGAAAGGAACTTGTATTGTTAAATAGATCAGACCAACTATTTCTTGTAAGAAAAAATATTATTTGTCACATAAACATTAGAAAGGATCCATTTCTTAAGAATGTAACTCTGAGAGAAATGGACATTAAGAAATTTTTTGTCCATGCAAAATAAACAACCCTTAAGAAAAGGTTTCCATATCATAACCAAATCACCAAAAGCCCCCTTTGCATCAATTTCCAAGTAGAGGGCATTAGGATAGATAAATTTAGTAGATTTATCAAAATTAGTAGCAATCATTTTAGTTTAATGTAGCACTAAAATATCAGGCTTGAATTCTTTTATAAGATCTCTGAAAATATGATTCTTATGAAAGATATAGAGTCAAATTTTTGATGAGAGAATGAAAATTTCTTATTTCTTCTAGAGCTAATATGCTCCAATGTCTCCTAGTTCCCATTAGTAATATAGATCTAGTTGTATTATTTTGTTTGGTGGTTTTAGTAGATTTCCTATTAGCCTTAAAGTTAGTCCCAATATCCATCAACTTCCACAAACCAATTCGTTTGGGCCCAATCTTGGTGAACCATCCAGCATTAGGGTGGACACCCCCTTAGGTGAAGCTAGCAACACCATCGATTTATGAATAGGAGGAGCCACACAGGGAATAACCAAGTTAGGGGAAGACACTGCGAGGGATAGAATATCCACCTAGGCATCCACCAATAGAGGTAATGCGATTAGTAGAGGGGAGGTCACCGCTGGGCATCCTCTGATAAGGGGTCATACACCAACAAAGGGGAGTCTCCAAGGATACACTGATCAAAAGATAGGGACTAGGAGAAAAGAAAAGAGAGGGGATCTTGAATGGGAAGGGTACACTCCAAGGGAATACGCACCGTGGATGTGGAAAGAGCAGGAAAAGAGGGAGTCATAGAGAGGTTGACATCAACCTCTAAAACAAGAACCAAATGGGTTAACACAAGGCCAGTAGGTGAGGCCAGTGCAATCATTGACTTGGGAGGAAAAAGGTAAAGAACATATACGTTCAAGCCAAGGAGACCAAGGAACGACCATCTTACCTTTTTCCAAAGGGGTATAAACCTTGGGAACACTCTTAAGAAATGCATTGTAGAGATGGCCAACAAAAGAATAAAGTTTTCATATAATTCAATGCCTTGAGACCACTTACCAAGCCTACACTCTAGAATGACCGAGGTTGATAGAGTTTTGTTTGGCTTAATAATAATGCAGAAATGAGAAAATACCAACTTGAACCATTCATTCGTAGCATAGTCCAATGAGAGAAAGTTACCAAACTATTTGGCTACACCAACAATAATCTCCTCATCCAAAAACTCTAGGGAGAGTCCTGAAAGCTAAACACAATTAGGAAGCACATCCACCAAGTGAGTAGAAGGATTGAAACCTAGATGCCACTTGCATAAATCAAGACTCTTCTTTCCACAGAATCAAGGACCCCCAATAAAGGCCACCAAATAGTCCTCCTAAAGAGTGAAGTTGAAGCATAAAAGACCCTTTGGGAGACCAAAACTGGAAAATAAACCTTTAAAATAGGTCACTATGAGGAAGCCTATTTCCTAAAAAATTCTATGTTAGGACACCTTCTCACAAATCTACCGAAAAGAGAGTTTCCCATTTTAGAAAAAGAACGATCAATAGAAGGATCCAAAAAATTTATTATGGTACCCTCCTCAGGATGCAAAATCTAGACCCCATCACTAGTAGATGATGCCTTTTTGGTGCCCACGAAAAGAGATTTCCAGTTTGGCGGTGAAGGTACCTTTTGAGAGACATGGGAAGAGACAAGTGGTGACTCGTGAGGCCCATGACTATAATTGGTAGGCACACCTTGCCTAACAAAACCTCCAGAACCACCAAAATCATCTCGCACCAAAGGACATGAACTATGAGATTCCCACCCAACACCATCATCCTGCACTTTGCTCATTTAGAAAAAAAAGGCTAAATGTGACAGATAATTTATGTTATTCCCCTAAGAATCTTGTAATTAGTTGGACCTTATGAGAGACGTGGATTATAGTGGTGGTATTTACAAATTGACTTGAACTCACTAAATGTAACTTCCCAATTCTAAGCACTATAAAATGGAGCGGAGAATATTTCTATTACGAGTGGGATCCCTATGAGCTATGGCCTTTATAATAGATTAGATATGCCTTTAGTTTAATTGTAAGATTCTTTTAAATTGGTGAATGGGTTTTTGTATACTACTATTATTTTGTTATCTATTATTTTAAGAAATATCATTTATAGACTTACATCTCATATCGAGTACATTCTAGGAATGAGGTAGTAGCTATACAAGTTGATCTACAAGTACACATGTTCCACTAAAATAATTTCAAAGTCTAAATAAAAGTTTGTTGGTATTGTATCATCCTTTCTAAAGATTAAAAAATACATGTTGTCTTTCTCTAGCGATTTGTTTCCCTAAAATGGTTTCTCCATGTAAATATTCTTTTATGAGATATTTGTTTATGGTTTGTTGATTTTATGTTAATAAATTTTCATACTTTGACATAATCTTGCTTGGTAATTTAATGTTAAGAAATTAAAAATTAAGATTTTGATACACTTGGATAATTTTTTGCTACAATAGATTCACCTCTTTTATCAAAAAAATGAGTTAAAATTTGAGCATGAGTGTTCTAAAAAAAAAATGTAGTCCTACAACATGCATACCATTGATTTGTGTAAAACACAGTTTATCGAAATTGAAACTATTGTGAATAAACACATGATAGTTATCAATCGACTAGTATAGATAGAAAGAGGTATTAATTTTCTTTTCAAGTTTGTTTGGTGCTTTGATTTAAAAGGATTAACACAAATTATTCAATTTATTGCTAATTGTTGAGTTGGATAGAATAAATAGAAAAGTAGATTTAATAATGTATGTTTAGTCATATGATGTGATAGTTTCTCATAGTTTTTTTGGAGAGCATTGTCCTTCAACTCTCGATCTAGTACCTTTTATAATTGGGTTACATTAGAATTGACAAATCTCCATTATTCACCATGTACATTGGTTTTATCATCATATGTTCAATAGGTTTTTGCAACATAGAGCACACCACATGTGGATGTGTACCACCCATACTTCCTGTTAATTTTTTATCACCTTCTCTTCTTGCATGCCCATTTCTACATTCTTTTACATACTATTGATATATAGTGTAATAACACGTGAAAACAACAATTTTTGTAGGTTGCATTACTATTATAATATTGCTTTATTTGAAAAAAGTTTGGTTATGTTTTGCTATGTTTGTCTTTGGTGGAAGATGCGGACATTACAATAGCTTAAATATTATTATTATAATATTATAACTCTAATATGAATTGACAAATACACATTATATTAAAATATCAATCACCAACTACATGTAATTAATAAAGTAAATTTAGAACTTCTATCTCTCTCACTTCCCTCAATTATTTTATCAATCTCAATTCCATTATTCAAATCTAATTAAAAATACCAAACACTTTTAAAATACATTTTACTTCCATATAACATCGATGAAATGGGTGCTAAGATTGTGGAGATGGATAAGAAAGAAGCAGCTCATAGTAACAGGAACACTGACACCGAAGCCAAGAGCTTAAGGAATACCATAAGAACTATTGCTGAACAAAATAACCGTATAGCAAAACATAATGCTATAATTATTAATGCGATGATTGAAAAGCTTGACAAAGCCCAACAGGGATCTCTGGTGGTTGATTTGGATGATACTGAAGATAAAAGCCAGGACACGGAAGCTGGCATCTCCAGAAGAACCCGTGCCAACTTGAAGCGCAAGGCCCCTCTTACTCCGAAAATGGTTCAAACCTTTAAAATGGGGGTTAAAGATATGCAGGATATGGAGGCGGAGACATAGACTATCCTTAGGTCTCTGAAGTAATGGCTGGGGTTTTCTGTGTTCTTTCTCTATTGTCCCTTCTTTCCGGTCTCTTCTGTTCCTTTTTGTTTGGTTGCTGCTGGTTTTTTCTCGGGCAGCTGTTCTTTTTGCTATTTTGTAAACTTTGTGGTTTCGGGTCCCTGTAAAACCCATTTTACCCTTTTATCAAAAACATCAATATTTTCTATTTCAAATTACACACTAGCATTCCAATCTCAATCTCAATCTCACACCCTTAATGCATTACAAAATTGTTTTGAATTTTCATCTTCAAACTTAAATGGGAATCCACAATGAACAATGACTTCCGTTTACCATAAACTTTACCCTCTTATAACTATCACACATTTGTTCAATTGACAGTGAGTCATTTAATCATTTCATAGAGCCATTAGAGTCGATCTAGTTATATTAGGGTGCACGTTCACTCCAGGGTTGCATTCAATGATTAACATTTTACAAGTAACAATTCGACCTTCATTCGTGGCCTGTTAACAAGCGAACAAAGACAATAAAAAAACCTAAATAGCACGTAGTTTTGGGCGAGTATTTTCTTAAGGTTTTTCAATCTTTGTCAGCCTTTTCACTATTCTCAGAGGTCGCCAAGCTATTGTTCAGAAGCTCACCATTAAAGATCCAACGAATATGTCTCCAAAAGGCATTCCAACTCATGGTCAACAATAATCTGCTCGTTCACGTGGGTTCACAAGACTTCCACGCGGCCCCTGTCTGCCAAAAATGGCCCCTGCCAGGCTTCTCTCACACGACGACCCCACACAGCACTGAAGCACCCAGTCAAAACCACTTCGCGTGACGGCATCATCCAAAAGGATTGCCATGACATTCCAAATGCCCTTTCCACGGTGTCCTTTCTGCTATTGCTGCAGGAGTTTTGTAAATGTAAAGGTAGTATTGAGCTAGGTTTCAGCACTAATCACTCTAGGGGAGTAAATTTGCATTTCACATTGATTTTATCATCATTAGATAATGTGGGAGTGATTAGCAGGGGTTGAGTTTCATCTCATACCTCACATAATCTCTTCCAACTTTTATTCATGATTACAAAAATCATATTATATGTTGCTCCAGCTAAATCCAAAGTTGATATCTTCATGGTTTTTAAGGATTATATGCATCAAGACATTGATATTGCTTTTTTAGATCCACTATATTGGGCCACATTTCTACTAGACATATCATCTCTATTTGTAGGTTCCCACATTACAGATTTTGATGACACCATTGAGGAAATTGGTATTCTCTTTGATGAAAATCACGCAACATTGTTGTCACTCCATCTTTCAATCTTGTTCTTTCCTTTCCTACAAAAAATTCTATAGTGACCAATTCTACAAATATTCATGAGTTCACATAGCCAACACAATTATCATCCATTTTGACATTGTCTATAGTAGTATCAGATTCTCATCAATCTAGTTATAAACATACATACATGGTTTCTATACTTGAATGATCTATGGTAATTGATTCAACCTATCAACATGTGTTGCAATTCAACATTGGTTTGGGGATCTTTTATCACCATTCAAAAACATCATCAAAGGCATCATCTACATCGTTTTATTATGTATAGAATTCAAAGACATTCATCTTCCTTCATATTCCTATTTAGAATGGGAAGTCATCTTAGAAAAATTTGTGGTGTTGTCTATTCCTAAGGGAATAAATATTATTTCATAATCATGGATCATCCTCAACATCTAGTGTATAGCATATACTGGCACTATATATACATCATTTTGAGGGGAGGTTGCATGGGTCCTCTTCTCATCTTAGTTTTGGGAGTGCACATTTCTTCACATGGAGTTCTTCCCTTCTCATCCTCTAAGGGTTAACATAGATCTTCTCTCTATTCTCTCCTCTAGGGGTGAACATTTATTGTACATTATGCTAGAATTAATCCTTAAGGGATCATCATGAGTCCTCCTTTCATCTTCTATATTCTTCACTTGTAAATTTTTCTTGTGTCATTTCTCTTTTTGAGAAGAGTTATTTCTCACTAGGTTTTCTCCTTTACATCATTTACGATAAATTTGTACATGACTATATAACATGATCTAGTAATCAAACCTCATCATCTATCCATACATTAATCCCTAAGTTGCACTTAAGGGGGAGTGTTAGTGTAAATAGACTAATTATCAAACTAGTTAGCTAATCACACTTCCTAGGTTGACATATTCACTAGTTAAGTATCACATAGGTACATTTTTTTCTTCTTTCTTCACATCACATGGTTGAGACACATGTACTCACCTTTTCAAAAACTTAGTTCATGCACAATTAACACATGTTAAAACACTTATTAGTTGAGCTTAGATGTGTTGCACTTTTGGGGGGGTAGTTGGTCATTCAGTCCTTCCTTGCTAGCCACTCTAACTTACCTTTATATGCAAGGATCTCATTGCATATTTTTACACTCTTCATATTATATGATAGACATCCTATTGTGCATTATTTTGTTGACTAGTAGAAGGTTACTCTGTTGCCTTTATATTGGCTTCTCCAACAATAAATTTTGAAAGCAACTTGGATAGTCAAAGGTCAACTTGTGGCTATGTTTTTTCAAACTATTTAGTAGCATAGTTAGTTGGATGAGTAAGAGGTACCCCACAAATATATTTTCAATGCCAATAAACTAGAACATATGGCTTTTACATATACATCTAAGGAGGCACTATGGTTACAAATAAATTATGTAGCTATTGGTTTTAATTGGAAGATGGTCATAATTTGTTGTGATAGTTAAATGGCTATCTATTTGGATAAGAATTGTAAGTAGCATGTTCCTACTATGAAATTTGATGTTCAATATTAATTTATGGGTGAGATCCTAGAGAATAGTAAGATCATGTTGTAGAAGGTTGAGATACAAAATAATATTGTATGTTCCCTTACGAAATTGGTAAAAACATATAAGTTCTCTTTGCGCATGAAGGTCATCGACCTTGGATTGTGTATGTGATTTATTTTATATTGCATATGGATGTTTAATAAATATATAGTGTCATATAAGATAATTTGTAAGGGTTAGTGTTTCATTAACATGTCAATCCTATATAAATTTTATTTGTCTCCAACACTCCTGGAAGGTGCATATGGATTCCTAGGATGTAATTTGAGAGATAATTTATTTATTATCCTAAAAATCTGGTAATTAGTTGACATTTGTGAAGGATGTGAAGCATAATAGTAGTACATTTATAAATTGACTTGGACTAAATATATACATTGATTATTCTCATGTGAAATCCATCTAAAGTTATTCATTACGTTTAATATCAATTTACTTCCGTATAACATCAATGTTTTCTATTTTCCTATAATAAAAAATTACCATGAATTATAGGCCACACAGTAGCATTCCAATCTCAATCTCACCCCCTTAATGCATTATAAAATTGTTCTGCTTTTCATCTTCAAACATAAATGGTATTGCACATTGACCAATAACGTCCTTCTACCATCAACTTTACCCCCTTATAACTATCACACATTTGTTCAATTGATAGTGAGTCATATAATACTTTCATAGAAACATCGGAGCCGATGTAGCTATTGCAGGGTGCACGTTCACTCCAGGGGTTGCATCCAATGATTAACAACGTTTTTCAAGGAACAATTCGAACTTCATTGGTGGTCTGTTAACAAACAAACAGAACAATTAAAAAAACTAAATACCAACCTCGGTATTCCAATTTTGTAGCTTATCAATGCAGTAGTAAGATTTTTATATCACTACAAATATTCTAACCCTATCAACTGGTCTACCTTATCAATAACCAATGACCATATGCTAAAAGGCTGTTCATTACTTTGTAAGCACGCATATTATATCATGGAGTGATTCGACAGACTGCTGCTCCTCCAAAAGCTACTAACCTAAAGTTTTGTTTTTCTCCTTTAGTTGTAGTGGGGTAAAGCATAGCCTGCGAATCTGTGCCATCCTAAATATTTTAATGCGATAGGATTAGGGTATTGGAATAGAATACTGAGAAGCCAGCAGGAAACGTAAGAGTTAAATGATATTTCACATGCTGCACGGGCTACTCCGTTTTGACGCATGTTAAAATGACTGCCCATATTCTGATGAAGCACGCCAACTATTTGGATTTCGTGGCTGAAAATATCTTGGGCAGAGTCAGGCGCAGGTTTTTCAGCTTCATGCAAAATGCCATTGTCAAAGTTAGAAGGTTATCCTTTGAGATACGTTTAACGCTTTGTTGGAAAACTTCTCGTGAGGGATTCATTCAACACTGCGGGCAGGAATTTGCTGGCTTCAAAAGTGAATTTGACTATGATTGGATGCTTTTGAAGTAGTTTCATGGTAGGCCGGGATGGAATTTGTATTGTGTCAGCTTTTCGAGTATTTTTGTATATGTTTTAGGAGTAAAGTTTGTGTGTGATAAGATTCTAACGTTTTATATCAAAATGAAAAATATACAAACAAGGGAGATCAGATCTAGTTCGTCCATGTTGGCATTTTTGTTAAGCAGGTTTTTTTCTCTTTTCTCTTTCAAATAAGTTATTTGTATTAATTGTATAAATTATTTAAAATATAATAAAAAAATGTATAGAAAAGGTGAGATCTTATAATTTAAGCAATGATTTAAATAACATATTAAAAGAAAACATATAAATCTATTAAATGACAAAAAATATTGTTCTTATTGCAAGAGACAAATCACTATCATCTGATTTACGTGCATCGAGTTTATCTTAGCCATTAAGGATGGCATCCTAGACTATATGCGATATAACTTTAGTTAGCTGATCTTGCACTTTCTCAAGAGGTTGAATGGTAGCGATAAGAAGAGAAATGACTAGAGCAAATAGAAACCTACTGGCAACTAGAAGCACCTTTTTCATGGGCCTACGAGGAAGATCAAGGCTTATGGGAAACTGAAGATCTCCCATGAACATTATGACCATGATTTCTACACTAAGAATAATGAGAATCATGTCCATGAGCATTATAAATCCCATCGTGTTGATGTCCTATAGGAGATTATTGGCCACTATTGGAAGAAGAGGCAATGGAACACTAGCAACCATACAAGGTGCATTACCCACCCTATAAGTGGGACACTTCAAATGCAAAATTATTTTCTTGCACTTGTATACAAATTAACACATTTGAATAATTCATAGATTTAAAATGTGTAGAGAAATTATTATCCTAATTTATCTAGAAAAGAGAGAAGAATTCATATCTTTCCAAAGACTAAATAGGATCTCTAATTTGAAGTATGTTATATCTAGGTAAACTTAGTAGTAATTTCTGGCCAATGTCCTAGAATTGTCATGTGCTAGGGAAAACACCCATGTGTGAAAGGCTTGAAAAATTCATGAATTTAATTCCATGAATCTTCAATTTTACAACTAAACTTGAAGGGGTTCTTAATAGTTTTATCATTACCCATAAACATGGCAATTATAATTGATAACTCCAAAATGAATCAATCTAAGACCAAAAGGAAGATCTTTATATAAATTACACTAGGTAAAATGGGAAAGCCTTAAATTAATAATATCTAACAAACTAATCGGGAACTTGCACTACCATAATCATGAAGAGGATTAAAGAACCATACTTTATTAATCTTTTGAAACATATGAAATTATGCTGAGACCCAATCATACCATTTGAAAGGTTTGTAATTATAAATTGGTGTATTAGGATACCATTTCAAATCTTTCTACATAGACCCAAGTAAGCTACCATATATTTATATATAATTTTATATTTTTTGTTATGATTTATTATTAAAAGTATTCATCACGATAATGTATTCAATAAGAAGCAAAGGGAGAATTCTAGCCACTCATATAAAGACTCGTGAAAAAGAGGATCAAGTGGGAGAGGAGAGGTTTACCATAATAAGAGATTATCTAAAGGAAGAAAACAATATTATGAAGGAACGATTTTTTTTAAATATAGATGATAATAAAGATCTCAATGTGATGATTGGGAAATGGGTATGTGCAGGATCATGATGGGCCAAAAAGTGGTGATATATAAGCCATATGATGGTTCATGTGGCTGATGAATTTTTCTTTACCCAAAATTGATGAAATGAAAAGGGTTTTTAGAGGAGATTCTTAGCTTTCCACCATTATAAATTATGCTTTACTTTGAATTTAATAAATAATTATTATTCATTTTCTATTAGAATTACGAATAAGCTCCTAATTGATAGGCTTATTGAAAAACATCTATAACTTTCAAATGGTATCACATTTTTTGAATCTGAAACATGTGTCACATTCTATGCTTTGCATACTATAGGATTAAAATATAAAAAAATGAATTTCATGAATTTTTGCACAAGTTAAGGTGGTTAGACAGACGAGCTTTTATATTTTTTAAAAGTTGTAATAAAAAATTCATAATTAATTATTTACTTGGAAAAAAAATAAAAAAAAATATACATCCCATTGGGACATGAGTCCTCTACTTATATCTAAAATATTATTAAAAACTATGATCATTCTATTGTGGTTAGGGTGGTCAGACAAACACCTACTTCTTATTTTTACCCTGAAATTTCAAATTTTCACCAAATAGATTTTTTATTTTTTTAAATAAAGGTCTAGTAGTTTAGAAACTACATTCAATTTTCTACAGATTCTATTTCAACATTTTTTTGAAATAATATAGATAACTTATTCAAATTTTTATGTTAAGTTGTCTAACTTTGATTTTTTGTCTTTTTATTGCCACTTAAGGACCTATTTTTTCCATGATGATCCTGCACATACCCAAATTAGTTTCTACCCAAGGTTCTAGTGACTTTAAATATAGTGAGTCACACAACAAAATAGAGAATTTTGAGGAGTCCCATTTAAGGGGAATGATGATTTTGGGTTTGAATCAAATTTGAAGATATATTTTCACCTGATTAATTACACGGATAAGAATTAAAAAATAAAACATATACGTGAAATTTTTTGATGGTAAGGATCTAACAAATCATCTTTTCCAAGTGATATTTATTTAAGCTTAATCATTTTCCTTGTCAACAATTTTTAAGGAAATCCTTATACTTGGAACTAGATAACTTCATTAAATATCATTAGATATGTGAGTAGAACAAAATAAACTCCCTTGGATATTGACCTTAATGAGTCACTTGAGTGGAAGCTTAAATATTAACCATGAGTAACTTGAGATTCATGTTGAGAACTATCTTGTTTGTATATAGGATCAAAATAAAGTTCCTCAGAATTTACCATAGGTTGTAGCCATTCTTCATATGATTTTAGAAAAATTGAGCCCTCATCAAGAGGTACCACATTTAGTGAGTTATAAACATTCTTAAGAAATGAAAGAAGACCAACCTTGTGATGCAGAGAAAGAGTTGTCTAGTAGCCCTCTATACTCTAGAGTGGAGCATGTAACCTTGAAGGAATAACTCTATGGATGATTTCTTTTTGGAAAGAATTATGAGAGATCTCATTCATTGCCATGTACCTCCCATTAAGGTGATGCCAACATATAGGTAAATTTAGTATTTGTTATGCCCATGATATTAGCGGTGGAATTTGTGTGTTAGCAATTGAAAAATTAAAAGTTACAATAGAGAAAATTATAGTGATTGAGGATAATTTGGTTGGAGTTAATGGTGGTTATTTTAGAGTGTAGGGTAAAATTATAAACCCATGTCACACTTTCAACCAACTAAATAGTTCCTATCAAACTATTTTTGGCTAGAAGGTATTTAGCTGAAGAAGTTTCAACTAAAGCAAGGCGGAAAGAACATGACACCAATGTGACAGAGGGTCATCGATCAAAAATAGTTAGACTAGAATAAATATGATTGAATATAATTTGACCGAAATGTACAAATATAAAATTGAAACATAAGAAAAGAGGTGGGAATGAACCAAAATGTAATCAAGATGGTTAACCTCTCTTCTCAGTAGTTATTTCATTAAATTATGCATAAATGAATATAAAAAATTAAACCTAACCAATATAGAAATAAAAATGCGAGTTTTAAGAGGGTCAAATGATGTGTACCTATTATAAAAAGGTGCTTTTTCAGGGCTCACTAAGGACTCATTTTCCACTAACAAATGGGTCCTTGCTAGGGTTCTATAAAATATGTTTAAGGGTTTTGTTCTTCAATGTCTACACTCCCATATCCTAGTTGGAGACTATTGGAAACTCGGAAATAAATTCAATATCTATCAATTTTCTTAATTTGACAACTTTGCAACTTTTATAATTTTTCTTTTCCAATTGATCTTCAACCTAAAATCCGCAATCACACATCAAAGAGAATAAAAATGTTGTTTCCTTAGGGAATAGGGGCTTGCCTTAGTCAAACCCTATTTTTTTTATTAAACCTTGAAATAAAACAATGCATGAAGGTATGATGAATGAACAACAATATGTAAAAACTCACTAAACCTTGTTGAAACCTTGGATTGCAATCTGAAATTTAGCATGTAATGGTGTTAATGAGTGTAGATCTTGATAATGAACTTAACATAAGATAATAGCTTTGAACGCTTAAAATTAATCACCTATGTTGCATCATCATATTAGCTCAACAACATGCATGACTTTGACATGATGATTGAATCTTTGATTGTTGCAATAAAATTCAATAATTTTCCCTTGAATTCCTTCTTTAATGCTTTTGAATGCTCTTGATCTCATAAAATTTCTATTAGGACTTGCTCATAAATTTTTCTAGGGTGAAACTAAGTGAAATAACCTTATATTTATACATTTTAAGATTAAATCTTGAAATTCAAATAACACAAGTTGACATCATATCTTGACATTGAAATTATTAAAAAAAACTAAAAAAATATCCCAATAGGGGGTCCTAGGGATAAGTGAGGACCCATTCGCCATGTGACGAATGGGTCCTAGCATACTTAACTAGGACACACTTCGAGGGTTGTGAAATGTTATGTAAAATTGGGGACCTAGGACCTAGTGAGGACCCATTCACTACATGGAAAATGGGTTCTAGGTCACTAACCTAGGACACATACCTTCAAAAATTAAGTTTTGTGTAATATCATTAATGAATGTTAGGATTTATTCCTTGGAATCTACAATTAATTAGGATTTGATTTAAACTAAAGTGGAAAATTAACGTAAACTAAATCTCAATTAATTAATAAAGCCCTAGATTAGAGTGAAAGTGTAAAGATACACTTTACAACACCCTAAATAAGGCACAATTAAGTCCATTTAGCTTAGAAGGGCTCTAAACTTAACGTGAATGTGTAAAACACATTCCAACACTAAATCAAGGAAAATTAAGCTCATTTTAATATTAATTATTCCCAAATTAAGTGTGGAAAAGTGATATTTTTTTCTACACTACATTTTTTCCCCACTTAAGTGAGAGTATGGCCCCACACCAAACTCACACTAAAGTAGAAATTCAAGACAGTTATGTATGCAAAAATGACAAAGATACATAATCCTACAACATCAAAAACCAAGAAGAAAGGGGAGGATCAAGCCTCGAGAGTCGAACGTGATGTGGAACACATCTTAGCTATTTTTCCAAAGAACATTTGCAAGTAGAACTCAATGCCTACTATGCAAACGATGTACATGCTCACTCCAGGGTGGAACCTCAATCCATCCACTAGGTGAGTATCCCAAAAGGGTGGAAAATGAGAGAAATATATTAGGCTCCCATACCATATCAAAGTTTTCCTTTTGATAACTTCAATAAGGCACCATGATGTTAAAGCTCCATAGGAAAGCAAGGTGTGTTATGATAGGTGGCCTTTATCGAGGTTGTGTTCGAGCTTCATAAGGTTAGAAATTTGTTTTATGCCAAACACTTATGAACCTTATTTCTATAGGTTTTTGTTCAAAGGGATTTTGCTTCATTCATGTAAGGCCTTCTTCTTAGGGATCATCATTCCTAATGTCTCCAAGAGAGGAAAAATCAAGAGTAATAGATAGCAACTTAGGGGATGCCTCACATTGCATCAAGCCACTAAGAGAAATTCATACTCTAAGAAATACCACACTCTTGGAGTACATCAAACCCAATGACACCACCAAGAAAAGGATGCATCACAAGAATAAATAAAATCACACCATGAAATATGAAAAATTTCAAAAGTTATCATCAATGTATGCCCCCACTTTAAAGTAGTTTCTAGCACCATTTCTATGAGAAATTTCTTTAAAGTAACTAATTTTACTCATAAGACATTAGAGATTTGTTTGGAAAACCCTATGCCAAGTCATATGTTTCAAAAATAAATCTATGCCATGAAAAAGGAGGGATGGGTTTCCCCCAAAGATACACAAGGGGTCTATGGATTCAAGGTCAATGTGTCTTTTCTATAATGTTGTCATTGAGCAGAAAATTATCATCATTCCCCAAATACCCATAAAACTGGAAGGATGACACAAAGAGAGCAAAAACAAAGAAAAATCCTTTCGGGTCAACATGGAAGAGACCTAACTGTCTCGAAAGCTTGCGTCATCCTCAAAAGGAAAATATAAGATGAACGAGAAAGGATAATTTTTTTACGACATATAGAAGAATGTAGATGCATATAGAGGAATCCAAAAAAAGAGAGAGATACATCAAATGAAACAACATGAGGGGATCACATTACACACATGCAATCACAATAAAGAAACATGAAAAGGGAATAATGTGAAAGACTAGTAAGGCACATGTGATTCAACATATAGCAGGTCTTGCACATCCCAATCTTAGTTAGTATATATGGAAGGTGGAAGACTAGCCAAAGAGACAACATCAAGGGAAAAACTAGGACACATACTAAGTTCAACACTCTTCTTAGTAAAATTGTCATGTAAGCTCATAGAAGACGAGAACAATTAAGTCAACTCATTATGCACTTGTTCATCAATATTTTCAATATCAATGCCATCATATAGATTAATCACAATAGATAATATCTCTAAAAGGTTATTTTTTACATTGTGTTAATGGCATGGGATTTTTATTTTTCTATGTTAATCTTTTCTTCTTGATTTTGTAATATACGAGCAATATCACAATATCTACACCTATGCTCTCTATAATTTCATTTTTTTTTATGTAGGAGCATGTTTTTCAATTATAGGTTTCCTCTCTTCCCTTAAGGGATAAATGTAACAAACCATGGGATGTTGTTCAACCACTTTCTCTTCAGATTTCTAAACTTGTTTGATTTTAGGAGGCACAACAAGATTGATTTGGTTATCTCGTGTTGTCTTGTATGAAATGGTAGGATGATTTTTCATAGGTTGCTCTTGTATATTTGGAAGGCTTTTTGGTTCAATGAAAGTTTCTTCAAGGATAAGTGGCTCAATCATGAGTTGTGACATGTTTCTAAGGGATAATTCCTCTATACGCTTTGTCTTAAACTTTTGATATGATTTGGAAAAGTAGTCCTCATGAGGTCTGATAGGTTCAATAGGCTCAGACCAAAATAAATCCTATGAAAAGCTCCCTTGGGAAGAAACATGATTAAATCCATTATGATGTACGATAAATATATCATTTCCAAAGGGAAAATTTAAACATTTATGCACAACCGATGGGAAAAAATTTAGTGAGTGAAACCATGGATAGCCTAACTTCACATGAATTGGTTTGATGATGGGATGATAGTAAATGATACATTTAATTTTTTTGGTCTAACTTTTAAGGGGAGGTTTATCGAGCCTATCATAGGAAAAGTAAAACCATTATGCATTTTGATCAATGCTTTGGGTTTGTCCTATGTATCTTAATAGAGTTCATGCACAAATATGAATTCTTCAATAATCACATTCTCTCCATGGATGGGATCAATTAAAATCCCATTAGTAGGCTTGTCATTGATTCTTCCGTCTATGTAAAGAGGACCATTAGGTGCATGTTTAGGTATGCATTTTTGTGAGAAAACAATATCAAGATGCATCTTTGTTGATCCCTTATGAGGTCTAGCTTCAATAAATGACACCACTTTGGCTGGTTTATCCATATTTTCATCTTTTGTGTTTTGGACATCCGTGTCAACATTCATCACATCATTCTTTGTTTCACTAGATTTCACAAATGAAATAGGATGTTTCGACATGGGATTTGTAAATTTTGGTTAGGAGGAGCTATAGACTTATTACCTTGATCATTCACACCTAATTAGAAGATGATTAGAATCAGTGAGGTCTTGTACAAGATGTTTAAGATGCTTACAATATTTCGTATCATGTCCATTTTGTTGGTGGTAATGAGAATAATAATTTGGTTTGCATCCTATAGGTAATGGTTGGTTAGGATCAGGAGCTTGAACAAGAGGTAGGGATTAAAGAATATTATTTTACACAAGATGCAACATGATATTATGAAGGGTGTCAGTTAGAGGGGTAAATTTGCTATTCCTATCCCCAAAGGAAAAATTATTTGTCATCTTTATAGAAACCACATGGTTATCAACTTGTTGATTTCATTGAGGGGAATCAATTTGTTAAAATCCCTTATTCTATTTCTTAAAATCTTGGTAACTATTTTGAGTTACAAATTAATAATTTTTAGGATGGCTAGGAGGATTTTTCACATCATGACCATATGTCAAATTTTGATAATCATGAAGGGCTATACATAACCATGTAAAGGATGGGAATTTCAAAATATCAATTTTGGTTTGGATTATGTTTTGTAAGTTGAAAATAAACATTCATTGAAGTTCAACATCAAGAATCTTAAAATGTTTATTTGTGAATAAAGTATTTGGTATCTTGGTATGAACTTAGTCACTTTCTCATCATCGTTTTCTTTACATATCATTAAATTGGCTAGAGTCATCATGGGACTCGTGTAAATGTGGAAATGATTGTAAATGGCATCAACAAGCTCATTGAATGAACCAATTGAATTATTTGGTAAAGAATAAATCTACTCTAAAGCGGTATATTTCAAGGATCTAGGGAGGAGTTTATCCAAAAAAAATTCTTCAAAGATAAAGTCACTACATAGGGTTGTATAAGTAGAAACATGGCTAACAAGATCTCCTTTCCCAACATATTTCTCAGATCTAGGTACTTCTATACCTTGTGGCATTGGTGTTATCAATATCTTTAGGGATAACGGGTTGGTTGTGATGTATTGTGTACAAAGGTTGACCATTGTTTTATTGAGTTAGGGTTGTGACTTGTTGAATGGATGGCATGGTTTGCATTATTGTGTTAAGTATGCCATGATTTTTATTAGTGTAAGGTGGAGGGGAATAAGGTGTAGTGGTGTATGTATGTGAAGGGAAAGTGAATTCTAAATTTGTGAGGGGTGATGGTTGAGGAGATATTATATTTGAATTCTGAAAGCTAGACAGATTCCATGTGGAAATACCTAAGGAAGTGTTCACATTTCTATTAGGTTGAATGGTTGTGGTAGCTTGAGTACTAGTGTATGTAGGAATGGAAATGAGTCTCGTGGAAGGAGGAATTGAAGTTTCACCTTGGCTTTAGGTATACCCCAAAGCTTGAGTACAATTAGTCATATTACGGATGGTGTTGTTAACAACATGCACATTGGTTGTAGGAAGTGAAGCCATGGGAAATGATATATGCATACTATGATTCTTAGGGGGTTGATTATCAACACTATTAGAAAGAGAGTAAGAAAACCAAAAATCCATGGTGAATGGTGTATCATGAGATGACATGAGTCTTGAAATACATCTCACAATAGTGTTCCTAGTAAGACACCAAGTTGTAAATCTCAAACAAGTTTTACAAAATTAGCATGCAAAGCCAAAATGGAAACAGGGTTAAAATGAAATGTAATGAACTAGAGTGTAATGTTTGTTGAGCAAGACAACTGGGAGGGGGGTGAGTTAATTTTAACAATTTTAACCTTTAAAAATTTCTCAAGACTTTAGGTTAATAACCATTCAAAAAATTTACTCTACTAATGTAATTAATCATTAAGTGAAAAAGTAGAAATTGAAAGAAGAAAAACCATGCAAACAATAACACTAGATTTACATGGAAAACACAATGAGGGAAAAAACACAGTGAGGATTAGCTCACAATTTAAAGATTTACAAAACTGAATACAAGGGGTCATTTCCAAAAAGGCTCACTGCTAAGACATGACTTATTGTCTGACAAGGTTTCACTAGCGAAAGGGCTCACTACCACAAAATTACAAAGAGGATAGAAGAGGATTGTCATAGAGAGAAAACTATCTCAATACAATAGAGATTTCCACCACATTTTCCTCACGTTTGTAGACATGATTGAATGATAGAGTACACCTTCAAATCACTACATCAAGAAACTTGGCAATCAAATTTGGCACTGATCTACTCAAATTCACATAACACACACAATTTTTCATCTATCTTGCACCAATCTTACATCTATATTTTCTACCTTTCCTTTCATCAACATCTTATCTTGTATTTATACCGTCTTCATCCAAGGTAAGCCACACATCATTTGTATTTACAAATTCAAATTATCTGGACACCAAAACATTCTACGATGGAATTAGAATGAGGGTGACCCAAAAAAATACTTAATGAGGACCTAAATAATTCCCAACATGCATCAACATACTTTCATAGTCTTTGTGAGTAGTGTTTAACACAAGGTGAACCAACACTAGTGTAAAACTAATAATACAATTAGGCACATGAAACCTTAACTCGATCCAACCTTTCGAATAAAAAATCTCACTTGAAGATAACCTTATCATATTACTCTCAGAATCACAAGTCCTAAAACTCGAATATGGAGAAATTAAGAGAATCTACATTTCTCTCAGATCTCAGTTAGACACACTGAAATGCACAATCACATACTGGTGAAGATATCTTGCACTGAACAATAATCCAAATACCCAAATTCTAGATACAACGTCTACCCACAATCATGAATAATATTTCAAGGTCTCTCAAGTATCTAGAGGCAATACAAATCACATCCTAGATAATATATTGGAGCACACATCAAATACCTGCAAACTTTATTTATTACAATTTCCTCAATATCCTTGACATATACAACCAATAACCAACTTCCATGACATCAATGACAAAAAAAACAAGTGCACAACCAGTTAACTGAACTTATGCATCTCCATATGCATCTAATTTAGGAAAGGGGGGGAAATAACCCCTAAATTCTCCTAGAGATACTCAAAATTATCTTTAGGAAGAGCGTTAGTAAATATATCAGCAATCTGATCCTTTGTAGGTATATACTCAAGCTTTACTTCATTCTCCATAACCTTCTCTCTCAAAAAGTGATACCTTATTGATATATTCTTTGTCATTGAGTGCATCAATATATTCGTTGAAATATTAATTGCACTTGTATTATCACAAAAATTAGAGATTGGATCATTATACATTACTCTGATACCCTTCAATATTTATCTCATATACAAAACTTGTGTTCAAAAGGATGATGCAGCAATATACTCAGCCTCTAGAATGGATAAGGAAACTAAATATTTACTTTTACTTAACCATGATGCCAATCTACAACCAAGAAAGAATTCACCACCACTTGTACTTTTTCTTTCATCAACACAACCTGCGCATTTTAAATTTTTATAAGAACTTAGTTGAATTTGAATATCCCTAGGATACCATAACCCATAATCCAGAGTTTCATTTAGATATTTGTATATCATCTTAACAAATACAACATGTTTTTCTTTAGTATCCTATTGAAATGTAGCCACAAGACAAATTGCATGCATGATATCTAGTTTGGTATAATTTACATACAATAGTCCTCCAATCATATATCTATATTTGATCTTATCAACCTTAGGTGAATCATCATCTTTACCCAATTTGCAGCCAAGCACCATAAGAGTGCATATTGGTTTGGAACCATCCATCCCAAACTTCTTCAACATCTCTTTTGAATACTTTGACTGCGAAATAAAAATCCCTTTTTCTATTTGATTGATTTGCAGCCCAACAAAGAAATTCATTTCACAAAATATAGACATCTCAAACTCTTTTTTCTTTTCTTTAGCAAATATTTTACTCATTGTTTCGTTTCTTCCAAAGATAATATAATCAACATATACAACTACTATTATGATTTTGTCATTTTCAATGTTGAAATACAAATTTCTATGTATTGTACCTTTGCTAAAACCTTGATAAATCAAATATCTATCCAACCTTGCATACCAAGCTCTAAGAACTTGCTTCAATCCATATAAAGTCTTCTTTAATCTACATACCAAATCTAATTGATTTGAAAATTGAAATCCTTCTAGTTGTTCCATGTAGACTTCTTCCTCCAACTCACCATTCAGAAATGTAGACTTTACATCCATTTAATAGACTATAAAATCCTTATGAGTAGCAAATGGGAAAAAAATTATGATAGCTTCCCTCCTAGCCACCAGAGAAAAAGTCTCCTAAAAATATTTACCTTCTTCTTGTGAGTAACCCTTACACACAAGTCTTGCCTTATTTTTGACCACTTCTCCATTCTCATTCAACTTTTTTTTAAATACCCATTTTGATAGACAATTATGTTTTTATTTGTTGGTCTAGGAACCTGGTGCAGTCATGGTAGGAGGGTCCTTAGAGAGAACTATCTAGAACATGCAACAAGAGTTACACAATAGAAGCAACACAAAATATGGAGGCAAATTCAGATTAAAAAATTCTTATTGTCATAAGTATTGATTACACACAGTTGGCCACATCCCGACTTACAAATTTGGCTCATAGGACTGATATAACATGCTCAAAATACAATATTCCTATATGCTCCTTAATGTGAGTTGAAATATTACATATGAAATATCAAATATACTTAATTTTCCACCTATTGATCAGTTACAATGTTTTATATCACATCCAGGCGTCTAAGATCATCCATGTTGGCCAAAGATTATTACAATCTCTGATGAAGAAAATGTAACGTGCATAAAAGAGGTTGGCCTTCAATTTGAATTTCTCCCTTGTGGGTGTGTATGATGAAGTGTGAAACTAAAATTAAGGTTAGGGACACTCCCTAGAATAATTAACTAGTTGTTACATTTGAAATTATTCTGATTCTGATTCCAAAAATGTCACTTAATCCGAAAACGATAACTTGTCAGAAAAAGATCCAATCGAGCTGAAATCTTGGAGTAAGGAAAATGAAAATTTCCATGATGAGAGTATAGATCCGCAAGATCTGGTGAGAAAATATGAAGAAATATTGAATCATCCAACTGTAACACTTGAACAAAATTGAATGAAAAATATTTTTGGTTGATGCAGGATTTCAAAGAACCAAGGATGCATTTGCATCAGACATTGGAGGTTATTTGAAAAGTGAGTCCATCACTTTGCTGGGGTTAAAGGAAAATCAATATGGTCTACCTTAGCCTGAGAAATCCAAGAAGAATCCTCCACTGGTCTTCCTTTCCACTTCACAAGATATTCTTTGTAGAGTATTCCACATGTTTTCCTCCCATCTATGATATCCAAAATCTCTACTATCTCGTATGATCGTTGTTTGGGAAACTATTTCTCAATTTTTTCTTTATTGTACTCACTGAATTTTTCTTCATGGTATTGGTTTAGGTCTCCAATGTTGAATATCTTGTCATATACCCATGTCATCTGGTAACTCTACGTCATATGCATTTCCTGAATCAAATTTATTCAAAATCTTATAGGGTCCAAACTTCCTCATCTTTAGCTTATTGCATATGCCAAAAGGAAATATTTCCTTTCTCAAATACACCATCACTTCATCTCCAACTTTGAACTTCTTATGTCTCCTCTTTTCATCTGTTGAATCCTTATACTTCTAGTTCACATCTTCCAATTGTTGCTTTACTTGAGTATGCACTTTCTTCATATGTTCTGCAAATTCCTACTCTTTTGCACTCATTTTATCTTCCTTACTGATGTCTCACAACTCTGATATACCTCTTGGGTGAACTCCAGTAACAATTTCAAAAGGTGTCTTTTTCAGTACTCTTGTTCAATGAATTATTATAGGAAAACTCTGCTTGTGCAAGGACTAAATCCAAACTTTTGGTCTTCTCCCCAACCAAACATCTCAGAAAATTCCCCAAAATCTTGTTTACTACCTATGTCTATTAATTAGTCTATGGGTGAAAAGTAGAACTAAAATTTAAATCTATCTAACTTCTTCCAAAGTGTCCTCCAAAAGTAACCAACAAACTTTGTATCTCTATCTGAAACAATACTCCTAAGTAATCCATGCAATCTGGCTACTTCCTTGAAAAAAATGTTTTCTACATGTATTGCATCTATTGTCTTCTTACAAGGTATGAAATTTTCTATTTTGGAAAATATATCCACCACCACAAATATGGAATCATCACCTCTCCGTGTATTCGGAAAACCAGGTATGAAATCCATGTTTATATCCTCCCAAGGTCTCTTTGGAACTAACAAAGGTTTATACAATCCAATATTCTAATTACTACCTTTTGCAGCTTGAAGAAATCTGCAACTCTACACAAATTTCCAAACATCCTTATGAATCTATGGCCAAAATTAATTCTCACTTACCAATGCTACTGTCTTATCAATTCCAAAGTATCTTGCCAATCCTCAACTATGTTTTTCTTTCACCAAACTATCCCTTATTGAAATTTGGGGTATGTACAAATAATTCCCTTTGAACAATGTATCCTCCTGGATGAAATAATCCAACCATTGAATCCTATCCTCCAAGATTGGTTTGTTACAAGCTCTCCAAGGTTCTACAAAATCTGGGTCTTCCTCATACAAGTTCTTCAATTCATCAAAGCCTAAAGTCTCCACTCTCATTTCTACCAGTAAATTCCTTCTCCTACTCAAAGTATCAACAACTCTATTTGAATTTCCACTCCTTTTTTTCAAAATGAAAGTATAACTCTACAAGAATTCCACCCATCTCATGTGTTTGTGTTTCAACTTACCTTGACTACTCAAATATTGTAAGGCCTGATGATCTGTATACAACACAAAATCCTTAGTCAACAAGTAATGTCTCCATTTCTTCAAGGCTTCTTCAAACTATAGATAAAAATCCTGGTCATACACTGAATATTTTCTCCTAACATCATTCAATTTCTCACTAAAATAATCTACTAGTCTTCCCTATTGACTTAATAATGCTCCAATTTCATTTCCACTTGCATCATAGTCTACCTGAAATACCTTATTAAAGTCTGGTAAAGCCAACATAGACTACTCAGTCACTTTTTGTTTCAACAACTCAAAATTTTGGTCTTCTCCAGATGTCCACTTGAAATCCTTCTTATCTCCCCTCATTGTTTCGATCATAGGACTGCAAATAGAACTAAAATTCCTAATGAACTTTCGATAGAAACTAGCCAATCCATGAAATTATCTTACATCTCCAATGATTTTTGGTGTAAGCCATTCAATAATTTCTCTTACCTTCTCAGGATTCATCTCCAAGCCATTCGCAGATATTAAAAATCCCAGATATACCAATTATTTCTTCATGAAACTACGCTTCTTAATGTTTATCAGCAACTACTCTTCTCTCAACCTCTACAAAACTTGTCTTGTATGCAACAAATTTTCTTCTCCAGTCTTACTGAAAATCAAGATCTAGATAAACAATCACAAACTTACCCAATAATTTCTTCAATGCCTCATGAAAGTACTCGGTGCATTTTTTAGTCCAAAGGGAATCACCAACCACTCATACAATCGTTCATTTGTCTTGAACATTGTCTTCCACTCATCCCCTTCTCTGATTCAGATATGATGATATCCACTCTTCAAATCTATCTTTGTAAATTATTTAGCTCCACCCAAACACTCCGTAATGTCATCCATCTAGGGCAAGGGAAATCTATACCTCACTATGATTTTATTTATGGCTCTAGAGTCTATACACATCCTCCATTCTCCATCCTTCTTAGGTTCTAGCATGGTAGGTATTGCATAAGGAATTAAGCTTTCTCTGATCAGATCCTTCCTCAATAGCTCTTGCACTTGTCTATTCAATTCTTAATTTTTTTTTAGTGTCATCTAGTGTGTTTCTTTATTAGGAAAACTAGCTCTAGGAATTAGATCCATGCAATGAATAATACTCCTCATAGGTGGCAATCCATCAGGTACATTATCTGAAATGATAGCTTCATATTATTCCAACAACTCCTTGATTTCCTTTGGTTGTTCTAAAAAATGCTTCAAGTCTTCAACCTTCTTTGGAAGTAAGGCATATCAAATTTTATCATGTCTCAGTCCATCTAGGAATCTCCTTCCATCAACCAAAAAAAATCTAGAATTCATACAAACCTCAACCTTAGGAACATCCTCTAATGGTAGCAAAGTCTGATTCATCCCATTTGCAAAATGGGTATATATTTTCTTATTTCCATCATGAATATAATTTTTATCATACTACCAAGGCATTCCCAAAAAAATATGGCATACATTCATAGGCATGATATCACACAAAACTTCATCATGATAATTTTGTATCTTCAATTTTAACAAACATTGTTCACTTACCAGTATCTTATGCTCATATTGAATCCATGCTATCTGATAGGGCTTTAGTGTTTCAATCTTTCCAGCTTCAATTTGGTCACCATTTATTCAGAAACCAGGTTCTCAGTGCTTCCACTCTCAATAATCACTTTGCAACATTTACCAACTACCTTGCATCTGGTTTAGAACAAATTCTTTCTCTACAATGGTTTTTGCTCCATCTCACCTTGAAACAATACTCTTATATTCACCAACACTTCCCCCTCTTCCGGTTTATTAGATGATCCAACATGATCCTCCTTAGAAAAGTTTATTCTTCTATTGTTCTCTATATTTATGCTTTTCTCTCCCTGAATACTCTTTTGTCCTATCACCTTTTCTATAACCCTCATTCAAATAACCACGATATCCTCCTCTTCGGTAAGATTTTCCATCATATCTATGGTACATATTATCATTCTTACCAACTTCCTTATCTTTATTTTGATTTACAAAATATCCTCCTCCTCTAGTAAAAATTATTCCTCTGAAATCTTCCACCTCTTCCTCTCCGCCTCTTCTCATGTCTTTTATTCAACTTCTCTTCTTCTTTTAGGGCACATTGATTTGCATCCTCCACACTCAACAATTTTATCAAATTGATCTGATCATGTATAGATGACCTCAAACCATTCACATATTTGGTGACTTGCTCGGTCACATCCTCCAAATTTTTGGATTTGATATTAAACTTGTAGAAATCCTTAGTATAGTCTATCACACTTGACTCCTTCTGCTTCAAATTTTGTAACTTTCAAAAAAAATTGATTTGATAGTCTACAAGAATAAACTTTCTTTAAATTATTTACCATTTGATCCCATCTTTTTGCAAATGTTCCCACTAAATCAATGCATGTCCTTTCAACTTTGTACAAGAAAATTTCACCTTCTTGTCTTCGGGGGTACCCTCAAAATCAAAATACTTCTCCATCTCCATTATCTAATCAAGCAATTCATCTAAATCCAAATTGCCATTATAATCTGGTGGATTGAAATCTGGTTTAATATTTACTTTGGTTAGGGCTCTTATGAACCTCTCTTCTCCATGATCTAGTCCAGGATGATTTTCTCTTTCCCCTTCTTCCTGTTCTTCCACCTCTTCATCACTCACATCATCGACTAGTCGACCTCTCCTTTGGGTTGTTTGGACTGCTTCTAATCTAGAATAAACTCCTTTCAACATCTCCATTATAGTTGGGTCTTCATTTCCGCGCACTCCATTTCCTCTACCATTTCTTCTTCCCGCCATCTTTATGCAAATCCTCTGTAGCTGCAGGCCAGATCCTTAGTCTGCCACCCCACAATAAATCTTCAATATGACTTCGCAAACTTTGATGATCTATCACATAATGAATCTCGATCTAATACCATATGGTGCAATCATGGAAGGAGGGTCCTTAGAGAGAACTATTTGGACCGTGCAACAAGAGATAAACAACGGAAGAAACACAAAATATGGAGGAAAATTCAGATTAAAACATTCTTATTTTAATAAGTGTTGATTGTACACAGTTAGCCACATCTAGGCTTACAAATTCAGCTCACATGCTTGATATAATGTGCTCAAAATACAATATTCCTACATGCTCCTTAATGTGATCTGAAATCTTACATATCAAATATCAAATCTACTTAATTGTCCACCTAATGATTAGTTACAATGATTTATATAACATCCAGGGGTCTAGGGTCATCCATGTCAACTAAATATCATTACAATCTCCAATGAAGAAAATGTAACATGCATGAAATAGGTCGAACTTCAATTTTAATTTCTCCTCAATGGGGATAAAATACTGAATCCACCAACTTGAACAAGAATAAAATTGAATGAAAAATATTTTTGGTTGATGTAGGATTGCAAAGAACCAAGGATGCTCCTACATCAAAACCAATTCCTAGGTTTTATTTTTCTCAATTTGTATAAGTTCTTCCATTTATCTCATCTAATTCTTATCTTTACAAACTTCACTCACTCTCTTAGGTTATACTATAGAATGTAAACATAAATTTATTTCACACCTAGCAACAACTCTTCTTCTTTTCAATACACCTTTCCTCTTGTCTCCAATGATTTGATCTTCAAAATGATTCTTTTGTACATATTTATATGTATTTGGGGATGCCATAAGAGCTTCTTACTTCTATTTCTCTTCAACAACTTATTTTACTTCTTTGTAGTCAGGTTCATCTGATACATATCCATCAGCTTCAACTGAATTCTTCAATCCTTCATCAACCTTGACATTTTTTCTTTCTACAATCTTTCTTAACCTTTTATTGTAGTATATGTAAGCTTTTATTCTAAGCGAGTATCCAAGGAAGATACCCTCATCACATCTTGCATCAAACTTTCCTAAATTTTTTCATCTCTTCTAATATAACATTTGCTTCCAAATAATTTGAAGTACTTTACAGTAGGAATCTTTCCATACAATAACTCATAGGGAGTCTTAGTGCTATTATATTTTTTCCTAAACTCAGTTAAACACATTAAAAAAAGTGTGAATTGCTTCTCTCTAGTAGAATTTCGATAGACCTAACTTTGTGATCATCATTCTAGCAATTTCTTGAGTTGTTATGTTCTTTCTTTCAACAACTCCATTCAGTAGAGGAGTTCTCAAAGCATACAATTGTCTTCTTATTCCATGTGCTTCATGAAACATGTTAGAATCATTGGAGGTGAATCCTCCACCTATATCAAACCTTAAATATTTGATTTTCATGTTCATTTCATTTTCAACCATACCTTTGGTTAATGCTTTTGAATTTATCTAATGCATCAGATTTTTCTCTAATAAAATTAACTGATATCATTCTAGAGTAATCATCAATCAAAAGAATAAAATACATGTCACCTTGTAGAATTATCACACTTGTAGGACTATAGAGGTCTATGTGAATCAAATTCAGTAGTTCGAAAGTATATTGTTCCTTTGATCTAAAGTTTCTTCTAGCTTAATTTCCAAATTGGTAGTCCTTGCAAATGACATTAATAGGCTTTGTGATTCTTGGTAGATCTCTCAAATCATGTGAAACACTGATTCTCACCATATTGTCAAAATTCATATGACACATCCTCTAATGCCATAACAAAATTTTATTAATCTAAGACATAAAGAAATATCCATCAACACCCTTAAGTTGATAAATATTTCCTTCAAACTTCATTCTAGTAGCAATCACTATTCTAGATCATTTCCTTATTTCACATTTCTCATCCTTGAATAGAAGATTGTATCCTTTACTACACATCTATCTAACTCTCAAAATATTATTCCTTAACCACTTAACATAGTAGACATCATTAATATTATGCTTTCCATCAAAAATTATTTAAGCTATCCCACAAATCTTAGCACTACTATCATCTTCAAACTTAACAAAGCCTCCATCATATTCTTCAAGTTTAACAAACTTGCTTTTGTCATCGATCATGTGATGAGAACATCCATTGTCAACAACCTAGTAGTTCTTTTCCTATTTATCATGAAGAGAAGAGATCACATTACCTTCAACCTTCTCTGGAGCACTCTCCTTCACATATATTTCAGTATTAGTAGGAGTAGATTCATATTTTATATCCAAGAACAAGCATTCATTATCATCAAACTCTCCATAATCAGATTCTTCATTAGAAATACTAGCATCCTTAGTCACATAATATGCTCTCTTGATCATCTTTCCTTTTTTTTTTTTGCCTTCTCTATGTTTATTCCTCTTATCTCTTTTAGGAAATATTGAAGCATAATGACCAATTACTCCACAACTAAAAAATTTGAAAGGTAATTAACCTTCATACTTATTAGATCCCTTTTTCATTATTCTTACAAAGATAACTTCCAGTTCATAAACGTTCTCTTCATCCTGCTCTTCAAAATTTGTAGCCCTAAAAATAGTTTTTATCTTTGATCCATTTCTCAAGCTAGGCTTTCATATTTCAAATAATTTTATATTACCCAACATTTTATCTTTCGTATAGGTCCTGTAATCTACAAATTCCTGAGTAGAAAATACCTTTTCATTATATGCATCACAGAGAGTTTTGAGAATCTTCTTTACTATCCTAGATTCATCCACCATTGCACCAACTCCTCACATTCCACCTACCAGCTCATCCACTCTTTGTATATAGGATTTAATGTTCTCATCTTTAGTCATTCGCAAGATCGCGAATTGTGCCTCTAAATTCTGTAACTTTACTTCTTTAACCTTTTCATCTCCTTCATGGATCTTTTCCAATGCATCCCAAACCTCTTTAGTAGTCTTTAGATTTACAAATTTAATTAATTTGGAATGTGAAAGATTGTTCTTCAGAATAATTTTTTCCTTATTGTTTTCTTCATGCGCTGTGATCTCATTAGTAGTACTCGGACCATTATTCAAAGTCATTTATGGACTCATAAGCTTTCTCAACATCATATCCAAACTATTCTAGATATCCTTCCATATTTTCCCTCTAGAAAGTGTATTCAGTGTCATCAAACTTAGGAGTCTCAATAAATATCTTGTTCCCCATCCCAAACCTTTCTTGATTGGTTAAGCTCTTCTCCAAGGAACTAAGCACTAATACAAATTTTTGAACAAGAAAACTAAGAGGGAGGTGAATCAGTTGTAACAATTTTAACCTTTAAAACTTTCCCCAAAATTTAGATCAATAACCATTCACAAATCCTTTACTTTTCTAATGTAATTAATCATTAAGTGTAGAAGCATAAACTCAAAGAAGTAAAACCATGCACATAATAACACTATATTTACATGGAAAACCCAATGAGGGAAAAACCACAGTGAGGATTAGCTCACATATAAAGAATTCCAAAACCGAATACAAAGCCTCACTCCCAGAAAGGCTCACTTCTAGGACAAGACTTACTATCCAACAAGGGTTAACCATCTAGAGGGCTCACTACCACAAAATTACAAAGAAGATAGAAGAGGATTGTCACAAAGATAAAACTATCTCAATGCAACAAATATTTCCAACAGAATTTTCTCACACACTTGTAGACATGCTTGAATGATAGAGTACACCTTCAACTCACTACCTCTAGTAACTCGGCAATTAAATTTCACATTAACCTGCTCAAATTCACATCACACACTATTTCACATCTATCTCACATAAATCTTACATCTATATTTTCTATCTTTCCTTTCAAAAACATCTGATCTTGTATTTATGATGTCTTCAACCTTGAAACTTATCCAAGGTTGGCCACACATCATTTATATTTATAAATTCAAATTAGGTTGGTGCCAAAAAAATTGTACATTGGAATTAGAATGAGGGGGACCCAAACACATACTTAATGAGGACCTAAATAATTCCTAACAAGCCTCAACATGCTTTAGTTCCCTTCACCTCAGTTTTTATTCTTGATCCACTGTGAATGCTGATAACCCTAACCCCAAAAGGGTGTAGGTGTTCATCGCTCCCTTGATGGAGCCCCCTCTTCTAATGTCCCTTCCATATATCCCTTCATTTTCTTGGCTCTTGGACATGTTGAACACCATGAAAGTGTCCACTAAGTTGTTCCCTCTTCCTCCTCACCTTCCACTTCCTTTGTGGAAATTTTGCATCCTTCATTGAAGAATAAGTTGGAGGAAAACCTCGCTTCTAATGGAGGTTAAAAGAAGGGAACAACTTCTTTGGAAGTTAGTTCTTTGTCTTGCACCATCCTTATGATTGAGGTGGCCTCAACATCTCGTGAGTCTATCACCATCTCTTTTGACAATATTAATGACGTATCTCAGTTTCTAACTTCATATCCCACTTAATTAACACATGACACTCCTATTAATTATATATTTAACTTGGTTGATGGTTTCTTGGCTTTGCCAATGATCTTTTCAAGATCGATTACTTTTTCCTCATATGAGTTGAGTGAAGAAGACCTTGAGGGGACTTCTTCCTTAGATCTTGCAAGAGGAGAGTCGAAGGGTTCTCCCCTCGCTATCTGGCCCTTGTAATCTCATCTGCCCTCTTTCTATAATGATCTATATTAGGAGAATGATAACCTCCTGGTTTATGAGGACTAGGGGAGTACCTCTTCTTTATCTATAGATAATATTTGTGTGCTTTGTGTTTCCCCCATGCTTTTTTTTGTGTTCTTAGAGGACCCTTTTCACCCTTGTAGGTACTTGGATATATGAGTGAAATTGTGGCATAAAATTCCTTTATTTGTTTCATCATTCTTCTATATGTTGTGCCTTGATTTTCATAAAATGGGGAAGATGCAAAGTGTAGGGGAATTTAGGCCTCCTTTCCATGTTGACCCAATATTTTATTTTATTTTTTTATTTATGTGATCTTCTTCACATTTTGATACATTTAGGGGATGATGAAAGTTCATATGTATATTATATTATATCTATCTATCTATATTTATGAATGATTTTGATCCTGAATTATGAGATCCCCTTGTCTCTTGATTTCTATGTCTTTGCTTATTTTTTCTTGTTTATTTTTCTCTCTTATTTTCTTTATTTTTGATGTTGTGGTGCTTATGTTTTATCCCTTGCTTGCACAAAAAAAATTTCATGTCTATATCTCATCATGTATCATGGACTACAAAATCTCTACATTTTCTTCATTTTCTTAGGATGTCACATGCTCCTCTGAGTAGCACACATCATCCTAATAGAGGGGTAGTACTTCTTTGATTTTCAATAAGGTGCATTCAATGGCCAACGAGTCCCTTGTTGAAAATTCCACACTTTTCAAAAATTGCATCCTTCAATAAGGATCCCATTAGAAAGATATTTATTGAAAATGAATCCATAGTAAAAAGAATTGGAAAACTTTCCTTCAGAAAGGCCATTCTCTTTTTAGGATTCCTTGACCAAAGAGATCTTTGAAAAGGATTTTCTGATGATGGTTCATTTTTTGAAAAACTTCATCACTTTTTAAATGGAATGTCCCTCTGAGTGGGCTCCTTGCTATCTTGAAGGCTTCTTGAGGGGCCCCTTGGAAAAAAATTCCTTCAATTTCTTGTTATGAGATATGATTGTATGTTTGCATGAATTTTTCTTATCTAACATGTTTGGTCTATGGATTAACATGTTGCTTTGTTTAAATGAGCTCCTATGAATTTTCTTTCATAATAAATCTTGGAGGACCAACCACCTCATCAAGCTTGGCTTGCAAGACCAAGCACCAGTAAGGATTAATAAGACTCTATAGAGCCTTTTTTTTTTAGCCCCCAAAAACCAATAACTTGTGGAACCTCCTTTACAGGACCAAGCACCTATAAAGCACTTTCAGTTTGTTGGATCTAGAATTTGTAGAACCTTTTTTCACCTTCTACAACACCAAGTACCCATGGATCCAATGTTGTAGGATTGAGAACCTACAAATATTTTGTTCACCTTTCATAGGACTGAGTGCCTATGGAGCCACCTCTCTCTTTTGCATGTTTGAGCATGTCATATTATGGTCTGCTTCCTAGATGGATCAGTTATATGCTCTTCATATTTCTCTCTACTTTACCCCACGTTCACTAATGCATATGTTCACTAAAGTTAGGGAAAAATACAATGGCGTGAATTTGCACCCCTAGGAAAATTTCCCATTTACATTACCCTCACCTTAGAAAAATGATATATGATGATGAAATTTCCATGTCTACCACCTTTCCTCATCCACATTGCAAATTTTTTGCATGTCAGTGGAGGATATTTTTAAGGATTTGTGTGCACCACACAAACGTCTATGTTTCACTACCATCCTAAAAAGACTATTGCCTTTGGAATCTATAGAGGCATTATGTTTCTCCATTGGATGCAAACCATAATGCTTCCTTCTCCCTTGACTGATGAAAAATATCTCTTTTTCCTCCTTCTTTCCATTCAAATTGTCTAACTCCCCATTCTATTAAACTTCTTCACCATTCTTGAATTATTGGTAGAATTCTTCATTCTCTAGTGATCAACTACACACTCTTAATCTTTACCATCGCCTCCATTGTAGTTGCAAGCTACTCATTTCTTGGCTCCTCCACTCTATTCATTTGAAAGTGTTGTTGCTAGAGAACTTGTAAGCTCACTCCTTCCTCTACTTTCCTTGAGAGCATGTACCTTTGAAGGTGATATCCACCATTGTCCATTGCTTTTACATCATCATACTTACATACTAGTGTATTGTTTTTTGTGTTATTTCCTTGTATATCTATTTCCATACATCTCTTTATCATTTTTTGAAACTCGTTTCTATTTGGTTGTCCATGGAGGTAGAAACACTAAAGGAGGGGGCTAATTGAGGTAGTCTTCTGAAAAAAAACCCAACATTTTCCTTGGTCTTGTGTGTGTAGGTTATTCTTGGTTGGAGTTGTTTGAGTAATCTGGTTGCAAGGAGTTTGGTATCAATTTCTCCCCCCATTTGTTAATTCGAGCATAGTTTAGTTAAAGTTTTCTTCTTGGTGTACTTCATTTCTACACTTTTTCTATATTATTTCATAGCATAAAACATTACCAATCAAGTTAGTTTTTTTTCCCATGTTTTAATTTATTTATTAGACTCTATGTCCATACAAAAACCAACACACCACTCAGACACCAACACAATGCACCAGAGCTCATATCATGTTCTATTTTCCTTAGGTAGTGATTTGTCTGGGTAGTGGATTGAACTCTAGAAATCAACTTGTTTGACCTCCTAAAATATTCATATTAGTAGAAGGATAGTAGCAACCAGATTGCTCTTTCTTTCCAGCCTTAGTATTTCAACCTTTTTGAATCACTTAGCAAATCGTGAGGTAGATTGAGGAAAATTGTTGCTTAGGAATCTCTCATGACCTGGAGTCCTAGAGTAGTCGGTCCCCCTCCTCTACACATGCAAATGCCAAAAATATGCCACATAATCAAGTACAAATTTTTGTATAAAATGAGATCAATCTGATCATACAACTAAAAAGTACACAAAAATTATGCACTTTAAAAAAAAAAAGACACCCAAAAATGTTATCATAAGAGAAAGAATGAAGCTACTAAAGTTCCCAAAATGAGAACAATGTAAAAAAACTTATGAGAATCTATAAGTTTTGGAAAATGCAAAAAAAAATTTTTAAAAATGATTGCACCATTGCGTAGAACACAAAATTCTACCCCAAATTAAAAGAAAAATGTTCACAAAATGGAGGTCCAGAGATCAAGTTATTTGAGTTTGAAAATCTGTTGCCAAATGAAAAAATCAAATGGAGAGGGGGAAGAAAATTTTAAAAAGTTTTCTGACATCATTGTTGATGTAGTGATGACAGCACTACACTGCTAATTTAAAACTGATAGGAAAATGGCCATCATAGGAATATGCACCCCTAGTTGGAATATGTGTTATATAGCCAGCTTAAAATTGATATCCTTTTCAACATCCCCAGTACTCGCTACTACTAAAATAATCGAGGAATATTTTGATTTATTGCTACTCAGATTTTACTAGAAAGGTCGTCGATTTTTATTTTACTGTTGGATTTTAAATTTGTTGTCATCAATTTTTAATTCTTTAGCCACCTATCGCGAAATCCTTGCAGAGTCTGCTTTATGCACCATGCAATGAGTGCACTACATTGCAAAGGTATAGGGTATCATGCAAAATTGTGTAGGGTGTACCTTTTATTTTTAAATTTTAAATAATTTTTTTTTTCTAAAAAGCATTCAACTAATAAATTTTTATTTTTCAACAAAAAATTTAGAAAATAATTTTCAAGTTGACAACAAGTTATAAAAATTTCAACCGGATCAGGTTATATTTTTGCAAAAAAATTGTACCACTTTGCAATAATGACAATTCATATGGCCAAATAGGGGAAATTTTTTCCTCAAGCCTCAAGTGAAGTGCTCAAATTTTGATGATTTGATAGATGATCTTAGGTTTTTAGCCCTTCTCGATGCGATGGAACAGTCAAATTTGATCCAAAATACTCTAAAATTGCAGCTACCTTTTGGATCTGGAAACTACTCTTCAACTTCAAACCGTCATAGATTTCGCCTTGTATGTCCAATTTGGACAAAACAGAAGGAAAAAATGCCTTTTTTTTAGCACCCTAAACTCAATGGTTAGGTCATATTTACACCAAAAAGCTCTTATTTGAACCTACAATACAAAGCCAAAAGAGGAAGCCCCCAAAATCTGGTATTTCTATCATTTTTTTTAGATTCTCTAGATCATCATAAAATGCAAGAGAAGAGTATACTTGACATTTCAAGATCTACCAAGATCTCTCAAAAAAAGGCTAACCAAAGACACTCAACCCACTCTAATACCATGTTAGAGTTGGTATAGAATAACTCTACACCATGCCAAATTTGGTTGAAGATTATAGCCACCCAAGATCTAGGAACTTCATGAAAGAATAAGAGAGATCAAAATGCAATGCTCAAGATTGCAATGGAATTCACTCCAATAATATGATTTACATATGAGAGGTCACCTCATTATATAACCAAGGGGAGACACGATACTAAATAGGATTATGAATAGTGTCTTAATCGTGTGACATGTGACAACTTATCACAACTACTTAGGACATATGTGTGACATGTCAAGAGATAAGATGATGACTAACATGTTCTAGATAGATTACTTCTTAGGACCTAAGTAAACTTAACATGTAAATGATTCCCCTAAGCCCCCTAGTAATGAACTAACTAGGTACAAGAATTTATCTACACCAACAGTGACTCTTTTTTAAACTTGAACATGCTAATTTACTTATTATTCTACACTATGTGGATGACCTAGTGGAACCAATGAAAATAGGGGAGAGAGTGATTAAGTGCTATCACACCCACTTTCAAGGTGATTCCACTGAAGGATAACAATAGGATTCCAATGAAAAATAGAAAGAGATCTTACAATAGGGTTTTCATTGGAATTGAATATGATCTAATGAGGGGTTCACCACCAAGTTTAGACTTGTAAAAGATAATGAAATGCAAGATGTAATGAAAAACCCTAGTTGAATGCAAACTAACTTTGAAGGACCTAGAAAGATGATGAAATGCAAGAGAAAAATATAAAACAAAAAGTACAGTGCACCTAAGAAACTGGAGATATCTAAATGGAGGTCTGAATAAATAAAAAATATGATGTCAAAGTTTGCTGGGAATCATTCACCAAGTTGGGCGAATCAGTCCTATTTTTGGAAAATTTTGTTGGAAAAAAAATCAACCAAAAGGGTATCCAGATCTACAAAATCCTTAAAAATGCATTGGAACTAGGACTCATTCACTAGAATTAGTGAATAAGTCTAATTGAACTTTTCTGCAACTTCAAAATTTGATTCTACTCTTGTTTATTTTCTCTACTCTTCTTGATTGGTTTTTGGATCCGAATCTCCGATTTGCAATTTGTAGGTGATCTCCAATATTCTTCAAGGCTTGATGATAACTTTGACAACTTTGAGTTATTGAAAATTTTTCTCCAATCTTTCTCCTTAATAAATCTACAACCTAGACCTTCAAATCACACACAAAGAAGAGGGAAAATTGTTGGGGGGTTAGTGGATAGGGGTTTGCCTTGGTCAAACCCCTTTTTGTTAATTAAACCTTGAAATGAAAGAAAATATGAATGGAGAATGATGAATTAACAAAAAAAAATGTTGCAACTCACTAAACCCTAGCAATAAGGTGCTAAAAATATGCTTGAAATGGTTATAATGGATGTGATTCTTGACTCTTGCTTGAATGATGTTGATTTTTTTGAAACACTTGTTTGAATCATAAACTCTACATCACAATTGTTAGCACAATAAAAAACATGATATATGGAATCCTTGAAATGATAATTTGCACTTGAATGTTGCTCTAAGTTTTTTGATAATATTCCCTTGAATTCTCTTCAATGCTCTTGTGAATTATCTTGAATGCTAGGTATGGAAATGAGAGAAAGAAGCTTGTATTTATACTCAATTAGGCAACAATTCCAAAAATTACAATAGTACAAGTTGACATCAAATCTAAGAGAATAAACTACCACCAAAAATTGGAATTAAATTTTATTTTGGGCCACACAGGACTCATTCGCCCAAGGTGGCAAATGAGTCCCATCAGACATAATGTATGGGATAAAAAATCAAAAGTGTCTAGAAATGTGTGAAATCTAGTTTGAGGCCAAAAGATCCAGGTGGGACTCATTTTCCCAAGCAGGAGAATGAGTCCCATATCCCTAAATTTGGGCTAGACAAGCTAAAAACACTTGAATTATGATTGGTTACTGATTGGTGTTGGGATTATCCTTGAAAAGATGCAATAATTGAGGCTTGTGGATGCAAAATGGGGCCAATTAAAGCATAAGAAAGCCCAATTACTATTGACAAGCCTAGAGAAGTGTGAAAGTGTGTTACAAGACTGTACAACACTCCAAGTAAGGAAAAATTGATGTTAATTTTGATTAGAAAGCGGTTTATTATGTTTAATTATTCTATAAAACTCTAGAAAAGTGTGAAAGTGTGTTACAAAACTTTATCAAGGTTCCATTAAAATCCATTAGTTCACAAGGGCTTGAGACTTAATGTGAATGTGTCAATCACATTACAACACTTAATCAAGGAAACATTAAGCCAAAATCACAAGGAGGGGCCAAACAAGCCATACAAAGTAGAAGGGTTACTTTTTCAGTGACTACATCTAGCCCCCACTTTAGTGAGAGGGTAAAAGTTCTTCAAAATCACACTAAAGTAGGCCAACGTACATCAAGAGAGAATTCCAAGTGTACCAATTCCAATAAGATGAGATTACAATAAAGAGAGATGATCAATCCCCAAAGATCAAGATCCCATCAAAAACCAACCTAGGCACAAAAGAACACACATGAAAATGATATAAAGAGAAACAACAAAGAACAAGCATACACTGCCAAAGATGAAAATAAAGTCTGATCAAACTTCAACCGCTTGTCCATCACGATGTGGATCAGATCTAAGTTGTTTTTTCAAAAAATGCATACTCACTTTGTGGCAACAAAGCTCTTAGTTGTCCACTAGGTGAGAAATCCAAAAAGGTGAGAAACATACACTCATGGTTGGTATGCACTCACACATGCATGCAAGTGGCTATGGGGAAATTCAGGCCTTAGCTGGGCTTCCTACTCAAACCATACCAAATTTATACCTTTTGATAACTTTATTAAGGTGCCATGCAAAATGATTTTTGAGCTTCATGAGACAAGAAAAACTTTGTATTCTTGGAGCTCAAACAAATAGAATGGCTCCACAGGAATGAAAATTGTGTTATGCAAGGTGGCCATATAACAAAAAATATAGAATAGGAAATGTTCAAAGGTTTTTTTCTTAGTTCATGTGAGGTCTTAAAATAGGGAACATTGTGCCTAAAGTCTCCAAGAGAGGACCAAATAAAGAATAGAAGATTACAACTTAGGGGATGCATTGTGTCACATCAAGCCACTAAGAGGAATGTAATTTATGCTAAGAGATATCACACTCTTGAAGGACATCACACCCAATGACATCAACAAAGTGAAAAATGCATCATATGAAATAAGAAAAATGCACCATCAACCATGAACAAGAATAATGTGAAAGAATAATGTCAATGTATGCCCCCACTTTAAAAAAAATTCTAAACACTATGCTATGAGAAATTATTTAAAGTAGAAAATGATGAATGAAAACAAAAAATACATGCGAGCTAACTTGGAAAACCCTATGCCAAGTCATATGTTTCCAAGTGAAGTTGTGTCATATAAGAGAAAATGGAAAGAGAGGGGTTTCCCCTAGAATGAAAAAACCAAAAACATAAGAGACCTATGGATTTGGGGTCAGTATGTTCTTTGCTACAATATTTTTAGAGAGCTTGGATTTGTCATCATCCCCCAAATACACATAGAACTGGAAGAATGACACAAAGAGAGTGAAAACAAAGAAAAAATCTTGTGGGTCAACATGGAAGAGACATGAATGTCTCGACGCCTTGTGTCATCCCCAAAAGGAAAACATTTTGAGTCAACATGGAAGAGACATGAATGTCTCGATGCCTTGCGTCATCCCCAAAATGAAAACACAAGATAAATGAAAAAATGATTATGACATAGAGAAGAATGAAGGTACATATAGACAAATGCATAGAGAGAGAGAGAACATCAAATAGAACATCATGGGGGATCACATTAAACACATGAAATCACACAAAATAAAATGAAAAATAAATAAATAATGCAAAAGACTAGTAAGGCACATGTGAGTTAACTTATGAGTAGGTCATCTACATCCCAATCATGTTCATTGTATACCGAGAGCAAACAACTAGCTAAAGGGACAAGAGTAAGTGTTGAACTAGGAGAAGCACCAGGTTCAACACTCTTTGTAGGAGACTTTTCATCTAAGCTCATGAAAGAGGAAAAAAATGTATTCAATTCATTATGCACCTCTTCGTCAATTTTAGAAACCTCATAATCGTCATCCAAGTTATTCATAATAGGAGGTCAAAGGGTAATCTCCATGGAAGAGTTCAACTCTTGTTGTTGTTGTATTGGATTTTTCTTTGTCAGGGAGGGAGTAGATTCACCTTGCATTTCTTCAATAAAGTTTGGATCTTTATTTTCTTTGTTTAACTCTCCATGTAACTTGTGAGCAATAGTATGACATCTATGCCTATGCTCTCTAGAGCCTCTGTTTCTTTTAGTTTTGTTTTCAAGCTATGTTTGTGTAGAGCGGGTTGATCAACCATAGGTTTCTTTTCTTCCCCAAGGGGAGGAATGGAAGGAACCACAAGAGGTTGGTCATCCACTTTCTCTTTGACTTTGTATACATGTTTTACTCTAGGAGGTGTGATAGGGTTATTTTCATTGTCTCTTGGTCGTTTGTAGGAGGTAGGTGAATTTTCTATTTTAGGTTTGTCTTTGTGATTTGGTGTTTCTTTAGGCTCAATCACAGTTTCATCTAGGATGGTAGGCTTAGTGGTGGGTGGTGACATGTTTCGAAGGGATAGTTCTGCTATCTTCTTTGCCTGAAAATTTTGATAGAACAAGAAAAAGAAAAATTCTCTTGGTTTTATAGGTTCCATAGGTTCAGCCCAAAAGGCATCTAAGGAAAATTTTCCTTTGGAGGACAAGGGGTTGAAGCCACTATGGTGGACAATGAATATGTCATTTTCAAAGGGAAACTTTAAGCATTTATGTACAACTGAAGGGAAAAATTTCATGGAGCGAAGCTATGGATTGCCTAGCTTCACATGAAATTGGTCCGACTTTAGGATGATGGAGAATGAGACATCTAATATATTTGGTCCTATTTGCAATGGTAAGGTGTTTGATCATATTGTAGGGCAACCAAAACCATTGTGTTTCCCGATCCATGCTTTTGGTTTATCATATGTGTCTTGGTAGAGCTCATGTAAAAGTAATAATTCCTCAGTGATCATGTTCTCTCCACGGGCAGGATCTGGGTATGTGCGGGATCATGATGGGCCAAAAAGTGGTGATATGTAAGTGATATGATGACCCATGTGGCTGACGACATTTTTTAAACCCAAAAATGATGAAACAAAAAGGGTTTTTAAAAGAGATTCTCAGATTTCCACCCATATAAATTATACTTTACTTTGAATTTAATAAATAATTATTATTCATTTTCTATTTGAATTATGATTAAAGTCCTAATTAATAGACTGATTGAAAAATGTCTATAAATTTCAAACGGTATCACATTTTTTGAATGCAAAACATGTGTTACATTCTATGCTTCACATAATATAGGATTGAAAAAAAAAATGAGTTTCATGAAGTTTTGACCAAGTTAAGGTGGTTAGACAAACGAGTTTTTATATTTTTTAAAATTTGTAATAAAACAATCACAATTAATTATTTACTTGGAAAAAAAATATAAAAAAATATGCATCAAATTGGGACATGAGTCCTCTACTTATATCTAAAATCATATACAAAAATATTATTATTTTATTGTGGTTAGGGTGGATAGACAGACACCTGCTTCTTATTTTTACCCTGAAATTTAAGTACTACTGCATTGAAATTTCAAAATTTGACCAAATAGATTTTTTTTTTAAATAAAGGTCTAGTAGTTTAGAAACTAAATTCAATTTGCTATAGATCCTAGTTTTACATGTTTCTAAAATAATATAGTTAACTTATTCAAATTTTTATGTCAAGTTTCCTAACTCTGATTTTCAGATTTTTCATTGCCACTTAAGGGCCTATTTTTTCCAGGATGATCCTGCACATACCCATCTATTAGTATCCCTTTAGTGGGCTTTTCATAGATACAGTTGGTTATGTAAAGAGGACCATCAGGTGCATGCTTAAGTATATCCTTAGAGGAGAAAGCATTGTAAAGATAATTCTTAGTTTGGCCCTTACAAGGAAAGACGTCTATCACCCCTACCATTTCATCTATATGATTATTATTGATAGTATTGTTTGGGTATGTGTAGGATCATGATGGGCCAAAAAGTGGCGATATGTAAGTGATATGATGGCCCATGTGGCTGGCGAATTTTTTTTTTAACCCAAAATTGATGAAACGAAAAGATTTTTTAAAGGATATTCTCCACTTTCCACCAATATAAATTATACTTTACTTTGAATTTAATAAATAATTCTTATTCATTTTCTATTTAAATTACAACTTAAATCCTAATTGATAGGCTGATTGAAAAACATCTCTAACTTTCAAATAGTATCACATTTTTTTAATCTAAAACATGTGTCACATTCTATGCTTTGCATACTATAGGATTAAAAAAAAAAAATCATGAAGTTTTGACCAAGTTAAGGTGGTCAAACATATGAGTTTTTTATATTTTATTAAATTTGTAATAAAAAAATCATAATTAAATATTTATTTGGAAAAAAATTACAAAAAAATATGCATCACATCAGTATATCAGTCATCTACTTATATCTAAAATCTTATAAAAATTTTTTTACCATTTTATTGTGGTTAGGGTGGTCAGATAGACACCGACTTCTTATTTTTTCCATGAAATTTAAGTACTACTGCATTGAAATTTCAAATTTTCACCGAATAGATTTTTTTTGTTTTTTAAATAAACCTAGTAGTTTATAAACTAGATTCAATTTTATACATATTCTATTCTTACATATTTTTGAAATAATATAGATAACTTATTCAATTTTTTACGTCAAGTTTCCTAACTCTGATTTTCTGAATTTTCATTGCCACATAAGGTCCTGTTTTTTCCATGATGATCTTGAACATACTCATTTGAAACACAATTATTGTTTTCAACATCTATGTCAACATTCATCACATCATTATTTGTAGTTTTGCTAGCTTTGACAAATGAAATATTATGTTTTGTCATGGGTTTGGTGAAAATTTTAATTTTTTTGTTAGGAGGGGCAAGAGACTTATTTCGTTGATCACTAACACCTCCAATGGAAAGATGAATGTAATCAATGAGGTCTTGCACAAGATATTTAAGACACTTGCAATGTTTTGTGTCATGTCCATTTTTTTGGTGATAGTGGCAATAAGCATTTGATCTAAAGCTTGGGGGTAAAGGCTTATTAGGATCGAGTGTTTTGATGAGAGGCAAGGTAATCATTTATTGTTCTAAAAGTTGGGACATTGTGTTATGAAGGGTATAAGGTAAGGGAGTGAATTTTATTTTCAAGTCCCCGTAGCTAAAGGGTGGTGTGGCTCTAAGAACAACTACTTGGTTGTTGGCATTGTGATTTGTTTGTTGAGGGGGGTTAAATTGAAGGAACCCTTTATTTTGTTTCCTAAAAGGTTGAGGATTGTTTTGGCTTGCGGGCTTAGATTTCTTAAATCAGTTGGAAGTGGACTTTATATCTCGACTACTAATAAAATTTTGATAATCATGGAGGCCAGTACACAATTGCATCAAGGATGGGAATTTTATCATGGTCATTTTGTCTTGGATTTTACTTTGCAATTTTTCTATGAACATATTTTGAAGGTGAGGGTCTAGGAGCTTGACATTGGGAATAAAATGATTGATAATATGAGATAAAATAAGTTATCTTTTCTTCCTCTTTTTTATTGCATCTCATCAAATCATCCAAGGTCATCTTAGGGGTCATTTTCACTTGGAAATGGTTGAAAAGTGGATCAACAAGTTCATTGAATAAACTAATTGAGTTATTTGGTAAAGAGGAGAGCCATTCCAGGGTGGTGTCTTTTAATGATCTAGGAAAAATATTAGCCAACTCTTTATCATCAAGGATGAAGTCACTACATAGGGAAGTATACAAATTAAAATGGTTAGAAGGATATTCTTTCCCTCCATATTTCTCAAACCTAGGCATATCTACACCTTGCGGCATTGGTGTTTTTAATATCTCTAAGGACAATAGACTGCTTCAAATGTAATATGTAGGTGGGCCATTTTGATTTTGATTGATGGTGGAAACTTTATTTTGGAGGGATGAAATAGTTTGAAAGATTTGTGCTATGAGAGGGTCATTGTTTGTGTTATGAGATGGAAGTGACAAAGGTGAAGGGGTGTATGTTTTCCTAGGACAAGTGAATGGAATTATTATAGGTGGTAAAGTGGTAGAAGATATAACATTTGATGCCACATAAGAACTAGGGATGCTAGCAAGAATTACCAAGGAAGGAATCTCATTACTAACTTGTTGCATTGTTGTTGTGACTTGAGGGTTGGTATAGGTAGGTATTGAATTAATTTTTGTGGGAGGAGGAATTTGAGTTCCTCCTTGACTTGTGACATTTCTTGTTGGCAAAGGACAACTAGTGGTTGAGGTGAGATTTTTTCCACATATTTGAACTATGTTCTTCGCAAGGTTAAGGCCATCTTTATTTTCACACATACGGTGAATGATATCTATATTAGGAATGGTAGTAGTTGATTTTTTTTCATTTTTCACTTGATGTTGTAAGTTTTCTACGTCCTCATGAATGTGAATTGTGCTTTCTTGTGGGACACTATCATTGCTTGGTTCAATTTTCACACTACTTGAAGACAAAGAGTTGTTAAAGGTATTGTCCCTATCTAGTGTACTAATGTCAACACCAGAAGTGAAAGAGCTAGACAACCCAAGATCCACAATGATTATGTTATTGCGGGATAACATGAGTCTCAAAGTTAGCCTCACTACAGTATTAACAATAGGACACCAAATACTCATGCAAGGGCTACTAAATGCAAAGTGAATATAATGAAATGTAAACTAAGAACAATGAAATGCTTATAACTAAAATTCTGGAAACTGAAATAGAGAAGCAATAACAGCAAACAAAAACTCAGAAACTGTAGTGTAAATTCTAGAAAATACAATGCAGTATGTGCAAAGGGACTTATTCACCTAGGGTCGTGAATGAGTCTTAGTGATGGTTTTTTGAATGTTTTTTGAATTTTTGAATTAGATTTTTATGCTTCTTATGTTTTATAATCTATGTTTGAGATGCAAATGCAAATTTTGAATGATTTTCAATGAAACTATACACAAAAATGCAAGATAAATGAGCTTTCACTAATGCAAAATTTGAAACCCTAGAATGCAAATTAACCAATGCAAATCCTAATCAAATGTGAATGCCAGCTAAATCTAGGATGAAAATGCACTCCAAATAAAAATTATGATGTTCTAAGGGAAGGTTCACCAAAATGAAACATATGAAAATGGGGGAGAGAGTGATTAAGTGCTATCACACCCACTTTCAAGGTGATTCCACTCAAGGATAACCCTAGATATCTCAATGCAAAAGAGAAAGAGATCTTGCAATAAGGCTTCCCTTGGAATTGAATATGAACCAATAAGGGGTTCACCACCAAGTTTATACTTGGAAAAGATAATGAAATGCAAGATGTAATAAAAAACCCTAGTTGAATGCAAACTAACTCTAAATTACCTAGAAAGATGAATGAAATGTAATAGAAAATTATTAAAAAAACCACAAACTTGAGAAATACGAGATGGATGAATGGAGGTCTAAATAATTTGAAAATATACTATCAAAGCTAACTGGGACTCATTCCCCAAGTTGGGTGAATCATTCTTTCTTTGGGGAAACTATGTAGGAACATAAATCTTCCAAAAGGGATTCCAGATCTATAAAATCCTGAAAATGTACTGGAATTGGGACTCATTCACCAGAAGTGGCGAATAAGTCCAGTTGGACTTTTTTGCAACTTCAAAAGATGATTCTTCTCTTCTTTGTCTACTCTCCTCTTCCTGATTGGTTTTCGGATCTGAATCTCTAATTTGAAATTTGTAGGTGATCTCCAATGTTCTTCAAGGCTTGATGACAACTTTGACAATTTTGAATGCTTGAAAAAATTTCTCTAATCTTTCTCATTAGGAAATCTACATCTTATACCTACAAATCACACACAAAGGAGAGGGGAAAATGCTGGGGGTTAGTGGATAGGGGTTTTCCTTGGTCAAACCCCTTGGTAATTAAACATTGAAATGAAAGAAAATATAAATGGAGAATGATGAATGAATAAAAAAAAATGTTGCAACTCACCAAACCCTAGCAATAAGGTGCTACAAATGTGCTTGAAATGGATGGAATGGATGTGGTTCTTGATTCTTTCTTGAATGATGTTGATTTTCATTGAAACACTTGTTTGAACCATAAAATCTACATCACAATTGTTAGCACAATAACAAACATGATATACAGAATCCTTGACATGATTATTGACACTTGAATGATGCTCTAAAATGCTTGGTAATCTACCCTTGAATTCTCTTGAATGCTCTTGTGAATTCTCTTGAATTCTGTGTATGAAAATGAGACAGATAACCATGTATTCATACTCAATTATGCAATAATTCCCGAAATTACAATAGTACAAGCTAACATCAGATCTAGGAAAATAAAATTCCACCACAAATTTGAACTAAATTTTATTTTTGGGCCACACATAGCTCATTCACCCAAGGTGGCGAATGAGTCTTATTAGACATAATTAATGGGACCAAAAACCAAAAGTGTCTAGAAATGTGTGAAATGTAGTTTTGGGCCAAAAGATCTAGGTGGGACCCATTCACTCAAGGTGGAGAATGAGTCCTAGATCCCTAAATTTGGGAAACACAAGCCAAAAACACCTAAATTATGATTGGTTACTGATTGGTGTTAGGATTATCCTTGAAAATATGCAATAAACGTGGCTTGTGGATGTAAAATGGGGCCAATTAAAGCATATGAAAGCTTAATTATTAATGACAAGCCTAGAGAAGTGTGAAAGTGTGTTATAACACTTTACAACACTCCAAATAAGGTAAGATTAATGTTATTTTTTATTAGAAAGATGTTTATTATGTTCAATTATTTGATAAAACCCTAGGAAAGTGTGAAAAATTGTTACAACACTTAACAACACTTTAGAAAGGTACCATGTTAAAATACATTAGTTCACAAGGGCTTGAAACCTAATGTGAATGTGCCAATCACATTGCAACACTAAATCAAGGCAACATTAAACCAAAATCACAAGGAGGGCCCAAACAAGCTAGAAAAGGTAGAAGGGTTACCTTTTCAGTGACTACACCTAGTTATAAATAGTATTCAATAAAATAGTTAAAATTTAAGTCCAAAAATTGTCAAACCTTTGAAATTTTTGACAGAGATCTCTCATATCACTTTTAGATCATGATTATATATTTAGATCACATGTAAATTATTGTAACTAAATCCTCTCATATCACTTTCTCAATATGATTATATTTTTAGATCACATGTAAATTGTTGTAACTAAATCTAGGTTGAGTACATGATCCTCTAAAAAATATTAACATGCTTGAGTATAAAATAATAATTCCTTAAAAAGTGGGAGCTAAGATTGATCCTAATCCTTCATGTTAGAAATATAATCCTACCCTCTATAGTTACTTTGTTGGAAATAATATCTATCTCACTATTACTAGACCAAATACTACATAAGATGTAGGTATGGTGTCTATATTTATGCATGATCCACATTGGACACTACCTAAAGAATTTTAAGAAATATACAACATGCTCTTAGTTATGACATTAATTAGAATCATGCAAAATATTTTCAATTATTTGGTGATTATTATATTGTTCATGGTGGAGATAAATATTAGAAGATGTCTAGTCTTGGATATATTTTTAAGACTACAAGTTTCCATTTTAGGGAACATGAATAGTAATCTATTGTTGATTTATTATATATAAAATAAAAATAATAGAATATCTCAAGATTTTTTCTTAGAGGTTGGTTTTTTATGTTGAATAAATTATTTTCCTTTGAGAAAATGTTGAGTATATCTCCTTTGTTAATATCCTTCAAGAATGGAATGTTGTCACAATTTTTTTGGACAAATGGACCTCTTATATTAATTTCACTTCAAAGGTCATAGAGGCAAACTTGGGACATCTTGATTTTTTCTTGAAATCACATATTTTAGAAAAAGAAAAATTATTTAAGCCTTAAGAGGTTCCATCTAAATGGTTTTAATTGAATAGGATTATATATGAACCCATTAGATGAAAACCCCTTGGATTGAACCTCTCTAGTCTTAAATCATACCCACAATGGAGTCTCCTTCACACCTATCAAAATGTTGAAAAAAAACTACTTTTTTAACTTTTGAGACATCAAATAAATTCATTTAGAAATTATGTTTTGTAAGTATGTATCCCTTATTATAATCTTTCCAAAAAGTATAGTTTTGAATATTTTTAATTTTATTATTATATTTATATTTTATTTCTTTTGAATGTAGGTTTTCCACCAAATATCAAGGTATTTATGTGCACTGGCTATTGATGTCCTTATTTCAGAAATATAAATAGTATTAATTTCAATATATATCAAAAAAGTGTGATGACATACACCTATGTCCAAATTATAATTACTTTGACTTCAAAATGCAATTAAAAAAAATATGCAGCAATATTTTTTGAAAAATATCCATGAACTAGATATTCATGTTACAAATCTATAATTTAAAAATTATAATTTTATACTTTCCATAAAAAATTTATGTGTGATGACATAAATGCCACTTTGAAAAATGATGTTTACTATACAAAGAATTTATTAAAAGTTAAGTAAAAGAATTCACAATTTATTTCTAATTTAAAAAAATTGTTTACTTAGAATATACACACAAATCCTCATAAATTACTAGTTCACATCATCTAAAAATTATTAATGGTTAAGTTGCTATAGGTTACATAAAGTAAAAATTTGGTGATTTTCTTTTTCAATATCCTGTTTTGGCCAAAAAGTGGGACATAGTATTGTGGGCTGACCATAGATTGTGTGTCATTTTCTTGTTCTCAATATTCATATTTTCTTCAACTCCTTAAAATAAAAAATGGCCTAATCCATTTTTTTCATTTTTTCTTTGTATTTTACATTTTTATTTAAATCATTGTTAGGTGAAGCATTTCAAGTAAAATTCAATATATTCTTACTCTTTTGTTCTTAATTATATATATTTGTGTTTGAATGTATTTGTATAATTTTATAGGATTCCTTGATTAGTATATTTATAAAATAAAATAAAATAAAAAATCCGTAAAATTATAATAAATTTGTGAAAGAGGAAACAAAATAATATTTATCAAAACAAATGTTTCTTAATGAGTTTTATTTGGTTCTCAGTAAGAGTACCAAATTATTATGGGGCATTCCAAATTGTTGAACTTTTTGAAAATATAGTACAACATCAATGAAGTAAGCATACTAAAATTTAGGCACAATTAACTCATGAGAAGGTATTGTATAGTGAAATATTGATTCGAGTTTCTAAAAATTAAGATTGATTGACAAATACTTTCATAAAACTATTACGTGTTTAAATTCAATAAGTGTTAAGTAATCACGTAATCAAATGAGTTACCATCAAGGTGGAGTATTCATTATTATGAATTCTCCTTAGAACCCACACAAAATCTATTGTAAATCATTTTGATCATTATAAAATCACTCTTTAAGAGATAGTCAAAGACATGTATTTTAAAAGCTAAAAATTCTTTGATATTGTATGCCTCCAAAGATCTTATCTTGAAAGCATGATATGTATGTCAAATTTAGTGTGGTTATCTAAACGAAACTAGTTTTTTTTTTTTCATTTTTTATCCATTAACATAAATCATTCTATAAATTAGGGTTGCATATCTTGAGAAAACTACTAAATTTGTCATTTTTTGTGCATAAAAGATTAAAATGATTATATAATTTCCAAATATTCATTAAGGGGGTTGTTGGAGCATAATATTCATTGGTTGGTTTATTAAATTATAAATAACAATTGTTTATCATTTCAAACAACAGTTCCTTGAGTCATAACTTTGCATTCCTTTAGGAAAGACATTAGATTAAGATTTTAACTCATAATAGGTGTATTTCTTATTTTAAAACTTAATAAATTGGCCAAAAGAGTGACATAAATAAAATTATGTTGTAAAATAGAAAGGGGACACATAAATACACAATAAATCAAGTCTACTTGTATCTTACTTAATCTAATGGCTGATATTAAAAGCAAATCGTAAAGATCAAAGGTGGAGGATCGATTGAAAGGATTTAAATAAGGCGTCCATAAGGAGTTCTTTAACCATCATTTGTGAAAAGGGTATTCTATGTTTGCATATGGTTGAGGAAAAGAAGAAAGAGAAAAGGAGTTTCTAAACTATCTTCATAGTCTTGGAGTGACCATTTCATGATGGTCATTGTAATGAGCCTCAACTCTAATTTTTAGAATTGTTATTCTTTTGAGGGTTAAATTTTCTTTATTTTTTCACCATACATCTTTATTTTTTAGTTGATTAATATTTTACTTTTTTTATTGTATTATCAATTATGTCTTCTACTTGTCATTCAGATTTTCAAGATCATTTTTTAATAAAAAATACAAAAATAAATTAAGACTATTCCTTGAATACAACTTCAAGAATGACAAATAAAATGATCCACATTTTAAATTAGTACAAAATAACAACTGAAAAGAAATCAATCAACCTAAAATTTAAATAAAAATATATTTCTATTAAATCATAACAAAACCTTAACAAATAATAAAAAACTAAAAATCAAATTAGTTTAAAAAAAAAAAAAAAACTCATCATATACTAACCTTCGACATAAAACACTATATATATATATATATACACACATATCATTACATTGAAAACAATCAATTAAAATAAACCTAAAACAAAAACATTTTCATGACTACAATAATATAAATTCATAAATATTGGGAACATACTTGGACGTGAGGGAAGCAAACATCCTTTGCTAGACCATTCGGGCTTTGGTCAAAATTGTGCTCTCTTGTTACCCGAGTCTCTGACTTGACTCATGCAACTGCATCATTTAACGTTTTTGTCTTTACTTCATCCAACAAAAGTTTACGTTCCGCAAACCGAAGATTAACAAGGGAGGCTCACTTTGATCGCCCTAGGAGTTGGACTTAACGCGGTTTTGCAGTTCTATCCTTCCTGAATAAGCGATTAATTGAAAGGAATTTTAGGAGGTATTTTCTACAGTGTTTCAAATTGTGATATTGTTATTAAGATTCAATTTTGTACTTTTATGAGTCAAATTCATTGAATCATGTTTCATGAGTAGTGGTTCAGAAGAATCCAATCTCTCATGATAATGAATAGTCCACGTAGCACTCATTGCATCTAGGTGATGCTCACAGAGGTAAAACACTGTCTTCCCGGAAGGCACACATCTCAGTACTACACCAACTCATGTGCGCTTAACCATAGAGTTTTCTCCGTGATTAAACATACTTAACTTATAATCTCATTTGAAAAACATTCAGCAAGTTTTGTGTCTTATGTCTTATGAACCTTTCAGAAATCTTATAGATTATTCTTGAATTTTAGAGCGCACTAATACCGATTAAGGTCCAAGTCATACGATGCAGCCAGTCAGTACATCTTACTATGATCTAGTTATAGTTGAATAATCAAAATGGGAACCATATACGATATGTATATAGCATCGTATGTAAATAAAAAAACCCCAGAATAGTCTATGATACTCCCACTGTGAACGCAAGGCTGAAACCACGATCGATAAAGTTAAATAAACAACCAAAGAGCTTGTTCGTGTATTCATTTGGAACATATGTGATTCGACTCCTTCTATGTAATAGACGTTTCACGTTGATATGAAAAACTGCACTAGATTTCATATGACTTGTTAGAAGTCTTCTTTCAAGTATAGATTGATGAGAAAAAATATATACACAGAGATTTCCATGGCTGAATTACAGAAGCTGATTCCTTGATTCTTATTTATTGTATATAGATCTTGTTATGAAATTTAAAACAGAGTATGTGATAACAGTAGAAATAAAATAATCACAGGAAATAAATTAGACAACAAAATGATATAAAACAGAGTATACAGAGATTTACGTGGAAAACCTTCAATGTGGAGGAAAAAAAATGATGGGCAAGGATCAGCAGTTTCTATTATAGCAGAAATTCATTAGATCAGAAGCTCTTTTCATCTTCTCACAATTCTTCCAATACAAAAATAATACCATACAAACAAGGGAGAGCTTTTGCATATTTATAAAATGGGAAGATAACTACTGAATGAGAAGTTTCTAAAAACAATTCTAAAAACATCTTCGAAATTAGAAGTTTCTTAAATTTAGTTTTCACAGCTAACATTCTCCCACTTGAAGCTAAATTTAGCCTTCACAACTAATATTCTCCCACTTGAATTTAAATGAAAGGTTCATGGATAACAAACTGCTATTGTGGATGAACCTTTGTTATTGATCCTTGCCTAAGCTTGCTCATCAAGTCATCTGCAGACTTGCCAAGCTCCTACATAACTCTTGTTTGGCCCTTGGTAGTATTTTTGTAAACATATCAACATTGTTCTTAGTTGTATGGATCTATTCCAAGTGTAGCTTTCCTTCCTCCAACACTTGCCTAATCTAATGATACCTTAAGTCAATGTGTTTGTTTCGTGAGTGAAAGACTGGGTTTTTCGCCAAGTTAATGGCACTTTGACTTTCACAATATAGCACATACTTGTCTTGTTTTATGCCTAGTTCTCCAAGGAATCGTTGTATCCACAACATATCTTTGCATGTTTTAGTTGCATCTATGTATTATGCCTCTGTTGTGGAGAGAGCTACTATTTTTTGTAGCCTAGATACCCAAGACACTATTGCACCTGCAAATATATATAGATAACCAGTGGTGGAAGTTTTAGTGTCCACATCTCTAGCCATATATGCATCTATAAAACCTTCAAGCACCATATCAGTATGACCAAAACATAAATAGTAATGACTAGTACCCTTAAGGTATCTTAACATCCATTTCACCGCTTGCCAATGTTGTTTGCTTGGATTGGCAAGGAACCTGTTGACTACTCCCACTGAATGTGCAATGTTTGGTTGTGTGCATACCATGACATACATTAAACAACCAACTGTTGAAGCATAAGGAATATTTTTCATATCTTCCTTCTCCTTGTCATCACAAGAGCATGAATCAAAATTCAATTTGAAATGGGAAGCAAGAGGTGTACCAATTGGCTTGGAATCCTTCGTATTAAATCTATCAAACACCTTTTCAATATACTTTTCTTGTGATAGCCACAAATTTTTCTTCTTTCTATTACAAATGATCTTCATGCCCAATATGTTTTGTGTTGGACCCAAATCCTTCATTGCAAACCAGCTGCTCAAATCCTTCTTCAACCTATTAATCATATCATTATCATGTCCAACAACTAACATATCATCCACATATAACGATAATACAATGTATTTATCCTGGTCATATCTCTTGATGTAGACACAATGATCAGTCTCTAGTCTATTAAAACTATGCTCCAACATTTATGAATCAAATTTCTTATACCACTGGCAAGGTGCCTGTTTTAACCCATAGAGACTATTCTTCAACCAGAAAACCAGGTTCTCTTTACCATTTATTTTGAAACCTTCTGGCTACTCCATATAAATTTCCTCTTCCAATTCTCAATGAAGGAAGGTAGTATTTACATCTAACTGTTCACATTCTAAATCTAGAGTAGCAACAAGACCAAGAATAACTCTAGTGGATGACATTTTAACAACAGGTGAAAAAATTTCATTGAAGTCAATACCTTCTTTCTAAGAAAATCCCTTCACTATTAGTTACCTTTCTTTGTATCTTTTCTTCTCATCACCCTCATGTTTAATCTTGTAAACCCTTTTTTTTTGTCGAGTTTTTCTTCCTTTTGGAAGGTTTACCAACTCCCAAGTTCTATTTTCTTGCAAAGAGTCCATTTCATCCTTCATTGCTTTCTTCCATTCTTTACTATGCTCATCTTGACAAGCTTCTTGAAAACAACTAGGTTCACCTTCATCAATTAAAAAAATATAATTTGAGGGAGGATATCTTTGTGAAACCTTTTGACGCCTAGCATATCTACGAATTGGAATCTCTTGTAATGGCTCTTGCATGGTTTCTACTTCTTGTTGTTCCTCATTTCCATTATGTTGTAATGGCTAGTCATTATTTCCAACAGTGGCTTCTTGTAATGGTGGCATATTTTCTTTTTGTTCCTCTTATTGTCCTGTAATTTCAAAAAAATTATGCATCTCCACACTTTGGTCAGTATTTTTAAACATTTGTCCTTCATTAAAAATAACATCCCTACTTCTGAAAATTCTTCTCTTTAGAGGATCCCATAACCAATATTCTAGCTCATTGTCAGCATATCCTAAGAAAATACATTTCAATGATTTTTCATCTAATTTGGACCTATGTTCTTTGGGAATGTGCACATAAGCTTCACAACTGAATTTTTTTAAATGAGAATAATATAATTCCTTACCGGTCAATACCTTTTTGGGAATGCCTCCATCTAATGAAGTTGTGGGAGAGCAATTTATAAAATAACAAGCAGTACAAATAGCCTCTACCCAAAAATGTTTAAGCAAACCAAAATTTGAAAGAATACTTCTCAGAGGTTCTCCATTATTGGTTGATTCATTCTCTCAGGTGTTCTATTTTGTTGTGGAGTTAGAGGAACTATTTTTAGATGTTGTATCCCATGTTTACTACAATAATCTTCAAAGGCTTTGGAGTAATACTCCCCACCATTATTTGTTCTAATACATCTCAAAATTTTGTTAGTCTCCCTTTCAACAACCATATGAAACTTTTGAAAAACCTCTAAAACTTGATCCTTACTCTTAATAGGGAAAGCCCACACCTTTTTCGATGCATCATCAATAAAAGTAACAAAATAAGCAACCCCACCTAGGATTTTATATTAAATGGGCCACAAACATCAGAATGCACCAAATATAATATTTTTGTATCCCTTTTTGAATTATTCCTTAAAAATGAAATTCTTTTTTGTCTACCCATAATACAGTGTTCACAAAATTTAAATTCAATACCTTTATTCTAGGAATTTTTTATTTCTCAACAAGTATTTTCAAACCTCTTTTTGTTATGTGTATAAGTCTTTTGTGCCACAAATCTGTTGCAGGCTCCTCTATAACAATAGCAATATCCGTCTTCTACAACTTCGATTTTAATGTATAAAGAGTGTCTATTTTATGCCCCTTTGCAACAACCAACAAACCTTTTACAATTTTGCAACATCCCTTGCCAAATACTATATGGCAGCCTTCATCATCTAGCTTTCCAGCTAAAACTAGATTCACTCCAAACTATGGTACATGTCTGACCTATTTAAAGAATAAACTACAACCATCTTCTATTTTTATTAAAACATCTTCCACTCCCTCAATATTACATAAATTATTATTACCCAAGCAAACCTTACCCAAATTACCAGATTTATAAGAAAAAAAAAATTCTCTACTTGGGGTAGCATGGTAGGAGGCTCCAAAATCTAAAATCCAATCAATATCATGATTATAAGTACAAAATAATGCATCCTCATATGAAACAGTAATTAATACCTTACCATTTGATGCAACAGTCGTAGTATCTTCATTTGAACTCGTTGGTTTTTGTTCCTTTTGCTCTTGCTTCTAGATTTGATATTCTCTTTTCAAGTGTCCTGATTTTCCACAATGATAACAGGTGATTTTGCCTCTTCTTGATTTTGATCTTGCTCTTGACTTCAAACACCCTTGTAGGATTCGATCAAATTTTCTACTGCAATTAGCTAGGGCTAAGGCTTCTCCTCCCTTGTTCTCTATCATTGATTTATGTCGCAGCTCCACTTTCATTAAATTTCTACTGACATCATCAAACTTTAGAGTTCCTCCAAGTGCCCAAATGCTAATAGCTATGACCAGGTTCTCCCAGTTGTTCGACATTGAACACATTAATAAGATGGCTCTAATCTCATCATCCAAAGTGATTTTAATAGACACAAGCTACCTAGTAATTATGTTGAACTCATTTAAATGTTCTGCTATTGAAGCACCCTCCTTCTTCTTGAGATTGAATAATTTTTTCATCAGAAAAACTTTATTTGACGTTGTGTTCTCATATAGATCATGAAGATTTTTCCATAGTTCTTCTAGTGTCTTCTCTTCGGCAACATTAAAATACACATTCTTAGCCAAACATTGACAGATGGTTGCAATCACATTTCTATCCATCTTTTTTCAATCTTCATCTACCATTGATGTGGGTTTCTTTGATATTCCTTTGAGCGAAAACTACTGATCTTTCAAAATTAGTATATCCTCCATTTGGGATTTCCATAGGAAAAAATTAGCCCCATTTAACTTCTCCATGTCACTCGTTGTGACCTCCATGCTACTCAACGAAAGAAAAAACCTACACACACCAAACCTTCCAGCAACCTGGCGCTCTGATACCAGTTGTTATGAAATTTAAAACAAAGTATGTGATAACAACAACAATAAAATTACCACAAGAAACAAATTAGACAACAAAATGATATGAAATAGAGTACACAGAGATTTACGTGGAAAACCTCCAATGTGGAGGGAAGAAAAACCATGAGCAAGGATCAACGGTTTTTATTATACTAGAAAACCATTACATCAGAAGCTCTTTTCATCTACTCACAATTCTTCCAATACAAAAATAATACCATACAAACAAGGGAGAGCTTTGCATATTTATAAAATGGGAAAATAACTACTCAATGAGAAGTTTCTAAAAAAAATTCTAGAAACATCTTCAAAATTAGAAGTTTCTTAAATTTAGTCTTCACAGCTAACAGATCTAACAACTTATAGTTCACATTTTCTATTTTTTTGTTTAGGGTCGTTAGTTGAAATCTAGTTATGAATGTTGATAATGTTGATTGTAGTTGGCAACGCAAACAATGGTGTTGGAAAATGGTATATACGGAACTCATGTAGATCGCTTGTTCAAAGCTTTTTTGTCAACTTGGTAAACCAATTCATCTGCAGTCCAATCCTATACCATTCTTTTATACAAATATCGATTCTAACACATTTTTAAAAAAGATTCTTCTATCAACAAATAGATTAAAGATGAAGATCTCAATATGTTATTTCAATAATATTATTTTGTTTTATTTTATTATTATTATAATAAAATTACCTTATTTCATAAATTGATTTGTTTGTAGTTATATTATTATTTGTATTTTTTGCTTCTAAATATCTAAAGGTTTCATTCTTTGGTCTTACATTTGATTCAATGGACTTAATAATTCATTGTACATATTTTTTCAAACCATTTTCATGGTCTATACATTCACTATCATGAAACCAATATCCTTTATTATTATCATCAGAACTATGAACAATATTTACAAATTCAAACATATTCTTATCTTCAACTTTACACTTTTTACTTAAGAAAGCTTTAACTAAACCACATGCACTAGGTGAGTTATCAAATAAAAACATAAATCATTTGTATCAAATAAGATGCTCATTTTCCTTATGGTACGCTTTAAGTAATTGATCTAACTCATTAATATGTTCTTTTAATTTTGATATTTTATCTCTTTGAAAAGTATTTTTATTTGGAAGAATTTTGAATTCTTTAATAAAACATCAAATTTTTTCTTAAAATTCTTCATTTTTCTTTTTAATTTCAACTAGTCCTTGCAAAATATCTTCTCAATATATTAAGTATTCATTTACTTTTTTCATTTTGCACCCGATCTTTCCCATTTAAACTAATGATTTCATTCAATCAACTAAATCTTAATCTTAGAGAACAAACACTTAAACATAATACATTCATATATATTTTATAGAATATTTCAACGTGAAATATAATGAGATGGCTTATTATAAAATATTCTCACCTCAACCAATACTTTCCAATAGAATCACAATTACTAACATTAATCAAACTTCAATAATAGCTATGACCAATGCAAAATCTTCAATCATAACATTCAAATAAAACCAACCACATTACACCACTGCAACTACACCATTGCAGCTCAAAGAATCCACACAAAAATCTTTTTGAACATTGAAAAATTGTCATACACTTTCCCTAAAACTACTTCAAATTCTCAAAAAAAAAAAACAGATTCCATATACAAAATATCACAACATCAACAGTAAAAATCCTAATATTAAAAATTTAGACCTCCTTCATTTTAGTAAAGAGATCCACTTTCTTCCCTTGCCTTCCTCCCCTTTCTTAGATAAAACTAACACATCTTCCACTTCACATTCTTTCTATAACCTAAGTCACTTTTGTAAATAAGAATGTTTATCTTCCACACATCATTAGTTTATTTGACTTGAAAATTATTTTTAACTAAAAAAATATAGGTGAGTAATTTTTCTCACAAATAGCTCTAAACAAACCAATAGAGTACTGTGTTGAATTTTTGGATATTATTAGACTATAATAGTTCTATATAAAAAATGTTGTGAAAATTCTAAACAATCAATTAATTTATTTTTTTCTTTTACATATTCTCATTCACCATATAATTATCATTGAATTGGAATACTATAATTAAATATTATTTAACTTAATGACAAAATATCAATAATAATTATACAAAATGATAAATATTTTTTTTTTTTTTTTTTTAACACCATAGAAGTATCTTTGAGATCCACAGCACGTATCTAATATTTATTCTATTTTTATCAGTCAAAATAAATTATATTTAAAAATACCAAAACTAGAGGGACTTAACTAGAAAAAGAAACGATTTAAATTAAAACCATTTAAGGTAAATATTCCACGTCTGAAGTTTGAAACTTTAAGGTCTTAGACATCTGAACATTTGATAAAAGCCTTTCACGGGCATTTTGAAGGCATTAAGGAAAGGAGCCCTACTTATAGAAAATCAAACTGTCAGGATCGTCCTCCGCAAAAAGACAGCACATGCAGTCTGTGTTTCTCACTGTAATATGCAGCAACACACCTTGGCGCCCTCTTTAAAAGCCTCGTGGCGGTGCAGAGCAATTGCAGACATAAGACTAGATGATAAAAGAAATGCAGAGACACATACAGAGATCTACATGGCTGAAAAATTGGAGCTCACAGTATCTCTATGATTGTTATATGCAATCATACATCCAACAAATCATAATTCACATTTTCCACATTTCTGTTTGTTTATGGCGGTTTGTTGGAATGTATTTATGTATTTGATTGTTTCAACATGGATCGTTTACAAGAGTGTGAGACCATAAATGAACTTTTGACTGGAGAAACTGTGAATTATGCAATTTGAATCATAAGATAATTTCAATTGTCTAATAATAATGTTATCAATGTTATAAGTATAGAATAAATTAATGGGAAAATCCATTGTCAATAATTCACTACAAGTAAAATTCGCTATCAGTAATTCATTTTCAGAAAAAATTAATCACATTTATATTTTTAATACATTAAAATTTTCCATTGATAAATTGCTGTGGGTGAATTTTCTTAAAATTGTGATACTGTGATTAAAAATCTACTTCTATCTTTTTATCATGCCACTACTTCACTGTGTTTTTATTGCTCTAGTTTCTGTGTATCTGTGTGATCAGGCCATTTTATTCGTTCTGTATATTGTTTCTGTTTCTTTTGATGCTTGATCTAATTAAACCAAATTGAAATGATTGATCAAAACATGAAACAACATTACTGTGATATAAGTAGTCTTTTTTCATACTATGTAGCAATAAGGACTATGGTGATGGAGTAGTACTACTGAACGACATTGTTTAATAGTTGCATATTGTCGTTAATTAGAGATTTACTACTTGACCACCAGGGAGTGACGAAGAATAGCGATGGCCTGGACAATCGCAATCCATTTTATGAATTTAGACAATCACCCAAAAACATTATATTCTTGTTGTATTTAAAAGATCAACCAGGATTGGTCAAGAAAAAAACTGGTAGCAGTTTTTAAGATATTCTTTTATTTTCGACATGGGTATTAAGAGCATATGTATTCGTATTGAAATAAATTGTTAACCTTAGAATCTTAAGATGCAATATATCATTGAGAAGAGGCCCTATTATCTTTCTTCAATGATGTGTTTAACGAGATGAGGAGAGAGTTCTTCAAAATTGATTTCAAAGTTTACACATTGTATATTATGTTTTGGTTTTATTTTAGTATCATAATTTTTAGTGTGCTCTAAGTTCATTTGGTTTATGTTGTAATGAAATGATTTGTATATAAGAGTAAAATAATATAAAATATTTTAAAATAGCTAATAGCAGTTGAGAATAATAAGTTAAAGAAGTCAAAGAGGTGATAATGAAAGCTACAAAAGATGTGGATGGACATGCAACGGAGGACTTTGAAGAGGAAATGTAGTCGGATAAGAGGTCCTTTGAATTTTATGTGATTTAGTTCTATGAACTTCAAGAAAAAGTTAACAGAATGCATAAGGAATTTAATAGGCTGACTTCTATCACTCTGGGTATTATGAGAAGGACAATATTTAAAACACTTAATCGTATGGCTAAAATCAGAAAAGGTCATAGGAGGAAGAATTCCTCACAAGAAGCGAAGATGCAATCGAAGGACAAAACAACTAAAGAGATGGAACAATTTAGTGAGGAGGTGGAGAAACTAATCATGAAGTGGGACTTGATCTATAGTCCCAAAAAGTAGTTAGGGTTTCTGATTTCTCTAGTTTTTGGCTTGCATGCCTTGGTTCTTATTGGGCTTGTGGGCCCTTATGTTTATCACAGTTAAATTTTTTGATGTGTTATCAAACTCTTAATGCTCTGCTGATGATGTTTGTTTCTCGATCGTTAGGTCGTTTGTTGTTTTTGGTCAATATTCGGTCTTAGTTGTGGCATTTGGGGATAGTTTGTTTTTTGGTCTTGCTATTGTGTTGGTCGTCTAGCTTGTTCTTTGCTTTATGTCTGGGTTCAGGAGCCCTTTCCCCTACTTTGATGGGGACATTTTTCAAATATCCCAATGATAACACATGTAGACATGCAAAATTGACTCATCTAATCATGCTTCAATTAACATCATTTCGTCTATTAATTAAATAAATCAATTTAATTAATTCTCTAAGATTATCTCTTTAATTAAATAAATCATTTTTATTTGATAATCTCTTAAAGTTTCTTGATTTAATTAAATCACATGTATTTAATTAAATGACTAATGATTATTATCTCCTCTCATTTTGATTTATTTTAACCCCCAAATCTAAATCAAAATATCACAATCAACTAACCACTAGCTTAATTAATCAAATCCTTGATTAATGCTAAGCCTAACCCATGTCCCATCCTCTAGCTTTTCCCACTTGTACAATAAATCATCTATTTTGATTTATAAAAAAGTTCTATTTTTCTCACAAAGCATATTTCCAAGGAATATTCCCTCATTAACTCCATTTGTTTCACTTTTTTGTCCAAACAAATTCCCCCCTAAAGCTCTCAACCATATCCATTTAATGTTATTTTCAGAATTCAAACTGGCACATTGGCCAAAACTGGCACAATCAGGACTTATTCATATAGTGACAAGTGGCTCTTTCCTATTGGTTGAAAATTAGTCCCAGATTCCTCGATCTTGCCTCTTCTCTCTTCAATCTCACCTATAAATTCAAGGCCTTTTCTCCTTCATTGACATCTACCATTTGAACATTTTCACAATAGACAACTTGAGTTAATCTTATCTCTTTGTCTATCATCATTTGAGCGTATCTAGGATTGAGAAATGGCTCATTTACATACATTGGTGCACCAATCCAATATGGAATAAGCATGAATGTTTTCTGGTAATGCTTTCATTTAGGTTCTTTTAATTGATATTTTGTTAGCATCATTAAACATGTTTAGATATTTCATAGGAGCATGTATTTTGTTACATTCAATTTGACATATAGGATAATGTTTGCCAAGTTTTATGTGCAGATTTTCATGCTCACATCTGGCGCTAGAGGAGGGCAGTTGCATTTCGTGTGCATTGACTCTCTAATCTGATTCTGTATGGCTTTTTGTTGATGCTAATATTGTATGAATTTACACTGTCATTTAAAAAAAAATGTATAGCTTCCTGTCGTGTAGCATTTTGAAGTTAAAAAACTTATTGTGTGAGAAAATATTTTGTGTTGTTAGAGAGATAGACATATTGTCTCTCATGGGTTATTCCATGGTTTTAGATTATGTTGGTTAAGGGAGAAAGTCGCTGAATATCAATGTTATTTTCTAAAATCTGGGGGAATCTTTCATATTGGTGTTTCTTTGTCTCCTATATGCATTACAAAATCCATCCATGTATGCAGCCTATGATTATTGTTGGATACAACTATGATATTTCATTTTATTATTTTTAACTCTTGTAATCTCAATGCATAGTTAACGCATAATCTTAATGCTCTTTCTTCCTCTCTATCAAAATCTTGTAGAAGGCTTGTGAATATCCTGAGGGCCCTTTAAGCATCTAATTCCATAGATCTGTGTTCACAAATTTGTGTAGCCATTGAACTCTGGTCACTGAGATTGTTGTGTCTACTACAGTATTGTTTGATATGGATGTCACCGATTATTCTTAATTCTCCTGTTCTTACATTTTCAAGGCTAAACTCTGAAGCATTCAAACATTTTCTATGGTCACTCCAAAGGAAGCAAAAATGTGTGTTTCCTAATCGTAGTCCTGTGCATTTATCTCACACGCATTGCTTGTGTAGGCTAGGAATAAGTTTATATTTTTTAAAATCTTTTGCAATTAGCGGGTGTAAATTTGAGTTCCACAACTTTCTCCTCATTTATGGCCATTACTTCTCGTCTTATCATGATGAAAGCATCATTTACTTCACATTATTTTGCTTAATGTCTGCAACCTCTTATGAGGTGCAACTTCTATAGCTATCACTGTCGCCCCCTAGTCTACACTTTCTCTGCCATTTTGAGCGCCCTCACTGCCTGTGCACAAATAGAGTTTCAAAGAGGGTTGGATCCCCTCATCATGAAAATTTCCGCCATCTCCATTCACTAGAACAAGTACAACAATACCCTCTTTGTCTGAACTACTTTGAATCATAACTACCTGACCTATCACTGATCTGGTTCTTCTTTTGGTGTTTGATTGCTCTGAATCTCAACCTTGTGCGAGACTTTTGAGAAAAGAGTGTGGGGAGTGCGATCAAGTGACTCAGCGCTGGTAATGGTGACTACTATGCCATGAGACAAGGTTTGGGGACACCACTTTCATCATATAACAATTAATATGAGAATGCCAAAAAATCACGCATTCCACGGACCTTATCATATATTTATGAATCGCATTTGGATTATAATAATCGTAGTGTTATCTCCTGCGTCGGATATAAGAGAAAAGTGTGTTGAGTCCATTTTGCAGTTGATAATCAATGGCTCCTATTTAGTCTCTTTGTGTGTGTAGGAAGCAAGCCGCACAAAATTTTATGGTGCAAGTCCCCATGTTGATATCATAAATCAGATAGAACGCAATATTTGGTCAACAGAGGGTAGCAGGTGTGATGGAATAATAATGCAGAAGTCTTTTATTACATATTTTGAAACTTGTGGATTTTGGATCTACGCAGCGCAAGGAAGAGATAGGCAGGGCGGCGAAAAGTAATGGGCTATGTGACTGAAAGTAGCTAGAGATTAATGGGAGAATGGATTGCGAAAATCAACCTATCATGCACATGTTTATTGCTAGTTTTTGGCAGTTTGAGGAGTTGAATGATAGCGTTAATTACGCCATCCTCTTCGACCATTTTCTATTGACTTATTCATACACTATTCATGTCTGTCGTGTGTCTTTTTCTGTCATATTTGGATGACAATATTGGCATATTTATACTAATGTGGTTTATGTTTTTTACTAACCTGCCTTATGTGTAGATATGTACCATTTATTAAGTTACTATCGTTAGTTCTTGTGTTCTTCCCAATGCTTGATGGTTGGTTCCTAGGTGTTTAGCGAAAAAATAATATGATATTGATGACCCTAAACTTGTAGCCTTGTTTAACTTGGTATCAAAAGAATTTTTTACTGCAGCAGTGATCATTAGCAAAGTTACTATCCCCTCTGCCTGAACTTCTACTTGCAAAACTGATTGAAGGTGCTGACGCCTAAACATTCCAAAATTGTTTGGAGCTCCCACTTGATCCTTGCGAATGGTGACCTATGTTTATAGATGGTTTTGTACAAGCCTTTGAAAGACATACCTCTTGTCGCGTGTTTGGTAAATGGCAGTAGGAAAGTAGCTGAAATATCTTGTACTCGCATTGAATCATTTCTACACAAACGCACGTGTTTCTTGACTGCTTGGCATTCCAACTCATCAAACAAATCTGTGCTCCCCCATTAAATTTGTATTCCACTCATTTCATGTCTACGAACAATTCTTTTGAATCTTTTGATATGATTTACTGTCTCATTTTTGCAAGGTATTCTCAAAAAGACAGAACGAGGTCGTCTGCATATCCATTGAATTAGATAGGAACTTTTTAACACTGACGGATTGTTGTCATTTTTTCAGAAGAATGTCCTTCACAGGATTTGGAGATTTAATCATGTGCTTTCAATCCAGATGGTTTTTGAAGGAAAACGAAGGAAGGAGGAGTGATTTTGATTTCATAAGGAATGTGCAACATTGAAGCATCAAAAATAATCTTTGAAGCAAGATTGGAGCTGAAGAAAATCGGGTGTTGAAACTTGAAAGCCGCAAAGCATTTTTAAATTCTTGGAGCTTTCAATGCCTGGTTTAATTTTATGTTGTAAACCAACTCACTTTTCAATTTGGGCTTAAAATGAATCATTGATTTGATCTTTTCAAAGTTGGATTAAAACTGAATATTAGAGACTTGCTAAAATTTCAATTTGGGTTCTAAAAATTGAACAAAGAAACTTTCACATCTTGTTTTGGTGTTTTAAATTGAATCGAAATCACTTCTTTTATGATCTAAAATTGAACAAAACATCTTGTGAGTGTGAGTAAAACTATTGTGTGTGTTCTCCCTTTGTTTCTAAATGAAGGTTGATTGAACTACGAATATGTTTACTCGCTTATGTTTATTTTAGATGGCATGTCTTGTGGAAAAAAGTACTCACCCAAGGGAACGACCCAACCGATAATACACAAAGACAAGTGTATTTCCTGCCGGGATATAAAAGTGGGTATTGGAACAAAATCCAATATCACACAGTTGGCTCCGACGAGAAGGGCAACGATAGTCTCTCGCCACATGGGTCAATCTCCATGAACGGAAAGTCCGAATTAAACCCCATGTTAAGAAAAGGCGAAAATCCTATCTATTTGTTGGTGAAAAGGTCTTGTTCTTTGAAGCTTCCCCACATATAGATGTGATTTTATTATAGAGATGAAAAGTATGCCATGGGATATTCATGGGTATTGATGCTTGGCTGACCCGAGAAGCGAGTGCACTATAAGGGGGAGCCTGTGTGATCAAGCATCTAATCATCCGCACTGAATATGCATACCTGGATTTATCCAAGTGGAAACCCAACAAATATCATTTTTTCAGCCTAGGGTTGTGCATGTCATTGGAATGGAAAACTACTTTTCTTGGATCTAAAACAGTGGAAAACAAACATTCAATGAATCATCAGAATTTCAAACCCTTTGGAAGAGCAAATACCTTGTTGGTGTTTGCATGTTACTGCTTGTCCCTAGGGGTTCTTATCTCTAGAAGGCTTCTAAACATTCAAACATTTCAATTTTTTTCTCCAAAATTCAACACTAGGAAACTTTTTCCCTAAGTTCCTTGATTTCCATATAATGGACCTTCCGAGATTAAAATAAAGTAGGAAATTAGACATTCAGTTTGAAACATAATCAAGAAAGTGTTTGTGCTAAAAAGAACCAAATCTAAGCAAGATAACAAACAATTGAACCACACATGTGCTTGTTCTCTTTTGGGTCATATGGTTTTCATGCAAAAATTGATCTTTTGGTTGAATTACTCTTAGGGAAAAGCATGTTCTTGAATATCTTGGTCTTTTAAAGAAGTCCTTCTTAGGTTCATCTAGGATCAAATCAAACACTTCACCCATATTAAACACCAATCAAATGTCATCTCATTAACAAAATTTTGGAAACTTTGAAAATATCACTTATGCTGGATTTTTAGGAAAAATAAGCATCACCTTGTTTAACTTAACACACTTAGTCAGATTATCAATCCTCTTGAACGAATTTACCTCTAGGATAACAAAACTTCTTAAGGTTTACAAGTTCAAAAATCAACTTTTTTGGCTTAACACACCTAGCCAAATTATTCTTTTATGTACAAGTTTACTCTAGGATAACACAACTTCCTAGGGTTTACAAGTTCATTATCACCTTGTTTGACTTAACACACTTTGCCAAACTATCCTTAATTTTTGTTGCAATAGCGATCATTAGCAAAGTTATTGTCCCCTCTACCTGAACTTCTACTTGCAAAATTGCTTGAAGGTGCTAATGCCTAAATATTCCAAAATTGTTTAGAGCTCCCACTTGATCCTTGTGAATGATGACCTTTGTTTATAGATGGGTTTGTACAAGCCTTTGAAAGACATGCGTTTTTTTGTGTGTTTGGTAAATGGTAGTAGGAAAGTAGCTGAAATATCTTGTACTAACATTGAATCATTGCTACACAAATGCACGTGTTTCTTGACTGCTTGGCATTCCAACTCATCAAACAAATTTGTGCTCCCCCATTAAATATTTATTTTAATCATTTCATGTCTACGAACCAAATTTTTGAATATTTTAATATAATTTGTTATCTTGTTTTTGTAAGGTATTCTCACAAAGACAAAATGGGGTCATCTATAGATCCATTGAATTAGATAAGGAACTTTTTAACACTAACAAATTGTTGTCATTTTTGTAGAAGAATTTTGTTCAGAGGCTTTGGAGATTTAATCATGTGCTTGCAATCCAGTTGGTTTTTGAAGGAAAACGAAGGAAGGAGGAGTGATTTTATTTGCACAAGGAATGTGCAACATTGAAGCATCAAAAATAATCTTTGAAGCAAGAATGGAGCTGAAGAAAATCAGGTGTTGAAACTTGAAATTCGCAAATCATTTTTAAATGCTTGGAGCTTCCAATTCCTACTTTAATTTTTTGTTGTAAACCAACTCACTTTTCAATTTGGGCTTAAAATCAATCACTGATTTGATCTTTTCAAAGTTGGATTAAAAATGAACATTAGAAACCTATTGACGTAGGATTTTGCAGGTAGCAGCAGTCTAATGGGAAAATTAGTTATTGGGGGACATAGTGCACTAGCTAAGTGACCTCTGTAGTTTTATTGAAGATGGCTCTTCGTTAAGTGGGTGAGGTAAAGGGTTAGAAAGATAGAAAAACATGAAATCTAAACTACAGATGATGTGCCAAAATCATAAACGAATTGACCAGAGCACAGTGTTGGATGCAAAAGCCCGAACCACCCAATGTTGTTTATTAAGTAAATTTTCTCGAAAGAATTTTAAAACATAACAAACACCCTCTAATTGCATATAGCACAATCCAATATAAATGTAGCCAACACAGAGGGGTAAAAAAACATGATCTGTATTTATTTAGCTATGAAAGATCACAAAAGATGAAGAATAGGCATTCATACATTATAGGAAAATAACAGCATAGACTAACAGTCTTATCAAATACATGGGAAATAAAAAGGCCAAATTGATTGGAACAATCTACAATCTTCAAGTTTAATAAAAATATTATAGAGGCTTTTCCCAATACTCGGTAGCTTTTAGCAACTTAACAACAAAAAAAGAGAAAAAGGGGTTGCATATATAAGCAAGTCCACTGCCTGAAAAACCACAGAGAAAGATGGCACATGCAAACATCGACACCCCAGATCATCTTGAGTCCCCACCAAAAATAATGATTGTCCAACAATGCACTAGCAATTCCGTTGCAGGGAACAAAAAAGTATGCAGCAGCATAAATGAACATGCGGCACTGAAGAAGAAAATGTGGTGGCAACCAAGCATAAATGACACAACAACAATTCTCAAATAACCGATGCACAAGAAAATGCCACACATTGAGCAGACAGGGCCTGAAAAAAAGAATAAGGGATGCCAGCAAAAAGTTTCGAGAGGAAGCCATGTGGATGACGTCGAACGATAGTAATTGCATGGTGGGCCCAGCTTGGAAATTGGCTAGAAAAAGCCACGTGTTGCACAGACGGAGCCCAGCAAAAGCGAAGCGATATGGAAAAACAAAAAGCTTCGAGAGGAAGCCATGTGGCACATGGTGAAGGTTATGAGCAATTTAAGATAAGGCACAACCACGAAGATAAAGTAAAAACCATGAAGGCTAGCAATTTTTTATGAAATAGTTTGGCGACTCATAGGGACATTTTGCTTGTGGAATGAATCCTAGAAACCTTGGTTTAACATCCCACAATTTCTCACAACTTCGAGAGGATAGCTTGCAGATTGGTCTAGACTTCATTTCATGGCCGGGAGAGAGCTCGCATATTTTTGTGTGCTAGGTTGAGATCGATAATTGCCTTGAAAGGCAATCCACCAGATATTTTTGTCTCTAATTCTAGCTAGAAAAAGAGTTTCGCTAACTAATGCATGATACCCTCCATCTTCTTGGCGGTCGAAGACTAATCAAAATATTGGAAAACAAAAAAGGTATTGCTTCTTCTCCTTGATCTTTGCAATAATGTGTTCAAAACCTGCTATCGCTTGATCTGCGATGAAGGGTGAAGGGAGTCCTCTCTAAGTTAAGTGGAAAAAAAATTCCCACATGTCACTGGTAACTTGGTTCATCCTGGCCCTGCATTCTACCACTTGTTGGACCAGCTCATGCATAGAAATGAGGAATCTTACACCCATGGCCACTGACGTTCGGTCCTCAATACCTACACCACTCAGAGCCTCATTAGAAGCTATATAAATTTTTCCCAACAAAATCCTAGTCTCTGAAACCTTATCAGAAGTCACCTCCTCTATCTGCTAGATTATTTCACTAATTGTTCCTCATAGGTTGGCCGCCTATGCCATAAATTTTAGGGTGGGTTGTAGAGTAAGGGATAATTCCTTCACTTTATCCTAATATGATGCATATAAATCCTTGGCTATCTCCAATGAGCTTATCTATGGTGCAAGAGGTTGGGTCTTGACAATATCCAAATCCACTACTCTATTGCTTAAGTTCTCCTTTACCTCTCATAAGATTCTATCCAATGCAGACACTTGTTCCCTTAGAGTAGAATTTTCTTTTTCTTCCAGGGCCAATTCGGCCCACTTTATCTTCTGAATCTTTGACTCTAAAGTGGCATTCATTTCATTTATCTCATCATTTGTGCTATGTCGAAGATCCTTCATACCTTCACTCAGTTGTGTGGATTTAGTGCAGAACCTTTTTTCGTTCACTCGGCTCTAGTCAACCTCATGCTAGAGGGTCAGGACGATTTTCATTCTCATAACCTGCAACTCCTTGATTTGGCTTTCAAAAACACTCCTCTCCTTTTGCAGGTGACTTATCTCATTTTCTTGGGCTTTATACTTGTTCACCTAGATATAAATATTTCCCTTTAGCTCTGATATCTACTCCTCCCTTTTCCTTGCCTAACGATTGAGCTTGAGGTTATTGGTAGTTACTATCTTCTGAGTCTCCTCCATCAGCTCAACCTTATCTTGTGAAAGAGCCTACAGATTAATCACTTGGAATCATTTCTCCATCTAGTTTAATCACGTTGGGAGTGATATTTGTAAACATCAACAAATTCTGGCTCTTATTGAACATAGTTTGCAAGAGAGGCTCTACTTTCTTGTCTGCATCCTTTTGTCTCCTCTTTTGAATTCGGCTAGCTCGGACGCTCTTATTTGCCTCCACCTGAGAGAAATATTCTTGGGAAGGGATACCCAGCCCACCAGCAAAAGGAAACTCTTGAGGGACTCCTAGCAGGAAAGATAGCATACTCAATGCGTCAATGGTTTTGCAAGGCCTTGTAATAATGGTTGGGGAGAATGGTGTAATGAATTGATAGCTTAGAGAGGATGATAATGTAGCATAAGGAAAGGTCGAGGAAGCACCACCTGAAGGGTTGGACCTCGGGGATTTTTTTTTTGGCTCAATTGGTCAAGGTTGGCAACAAATAGTGTCCCAAGGGTGGAATGAAAGGTAGAGGATGAAATTGGAAAACCAAGAGGGAAAGGAATCGACTACCTGGGGTATCAAGTGACATAGAAAGTTGGTGCAAATGAAAAAGTTGGGGTAGACGAGGAGACTAGAGACATAGTAGAAAGAGAAGAGGGAAGAAATGATACTTAAGGCCCATGAGGAGTTGTAGATGATACAACCACTTCCTCCAGCTGCTGCTCTTCCTCTCCACTGGATTCTCTCGTTCATGGCAACTTTTCATCCAGAGAGTCCTCAAGGTCTACAATGACCTACCTTCTATGACTGGTAAACTTTGGCCTCTTCCTAGTTGATTTAGAGGAGCTAGATGGCTCTGAAATTTGTGTGTTTGATGAATCCTCCTACTGTGCAGGTTGCCTACCAGCATCCTCCTCATGTGTTGGATCCTCTTCAGTGGTAGGGGGATTCTGACTTACCTCTTCTCCAGGCTCCATGGAAATCCCTTCCCTTCTATATTGTTGCTTTGAAATTGAAGGGTCCAGAGACTTCTCACCATCTGGATGCTCATTCTCCTAGATGCTATCAAATTTTTCATCCAAGGAAAAATCTTGGAAAAGCCCGTTTGTTGCCTTTGTTTGTTGCCTATATATCCACAAGTCTCAAATTTTTTCAGGCTTCCATTTGAGCCTATGCAATTGGCTGTATAGGGAGTAGATGATCTTTTGATTTGGATTGGGCTTCCCCACAATGTAGTAAAAATTCAATGACAACAATCGCTTGTCATCTAAAGGAAAATATTCAAGGCTTATATATAATTTCAAATTCCCCTCTTCAACATTTCTTCAAGGGTCCCAGAATGGTCAGAGTTGGTGTGGGATTTTTTTGCCAACCTCCGATAGATTATATTTAGGGTTGTATTTCCAGGTTTCCTTCATAACCACCAGCCCAAGGTGTCCCAACTTTGAGTACAAAATATCTGAAGTATCAATCTTCAAAGTCCTTTTCTTAACTAGTGATATGGAGCCAGAAATGACCGATAGTATCAAATAGGAATTTAAATGGTTTCCTCCCCAGTAATCATTATAAATATTTTATAGTTGCCTTAACGCCTCCAGGGCTAGCACTTTGTCAAAAAGAAAGAATGGGAGCCGGAAGGGTTCCCATGTGGAACCTTGCATGCAGAGCATAGTGAAATCTATGCCAAAAAACCAATTATAGGGTGGCATGATATTTCCCAACCAGGATTTTTATCTTAGCAACAGGTGTATGGATATGCTGATTCCAGATCTATCCAAACCCCACAAATTTGGGGCTAAGAATGAATCTAAAAATGCATAATAATCATAAATTTTTGACAGGATGAGAGTCCATGACGAAACTGGTTTTTTTTTGCCAATCTCATCGAAAATAAACAGAGACATAAATGTCTTGAAATAGTCTGGATTTTGATGCAAAATTAAGTAGGCCAAGAAAGAGGAATACCTGAATCTCAAACTAGCCTAGAATTCCTACAACTTTTGTTTCATCCCATCACTAATAACCTTTGCAAATTCTAGAAGTGGAGGCACATTGCTCCTTCTCAACATAATGTTGAGACACATCTAAAACTCAAAGACCTGCTTGTTTGTATGCAGACCACACACCAGCCCCAACATAAAACAGATAGAAGAAGACCTAGTTTTTAAAGCATCTAGATAAATTGGGAATCTAGGAGGTGTTGACACATTTGTCGACTAAGTAGTTTTAGTGTGGTAAAACTATTGTGCCATTCTAAGAGTTTCGCACTTATCATGCATCCGTTTTAGGTCAAAAAAATTTAAATTTTGGGTCAAGGGAAGCGAGATGCATAGCATATCCTGAAGAGCTTTGGGGTTGATGACTACCATGAAATTAGGGCCACTTATCACTCTGGTCTTCGGGTCAAAGCCTGTCATGCATGCTACAACAATTTCTGGGCAATGATGTACCAGTAGAACCATATACTGTGGAAGCCTGTAGTCCCATAGATGTTTGTAGAATGGGTTTGATAATTTCTTCATTTTCTCACATGAAGCTTCCCTAAGGCTCTTGGGATTCTAAGATAATTCAAGATCCAAAATATTATCCCAATCCTCCAATACTAAAGCTTGGTTTCTAGGAGGAATTTTGCTCAATGTTCTTTTGTCCGCTTGACAGGTGAAGGGCCAACATGACCTTATTGGGATGCCTAGACTAGCATAAGACTCCTAGCCATACATATCTATACAGGGCACTTTTAATCTTTGCTCATTTATAGTCACTGGAGCTAGAGCTCGTGTTGAACTTTCTACAATCTCAACCATTTCTTTGTATTTGCAAGAACCTTTCGGAGACTTTTGTGAATGAGTTAGCCATTTTATCTTTTCATAACTTTCACAATAAATGTGCTTTGCATGCTCAACTTTCTTTTTGGTTTTCATGAAAAATGGATGAGTGAATGTACGTTCCAGCCTTTCACATTTAGTTGCTATATGCATCACTAGATTTTCACGTGTGTGAAGAGATTGTCAACTTGCCAAATTGCTCCCCATATTTAAGAGACATGACTTTGCGTGAGGTGGCACCTGATTTCTCTTGGATAGCGGACCAAGACAACCTTTCCATATCTTTTGCAAGCTCTTTTTCATTTACTAATTTTCTCGATTGTACTTGGGCGCATCACCTAATAGTTTTCTTAAAATATTTTCCTTGATTCAGATGGGATGATAGCTCCTTATGCTGACACCTAGCCAATCTTTATTGAATTTGGCAACTTGAACAGAGTAAGTTGCAACTGTACTTGATTATTCGCATTACTTCACACACTGCAGCACTGAAAAATTGAGGCTTGGAAACACCTTTTACCTATGTCATAATCATGGCTTGCCTCATCAGGTGAAGCCCAACTAGTCTATAAATAGGGCCATTAGCAGCATTGCAAATCATAATTATTCCTAGGTTTCTTTACTTAGCAAGCTAGAATAGAAAGCAACATGGAGATGCCAATTAGACTAGTCTGCAGAAAGACTCAAGTCACTTTCCTAGGAAAAATTAGGTGTAGGCGCTTCAAGCGCATGACAGGCGTAAAAAACCTGTTATATGTGAAAGCGATCAAATGGGTTCTTGGCAAAGACTGCATGGAATATGAAGAGCAATACTAGTTCAAAACTAGCATCTACTTTCACTTTTTTGCCTCATTGTTGGATATTAGTGTCTCCAAATGAAAGATCCTTAAGTTGACGAGGTGAGTCTTTCCTCGACGTTACCTTGGAGGATTGGAGCAAACAGTGCGGGCCGCCAAATATGATTGTGGGGTTCTTTTGTTCACAACCTGCGTCGGCTGCTACTTCATGGAGGACTCATGCCAACCAGGCCCTTCTTATTCAACTTTGATCTCAAGACACATGAAGAACATCGCTCCAAGGTTCATTTCGGTTGCTATTTTCTTATGTGGATTCATCACATCGAACCATTTTGGAACATGCAGTCATATGAGTACTTTGAGAGGATGGTCTTTCCTCATCCTATGCAACTAGAAGTTTCTATTGGACCCCCTTCTTCCATGTGGGTGAGAAGAAAAAATAACCCCAACCTACTTTTTGACTCTCTTTTTTCTATCCCTCCACCCCATAGTGGATATATGTATATATTTGATACAAGGCCACTAGCCTCTATTATATGTAATGTAAATGTTGTAGCGATATATATTACTTTTTTTTTTTCAAATCTTGGCTCATTTACAATGTTATTTAATTTCTTGCACTACTATTTTTATTTTATAAAGCACCAAGAATACCAAAAAATTAAAACAAGAAAGATAATTACATATTTACAATTTACAAAGCCATCACATAGGTAGAACTAATTAAATTTCTTAAGATGTATTCCATTAATTGGAATAATTAAGGCATTACCTTTCATGTCTTCCAACTTGAAATATTTGAACTATTTACATTGGAAAATTTTGAAAGGCCCTTCTCAATGACTATCAAATTTTTTGTGTTGGTCAGGCTCTGCTCCACGCTCGTTGAACTTGAGCACAAAGTCCCCGTGTTTTAGCTCTTGATCTGATATCTTTTTATTGAACCACTTCTTTACCACCTGCTCATGGTTGTTCATTGCCTCAAGGGCGTGCTCTCTCTTCTCCTAAAACTCGAGTAGCTCAAAAAACCATACCTCCATTGCTCTATTTTATTCAATCTCTAGATATTTAAGCAACTATAGGGTAGGGATTTCGATGGCAATAGGAAACAATGCCTCCTTCCTGTACACCATCTCATAAAGATATTTCTTTAGTATCTGCTTGGGCATGATTTGGTCTGCCCACAACATTGTCTGGAGGTTCTTATGGCATTCTCTTTGGTCTTCCAAACCTATCCTCTTGATTAACCTGATGAGTTTTTTATTTGTAGACTTTGCAAGGCCGTTCCCCTGGGGATGATAGTTGGAATAGGTTTTTAGGAAAACTCCATACTTTAATGCGAATTGGCTCATCTTTGAGATGAGAAAACTTTTGGCATTATCAGAGATGATTGTTTTTGGTGGGCCAAATTTGGCTACCAACTCCTCTAGGAAGTTAACAATCTTTACTTCCATTGCATTCTTCAATGACACTACTTCTAACCATCGGGTCAAGTAGTCAGTTGCTATCAATATCCACTTGTGGCCAACTAAGGAGAAAGGGTTAATAATTCCAATGAATTCTATACCCCATTGAGCAATGGGTTCCTCTACTACTATAGGCCTCAGTGGCATAGCAATGTTCTTTCTCTTTCCAACATAAAACTAGCATTCATTGCAAGACTTTATTAATGAAAATGTATCATTGAAAAGTGTAGGCCAAAAGTAACCAACACATATAATTTTAATTGTTGTAGTCCTTGTAGAAAAATTCCCCCTTGTTGGGCCATTGTGGTATTGATCCAATATTCTCATGGCTTGTTCTTCATCTACACACCTTAGTAGGATGCAAAATTTCTTTTGAATAGTACACCCTCCAAGAGAACATAATTGTTATTTTATAAATGATAGAAACGCCTCTTAAAAGAAAGGAGATTGATCAAATACCTTCCATTTTTCATGAAGTTCATTCTATCCTCCAGCTAGTCGCCCTGAGAGCTTTCTTCGTTCAATAACATAGGTTCTAGGGCTTCAAACTCTGTTAGTGGTTCACTATTTTCAGTGAGGTACTCACACAATCCTTTTCCTTTGATATTCTTTACAAGCTTGACTTCAATATCATACTCTAGGATCTTGGTAATCAAGTTATCTCTTTTCTCTATAATTTCTCCTTCCATGATATACTCTCGCACACTAGGATACGGTACACAAACAATCACCTTATTGTATGATATAAAGTGTCGAAACTTCTTAAGCCCTTTCACAATGGCAAAGGCCTACTTTTCTTAAAAATTGTACTTTACCTCATACTATTTTAAGGTGCATGAGTAGAAAGCAACAAGAGACTCCCTTTTTTCCTCATCATCCTTCTACATAAGCACAGTGGAAATACTATTGCCACCACCAAAAATATACATGATAAAATATTTTGATAGGTCTAGGTTGACTAATACAAGGGCAGAAGAAATAACCTCCTTTATAAGCTCAAAATATTTTCTATCCTTCGCCATCCATTTGAAAGTCTGGTCTTTTTTAAGCATCAAGGTAATTGACCGAATGATCCCTCCAAAATTTGCAATGAATCGACTAATGAATTTGACCTTACCTAGAAATGATTGCACTCCCTTCTTGTTTATGGGTAACGGAAGCTCCCAGATTGCATCAACTCTTTCAGGATCAATGGAAATGCCCTCCTTTGAGACAACATACCCCAATAGCTTCCCCTGGGGAACCCCAAACACATATTTCTTTGGGTTTAAAGAAATCTCAAATTCTTAGAACTTCTCGAAGATAAGCTCTAAATGATCAAAGTGATCATCGATAGATTTGGAGAATATTGTCAAATCGTCTAGATAGATAAGTATAATTTTATGGATTAAATCCTTAAAGTCAATATACATGGCTCTCTGAAAGGTGTCTTTGACATTCGAGAGTCCAAAAGGCATCTTGGCATATACATATGTTCCCCACTTTGTGGTGAACATTTTTTTGTGTCGGTCTTCTTCTTTTGCTTGAGTCTAATTGTAGCCCGAAAAGCCATCCAACATTGAAAATATTTCAGATCTAGCTACGGTTTGTAGAATTACCTCCATTGAAGGCAAGGGGTAATGATCCTTTAAGGATGCTCTATTCAGGTTTCGGAAGTCTAGACACAGTCGTATATCTCCATTCTTCTTTTGGACTAGCACCAGGTTTGACACCCAAGTGTTGTGTTTGATTGGAAACACTATTTGAGATGTAATCAATTTATTCAATTCTTGTGGCAGAAGAGATTCTATCTTTAGGTTCATAGGCTTCTTTCTTTGATGAACTAACTTTTCTCCTTCTGATAGCTCAATTGTATGCTCAATAATCCCAGGGTCGTATCTCTTAAGATCATCATATGATCAAGCTACTACACTCAGATATTCCTCGTAGAAGTGCCTTAGTCTGTGTTTATTCTTTTGAGATACTTCCTTCCTGACCTTGAAAATTATGTCTTCTCTGATATACAAATTAGTATAGTCACCTTTGTCAGCTACGAGCTTCCTTTTGTCACTTGTTGCATCATCAGAATCAAACAGGCTCTCCAGAGTGACCAGACCTCTTGGAAGTTTGTTGGATTTCAACTCGATAACCTAATCCCCATATGCTTTGATGATCTTTGGTTGCATCTAATCAATGAATTACATAAAGGACTATAGAAATGATGCAATGTGAACATCTCTATCGAACACTTGCCAATCTTGATTGTTGTTTGGAACAACAGGTCTTACAATTACTCTCACCACATGCTTATTTTTCAATAACTCAGAGGCCAGCTCAAACTAAGCTCCTATAGTCACCATTCGGTTGGATTCAGAGTTTTTCTCTTTTTGTATAGCCTAAATATTAAATTCCTCAAAATTTTCAATAATATCCAAGACTCTACATCGATAGGATCGCATACATACATTCTTTGCAGCAGAAAACCCTCGGATTTAGTTAACCACCAACTCCAAATCTTCGAACACACTTATTTGTTTCGTGCCTATTTGTTCTACAAGGTTCAAACCATGGACAAGACCTTCATACCCCACTTCGTTGTTTGAGCATGCAAACTGGAAGCGATAAGACCTCAAGGTCTTTTCCTCATATGAAGATGTTAAACATATTCCTACTCCAGCTTCGGCTTTGCATCTCGCTCCATCAAAATGCAAAGTCCATAACTCCGAGGGTGTTTTGCCTCTGGACTCCTTAGTAACTCTGGGAATACACTCCCCTTCCTCATGTATGACATAATTCTTGAGTCCAGTTGCATGATAATTACCACAAGGGTCTGTATCAATAAACTCATTCAAAAAAAATTCTTCATCCTTCGTCTAGGAGCTAGTAGCCTCTTCTTTTTCTAGAAATTCCACATTGTACCTCTCTCTTTGGGTAATTGAAGTATGTGTCGCTTCAAAGTTGAGCAAGGCCTCATCAACAACATGCTGGGAATGCAAATTTTTTGATAGTAGTTTCATCTTGGCTCCATGTTTAGTCCTTAAGATCAGGTGTGATTAGTCCAGTGCTAGATATCCTCTGACATTTGCTGTGAACTCTCGGAGCAAAAAAATCCCAAATAGAGGGGGAATATCAATGAGTATGGTATCCTGATTTATAGTGATACTGGGGCAGGAAAACAATGTCATAGGAAATCCCTTGATTACCCCGATGGTATCAACTTTATTTTCATCTAGCTACATGACTCCCTTGTTAAGAGGCTCATATTTTAAACCCAAAGCATCAACTATTTGCTTAGGCATGACAGTGGTGTTAGCACTAGAGTCGATCATACAATTATGTAATAGTTTGTAACCAATGATAAGTGTTAGAAAGAAAGGATTAGGTTTAGGCTTACTCTCTTTTCTGGCTTCGAGCTTTTCTTCTAGCTGATTTGTTAGCACTTTATCCAAGTTCAACCTGGATATTTTGTCTTCATTGGGCTAACTAGGCACTTTCACATCTTCCTCTCCCGACAATACTTTTTGTAATAGCACCTTCTACTCTGGAATAGCCAAGACATCCCACAAAGAAGTGTTGGGAGAGGACTTCTTCAGTTTTTCAACCACATTGAACTACACTCACAACTGCTGAGTCATGGTTTCTTTTTGTTTAGGTTTCGTAGTTGGTATAAATCTCACAGTTGGTACATTTGGTTGTTTGGCAATAGTTGGGACAATCATAGGATCCTTTGCCTTCAAAGGAGGGGGATTCAGAGAACTGGGAGGAACCATGTTAGTCTATTGTGGGACTGACAACGGGCCTACTAGTGGACTAGGAATCAGTTGAGATTGAGCATTAGTTGGTAGAGATGTGAACTCTCTAGTGAATCTATGATTTGAACATGTGTTATAATTGGACTGTACTCATGGCATTTGAGTTAAAGGAAATTCATTTGGAAACACTGAATCCTCTCCTTCTATCCATGAAAAGAGCCCTTGGTCTTGGACTATGTCTAACTCTTGTTGAATGGACATCCCTTGCATTTGAGCAGTGAGGAGTACGTTGTCCATCTTCTAAGAGGCATATGATTGGTTGTCAGGATTAGGTGCACCACCTTGGCTACATTGGTCTGCAATATTTTGTTGCGAATTTCCCCATGGATAATTTCTCGGCATGTGAGCATCATTACAATGAAAACACCATGAATTGGCATCTTTGGCTAAGTTATTTTGTCCTGCAATTAGCTCTTTATTTGAACTAGGATGGATGGTCTGCGTCGGCAGGGTCACTGGAACAACCTAGATATTCGACTAAGCTTGAGTATTTCCACACGATCTATCTTGCCATTTATTTTATTGGTACAAAGTTTTTCCACCTTGATAATTTTGGTATGTCACCTTCTGGTAGCTATATTGTTGCCACTTCATGGTACTCAATTCATTAGTCATGGCCCGCATCTATTCTCTCATCTCATTTATCTCACTTTCCAAGGGATTAGGCACTGGAGCCACAATCGGAGCTGCACTTGGAGTTATTTTGGGATATACATACATAGATTGGGGAGGAGTTGTAGGCACGCTGGTCAAAGGAACTTTGACTTTCATGGTGTTGCACTTGGGAAACAATGGCATGATAGGTCTTGGTGCCAACTTTCCAGCAAAAAATAGGTTATTTTCCATAGTGATAGCCAAGGCATAAGCATCAGGAAGAGTCTCTCTACCAAGAGCTTGTAACATCATGGAAATATCAGGGTTGATGGACTTCAAGTAGAACATGAATGCCAAATCTAAGGGTGGTCAACTACCAACATGCACTCTTTGCTAGGTCAAATGGAACCATATGTTGAAATCAGACAGAGCTTCATGAGGAGCTCTCTTTATTCTTGCTAGTTGATGATATAGCAAGGACTTATCACCAACATTTGAAAAACACTCATAAAATGGGGTTTCTAGTTGTTCCTAAGTAGCAGTAGTATTAGCCTCAAAAGTCCTATACCAATTTAGTGCCTTTCCTCGGAAGGAGGCGATAAGCAATCTGACAAATAAATTTTCATTTGGCATAACATGTACTAGACATATGTCTTCCGCATCTTGCTGGTGTTCTGTCGGTGTCTTCAACTCATCTCCAAAATATTTAGGGATAGATTTTAGGGTGGAAGCAGGGATCAGAGCCCATACTGCAGGAGGCTCAAGTGCTACTAAAGGATTGACAGTGTCCCAAGCTATGTAATTTCTAGCAGCCATAGGTGCAGGAGAAGTAGGAAACTGTGGAGAAGGAGGAGACAAAGGAGGTGAAGGACTACCTCGCTAACCTCTCAGGTGCACAAAAACTAAGGTTGGTATGAGCTAGCCAGGGAATCTTATAGTTTTTGACCTAGTTGCAGGTCAATGACTCATACACACTTATAAGATCAAGTGAATGTGCTAGTTTGTGTCCCACTAGGTGTGCCAAAAAAATAATTATTGATGTAGGATTTTTCAAATAGTAGTAGTCTCATGGGAAACTTATCTATTGGGGGACATAGTGCGCTAGCTAAGTGACCTCCAGGGTTTTATCAAAGCCGAATCTTCATTTAGTGGGGGATGTAAAGGGTTAGAAAGACAACAAAACATGAAATCTAAACTACAAGTGATGTGCCAAAATCATAAACGAATTTACCAGAGCACAGTGCTGGATGCAAAGGCCCAAATCACCAAATGTTGTTTATTAAGTAAATTTTCTCAAAAGCACTTTAAAACATAACAAACACCCTTTGATTTCATAGCACAATTCGACATAAATTTAACCAACATAGAGGAGTCGAAAAAAATGATTTGTATTGATTTAGCTATGAAAGATCACAAAAGCTGAAGAACAAGCATTCGTACATTATAGGAAAATAATAACCAAGACTAACAGTCTTATCAAATACATGAAAAATAGAAAGGTCAAATTTATTAGCATAGTTAGTAGTCTTCAAGTTTAATAAAAATATTACAGAGGCTTTTCCTAGTGCTCGAGATTTTTTAGCAAATTAACAACAACAAAAAAAGAGAAAAAAAGTTGCATATATAGGCCATTCCACCACCTGAAAAACCATAGAGAAAGATTTCTTGAGCAAACATCGATGCCCCATATCATCTTGAGTCACCACTGAAAAGAACGATTACCCAGTAGCGCACCAACAATGTTCTTGCAGGAGCAGAAAAATATGCAACAATAGAAACAAACACGTGACACCGAAGAAGAAAATGCGGTGGCAAGAGAGCACAAACAGCATAGCAACAATTCCCAAATAATCAACACACAAGAAAATGCCACATGTCGAGCAGACAGGGTATGGAAAAAAGAATAAGGGATGCCTGACGAAAAGATCTTAGACGAAGCCACATTGGCAATGTCAAATGATAGTAACTACATGGTGGGCCCAGTTCGAAAAGCGGCTAGAGAAAGCCATGCATCACATAGATGGATCCCAGAAAAAGCGAAGTGATATGGAACAACAAAAATATTTGAGAGGAAGCCATGTGAAAAACACTAAAGGTTGTGAGCGCTTTAAGATAAGGCATAGCCACAAAGATAAAATAAAAACTCTAAAGGCTAGTGATTTTTTGTGAAACAAAACCTACTAAAATTTGAATTTGGGTTCTAAAAATTGAACAAGGAAACTTTCACATCTCGTTTTGGTGCTTTAAAATGAATCGAACTCACTTCTTTTATGGTCTAAAATGAACGAGTGTTTTTCATGGTTTTCAATCTTTTTCACAAATTAATATCATTTAAAAGGTGTATGCACTTCTCTCACACTTCACGACAATCTTGAAAATCAAAAGTGTTTTGGTGATATTAGTTTGTTTAAAACATTGTCTCTACACTTTGATTTGGGATGTAAAATTGAACAAAACATCTTGCAAGTGTGAGTAAACCTATTGTGTGTGTTCTCCCTTTGTTTCTAAATGAAGTTTGATCGAATTATGAATATGTTTGCTCGCTTATGTTTATCTTAGAGGGCCTGCCTTTTGGGAAACAATACTCACCCAAGGGAATGACCCAACCGGTAAACTCTAAAGACATCTGTATTTCTAGCCAGGATATAAAAGTGGGTACTAGAACAAAATCTAGTATCACATGATTGGCTATGAGGAGAAGGGAAGTAATGGTCTCTCACCACATGGACCAATCTCCATGAATGGAAAGTCCAAATTAAAACCCCTTGTTTAGCAAAGGCCAAAATCCTATCTATTTGTTGGTGCAAAAGGTCATGTCCTTTGAAGCCGACCCACATATAAATGCTATTCTATTGTAGAGATGAAAAGTATGCCATGGGAGATTCATGGATATTGATGCTTGGCTAACCCAAGAAGTGAGTGCACTATAAGGGGGAGCTTGTACGGTCAAGCATCTAATCATCCAAACTAAATATACGTAGCTGGATTTATCCAAGTGGGAACCCAACAAATATCATCTTTTCAGCCTAGGGTTGTGCATGTCATTGGAATCGAAAAAAACTTTCTTGGATCTAAAATAGTGGTAAACAAACATTAAATGAATCATCAAAATTTCAAACCCTTTGGAAGAAAAAATACCTTGGAGGTGTCCACATGTTATTGCTTGTCCCTAGGGGTTCTTATCTCTAGAAGGCTTCTAAACATTCAGACATCTAAAATTTTTTCTCCCATAGTCAACACTAGGAAATTTTTTCCCTAAGTTCCTTGATTTCCATATAATAGACCTTGTGGGATTAAAATAAAGTAGGACATTAGACATTCAGATTGAAACATAATCAAGATAGTGCTTGTGCATAAAAAAAACCAAATCTAAGAAAGATAGTAGACAATTGAACCACACATGTTCTTGTTCTCTTTTGGTTCATATGGTTTTCATGCAAACATTGGTCTTTTGGTTGAATTACTCTTAGGGAAAAACATGTTCTTGAATATCTCGGTCTTTTAAAGAAGTCCCTCTTAGGTTCATCTAGGATCAAGTCAAACACTTAACCCATATTAAAAATCAATCAACCATCATCTCATTAACAAACTTTTGGAAACTTTGAAAACATCACTTATGCTAGACCATTACGAAAAATTAGAATCACCTTGTTTGAATGAACACACTTAGTCAAATTATCAATCCTCTTGAGCGAATTTACCTCTAGGATAACACAGCTTCCTAAGGTTTACAAGTTCAAACATCACCTTTTTTGGCTTAACAAACCTAGCCAAATTATCCTCTTATGTACAATTTTACTCTAGGATAACACAAATTATTAGGGTTTACAAGTTCATTATCACCTTTTTTTACTTAACACACTTAATCAAACTATCCTTATTCAAAATCAAATTAGATCAAGTCCTAAATTCTAGCATTGATCTAGAGTTCCTAAGAGTTTAAACACTCATATCATTCACCCCTTTCATCCTTCAATAATTTGTCCTAAACACCTTAGAGGTTCACCTTTGCAACAAGGTTAAAACAAAAGAAAAACATGGAGTTTAATCTTGACTCGTACATCATGAGTAATCCAAGTCAACCAAACTATCCAAGTCTCATAATGTCAATTGATTATCAAAAATAACATTTGTACAATCCGTACATGGTATCATTATCTCCTACAAATACCAATGGCACAATGAATGTGAGTATGCCCAATCTAAATGTTGTACCACCTTCCCTAATGGTAGATTTAAATCAAATCCCAAACCTACAAATCTATCAATTGAACAATCAATGAATGAATATTCAAGAAAACAACATTATCCCACTTAATCCATAGATGCCAAATGGCAATATACCAAGTACAACTTTACCAAACATGACCATTTTGAATCCATACTTGGTTAACTTTGGGATAGATGCAATTGTAAATCAAACCAATGTTTTTTAAAATCCAAGCAGTATATTGGCAACTCCATGTATCAATCCAAGTCAAGGTAACCCCATGCAAAATAAAAGTTGCCTAGATCAAGGCAATATGATTCTCAAACACAAAAATTTTCAAGGTCAATCTACAATTTCAAATGAAAACATCACACTGAATCATAGCATTATCTAGAATCAACTTGTCCATGATCCTAGGAAAACACCACAAGGATGCATTCCAAATCTACTTGCTAAAAAACCAAGTCAACCATATCAAGAATGTCAAGGTCAAATCTTGCGAAACAAAATTGCTACACTCAAAAAACTCATCGATTCATATCACCAAGAGACATCTCCACCCAAAAATCAATACACTCTGCCATTAGCTAAACCATGTCATCAAAGCATTGAGCTATCTCCACAACCATTTCAAGAACAATATCTCTAATGTCAAGAAATTGGATATCAAGATCAATCACCACATCTCCAAAATCAACTGCCACAAGGTCAATTTAAAGTTCAAATATCATGGGGTAACAAGAGAAAATACACACCACCTGGGGAACCAATCAAATCAGTCATGCAATGGTTGATACAAGAAAATCTCATTAAAATCCTCATTTATGTGAATTATCAAGAGCCTGTGGTGAAACCACAAGGGTATGATGAGAAACACTTTTATGATTTTCACAAAACAAAAGGAAACACAACATCAAATTGTATTCGACTCAAAAATCTCATCCAAGATATGATTTATCAAAGGCTAATAGCTATTGGGGATAATAATCAAAGTTAAACCACTAGCAGTAGCATTAAAAATCTCCCCACCAAAATTGATGAAAACAATGATTAAGATCTATCCATTAATGAGCACATTGAATATGTTTCCACCTCAACCAGCAATCAAATCAACATACACCAAGAGCTACTTTTCAATCACAATAAAAATCCACCAACAATACCCAATAATGATCAAATTCAAGAAATGTCAACATCATTTGACCCTATGGTTGAAGACATTAACAATCTCTCTGCCACAACTATCAAAAATAATGAGCACATTGAAAATGGTTTTACCCCATCCGATGATCAACTAACCATACATCAAGAGCCACTTTTTAGTGATCTTTTTCGAGGAGTGTTGATGTTATTTGATACTATTGACATAATCTATGATCCATCGACCAATGATCATATTGAAAATTTCTCTACATCACCTAATGAATTAAATGACATATTTCAAGAACTTATTCCAAAGCATGATCAACATCTATCACCAAGGTCTAGCAATGTTCCTTCCCAAGACATATTGACATCCCTCAACCTCATGATTGCAAATAGTGAAGGAATCCTCAAAGATCAATAGGATATTGATCCACTTCCCATTCCTAATAACAATTTCCAAGAATATCTTGTAGACAATCCATCCCTTGAAGTTAACCCATGTCAACAACTTTATCAAAAATATGTCGAAATTAATTCCATAATTAGTCAAGATCAAGAATTTGTATCTCCAAGATACTACAATGATCTAATGGGCACTCTTCTATCTATGCAAGATGTCGCAAATGATGATCATATGCATATAGCACATATTCCTCCATCTACCCATGAGATGTTTTCTTTGGATGGAAACATAGATGATCTTCATTCAAAACAAGATTCTCATACTCTTGATATCATTATCAAGCAACAAGATTCCCCTAATCTTAACATTTGTACACTTGATCAATTTACAGAAAAATCCAGAGACATATTAGAAAATGATCATGAAGAAGGCTTCTACATAAGTTATGAATCAAAAAAATCTTGTAAAATGAATCATGAGGAAGACTTTTATAGGGATAGTGAATCATTGAAAAATCTTGAAGAAGCATTAAAATATGATATCTTCCAAGATCAAGTGAAATATATCAATCAGACATTCATCCCACATGTGGAGGATCTTATCACTTATAAACTTGGATCACTTACCTTTCTTAGAGGAAGCTATGTCATCAATAAAGAAATTGTCACTTTTGAAGATCCACCACAGAGAAGAAAAGGATTAGTACCTTGTTTCCAAGGTAAATCATATCCTACTGCATATAAAAAATTTGAGCAGATGAATTATCAAGGCAAAGGATTAGGTCTGCATGAATAAGGTATCCTAGAACCAGTGCAGATTGTTGGCAATCCTCGATATCAAGGCCTTGGTTATTCGACAAGCAAGGGATACAAACATGGGTAAGTGCACTAATATGTGACACAATTTACATGCCAAATTGAAAAAACGTTTTAAAAAAACCCAAAATAAGGCATTTGGCACACACCAAATGACAAAAAAAAGACATTTGGCGCATGCCAAATGACCAAAAAGGACACTTAGCACATGCCAAATGACTAAAAAGATATTTTATACACAAAATGAATAAAAAGACATTTGGAGCACACCAAATGATTAAAAAGACATTTGGCGTGTGTCAAATGTCTTTTTAAACATAAAAAGAAAATATCGGGTTTCAAACCCTCATTTTGTCTTCAACCCGTAGCTTGAGGAAGAGGATTTCAGGTCTACAACTCACGCTCGCCAAATCTCTTCCATTTTTTGTATCCTTAGCTTTCCATTTTCCATGAGGATGTTGCCAACATGTCGAAGAGGTCGAAGATTGCAAAGAGGTGTGTATTTTTATTTTTTTTAGTTGGAATTTGATTTGGAATGTGAGTTTAAATAGATTTTTATAATAAAAATTTGTTCTAATTCTTAGGGAATGAATCTTCACCTCAAAACATTGAGAATTCACAATCACCCCCTCATGAAGAGCCTCCTATATAAGAACAACCCAAAACCCCTCCATCAATTCATAGGCATCCTCAAGGTACACAAGAAAATATTCAAAATCAAATTGAAAACAATAAAAGAGACATTCAACAATTAATTGCAAGATTAAGCGAGCATGCCAAAACCCACCCTTATAGGAGAGGGATTGTTGAATCATTAAAGTAAATTTTAACTCATGTAAGAGAAATGAGCGAGCAAATGAATTTTTGGTCAACTAAGAGGCATGAGATGAGACAATTTTATGCTAATGGTTTCTCATATGCAAATGTCAAAAAACTAAAAATTAGCAAAGCTAAGTTGTGTGCCCTATTTATAGACCCAAAAACTAATGAACCTTTGTCCTATGCATGTAGGAGGTTCCCCATCTAGTGGTGCCACCATGAGTTAATTAAAAAAAAAAATTGGGAGCGATGCTGGATGGTATTTGACCAACCTCCATGCAATAACCATGAGGTGTCATAATAATTTTTGAGGAAACTCTGTTGCGAAATTTTTTTCAATAAAATGCAAAACTATTTTGACATATTAGAATTTAAGGGTAGAGGTGGGGGCTCCACACACGATAGACCTGCTACACAACGCAATCCATAGTTGGCACCGAGAGCCTTGGGTAGACCCATGGTGGATCATGTTGTTGTTCCTTCCATTGGTAAGGATAGTGTAGAGGTGGACATGATGAAGTCAATTGGCTCACTCACCCATACCATTTTACAGTGTGCAAGTCCTCTAGTAGAGCCTGGTGTGGAGGAGACATGTAGGCCCCAAGCTCCACCCCACCATTGTGGCGCTTGTGGTGTTGTTTGCACGTATGATTATTAGGGTGCTCGTGATGCAACTACACATCCTTTGTCAGTTGCAAAGGCAATGGATTTCATAGATGATATTCTGAATGATACATTCAACATTGACACTCAGGTAAAATTTAGTAAGTTATTTTAATGTTTATTAAAATATATTTTGAAATTTAAGAATAATAAAATTAGTAGAATTTTGATATGATGAAATTTTAGGGTCGCACTGTTCATGAGGGATGCTCTATTCCTACAGACCTTCATACATTCTCGATGATGATTCCATAGGTATGCAACTAGTATTAAAGATATTATTATTGCATTTGAATAGTTGAATGCTATATTTGAGTGTTTGTCTCATAACATGCTTCACATTTCAAATAGTTTCCTAGTGCACCTTCTTCCTCCACACCTCGTAATTCATCTCCTCAAACAACGTACACTCAGGTAGCCTTTATTTATTAATGGTTTTGTAAATCTATGTTAGCTACTTTTCATAATCTTGCGTATATACAAATCTAAAAAATTTATGAGAAACACAAACATTGCATTCAAGTATTCCTTGATCATGTCACATTATGTTCTCCTATATCAACATGATACCTAAGATATTTTTTCATTTGCAGATGTTGATAAGAGATAGCCTTGGTGATGTTGGTGGCACAATGGACCATGGAGTTTCTACAACAATAGCTAGTTTTGATCCATTGAGAGAGGTATGGAATAGATTAGTCTATTTTACATTATATTTTCTCTATAAAGTCTATTAGAGAATTTTCATGATAATTTTACGTAGTTTAATTTATATCTTCATGGTTGATATAGGTGGTTGTCACTCCAGATCATGAACGTGGTGATGTTGTAAATGTGCATGATGACTATATGTATGGAGTAAGTAATTATATATTTTGTTATATTCCATTCCACAATTCAATTTCTATGTTTTAACATCTTTACTTCTAATTGTATCAGTTGAAGGTCTAGAGTGAAGAGAGGAGGAGTAGCAAATGTGTTTGAAAGACAAGAGAAGCAATAGTCACTCCATCTATCAGAATTTCAAAGGTAGCACGTGATCTATTTCCTTCCCCTAGAGGGAAATGACTATGTATTAGTGTTGTTTGTTGTATGCCTATGTGGCATTTTGGAACATATATTTTGTACTATTGATATATATACATGATATTTTATGTCCATATGGCTCCTTTGTACTAAGACTATATGGTTTTTTTGGATATATTTATATACTTTTATCAATATATATCATTGTCTAGCCTTTTGTATTTTTTATTAAAGAAACTCTTATTTTCCTACTGCCATTCTTGAATGATGTTATCATGCGTATCATGTAATTTGTATGCTTGAATGTTGTAGGCATGTATTTTTTTTACATCTAATGCTCAATTAATTACTTTTGAATTCTCAATAAGCCCCCATGTAAAGTGTATTGTATAAATAAGCTCCATTTGTGGTGGTTTGTATCCTTTGAAATGCTTCAATTACTTGTACCTCACTGATACAAAGGGAAGGAGGCTCAAACCCAATCAGTGTGACAACCTACCTTTAAGGGGATCCTAAAAATATTAATACAACCTATTTTGAGCAATCTACACAACCTCAAAGCCCCATCAAACCAAACTCTTCATTCAACACCTTACCTAACAATCCAACCTTGTAGCACTCAAAACCCGGTCCAAGCCTAATTTATCCCAACCTTTCAAAAAAACTTGACCATTCAAAGGTAGATTAAGATACCCTTTTCAAGGTTACACAACATATGCCAAAACTGATAGTAACTCTTTTGGACCAACATGAACTTTCAATACACCTCCCTCACTCCAGGCTTCACAATTAGGCCTAATTTCCAAAGGAACCCTTTCACAAACTCACATCCAAACCAAGGGAACTTGAAATAGTATTAGATATTATCACCAAACTCAAGATTCTCCCATTTTAAGAGCCCCAAGAACTTGTTCTATTCCTCTACTCACAAACCCTTCTAAACCTTCATAGAAACAAGGATTTTAAAGAAGCGCATAACTCTAGACCTCCCCCAATCCTTCCAAAGGTCCAAACACCCCTAAATAACTCTGACCTAACCTAAAAGACACTCACAATCCCATTTCTTTCAGTATTTCTCAGATTCACTACTTGAGTTCCTTACTTTCATGGTGGAAACACCCATCAACAACATTAGAACTTCACACCCACTGATTTTATTCATTCTCTTGGCCTCCAAAGTATTCATACATCAAAAAAATCATTGTACATGCCAATCCACCAATCCATAGGGTCATAATAGTAGGTGGATTGGCTAATGTGTCATGGCGTTGCCCTCAAAAACCCTAACACAAAAAATAGAGCAGTGACCAAGTTTGTTGATCTCACACACACCAACAGTGGATTTAAACCTTTATAAGAGATGAAAAGAGATTAAACATATATGAAGTCAAGTATCCAAAGCCTCAAGTCATGATAGAATTGTACGGTCCTATGCAAGGGAAAGAAAATTCAGGAAAATGTAGAAAACTAGTGATCAACGGTTTCAAAAGTATATTTTCTTATTAGAAACTGAAAAAAATCAACCCTCAACTCGGGGTATTACAAAAATATATCTTGATACCACCTTCCAACTACCCCTCGAGCCAATCAACCACCATAACCACCCTTTGTTAGATTTCTAAGATGACAATTGCCAATTATTCTCTTAATTACCATTCATTCACAACTTGATTTTGCAAATACCACCTAACTAACCTATTAAGCCTTTTAAATAAAATTTCAAGGTATTTACATAGGATTTAGAGATATAGAGAGAAAATAAAATAAATATTTTAACTAATGAATAGTAAAAAATAGATTTTTGTTGTTTATAATCATGTTGTTGATTAGATTGCATTGCACATCTTTCAAAGTCAAAGAATTACTTCACTTTGCATAACTAATAAGTAGATGTTGATAGATGCCGAAAATTCAACTACAATATAGTTTGTACAAATTCAACCTAAGCAGTTATGCAATTTCTTCACATTGCATAACTAATAACTAGGAGTAGCTGCCAATTGCATTTTCTTATCATGGCATTCTATGAGACTAAATTTCTTTGAGATATTTTTTCAAATAGTTCCCTGCCTTGTCTATGTTACCACATTTTTCATACATGTCTACCAAAGCATCTTCTCAAACAGTTTAATGCCTTATTTCCATGGCTAAAAGCCTAAAACAAGTGATTTTGAACAAGATATGGATGCTTCAAAAAAATATATCAAAAGCATAATAGTAAGCAATAGCATAGACAAGGTAGTGAACTGTTTGAAAAAATGCATAAATTTTTTTTCTTTGAAATGATAAATTTAGTTGCACTTTCACTCTTCTTTAACATTGTATATTTTCTCCTTTTGGTTTTCTATTTGTGTGATGGTAGACCAATTTTCAAGCCATGTGTACAATCTCAATTGGTCTTTATTGTTTTGGTCATAGAAAAAAAAATCTTCTAGGGAATAAATTGGGAATCCAAAAGTATAAGATTTTTCAAAAGAATCATGAAAAAATCGAGAAAAATTTGGATTTTAAAAAACGTAAAAAAATTGTATAACAAGAGATAAAACCTATCTTTTTTGAAATAGAAGGGAATTTCCATAACATAGAGATATAAAGAGAAAATAAAATAAAGAGTTTAACTAATGAAATTTAGAAATTAGATTTTAATCTTTTATATTCATACATTGCACATCTTTCAAACTCAAAGCATCACTTCAGATTGAATAATGAATAACTAGATGTTGATATATGACAAAATTTCAATTACAATATAGCTTTTTACAAAGTCAACCTAAGAAGTTATGCAATTACTTCACAGTGCATAACTAATAATGAGGAGCAATTACCAATTTCTTTAGCTTGTCATGGAATTCCATGAGGCTACATTTCTTTGAGGCATTTTTTTTAATAGTTCATTCCCTTGTCTATGCTATGAAATTTTTCATATATGTCTACCAAAGAATTTTATCAAATAGTTCATTGCCTTGTTGTTATGGCTAAAATCCTAAAATAGATTTTTTTGAACAAGCTATGGATGCTCGAAAAAAATCTATCAAAGCATAATAGTAAGCAATAGCATAGACAAGGCATTGAAAAAATGCCTCAAAGAAAAGTGGTCTCATGGTGATGGAATGCCATGACAAGCCATAGAAAAGGTAGTGAACTATTTGAAAAGATGCCTCAAAGAAATTTGGTCTCATGGTGATGGAATGCCATGATGAATGCCTATGGTGATGGACTATCATGGAATTCCATCACCATGAGAACACATTTCTTTGAGGCATCTTTTCAAACAGTTCATTGCCTTGTCTATGGTATGACATTTTTCATACATATCTACCAGAGCATTTCATCAAATAGTTCACTACCTTGCTGCTATGGCTAAAAGTCTAAAATAGGTGCTTTCAAACAAGCTATGGATGCTTGAAAAAAATATGTCAAAGCATAATAGTAAGAAATAGCATAGACAAGGAAGTGAATTGTTTGAAAAAATTCCTCAAAGAAATGTGGTTTCATGGTGATGGAAGGCCATGACAGGCCATAGACAAGGCAGTGAACTATTTGAGAAAATTCCTCAAATAAATGCAGTCTCTTGGTGATGGAATGCAATGACAATAATCACCATGAGACCGCATTTTGTTCAGATATTTTTTCAAACAATTCACTACCTTGTCTATGCTACCACATTTTCCATACATGTCTACCAAAGCATTTTGTCAAATAGTTCACTACCTGGCTGCTATGGATAAAATCATAAAACATTTTTTTTTTAACAAGCTATGGATGCTTGGAAAAAATCTATTGAAGCATAATAGTAAGCAATAGCATAGACAAGGCAATGCACTACTTGAAAAATTTACTCAAAGAAATGTGGTCTCATGGTGATGGAATGCCATGATGAATGCATATGGCTATGGATTGTCATGGAATTCCATCACCATGAGACCTCATTTCTTTGAGGAATTTTTTCAAATAGTTCACTACCTTGTCTATGCTACAAAATTTTGCATACATGTCTACTAAAGAATTTTATCAAATAGTTCACTACCTTGCTACTATAGCTAAAAGCCTAAAACAGGTTCTTTTGAACAAGCTATGGATGCTTGGAAATATTATATCAAAGAATAATAGTAAGAAACAAGCTATGGTCTCATTTTTTTTTCACATGAAAATTAGCACGATTTTATTCGCATTTTTTTGCAGGTTTTAAAAGCATTTTTTTGTCGATTTTTTAGTTTTTTCTGATGAGATGAGAAGTTTCTAAGCATCACGGTGTTTGAGTAATAGCATGTTGAGGTTCACAACCATTTTGCACTTTGGACCCTTAAGGGATCGATCTGGTTGAATGTAGCTTAGAGTGATTCCATATGTTTGGGTGTAAAAGAGGACCATGTCTAGTGTAAAGGTACCCACTCGAATGCATTGGAACAATCCGTTTGGTCACACGAGCTATAGAATGAAAGTTGCACCAATTTGCAACTTTCAACTACTTGCATTTGACAACTTTTTCCTCGAGTGAAAATTCACCACCATAGGAAAATGCTTCCGAGATAGTGAAAAATTGAGAGAATTTATTGTAGATGGGTCCAACATGTACTTGGAAGATCACACGAGAAGTTTTTAAGAATCACGGTGTCCAAGTAATAGCATGCTGAAGTTTGCAGACATTTTTCACTTTGGACCCTTAAGGGATTGATCTGGTTAAACGTAGCTCAGAGATATTATGTGTGTTTGGGTGTGAAAGAGGACCATGCATAGCATAAACATACCCACCCATATGATTTGGAATAGCTTGTTTGGTCATACGAGCTGCAGAATGAAAGTTGCACCACTTTGCAACTTTCAACTACTTGCATTTAACAATTTTTTCCCAAGTGAAAATTTCCCACCACAAGAAAATTCCTCCAAGATAGAAATAAAAAAGAGAGGTTATTGTAGAGGGGTCCAACATTATCTCATAGGTTCAGATAGAGATTCTATAATCACCATGGTTTATGATTAATACCCTATCAAATATCGTTGCCCTTTTGCACTTTGCACCCTTAAGGGATCTAATCAATTGAACCATAGTAGTTGTTTTGTTGAATGTCATACGCTAAGGTATGTTAGAGATGACCTAGCTTGCACCAATTTCTATGAGGCATATGGTGCCCCTACTTTTTCAACCCTATAGATTTGGAAAGCCAATGAACTCATTAGCTTGCCAATTCGGTAGGATTGACAAGGTAGGTGGTGTAGGAGCACCTAGGTACCCAATCACAAATCTCCATGTTTGATGGTCAGAATTCACCCTTGAATTAAAAGTGTGTCAACAAGTGATTTTGAAATCCTAAAAGGAAACATGAAATATTGTATGTCAATGACTTAATGGACTCATTAGTTTAGTTAGTAGGAAAAGTGATACAGTTGCAAATTTGTGAGTTGCATAATGCAACAAATTTATAATTGCAATGGTTATATGTTTTGAAAAGTTGGTTTCTTGGTGGTTAGGAGCATTGATCAGCTATAGGAGGATGAGAAATTATATGTAAATATTGGAAAGGCTCGAGTTGTGGTTGTTGGATTGGAGGGAAAAGAATAAAGCTTGGAAATTACTTTGTTTTCTCATATTTTTACTGATTTTTCTGAGTTCCCTACATGTGTACAGGCCGAACAGGTCTTATATGTACTCAATTCCCTTGAGAAATAGTAGATAAATGTTATAAATTGGTTTTTTTTCCTTGAAAAGGTTTGGTTTAAAAGTTCATTTGACGGTGATTTCATCTTTGTTCAATGAAGACATTGAAAAATGTGTGAAAACTTGAAAAATTTATCAAAATTATCAAAGATGTCAAATTGGGCAAATGAAGGGAATTTTTTTTTTTTTAGTCTATAATTATTAATAAGGGTTAAATAAGGTATAAATTACAATATTTTAGGTCTCTATAGGTATTTAGATTCTTAAAAGTTCAATCATTGCAAAAATGCAAAATGTTGCAAATGTTATCAAATTTGTGTTGATTCGCAAAATTAGAGTCATTTAAAGGATAATTAGGTGCAAGTTGGTTGGTTTTAAGGTTTTTATGGCTTGTAAATATTATAATATTCCTTCTTAGGCTTGAATCAAGGTTTTTGAAGGTGTCATAAATTCACAAAATAAGAATACCATGTTTTTTGGGTACATTTTTTGAGTTTTTTCACTATTTTTCAAAATTGTTTGTTGTTGTACGGATTGTACAGACCCAATCAAGCTTTGAAATATTTAGAGGTTGAATTTTTATGAGTTTTATTTTATATTCACTTTTTTTGGAGTTCTAATCTTCTTTTTTGTAAGAGAAATTCGAATAATATAGTGTATACCCTATTTTTTCCTTTGTGAAGGGTTTGAAAGCAAAATAATGAGTTTTTGACCAATCCACCCACTGTTTTCTCCTATAATTCCGTGGATTGGTGAAAAATATATTATTTTATATTTTTCAATGCATTTTATATTATAATAAAGCATTATTGTGGTGATTGTGTGATGTCATTGGACTGGAAATGCAAATTTTCCCTTGAAAAGTGATGGTTTTGAAGTGTTTTTCAATGAAATGTTGATGAAGTTGAGTATGTAATCATTTAAAATGTCAATTCAAACCCTATGAAAGGTTTTTGGACCATTTATTTTTTATTGACGCCTAAGAATGAAGCTTGTGACAAAACCCTTGTTTTTGCATTAGAAAAGGAGGTCTTTTTGAGTTGGTAATGTTTTTGACCATACAAGTGTAAATTAGTGTTTGATTATGTGGTTTTGGGCCATTTAATTTTCTTCCCCAAGGTTCCAAGGTGATTGGATAAGTTTGAAGGGTACTTCCTTTGTTAAATTGACCTCTTTTCCTTGATTTTCCCATGGTGAGTGTATTGGAAGTCTAAACTGGTCCAAAGGAGTTATACTTGATCTTGAATTATGTTGTGTAAGTCCTTAACAGGTGTCTAAATCCATCATTTAATTTACATGTCTTTTGGGAAAGTTGGGTGAAAAGTCTCTTGAAGTTGTTTAGCATTACTTGTAGAAAGAGTGTACCTGACAAGTGGATTTGTGAAGTTATTTTGAATTTTCTTTAGATTTTGGGTTGATCATCTTGTATTTTTCATTTTAGTTTGATCTCCATGTTGGGTTTGCATCACTTATTCAACTCCTCCTAAGACCTTAGATTCAAAAACAATAATAGGTTTTCTTTCACCCATCTTGACATGGACTGACCATTTATTACATTGTATCATTATTTAACATATTTTGCAACTTCCTAATTGTTCAAAAGACCTTACTAATATTCCTTTCTACAATTATATTAAAAATTATTTCATTCTTACTAATAAATCCACACATTTTTCCTTGAAGGCAACTTTAAATTTAACTATGAAGCATTAAAACTAATTCTAAATATAATATACATATTTAATTGAGGCATATATTAAGGAATATACAAATTTGCATGTATTAGTTTCTCATAATTTTAGTATATCAAAAAATACACTAATTCAATGACAAATATTACAATAGTGATGGAAGAACATCTTGAAAATCTTCCCATTTTTCAATACTTGTAGCAATACATGCAAGGAAATAAATCTCCCATTTCCAACACAGATCATGAATTACATTGTACTTGAGAAGAAACAAAAGGAGTTGCTGCCCAGTTTTGTTTTTCCATTCCAAAAAACATACAAAAACCTCTCAATCTTAGACATAGACTCACATAAAAATCATTAAAAGAGAAATAACTAAATAATGTCAATTATACAACTGACAATACCTACTATCACCTTCATGCATGCTAGATAAGGAGGTCGATTGAAGTTCCTACAATGGTGATGTGCCCCTTCACTAATTTATCATTTCCCGATGAACCTACGCATAAATTTCAAACATATCATTGAGAGGCTTAACATAAAACATGTAGCATATAAGAATCTGATAAATCTAAGAGATGGAAAAGAAAGAGAAGATTGACAACTAGATAATGCACCAGCAACTGATGTTTCTCATACTACTGAAAACTTGCACCACCAATCGATGTTGTTATTTTCTTATATACTTTGAAAAACTTCAGTATTACCTATAGTCACAATCAAAAAAGGATCAATGATAGTCATAAATGCATATGAAATCAAATAGTAATGGTGAAAAATCCTTATTTCAAGGTGTTGGTCCAAAAGAGTGATCAATAACATGACTTCACAAATTCAATGTGCATACTTACAAATCAATCCAGTGAACCATCTGGTTCTGCTCTACTCTTTATTTTATCAAGTATTTCCTCATGGCCAGACTCACGCACTTTCCACAAGTTCTTGTTCATAGGTCTTCCCTTATATTTGATCAAATGAGTGTTGGTGGTGACAACAAGGTTTGAATAGTGAAGAATTTTTGGATGCATGTCAAAGTCCTCAAACAACCAAACTGCAACATCCTTAACTGAATACCTTTGAATCCATGTTCCAGTAAAAACTATCAAACATGTAGGGTATTCTATGTTTTCTTTGTCTATAACTAAGGATGCCAGTTTATTTTTGGCCTCGATACAATGGCACATGAAATAATTTGTACCCTCTTCATTGTCTTCATCTGTAATCACTTCATAAACATGCTCTGAATTGATATGTTCATCTTGTTAGATTTACTTACTGACAAACATAATAAAACTTGTAACTAAGATATATTACCTGGTTCTAGTAGGTCTGATACATGATCAAAGTCAAAGGATGATTGCATCTTCGTGATTTGTAGAGCTGTTGGGAGCTGATAAGTGTCAAGTAGGGTTATACTTCTTAGAGACCATTCGTCAACCCACTCTATTGAATCACAATCATTCCATGATTGAAGTGTACATTCATAACAAAATCATATCATCTTCCTTGTATGGATAGTCCATGTACCTACATTGGAGCTTCTAAAAGAGTGTAGGTCGCTCGATCCTATTAGGGATCCACAATGAACTTGTTCAAAGATTTAGAGGAAGGCTCTTAATAGACTTACACACAACTTGATCACTTAACTTACCAAGAAACAAAAATTTTGATGCAGAGAGGGGTGGAAACCATTCAATACAAAAAACCAATGAGAATCAATTAGATTCCAAAGAAAAACTAGATGTTCAACTAAAAATCCCAAACTCTACCAAGCTTTCCCTTATAGCATAGGTAACGCGGTTCAAGGGCCATTTCATCAATATTTTCCAAAACACTTGACAAACTTGGGGATGATTAAGATACCCATTTGTAAGTTATAGAACATAGGTAAACCCCAACATCAACTCCTTTGGACCAGCATTGACTTCCAATAGACCCACCTTGGAAAAGGCTATTCAATTGGCCTAATTTACAAAGAGATTACCTTTTAAACACTACATATTCACTCAAAATCCTCAAACATAAGTATTTTATGTGTCAAAACCTCCAATTTCTTGATTTTTTTTTAGGTCCAAGACCTCTAGACCCCTAATACACCAAACCCTCAATTCCAAGAAAAATACTTGGGGTTTTAATGAAACTCCTATCTCTCAGACCTGAAAAACCCATAAAAAGAATCAAACACACTTACCAAACCCTGCACATGATGAATAATACATTGCATGGACAATCCCTCCCACATTTTGTAAAAACACCACTTGAAGCCCTAATTTTCATCATAAAAAGACCTTGCTACAGTCCTAGAACATCATCTCAAACACCCAACCTTTACCCCAAAACATTCTAAATAGCTTAGCCATGTATTTTAAAAGTTAGAGGACCCATTCCACAAGTTACAGTAGGAAAAAAAAATTTAATGGGTAGAACTACATAATGAAACCCCTCAATCCAAAAACACTATGAAAGTAGGTAGCAATAGTAAAACAATGTAACTTTCTCTATGCAAAGAGTTAGAACCTCTAAATAGATGAAAATGAAAGATAATTCATTAATCTACAACATCCAACTAGTTTTGTATCATATTAGAGTCTGTAGAGGCCCTACAACAACAAGAAAAGTTAGAGAAACTAGTGGATTTCTAGAAAATAACGTTCTTCTTGATAAATAAAAATGGGGTACAAATCAACCAACAACCTCTCCTTTGAGGCGTTGAAGGTTATTAAAAATATTTTTATTTCATTCCAACCACATTTAGCCAAATTGCAAGTTATGACACAACTGAACTCCCTTAGCTCCAAATACACTATAAAATGGTCTAATTGACCTTACTAAACACAATATACTCAACATTAACTAAAATCTTAGCATTTGACCATGCTCACTAAAAGATGACATTTTTGACAAAATTGAGCTTACAAGGTGATCCTGCACCAAAGGCCTAGAATGTTGATTTTGAAGTTGTGGACCTTTTGACTAGCATTATTGAACCTGAAATTTATAAAGGTTGTGATGAACAATTCATAGATTATATTTTCTATTAATATTGAGTTTATTTCATTCTATTAGGAGTGATTTTTGTATGAATACAATATTTCAAGAAATAGACTTACATATGGTGGGTTTTGTTAAAATATTTCAGAGGTTTAGAATGGTTGTCATCTTGAAAATCATAGCTTGTTATTTATTGATGATCTTTGTTTTGTTTTAGATGTGAATTGGTCAGTTCAGTATTGAATTGAGGTTTTTGAGATTGAATATTGTTTGAAACTGATCTAATTAAATTATTGTTGAAGTTTTTGTCTCCCTACTCTGCATCACTGACCTAGGGTATAAGTTGTTGCCACCTAAATGAGACTAGAGACTCTTGTGTTTATTTTTCTCAAAACAAATTTTTTGATTTTCAATGAAGTCATGAAGAATATGAATTCAAAGAAGGGTTTGTGATGATATATCTTATAATTATTCACTATTTCTTTGGCAATGAGGTAACTTAGAAAGATAATAAGCATTCTCAATTGCACAAAATTTCCCATTTTTTTATTTATTAGAAAGATAAATGGTATGAATGAATGGAAACTTTCATTAAAAACTATGTCAACTCACTTGAATTTATCTAAGAACATGTTCAATGAAGGTGATTTTTTTATGGAACAAAAAAATGAATGGACACTCGCATTAACATTGATGAAAGCTATTAGGTTTTCCAAATTAGATGAAAATAAAAGTTTTCCAAATTAATTGAAAAAGAATGAAATACAATGAACTCCACTAGCCATGCTAGAAATGGACTACTATAAGCAATGCAAATAGAATTCATAAGTAGATTTATGTTAAGTAAATGTCATTTAAATTTATTTTTTTTCTTCAAGCTCATAAAAATGAACTATTTTATGCAAATCCCATCTAATTCAATGTTGAATTCTATGTTCAATTGTTATTATTAATAAAATCATCAAGGAAATTTAGTTTATATTGTCAAAAATAAAAATATATACTAAATATAAAAATTTCAATTTACCAAAATGAATATATTACCTCAGATAATGTAAAATGATGTAGAAACTTCTAAATGTCTTCTTCTACATTGTGTACCATGTATATTGGTGGTAAAAAGGTGATGGATCAAGCATAGATTGGTACAATATGAAGTCAACAACATAAAAAAGGTGTTTCTGACTCAAATAAAGCGTCAAACCAGACAACTTAATGAGAATGTGGGCCTGAATCACAAGGTCAAGCCTTATTTTACCATTTCAAGGTAAAATACATTTGGGGCTCTCCAAATTTGGTGAGCACTAAATATGTTGTTTTGAAAAGGAGAGACCTGAGAGAGAGGGAGAGAGACACAGTGGGGGAGAGATAGAGGGAGTGAGAGAGAGAGAGGGAGAGAGTGAGAGAGAGAGAGAGGGTAGGAGGGAGAAACTTGAGAGAGAGAGAGGGAGAGGGAGAGGATGTGGGAGGGAGAAACCTAAGAGAGAGAGGGAGAGAGGGTGGGAGGGAGACACCTGATAGAAGGGGAGGGAGTCAAAGTGGGAGAGAGAGGGTGGGAAGGAGAGAGCTAACAAAGTTGGGAGGGAGGTGAGTGAGGCTTGACAAAGATGGATTTTCAGAGAGGGCATTGGAGTGACATTGATTAGTGTACATAGCATGGGAGGGAGTGAGACCTAAGAGATACCCCCATACCCTCTTAATCCATCAACCCTTAAACCCTAATCCCTCAACCCTTGTACACTCTTAATCCATAAACCCTTAACCCTCAACTCTTAAACCCTAATCCCTCAACACCTATACCCTCTTAAAACCTCAACCCTCAACCCTTAAACCCTATACCCTCTTAATCCTTCAACCCTCAACCCTTAACCCTTAAACTTTAATCCCTTAACCCCTCTACAATCTTAATCCCTCAACACTTAACCCTCAACCCTTAAACCCTAATCCTTCAACCCCTTAACCCTCAACCCTTAAACCCTAATCACTCAACCCCTCTATAATCTTAATCTCTCAACCCTTAACCCTTAAAACCTAATCCCTAAACCCCTATACCCTATCAACACTCAACCCTTAACCCTTAAACCCTAATCCCTCAATCCCTATACCCTCTTAATACATCAACCCTTCAACCCTTAAAACCTAATCCATTAACCCCCATACCCTCTCAATCCCTCAACCCTCAACCCTTAAACCCTCATCCCTCAAACCCTATACCCTATTAATCCCTCGACCCTTAAACTCTAATCCCTCAACCCTCAAACCTTAAAACATAATCCCTCAACCCCTATACCCTCATAATCCCTCAACACTTAAACCCTAATCCCTCAACCCCTATACCCTCTTAATTCCTCAACCATCAACCCTTAAACCTTAAACCCTCTTAATCCCTCATTTGTCAAACCCTCAACCCTAAACCCTCTACTTGAGAGAGAGAGAGAGGGAGAGATGGTGGGAGGGACATACTTGAGAGGGAGGGAGAAGGAGAGGGAGAGAGGGAGAGTGAGAGAGAGAGGGAGAGGGAGGGAGTGGAAGATAGATAGAGGGAGTAACTTTGAGAGGGAGAGGGTGTAGGAGGGGGAGACTTGACAAAGAGAGAGAGAAAGATGGGGTAGGATGGAGATAATTGAGAGAGAGAGAGAGAGGGAGATAGGGTGGGAAGGAGAGACCTAAGAGAGAGGGAGAGAGAAAAATTGGGAGAGAGATAGAGGGATTGAGAGAGAGAGAGGGAGAGAGACAAAGTGGGAGAGAGATAGAGGGAGTGAGATAGAAATGGAGAGAGACAAAGTGGGAGAGAGATAGAGGGAGTGAGAGAGAGAGGGGGAGAGACAAAGTGGGAGAGAGATAGAGTGAGTGAGAGAGAGGGAGAGAAATAGATACAAAGAGAGAGAGTGAGAGAGAGGGAGAGGGAGAGAGGGAGGCACCCAAGAGAGAAGGAGAGGGAGACAAAGTGGGAGAGAGGGGTTGGAAGGAGATACCTAAGAGAGTAGAAGAGAGAGAGAGTGAGAGAGAAAATTGAGAGATGGAGAGGGGTTGGGAGGGAGATGGAGTAGTTAGGGGAGAGGGAGTACTCTAGATAGAGGGATTCGAGAGAGATGGAGGGGGTGGGGGAGATACATATGATACAGGGAGAGAGAGAGTAGGAGGGGGTGGGAGGGACATATCTTAGAGAGAGGGAGAGAGAAAGGGAGAAAGATAGAGGGAGTGAGAGAGAGATAGAGAGAGGATTCAAAGACGGAGAGGGGATAGAAGGGAGAGACTTGAGAGACAAAGAGGGAGGGAGAGTGGGTGAGAGGGAGATACTTTAGAGAGAGAGATGGAGAGAGAGTGGGGGAGAGATAGAGGTAATGAGAGAGAGAGAGAGGGAGAGGTGGTAGGAGGGAGATACTTAAGAGATATGGAGAGGTAGAAGGATATAGGTAGAGGGAGTGGAAGAGAGATAGAGGGAGTGACTATGAGGGGGAGACTCAAGACAAAGAGAAAGAGATGGAGAGGGGGTAGGATGAAGATACTTGAGAGAGAGAGCGAGAGATGTAGAGGGTGTGGGATGGAGAGACCTAAGAGAGAGGGAGAGAGACAAAGTGGGAGAGATTGAGAGAGAGGGATTGATAGAGAAAGAGAGAGGGGATGGAGATACCCAAGTGAGAGTGAGAGAGAAAGAGGGAATGGGAGAGAGTGAGAAAGGGGGTTGGAGTGAGATAAATTTATTTAGGTAGCTATGTGGGGGGGAAAGAGACCTGAGAGAGTAGTCTAGGTCTTGTGGGAGGGAGTGCGACCTGAGAGATACAGACTTTAGAGGGATAAAGAGTCATCTAGTGATGGTAATGAGTTAGAGAAGGTATGAAAGGTAAAACCTCGACTATCCATCTATGATCATAAACTCTGTAATCTTATTTTCTTTTGTGCTCCCTCTCTCATTTGCACGTCTTTCAATGGAATTTTATGAAAAAAAAGTGATAATGTTAACCTCTCTCTTAGCTATCTAAATATATAATTGTTTTTTCATTTTGATTTAGTTAAGGTTTTGATAAATTTTAACATGTTCTAGGTTTACGATAAATTTTTACACATTCATCAGAACGTGAAACAAATTACATTTTTTGAAACTAAACTCCATTGTATAGATGATGAAAAAAAAATCAATTTTCAATTAGTTTGCAAACGAATTGCGGGAGCATGCTCAAATTTCATCTTTTCAGGATGTGTCCACTTTGAAAATTCATAAAATATTATATATTCATTAAAAAAATTATCCGAAAGAAGGAGGATAAAATAAATTTTGTTAGTTAATTTCTCATTGTTTGCATTTTTGAAATTCTAAAAAAAGGTTAATCAAAAGTTAGGGAGCCCTCAGGTGCTATGCTATTTACTTTTTATAAAAACAGGACCTGTTTTGCCCCTCCCCCCCTCCCCTCCCCTTTTTGAGACCCTTAATCTTCATTGATTTCAAAAAAAAATTGTAGCTTAGAAACTAGACTCAAAGCACTTCAAATTTTTTGTTCTTGCCGTATCTTGAAATTTTGAGTGTAACTATCTTCATTTTCTCATGCAAATCAATTTTTCTGATTTTTTCCGGTGAGGAAGAATAGAGGGTTAAGGATTGCCAGTGCATGGAAAATTCTACAATAACCTCTTTAAACATTCTTTTCCATGCACATTAGTTTTAGGTTTTTTTGAAGGTTCTGATTTTTCTAGTACATGGACATTCTCAGGAATTCCCTTTCTAAAAGTATTGCTTTCTTTCCATGTATAGTAGTGTAGGGTCACTTTCATCTTCACCCTCCATGCTCCATATTTCATTTTCAATCTCCTTCATCTCTTATTTTCCTCTATCTTCCATGCCCTCCATTTTTCATGTCCTTTCATGTCTTGGTCTGCTCTCCCAATTGCATGTTGGATTCTTGCAGTGATTTGTGAAATCACTCATCCCCAATAGGAGCCACTGTTAGAATCCAAAATTATCATGGAAAACCCTAGGGTTTTTTCTCATTTTGAACATAATGTTTTCACTATTTTTCTCATTAAATATAATTCACCCCCTTTTACAATGCTACAATATTTTTTACCCTTGTACCGTTGCCTTATTTTTGGCCTATATAGCCTTCACATTCCCCCCCCTTTTTAATTCCATAATATTTTCATATCTTTTCATGAAATTTTCTTTTGTCTCATTTCCCACCTAAAATACCGATCAATTCATACCACCATCACTCTCACTATTCACTTTTAATATCACCTACCGCTTTACCATGGCTTCATATAGACTAGTCTGTGGTATAGTGGTGGTGGTGAGTGGCACTCAAAGTAACCCTTACCGCTACACCACAAAGGGTCATCTTAGGGCCTATGGTGTTGTGGTAGAGGGTTAGCGAATGACAGAGGTAACAATCAATAGGTAGCGGTGCATGGTGAGTTAAACAGTTAAGGCACGAAGGTTAAGATGGCTACCATAGTACCACTGGCAGTCATGCTAGTGATTGTGGTAGTGTGGTGAACAATCAGGTGAAATCGTGGTGGTTGATAAGCGGTTATCGCTATACCACAACCAACTAGAATGAAGATAGTGGTAGCACAGGTAATGATGGAGATAACAGTGAATGTTAGTCATCGCGAAACCACCATAAACATAAATGAAGGGCACGGTGGAGTGGTTATGACACAGAGTAGAGAGTGACAAGTCAAGATCACCATAATACCGTGGGTTGAAATGTTAGAGGGTGTGGTTGAGTGGTGGAAGATGATTGGTGAAGAGCAGTTACCACTCTACTATGGCCAGTCCAATGGTTGACTGTGGTAGAGCGATAAACGTGATAAAGGCCATGAGGACAAGAAATGTAAAGTATTATAAAACGTAAAGTAAAATGAAAATGTAGGAAAGGAATTAAATTGAAATCAAATGTAGAAATTTATAAAATATTTAATTTTTTGATAAAGGCAACTTAATTAAATATTTTAATTTTTGACTAACAAATATCAGATGATTGCATAAGAAATTGAAGGGTCATGACCCTTGGACTGTAAAGTATAAATATTTGAAAAAATCAGTTGGAGAGTAGTGAGAATAGAGACAAAAAAAAATTTAGAAACAATAACTGAGCTAGGATGATGAACATTTTTTCTTTAAACAGATTGTAATGGAGAAAACATTAATAAATTGGTGACATCTTTTTTGATTTTAGTTGTTGAGATGATATAATTTCTATATTTCCTATCTGGTTATCTCCAATCAGAAATTTTTAAGTCTTTTAAATCAATATATCAAGTATATTCCTGATTTATCATAGTGTATTTTTCACTTTGTGTGATTTGATTGACTGGTGTCTGTAAGACATAACTAAATTCTTTTAAATAGATCACAGTGACTTTAGTATTTTTGTTGGATGGTTGAAGAAGAACTTGGTAGGAAGACATTCTAGCACAATTTATGCAAGTCATAAATTTGATGAAATAATATGCCAGTCATAAAATTTCATATTTCAAAGGTGCCTAACAACTTGAATTAGGTTAGAAAGGGGAACATCTAGAAGTCTAGATAATTTTGACTATATTGCCCACGTGGATAGAAAACACTAGTCTGTCATAACCCATAAGATAAATTTCATTTAAAATAGCATTTTCAAATCCTTTCCTTTATGTAGTAGGAATAAGTGTAGTGATTTTGTCTATTCACTTCCAATTTCCATTGTGGGTAGATTTTTTAGTAGGAAATGTACCTCAAATCTGCAGCATACATGTAGGTACACCTACCCAGGTCTAGAAAAATCTAAAAAGAAGGTACAATTGCATCAATTGGCCTTGTACGTTGGCTAGAAGTGTTGTAAGAGCTCAGAAAAATCTTCAAGATAAAACCTACATTTTTGAGACCAACACCCTAAACCCCCATACCCTCTTAATCTCTTATCCCTCAACCCTTAAACCTTAATCCCTCAACCCCTATACCCTCTTATTCCCTCAACCCTCTACCCCCATACCCTCTTGATCCCTCAACCCTTAATCCCTAATCCCTCAACCCCTATACCCTCTTAATCCCTCAACCCTCAACCCTCAACCCTTAAATCCTAATCCCTCAACCCCCATACCCTCTTGATCCATGAACCCTTAAACCATAATCCATCAACCCCTATACCTTCTTAACCCTCAACCCTTACCCCTTATACCCTAATCCCTCAACCCCTATACCCTCTCAACCCTCAACCCTCAACCCTCAACCCTTACACCCTAATCCCTCAACCCCCATACCCTTTTAATCCCTTAGCCCTCAACCCTCAACCCTTAAACCCTAATCCTTCAACCCCTATACCCTCTTAATCCCTTAACTGTCAACCCTTAACCCTTAAACTCTAATCCCTCAATCCACATACCCTCTTAATCCCTCATCCCTCAACCCTTCAACCCTAATCCCCCAACCCCTATGCCCTCTTAATCCCTCAACCCTCGACCCTTAAATGCTAATCCCTTAACCCCTATACCCTCTTAATCTGTAATGCCCCACCAAGTAACCTAAAAGGAAGTTGCAATTAGTATCATAAGTGAACCAGTTTTTTTTATAAAGTGCATTTAACATACACATTCACTTACTAATTAACAAAAACCTCTAAGACTACAAGGTTAGGATTACTTTAAACCCACACATACATATTACATATAACCATAGCCTTATGAAATTTATGAAATAACCATCATACATCATAATAATACCACATAACATAGTAAGATAACAACCAAGATAAAATCTCATAAATATTATCTTAATCCAATAGTTACATCACTCATTTCAAGAATGAGGCAATAGTACTCAAAGTTACAATTACAAAATTCCACCTCATAAACATAAGAGGGATAAAATAACTTATACAAGTTAAAATATTACAATACAAGTAATTACAACAAGAACCATGAGCTGTCCATTTGGATGTCTCGCCATCAAGTATTGAAGATAGATGGGGACCCAACGGTTTTGGTGCATGTTCCACCCTACCAATGTGCTACCCGAAGGCCCACCCCCCATGCTAGGAGATAGTAACAAAGTAACATGGAAAATGATCTACTACCTCTAACCAAAGGCAGACTCAAACTGACTCATACAGTTATAACCAACCAAATGAATTAACAAGTACAACTTATTCACCATATAAGTACGAATCAAGTACAACTCAAGTACAATACAAGTACAAATCAAATACAATATAAGTAAAAATCAAGTACAATACAAGTACAACTCCAACATCACTGACATAGGTCACATTGCTTCCAAACATAATAATAATCAAGTATGTTCACATAACCATACACATAAAACAATTAACAACAGTTGTCCTAGATAGAGTGTCATCGCAAGGTTTTTCATGAGATCTCCTCTGGGCATTCTTCATAGGCTCCGACACAAGTAATCCTGGTGGCCTCAACCGAATCCTGACACTCATACTCACTCATGCGGAATCAACTACCTCTCGTAAGAACAAGATAGTCGATCTTGCCATTCCAGGCCTTCTCACTCATCCCAAGTCTAAACAAGCCCTTGTGTCTATGAGTGAGGATTAAATTATCTTGATTAGCGAGAAGTTAGTCCTAATCCTCTAAGTACATTATTTTAATTATCACTTGTTTAAATCACACCTGAAGGTTATCCAGTTTACCTCTTTGGGCTCTGGCGCCTAACAGAAGCCACTCTTCTATTCGACAACACACACCCAAACAATCCACCAAGGGAACCACAAGTGCATACCAACTAGGCATCATAATCCACTCCAACACAAGGAGGATACAAATAATAGAAACTCACTCCAAACATCTTGGAGGCAACAATCACATAGTCCACTCCTTTCACAGGAGGTACAAAAGATCTCACTCCAAACATCTTGGAGGCAACAACACATAGTCCACTCCTTTCACAGGAGGCAACAAGATGAAACCACATCACAAGGTTACTCCATACAAGGAGACACGGATCCCATAATATGCTCCTAACCAAGGAGGTGCAAACATCCCCGTTCATGAAAACCGGGTAAAACTAAAAAGATGCCATGCACTACCCAAGGGAAAACAATAGGATGGCATAAAGATTCAACAACCCTTATCCTCTAAGTTCTTTTGAAAGACTTATAATTTAGGACTAACACTAAATCCCAAAACCAACAATGCAACTTGACGACATAGGAACAAAAGCATTCAAATCATCAATCAAATCTAATATTTGGATTTCCTAAATCCATACTCATTCAATAGGTAGTGTTGAAAAAGTCAAAGACACGATAACTAGATTACCTAAAATAATCATAACCCCTATTTCCCCTTTCATTATTGAAAATTTAAAACAATTAAATTTACTTCCCTTTACTGAATACAGATAATTAAATCCTTTAAGATAATCATGAGGAAAATACTAATTTTGGATATACTAAATCCATATCAATTTCATAATCCAATCACAATGATTCAATTAATCTAAATAGAAATTAATAAATAACATAATTGATTGCCTCATCAATAAAACAACTTCTTAATTTACTTTTAAATCGACACAAATCCATGCAAGTAAACTCTTTCCATTTCCTAACCAAGTCTTACATTTCATTCAATTTCCTATTTAGATCATGAAATCACTTTAATATAATAAAATATCGTTTATCTACCCATTTACCCACATACACTAATCAATCCATTTTAAATCTCTATTCAATAATATATTGCATACATCTTATTAAAACAAAATATGATAATGAATTTACCCTTAACATATTTTTATATGCTCCATATTATATATACACCAAACATATATATTAATAAAATTTAATTACATATATTCTTTAATATTCCATTCACAATGACTAGATTACTCTATGGAACTAAATAAAACATAATAACTATTTTCCTTTTTCAATATAGTTGGTTTCTAAATTTACTTCTAATGCAACCTAACACTATTGCAAACAATCTTTTCAATTTTCTATCCGGAGTCAACCTAACCTAACCTAAGAGAGGGAGAGGGGGTAGGAGGGATAGATTTGATAGAGAGAAACAAAGAGAGAAAGATAACAACCTAAGAGAGGGAGATGGAGTGGGAGAGACAAAAAAAACAAAGAGGGAGAGAGAGAGAGGGAGAGGGAGATAGATTTATTTAGGTACCTATGTGGGAGGGAAAGAGACCAAAGAGAGGGGATTGGACTGAGAGAGTAGTCTAGGTCATGTGGGAGGGAGTGAGACCTGAGAGATATAGAGACTTCAGAGGGATAAAGAGTTATTGAGGTTACGGTAATGAGTTAGAGAAGGTATGAAAGGTAAAACCTCGACTATCCATCTATGATCATTAACTGTGCACTCTAAGCATTATCAAAGTTGTTCACCGAAGAGGAAAAAATCTATTTTCTGCAAAGTAGGCCATTTGGTGCTCACCAAATGACTCATCACATTTGGTGCATGCCAAATTTGGCACTCGCCAAATGTGATGAGTCATTTGGCAAGTGCCAAATTTGGCACTCGCCAAATGGCCTACTTTGGATGTGTTAATTGACAGGATTTGCCAAATTTTCTCATATTTTTATCTGTGTTGCCCGACTCATTTGCACGTCTTTCAATACAAGTTTATAAAAAAATTGTGATAGTGTTAACCTCTCTCTTAGATATGTAAATATATAATTATTTTTTCATTTTGACTTAGTTAAGGTTTTGATCCATGGCTTCTATTGTAAATTCCTTTGTTTTTGGTAAAAACCCAACATATGCTATTTTTAAGATAGACTTTTACCCGTTCATTTAAACATGAAATAAATTACATTTTTTGAAACTAGACTCCATTCTACACATGATGAAAAAAAAATCAACTTTCGATTAGTTTTCAAAAAACTTAGGGGGGAGCACGCTCAAATTTTAGCTTTTCAAGATGTTTCGACTTTGAAAATTCATAAAATATTATATATTCATTAAAAAAAATATTCGAAAGAGCAAGGATAAACTGCATGGTATTAGCTAATTTCTCACTATTGGGATTTTTGAAATTCTAAGAAAAAGGTCAATAAAAAATGGGGGAGCCCTCAAGCACTATGCTATTTTTTCTATTAAAACATGACCTATTTTGGGCACCCCATTTTTTAGACATTTAATCTTCACTAATTTCAAAAAAAAATAGTAGCTTAGAAACTAGACTCGAAGCACTTGAACTTTTGTTCTCGCCGCATCTTGAAATTTTGAGCATAACTATCTTCATTTTCTTGTGCAAAGTGGCATCTTAAGAGCCAAAATTGTGTCACAGATTGGTGTACTTACCCACATATCAATGATATTTCCACAAAACTGGGGGCGACTTTCTCACAAGAAAATGTCAACATAGGGAGCACGAAGGATCCTTATGATCAAACCGATGCCAATACTACAACTCGCCATGTCACAAATCTTCATCCACCCATCACCCCATCCACGAATTGGGACCAACATGAAAAGGAGGATGTGAATCAAAGAAAGAAGAATATCATAAAATAAAGAGAAGTAGTAAAAAACAAAGGACAAATCAAATACATATGGATACCAAAGAATACAAAGAAAGACTATCCCTATCAAACTACATTAGTTAAAGAAAGTATGGGGCCAAATCGAAAAGGAAAAATTATCCATCAAATATCTCCACAAAGGAAAAATTAAGCTTCTCAAGAAACATAAAAATTATATCAAGTAGTTGGTCCTAATTTCATGCACACTTCTGTATCCACCCATCATTGCTCATCTTCCCAATTTTGGATATTCAAAGGTTCCAAAATATCAGCCAACCCATCTTTTATTCCTAAACACACTCCATCCACACCTCAACACATGATATCCAGTTCTCACATTGACCATGTATTGGTGGTGACCCTTCATCATAAGGATTTAGATGGCACTCTATCACGATGTGCCCATAAATATAGAGTTAACTCTAGTATCAACAAAGCATAACACATTTCTCAAAATTTTCTTTCAAGTGCATGTATCTTGGCAAAGAAGCTTCTCAAGAAGGATATTGATGGCACATTATGATAGAAGAATCTACATCAACACTACTAGGTGGTTCAACATAAGCTTAAAATCTCTCAGTGAAAAATAAAAATAAAAATAAATAAAAAAAGGATTGAAAACAGTAAAGAGAAAAGTTGTCCTCTGGTGAAAACCAATTCGGTGGCACTTTAGACAGGTACCATGATGAAAACCTAGGAAACATATGTCATGTGTAGAATCGAGCATCTATATGTGCAAGTTTAATTGAAAGAATCTTATCACGTCCATAATAAATCCAACATCCCAGCCATATCGTTCATTCATCCATGAACCATTTATCCAACCCATTACCATCTATTTGCATTATCTTAATAAAATTTTGTAGCACACTTTACACTTGTATATGGTAAACATCTTGACATGGGTCATTTTCATTGATCCCATCATACCCAATGTTATTTGAGACTTGAAGCATTATCTAAATGAGAATTCCTCTATTCAAAAACCTTATCTTGTCACAAGATAATCCTTGGCATACTTTTCATGCTTAACGTATCTATCTATACATCTATCCAAGAATTCACCCATGGTCATTCAAACATTGCTAGACACTGGGGGTAGATATTTACATCTTTCTTTGAGAATAAATCTTGATCTATATCCTCCAACTTATTTGGTGATCTGAACATTGGCAGACGTAAAATCAAATTCATCAAAAAAATTGTGAGCCAAAATCCAAGTCACTAGCCCATGGCATATTTTGATAGGAAGATGTTCCTTATCAAGTTTCATCTATCATCAATAATCAATATCAATGGTGTACTTCAATATCACATCAAATCATCAAAACAATTTTAAACCAAACCAAGCTTCATCAATCTTGATCAAACAAATCCAATCAATCCCTCATCATTTTGGGATATCCTTCCCAATCCTTGTGTTGCTTCACACTATCCTTGCATTGTTGTGTATCCTCAACAATGTTATCATCAATCCATTTATCTGATCAATCAACCTTAGCTTGGTTCTCAACAAAATCCCAAAATAGAGCACTGATATCATCACATATCAACATCCAAATCATTAAAAATCCAAATTGTCTCAAAACACTTAAAAAATTAAAAAAATATAGAGTCAATCAGCCAAACTATGTTATCTTTGAGCTTGAACGTAGGCAAGTTTGATCTTTGATCATCGCTCGAGATATCCTAAGTCACTCCTTTAGGCATCCATTGCATTGACAATCTGTTTGCCCATCTATTTCATATTTTAGGTCAATCCTTTAGGCATCTATCACAATGGAAATGGCAGTCCATTTTCCCTTCTATATAATCATTATGTCAAGTCTATCATCAGTCGAACTACGTGGTCTTTGCGTGTATAATGTAGGCAAGGCTAATCTATCGATCAACTCTCGAGACCCCTACGATAGGTCTTTAATTTAGTCTCTTGGTCATAAATCTTGAAAATACGAAAGAAAATTGTAAAACATCTCAAAATTTCAAAAATAGCCTCAAAACATTTGAAAAAACCCAAAAAATGGTGCATCTATCTCATATCAGTTTCACCCGCAATAATCACCACTCATAATAAATCAAACGTTGCTTTCATCCTTTGGTAAGGCAATCAAAAGAAAGTCTAGCAGGTTCTAAAGTGAACGCTCAGTTGTAAAGGTCTCAAGTCTAGATCACTAAGTAAACAAGTTGGTCAACTCAGAGTATCAATAGCTTATCATCCAATCAATCTCATCAAAACCTTCATCACACCATGTCCTAGGAATATGACCTTCCGGTGATGGACATCAGCATCAGGTATCACCTTAGTTTAGTCTTGGCTAGCGGTATGAAGAACATTAGCCTACTTATTTACTTTATCTTGGTCTTTTTAGACTTATCTTATTTTGTGCTCATTCCAAGAACCTCTCGATGATGTCTAAACATAAATATTTAGAGAGAAAGGAATGGGGCAATGATCATTGTCTTTTTATCTGTTGTACTTGTTGGATATTTTTGTAAAATAACTTTGTCATGCATGCTTTATTTTTTTTGTAGGGACAATGTTTTAGGTGTCGTGTTGACCACATAAGAAGGCTTACCTTTTTATTTTTTGGCTTGAAATTCTTAGAATATCTAAACTGCATTCTGAATAAGGTTTAATTTTTCAAGTGTGAACAAGAGTACTCCTATTTGTTTGGTGAGTCAAATTCCATCACACTAGGTGCAACACCATCCTAGTTCTTTATACCTTGATGCATCATACCTATGTGTGTTATCAAACATAAGGAAAGTTATGCTCTTTATCTCTCCCATCCTTGGATAAGCAATACATCATCATTCATCATCATATCTAATAAAGTCTCGATGACTAGTGGAACTTTCTGTACTTCTACATCTTCTTGGATTTAAGGGTTGATCCCTCCCATTCTTCTATCCTCTTTTGCACCAACAATGCATCCATACTACATTCATCTTGCATCTTACATAATCATATCATATGATCATAGGACAATATCATCCATCTCATCCAATCTCACATGCATTGCATAATCATTTAAGATGCTTAAAATAATATAGATTTTTTATTCTAAGCATCTTCCAAACATCTCATTTGCATCATCATCTAAGATGTTTAGGATAATATAGATGTGTTATTCTAAGAATCTTAAAAAACATTTACATCATCATTATCATATAGATCAGTTAGTCATAGTCATCCATACATCCATTTTGAACCTCTTTGTCATGAGATCGACCACAAATCAAACCTTTCGCTCAATCTCTCGAGGGGGAAATGTACTAATGTACTTATTTCTACTAGGGCATCCGAAAAAACCATAAATTTTTTAATTTCGATGTTGGTGGTATCAATCTTTAAACCAATCCAACAAGTACATTGCTTCAAAGAGGGGAAAAATGTAGACATGAAAAATTGACTCATGCATCTAATCATGCTTCAATTAACATAATTTCGTCTATTAATTAAATAAATCAATTTAATTAATTCACTAACGTTATCTCTTTAATTAAATAAATCATTTTTATTTGATTATCTCCTAAAGTTTCTTGATTTAATTAAATCACATGTATTTATTCAAATGACTAATGATTATTATCTCTTCTCATTATTATTTATTTTAACCCATAAATCTAAGTCAAAATGTCACAATCAAATAATCACTAGCTTAATTAATTAAATCCCTCATTAATACTAAGCCTAATGCATGTCCCATCCTCTAGCATTTCCCACTTGCACAATAAATCATTTATTTTGATTTATTAAAAGTCTCTATTTTATTCATAAAGCATATTCCCATGGAATATGCCCTCATTAATTCCCTTTGTTTGAATTTTTTGTCGAAAAAAATTCCCCCCCCAATCTCTCAACCATATGCATTTAATGCTATTTTCAAATTTCAAATTGGCACATTGGCCAAAAATTGTACAATCATGGCCCATTCACATAGTGACAAGTGGCTCTTTCCTATTGGTTGATGATTAGTCCCACATTCTTCAAACTTACCTCTTCTCTCTTCAATAACATTGATAAATTCAAGGCCTTTTTGTTAGAAACCAAGATCAGACATGCAAACCTAAACACCTACCACAAAAGAAAAAAACAATGAAAAAGAAGAGCTTTGCATGAAATGTGCAAATTGATATTATTTAGGAATTCAAAGATTGCAATGAGATGATTTTATTTATAGCATAAAATTATGCAACCCTAATGTTGACCTAAAAATAGCTCAACTAAATAAAGCTTACTTATTAATTAAGTAAACTAATTATTACTTAGGAAAAACCCAAGTAAATTTATGCAAGTGCAATTAAATATTAATTACACTAATACTCCCCCATAAGTGCAACTTAGGGAGACTAAATAAGAATGCACCTAAAACTAAGATGAATGCAAGAAAGCATGAATGGGTCCCGACAACAAGGCCTGATCAGGTACCCATGTACAAATGCAATAATGAGGTAGAGAAGGAAAACCCACTGGGACAACCCCCCCGTACAATGAGATGACTAATGTAAAGAAGCACTAGAAGAACACTATGGAGTAACACTAGAATCACAATCTAGCAAGAAAGGAAAGATAATTCTGTCTACAAGAAACCATATCAGAATCATAATAATGTAATAGCAAACCTGATGCCACGAAACACTCGAAAACACCAAACAGGAACAACCCTAAAATCCATAAAGCAACAGTAGATGATAAAATCATGACATAATCTAGAAGCCATGAATCTCGATGCCAATGCCAAATTGAGAATAAAATTTTTCCATAGGAAAAAGTACCATTAAGACTGTGGAACATTAACCACAAATCTAGTGGCCCTCAAACTGAGATGGATCTGAAATGAATCTGATATGTGTCAAGCTACGACAAAAAAGTGGCCAAAATAAACTATGAAACTAGATTACAATGCATGTGAGTTGTCATCAAAACAAGATGAAGATCAAAGTGCATGCACACTCTAATTAGATTATTATGCAAGAAAACCCTTGATGGAACTTTATATCAATTCATTTATTTCAATACCCAATGATTTCAAAAGGAGAGAATGCCTAAACATGCATAAAAATAAAATAAAAATAGACCTTAGATCTATGTAGAGTAGTGAATCAGATCTCCAATGCCGCAAGAATGGTGAAAAAAGGATCACCATGTCAAAAGATATGCCCTCCGGAGTGAAAACAATAACATATGAGTTCAAGGACCTACAAAATTAAATTGGAGAAAAATCAAAGAAACCTACCTTAACCACTAGATTGACATCGGAATCAGTTTTCCAATAGTATCTATTTTGCAAAAAAAGGACACCGTACGCAAAAGTTATGCCCGATTTTGTCAAAGGTGCTCCAAAATGGCCAATATGGCCTGTAGGCAGCCCGAGGGGCTAAACAAATTCAGCCCCTGGTCTTATGGATGACCAGGGGCTGGCATGCAAGGGGCTAGGGTGGAGTCCCTGATCACCCATGCTACCACTAGAGGTGCTGGGAGGCCTGTCAGGGGCTAGGCGCTTAGCGCCTGGTCCCCCATAGGACCGCAACCTAACTACAAGGAGCCCGTAGGGGCTGAGCTTAGCAAGCATCAGGTTTTGATGACACAGTCCGATGGTGGTGGATTGATGGCTACCTAGTGGCCGCTCAGTGGTGGTTGGATTTGAATTTGAAGCACTGGCTTGCATCCCGAAAAACATAGTTTTTGGATTTTTTTTTTGCATTTTTTCAAAAATTGTGCCTCGGAGTGCATGCTAGGGAGGCCATATGACTTCCCTGACAAAAAAAAAATTGCCTTCCGGATCAAGTGCTCAAAAATCAACCAAACAAGAGGCATCCTTAAGGTTTTTGGCTGCTGTGAATGCGATGGTGACCTGTATTCATGCTCAAAATGCTCTGAAAAATCAGCTAGCTCCAGAGCTTGCAAAAAAACACTGACCTTGAAACCCTCACAGGTTTCTTCAACGATGACCAAAATCAAAAAAATAAAAGTCATTCCTGAATATTTCGAGCGCTCTGAATCCAATGGAAATGTCCGATCTGATCCAAAATGCTGCATAGATGAACTCAAGGCATGATACCCTCGAGGAACCTTGAACAAACTCTACAATAATTGTCCCCGAAATTTGAGAAGGGGTTGCATGTCAAGGCTTTGATACCATGTTAGAAACCAAGATTATACATGCAAACTTAAACACCTTCCACAAAAGAGAAAAACAATGAAAAAGTAGAGATTTGCATGAGATGTGCAAATTGATATTATTCAGGAATTCAAAGATTACAATGAGATGATTCGCTTTATAAAAGAAAAGTATGCAACCCTAATTTATACCTAAAAATAGCTCAACTAAATAAGACTTACTTATTAATTAAGTAAACTAAATATTACCTAAGCAAAACCTAAGTAAAGTAATGCAAGTTCAATTAAATATTAATTACACTAACATTTTCTCCTTCATTGGCATATACCATTTGAGCATTTTCACTATAGGCAACTTGAGTTAATCTTATCTCTTTGTCTATCATCATTTGAGCTTATCTAGGATTGGGAAAGGGCTCCTTTACATACATTGGTGCACCAATCCAATATGGAATAGTTATGAATGTGTTTTGATAATAATTTCATTTAGGTTCTTTTAATTGATATTTTGTTAGCATCATTAAACATGTTTAGATATTTCATAGGAGCATTTAGTTTGTTGTACATTCAATTTGGCATATAGGATAATGTTCGCCAAGTTTTATGTGTATATTTTCATGCACAAAACATAAATCACAATGCATCATTATGAAATACGACTCTCTACTTGATATATATACACAACTTATGCCTAGCATATCACTGTTAGGGTTAGAAGGAAGATATCTAACAAGTTAAATGCAGATTTGATCAATAAAATAGAGAAATAAAATACAGAAAATTATAGCAAAAATAAGGCAGCAGAGAGAATTTAACATGGTTCACCCAATCTAGGCTAGATCCACAAAACCATAGCCATCCAATGATTTTATTATCTAGTACAAAACATATTACAATCTTGTGAATAATTTCATGCTACAACTCCCCATCCCAGTCGCTTATAACAAGCTTTTAAAAGCTTCCATAAATCAGGGCTCTATAAATGCCGTTTTTTTCTTTTTTGATGACAAAGAGAAAAAAGGTGACATGAAGAGTGTATATTAAGTATATCATGATCACTCGCCACATACCAACAATCTCCCACTTGAAGATTGATCAGACTACACACCAACACAATCTCCCACTTGGAGATTGATCCTAGACGACACCACTGCACTTACAACTCCCATTGGAAATAAGCACCTTAGACCCTACTTCTTTGTTATACTTTTAACCATGAAGACCAACCAAAGTTGAAGAGGATCTCAGCTTCTCCCTTGTCACATCCTTTGTAAACATATGTACTAGATTGGCATCTATATGTACCGTTTCCAGCTTTATCTATCCATCCTCTAATATTGACTGAATAAATGATATCTCAGATGTATGTTTTTAGTTTTAGAGTGCAAGGAAAAATTATTTACAAGATGTATAACACTCTGGTTGTCTACAAACAAGTTATTTTCAGCCTGTTGTTTTCCCAAATCTTCCATAAAAAAATGCAGCCATATCATCTCTTTTTTCACCTCTATTGCAACTACATACTCTACCTTTGTGGTGGATAAAGAAACAATCTTTGGCATTGAGAAATCCAACTAACTACTATCGCACCAACTATAAGAACATAACCTATGGTACTTCATCTGGTATCTATATCCCCTACCGAATTTGAGTCAACATATCCTTTTAAACCAGTATTAGAGACCCCATAACATAATAATTTATTGGATGTACCTCTCAAGTACCCAAGAATCCATTTTAGTGCATTCCAATGCTCAAATGCAGGATGACTCATATACCTACTAATAACTCCTACAACATGTGCAATATTTGGTCTTGTGCATACCATGGAATAAATTATACTACCTACACCTGAAGCATATGGAACCTTGGACATTTTTCCTTCCTCCTCTTGTGTCTTTGGACACATATCCTTAGTCAATTTGACATGGTTGGGAAAAGGTGTGTTGACAACTTTTGCATTCTCCATATGAAATCTCTGCAGCACCTTTTCAACATAATCAACCTAAGATAGATTTTTGATTTTGTTTTTCCTATCTCTTGTAATATTCATACCAAGGATTTGTTTTGCTACCCCCAAATCCTTCATAGAAAATGAATTTTCTAAATTTTGTTTTAACTCCTTTATGTGATCCATTTTAGACCCCCCTACAAGCATATCATCAACATATAAGCATAAAATAATGTAGCTATCTTTTGCTAGCCTCTTAAAGTAAACACAATGGTTTGAATTACCCTTGTTGTAGCCTTTCTTAGCCATAAAACTATCAAATTTAATATACCATTGCCAAGATGCTTGCTTCAAGCCATATAAACTTTTCTTCAATTCGCACACTAGTTTCTCCTTACATTTGACCTCAACTCCTTGTTACTATTTCATATATATTTCCTCTTCCAAATCACTGTGGAGAAAGACAAATTTAACATCAAGTTGTTCTAAATGTAAATCTTCATCAACCACAATACTTTAAAAAGTACGAATAGAAGTCTTTTTAACAACTAGAGAAAATATTTCATCAAAATCAATACCCTTTTTTTGTGCAAATCCCTTTACAACTAATTTGGCTTTAAATCTTTTCTTACCTCCATCTTCCTCTTTTAGCCTATAAACTCATTTTTTTGGTAAAACCTTTTTACTTGCAAGCAACTAGCATAATTCTCAAGTCTAATTTTTCAGCAAGGAGTCCATTTGTTCTTCCATTACATGCTCCCATTGAACCTTGGCATCCACCTTCATAGCTTCATGATAACATTATGGTTCACCGAAATCAGTTAATAAAATAGAATACAAAGAGGGGGAAAATATTTTCAGAGGTCCACTTATCTTTGAAGATCATCTAACATTCACTGGAGTTTGTGATATTTTTTGTTGTTGTTGCGGAGCATGAGGAACCACTAGAATATCATTGTTTGGAGTATCATCCAACATACATAATCATTTTATTTATTCTCATGTTGCTGCAACTAATCTTTATAAAAAAAATCTCGTTGAATATAACATCCCTTCTTCTCACAATTTTCTTACTTTCAAAATCCAAAAGCCTATAACCACATTCATCAATGCCATATCCAACAAATATACATTTATTTGATCTTGCATCAAGCTTGGCTCTATTTTCAGAATCTACATGTGCAAATTCTTTACAACTAAAGGTTTTGAGAAAAGAATAACTCACCTTCTTACCTATCCATGCTTCCTCTAGAATACCACAACCCAAAGGATTAGAGGGACCTCTATTAATTAAATAAACAATAGTGTTTACAACCTCTTCCCACATGTTTAAAGGCAACCCAACATGCAATCTCATAGTCTATGCATGCTCCATTATTGTTCAATTCATGCGTTCAACCGCTCCATTTTCCTATGGAGTCCTTGGAACCATTTTCTTCCTATGAATACCATTAGTGGAACAATAATCTTCAAACTCTTTGCTGCAATACTCACCACCATTATTAGATCTGAGATATTTTAAATTTTTACCTGTCTCATTTTCAACCAAGCTTCTCCATTTTTTAAAAGTTTCAAATACATCATATTTCTTCCTAAGGAAATAAATCCATACCTTCCTAGTTGCATCATCAATGAATGTAACATAATATTGAGAGCTAGCGAGAGAAGATACTTGAGCTAGTCCCCATACATTTGTATGCACAAGCTCTAATTTATCATCTTTCTTTTGTTTTCCATACACATAACTTTCATAGAAATCCATATTAACACATTTTAGACTTGGTAAAAAATTCTTTGAATGAATTACTTTCATAACTTTTGCACTCATATTCCCAAGTCTATTATGCCATAGTGTTGATTCAAAATCCACAACAATTATCTGATTTTTTGCTTGTTGAACTGCAACAACTGTTCATGAACACTGATTTTTATCTACAATAGATAAAGTAGAAGGAACAGTATGACCTATACACAAATCTATAAGGTGCCTACTTTCACACCTTTTGTAACCTTCTAATTTTTATCACTAAATGTAACAACACAACTGTCATCATCTAGTTTCCCCACTGAAATTAAATTTCTTCTTAACTTTGGAATGTGCCTTACATCATGTAGAAGCTAGTGATTCCCATTTTGCAACTTAATCTTGATTCTTCCCTTTCCAACAATCTGACAGGATTCGTTATCTCCCAAAAAAACTAGCCCAAAATCCCCTTAGACATAATAAAAAATAATAATTTATATGTGGTGTAGAATGAAATGAAGCCCATGAATCTAATACCCGAGAATCATCAACATTGTCAAGGGAAAGAATTAGAGCATATTCATCAAATTTATTACTTACCACATTTGCCTCTATATTTCCTTCTTTTTTGTATCCTTTTTTATTTTTTCGAGACCAACAATCCCTCTTGTCTCTATATTGGGACCTTTTGTCCTTTGATTTTCCTTATGACTTCCCACAACTTCCATAATTATTTTCTCTCTCATTTGTTTTGCTCCTACTTTCTACATTAAAAATACTACCTAATGTAGATGTTCCACCTGATCTTTTCCTACGAATTTCCCTGCTCAAAATAACACCAACAACATCATCAAATTTCTATGTATTTGAACTAGAAACAAAATTGCTAAAAACCATTACCAAGCTATTCTAGCTTTTAGGCAAAGTACACAAAACCAAAAGAGCCCTAGCTTCTTCATCAAAGTTTACATTTACATAGGTTAATTGATTGGTAATTGTATTAAACTCATTTAAATAATTAGGAACTAACCCACCTTCTACCATTTCCATATTAAATAAATGCTTCATAAGAAATACCTTATTCAAAGCAGAATGCTTTTCATATAACTTTGCTAGGGTTTCCATCAACTCTTGATTTTTCTTTTCTTTTCTAATATTGAACACCACCGATTGTGTGAGGCGTAAATGAATATTGCCAAGTGCCTTTCTATCCAAAATATCCTTGTACTCATCATATATTGTTGTGGGTTTCTTGGTTTTCCCTTCCAATGGCTGCCATAAATCTTTCTGATTGAGTTAGTTCTCCATTTGCATCTTCTATAACTGATAGTTCTTCCCATTAAAATTCTCAACCTTCAACTTACCCTCATTTACCATTTCTCCCACTCAACCGTGAAAAATTCCTATAGATGATAACCAAACACAAACTTTCTCTAATAACACTTGTTAAGGTTAGAAGACAAATATTTAAAAAGTTAAATGCATATTTGATCAATTAAATAGAGAAATAAGACACATAAAATTATAGAAAAAACAAGACAACACAGAGAATTTTATGTGGTTCACCCAATCTGGGTTACATCCACAAAACCACAACCATCCAATGATTTTATTATCTAGTGCAAAACATATTACAGTCTCACGAATAATGCCATGCTACAACTCCCCATCCCAACTGCTTATATCAAGCTTTTAGAAGCTTCCAGAAATTAGGGCTCTACAAATTCAACTTTATTCTTTTTTGGTGAGGATGCATGAAGAGTGTACAACATAGCATGATCAATCGCCACATACCAACAATCACCTACGCTTATTTAAATAACAACTAATAGGCCCTAGGAAATCTAGAATAAATAAATAACAATATAATAATAATGATATGATTCAATTAAGAATTAAAGTAGCCACAAGGTAACTACTCATAACGCAATGCATACATTAAGATTAAGGGAGTAACATGGCCCCCTCTTCAAAGAAGAATTGTTCCCAATGATAATCAGGTAAATTATTCCATTAGATGTTCTTGGTAAGTGTTCTCATCCTTAGCTTCTTTGTGTGTGTTTGAAGAATAAAATTTACTTCTAATACAATTGTTTCTTCTTCATTGAGCTCACATTATATTTTCTATGTGTAGCTATTATGCCCAATTATTGTGTTTAATAGGAAACATAAAAAATCATATGTATCTTTTTTGTTGGAGGTAACTCAAGCTTGTAGGTGAAACTTTATATCTCTTAAAATTATTTTGTATGGGCCAAATATTTTAGGGAAAAAATAAAAATATGTGTTTGTTTCTTCAGTGACATTTTCTTGTAAGGGTACAATCTCAAAAAAACCCAATACCTAGCTTCAAAACTCCTTTCACTATGGTATTGATCAACTAACTGATTCATTATATATTTTTTCATTACTAGGTTATCCTTAAGACTTTAAAGTACCTATTGTTTCAATGATGTATGCAATCTTCCACAACCTTAGATCTTGGTGATACCCTCAATGATAATGTGTTCAATGGAGGATGATATCCATATAGTGCCACAAAATGGAGAAATTTCTTATGAATGATGGAAGGAAGTATTGTACCACCATTCTACTAGTGTTAGTTAATCTATCCATTCAACTACTTATTTGAAGTGAAATAAGGGTATGTGCAGGATCATCATGGAAAAAATAGGCCCTTAAGTGGCAAAAAATTCAAAAAAATCAGAGTTAGGCAGCTGGACATAAAAATTTGAATAAGTTATCTATATTATTTCAAAAATATGTAAGAATATAATATGTAGAAAATTGAATGCAATTTCTAAATTACCAGGTTTATTTACAAAAAAATAAAATCTATTGGGTGAAAATTTGAAATTTCAATACAATAGTACTTAAATTTCAGGGAAAAAATAAGAAGTAGGTGTCTGTCTGACCACCCTAAGCACATTAAAATGATAATATTTTTTTAAAATATTTTAGATATAAGTAGAGGACTCATGGCCTGATGTGATGCATATTTTTTTGTAATTTTTTTCTAGGTAAATAATTAATTATAATTTTTTTATGAAATGTTTTAAAAAATATGAACTCATATGTCTAAGCACCTTAACTTGGTCAAAACTTCATGAAATTCATTTTTTTTAATGTTATAGTATGCAAAGAATAGAATGTGATGCATGTTTTGGATTCAAAAAGTATGATACCATTTGAAAGCTATAGATGTGTTTCAATCAACCTAAAAATCAGGACTTTAGTCATAATTCAATAGAAAATGAATAATAATAATTTATTAAACTCAAAGTAAAGAATAGTTTATATTGGTGGAAATCTGATAATCTCCTTTAAAAACTCTTTTCGTTTCATCAATTTTGGGTAAAAAAAAGTCATCAACCACATACCCATCATAGTTCCACTTTTTGGCGCATCATGGTCCTACACATACCAATTATGTAGATATCATTCCAAAATATTATTAACTACCTTAGTTTGACCATAAAATTGAGGATGGTATGAAGAGATATGAGATAATTGAGTACCCAAACACAAGAATATTTTTTTCTAGAAGTTATTTGTAAAGATAGGAGCATGGTCACTAACAATAATCCTAGGTATACAATGTGGATTTTGTATATTATTCAAAAATTATTTTACCATTGTACTCAATTTAAAATCATGCTATAATGCAATGAAATGACCATATTTAGTGAGGAAATCCACCACTATACCATGATTAATTATTAACTTTAGATCTTGGAAACCCTATGATCAATTCCATGAACAAATCTTCCTAGTGTTGGCTAAGAATAAGTAAGGGCTAGAATACATCAGGTGTACTAATTTCCCCCCCTTTATATCTTTGTCAAATCAAGTATTTAGCCATAATTTTTTTAACATCCCCTTTGATTCCTTCCTAATAAAATTATTGCTTGATTTGATGATATGTCATTAAAAATCCTAAATGAGGAACAACTGGACACTCATGAAACTTTCCGAGAATCCTCTATTTTAGAGTGGAATTCTTGCATAGCTATAATTTATCTTTATACCAAAAAGCATCTCCCTTCCAAAAAAACTTATCTAAACTACTAGGATCACATTATAACTATTGAATTAGACTACTTGTAGCAACATTACTTTTTCACTCTGCTATAAATTTTTATACTTAATCTAGTTGTAATATTGAAATTGCACACAATAAAGATTCACTATTCTCATCCTTTCTAGATAGTGCATCTGCCACAATACTTTCCTTCCATTTCTTATATACAATCTCAAATTCTTATCCGAACATCTTAGTGACTCATTTTTTTTCTCTTTAGAAGGTGATCTTTGTTCCAAAAAATATTTAAGGCTATCATGATCAATATTAACTTTTAAGTTTCTACCCATTTGGAAATTCCTTGATTATTTTAGTACATGAAGAATAAATAGAATTTCTTGTCATCAATATGTTTGAGTTGATTCTTACCCTTTAATTTACGATTCTCAAAATAAATGGGTAAGCCCTCTTGCATTATAAATAGTCTCATACCATTTCTCAAAGCATAACATTCCAAAATAAAATCCTTGGTGATGTTTGGAGTAACACGGATTGGATTAGTACGCATAGACTCCTTCAATATCTCAAATGTAGTGTTAACTAACTTGTTGCATTGAAAGTAGTTCTTCTTTGATAGATAAATGAGGGATGTTACTATATGCATTCATAATTAGCCATGAATATTCTATAGCTTCTAGTCACTCCTTGTAAACCCCTGAATTTATTAATGGTTTTAGGAACAAACCATTTCATGATAGATAGTTGTTTTAGGATTCACATTTACTCCATGTGTGAAACTATGTTTCCCAAGTACTCAAATTGTTTGAGACTGAAAGAAAACTTGGAAGGAATAACATAGATTTGGTGATCTTTGAGAAATTTTATTGATTGATCCACATGCTACAATTGTTCCTCCAATGTCTTGCTATAAATCAATAGATAATCAAAGAACACTAATACAAACTTCCTCAAATATTTCTCAAAGATGAAGTTTATATAGATTTAATATGTAGATGGTATGTTAGTAAGATGATGTGGCATAATGAAAAAATTATAATGAACCTCATGATTTCTAAATACAATCTTTGGAATATCCTCTTCCTTAATTTAAATTTTATGATAACCCGGTCTAAGATTTAGCTTTGTTAAATACATAGCTCCATTAATTCTTCTAGTAATTCATCAATGACTGGAATAGGAAACTTATCTTTGATGGTGTTCACATTGAGAATTTTGTAGTTTGGGTGCATTTTCCATTTTTAATACTTATTATGCACCATCACCAAGAGTGAGGATTAATCAATCTGGTTATGCCTAATAATAATTGCATCTAGAATTTTTGAACAAATTTTTTCATATAACCTTTATATATATATGGGTACCTATAAGGCCTATTTTATTGTGGTAGAATCCCTAACACTATTTGTATGGAATAATCATGATTTCTCTTAGGAGGTAATCATTTATGTATATCTCAAAAAACCACTAATTGATGATCTATAATTGCTTGTAAATCTGGGTGGGTGTGAGCATTTGTTTGATAGGTTTCTAATGATAATATTTGGGCAACACATCCATCAAATCATTTCTTGAAAAAAAAATCATTTAATGAGAGCTTTCCATCTATGGGTACTTAACACAAAACCCTCTTATCTCCACTATCTTTCCATCTGAGTGGAACCTCATGATTAATTCTTGGAATTTCATCTTAGTTTTTGCTAAGGTAGTAATCCATTGCACTCCCAAAACAATATTTTTTGCACTTATGTAGATAGAAAAATTTGGGTAATCAAGATGATAACCTCCCATGGATAATTTAGTGCTGCGAAATTTCCTTGAACAACCAAATTTACCTTGATCATCAAGACATAAAATGATAGAGATAGATATATAAATTTTAGACAAGTGACCAATTTTTTGTTGATGAAATTATATGTGCTTCCGAAGTCTATCAATACTCTTACTCTCTCCTTCTTCAAGATGACCATAACCTTCTGTGTTTATGGGTTACTAAATCTTGAGAGTGCATGACAATAAATCACTGGTTGGGGATCTTTTGATTTATCACCTAACTCCTTGTCACCCTCTAATATAGGTTTATCTTCTTCTTCCTTACAAGGACCTTCAATATAGATTATTTTTTTCTCACTGCATTTATGTCCTCGACTATATTTTCTATCATAATTGAAATATAAACATTTCTCTTTCTTCTCTTCAATTTTTTGTGTTGTTAATCTCATTAGTTGAGGAAGAGAATTTCTCAAAATCCTTTATCTTTTATCCCATTCATCCCTTTCATTCTAGGAATTAAACACTTTTTCTATGTCTTGCATGTTAAGTGAAAATTCTCAAATATAGAGCTACATACTAAACATGATTATTAGGATTCCCAAACAAGATCATCATAAGAAAAACCTTGTGCCTCCACAAAAAACACACTTGCACCCAATGATCAACCTAATTTTTTATTACCAAAAATATTGATAAAAGGGTTACTTAAAAATTATAGTAGACCTCACATATATAGGGGAGGAAGAGGCAATCCATCTATCATGTGGATTGACAAGTGCCTCATTAAATGACACAAATAAGTAGACAAGTTTCCTATAGGTGTCAATGATTGGATCACTTGAAATATGCAAGCCAAAAATCTATTTGACCAATTCATCAACCTTGGTGAGAAGTGTTGAATGAATACAAATACCAAACAAATGTTAAAAAAAATGCCAAGTGGAGTTGATGACCAATTCAAAAGGGAAAAAGGTGCAAAAATGTATTGGGAGAAATTGGAGTTGTTGTAGATGTTTGTGCTGATTGAGTTGTCCCCTGGTGGAAGAGCTTGAGTTCATTAGTAACTATTAACTATCATAGTCTTTGATTACTCTTGCGCTTTACCGATGCATAGGAAGAAAATGGATTAAAAGTCTTGATTTTTAGCTCAATGCCTCTTTGTAATTAATTCTCAAAGGAAATTTGCAATGATAGACTATGATGCCTCCAAAAACTTGTCAATCATCTACTGAAAGCCATATGAGAGGATAATATTCCTAGAAATAAAAGCAACAAACCTATGAAATGGAGGTGGTTGGAGTGATGTTGTGCAATTCACTTGGAGATGAAGGGATGCCACATGAGAGGTGAATATGCCTCTCAAGGTCCAGGTCAATGAATATGTTGATGGGCTACTCCTTATGTGGCATATTTCATGCCAAATGTGTTCCATGGTTGATCTTATCACTTAAGCTATGAATTCTCATTCTCCATCTACACACAAGTATCTCCTTATTTTTGATAATATCCTAGCAACAAATAAATAAGACGATTTGGAATTCCTTGCTAAAGAAGCCTTGAACTCTTTTCACTTGGCACGTTCAAAATTTTTTTTGAATATGCAAGTTGATAGAGTATATTGCAGGCTACTTCAAAAAGGTAAAATTGCCCAAGTATTGAGTTGGTGGAGCAGATTGCATGGAGGAGCTTGTGTGATGAAGGGTGTTGTTGGTGATGATTATAGGCCATGAATATTCTTGGTTCTTCCCAAAAAATACAAATGAGGAAACATAGATAAATAAGATTGACTACTTCATTGTTGCTTACGTGTAGTGGATGATGAGACCTAGAAGAGGAGGGTGTGTGGGGCAGAGGTTACTTCCTCTACAACATAGATTAAGTCCTCCAACTCCAATTTATAGATCTAGGATAGTGTGTGGGTGCTGATATTTTGTGAAGAAAATAATTTTCACTTTTCCCCCTTCTATTATCATGCCAAGGCTATTCGAGGGTCGATTCTAATTGCCATTCACCCTCTACATGCAAATCTAAGACATCTAATTTCTTCTTTTGGTGTGTGCCAAAGATAATACTACAAAACCACAATGATATCTTGAAAAAATATCTATAGATTACAAGTTTTCTACCAAAATGATTGATTGGGGTAGATTGTCCTTTTTGCTAATTTTTTTTTTATAAATATATCAGTAAAATATAGATTGCATGTACCCAAGATATATCCACAAATAATTACATCCAAACACAAATTATTTACATGAAAATAAAATTTCATGGAACTCTAAATTAGACTTGATGCATGATTTTAGGATGGTTTTTGTTCTAATACCATATAAGGATTCCCAAACAAGATCATAATAGAAAAAAAATTGTGTTTCCACAAAAACACATTTGCACACAATGATCAGCCTCATTTTCCATTTCCAAAGAGATTGATAAAAGAGTCAATTAAAAATTACAATAGACCTTTCATATATAGGCAAGGAAGAGGCAATCCACCTATCATGTGGCACACATTAGTACACAAACTATGTCCTATAGATGTCAAATTTTGGATCACTTGGATTTTGCAAACAAACAACCTATTTGACCAAGTCATCAGCCTTGGTGACAAGTGTTGAATGAATACAAAATTTACCTTTAAGGTGAGATGAAAATTCTTCCAACCTCAAAAGGTATGTGCATGAGGTTTACCAAACAATTAGGTAACCTAAAGAGGCCTAAAAAGTTGCCCATTTAGTTAGACATGATTTTTTCTAACCTCATTAATCTAGGTACACTTAAGCTATAGTGAATAGATACATTATTCACTCTAACAATGGTTACCCTATGTTGAATGTGATCCTTAAGACCAGCAAAAAGTAATTCATTCAAGTTACAATCTATAATCATATCTAATCTCAAAGATAGATTTTGAAATTGATGAATTTATTATTTGGTCGATCATGGTTGTTGAATTTTGTGTTGCTAGATGATGAGGTTTTTTATCACACTATTTCTATATTGTGATTTTGTCTCCTCTATAAAAAATATCCATGAGATAGTTAGACCCCTTTTTTCATCGAGTACATATCCATTGACACCAAATGAATTGATCTATTCTTGTATATAGGTAGGCCATTGTCACCTTTTATCCTTTTGGTATTTGATACACATCAAAATAATCTCCATTATATTTATCCAAGTTAGTAGATCTTTTCCATTTAAATTTCACATATCCACCTTTGGTATCAATTTTATAGATCCATATGAGTATTATTATTTGGATCAAGATTAGATAACCTATATCATTCACCTTTGTTTCTCAAGAATTCCCTTCATGATCCTTTTATATAAGCACTTATTTGTCAATATAAATAGTATGCCCCACCTTTGGGGAATATAGCACAAGGGTAGGGTTCATATTTCAAAATTTCTACACTCAAGGACACCTTAGAGATCTCATTCCGAATGTAGAGAAGGAGAAAGAGATGCTGCAATAAGGTATAATAGGGTCAGATTAGAGACTAATGAGGGGTTCACCACAAAGCTAAGGCTTGCAAAGATAAATGAAATGCAAGACCTAGTTAAATGACCTAGAAATCCAAGGAAATAAGAACAAAAAATTGCAAAATCAAAAGTGTGCACCTAGAAGTTTGTAGAGTCATGAATAAGGATCTAAAATGCGAAAGACACTGATCTTGACATTGATTGGAACTCATACACCAGTTGGGATATTAAGTCCCAAACTAGGTTTTTTATGCCAAAACTAGAATTTGGCAGTGTTGAGTCTAAATCTCTTGAAACCCTAAAAATTAGTTGTACTAGGACTCGTACTCCCAAAGTGGATTATCAATCCCAATGTGCTTTGTCATAGGATTAAGATATATTTCTTCTCTCCAATCTCTTCTCTCTCTTCCATACTTTTTTTTAGATTTGAAACCCTAATTTTGGACATGTAGATGACTTTTGGTGAAGATAACAACCTTCTGAATGATGGGACAACTCCAAAAAATTTCCCCAAGATTATAAACTAATCTTCAAGGGATATTCAAGCTCCAAGATACCTAGATCTGCAATCACACATGTAGAGAGAGAGATATTTTTTGATTTAATAGTAAATGGGGGTTTGCCTTGGTCAAATACCCTTTAGGTAATTAAACCAAATAATGAGATAATAAAATAAGGACATGAAATATGAAACATGAAACATGAATAATGATACCTTGAATGATTTCTTTTAATTTATCAACCTCTCATGAAGTTACCATGAAGGATTTAGATCTATATCTTGAAGTAAGTGTGGAACAATGCTTATTTTTGGATCTTGAATACAACATCACAAAACTAGCTCAACAACATGTTTTATGCTTGATAATCTTGATATAATGATGGATCTTGAATTTCTACAATGATTGATGAAGAAATCTACCCTTGAATACCTTATAAATGGTCTTGTAAATTCCTAGAATGCTTAACTCTTGAGTGCTTGAATTGATATAATGAAGGCCTCCTAAAATAATGATTTGAGACCTCATTTATATATAAAACCCACCTAATATCCCATTTACTAGATGCCACAAGTTGAAATTCATGAAATTTGAACTTAAAACCTATATTTCTTTCTCACAACCCTAAAAAAGGGCCAAATGGGACTCATACGCCACACCTAGCATATGGGTACCACCTAGGTGGGACTCATATGCCTAGGGTGGCATATGGGTTCCACATGACCTTTTTAGGTGGAAAAATTGGGGGTTTTAAGAAATTCAATTTATTTGATGTCTATGCTAGAATTTTGGTTAAAATATGCCCCAATATGCATAATATAGGGTCTTAGGGGCCTATTAATGATTATGTAAAGGTCATAAATGTAAGAGGGCTCAAAATTCAATGTGAAAGTATAAATAAATATACTTTCCAATATTAAATTAAGGCCACAGGGTGATCCCACAATAGTGGTTTACAATTTTTGGGCAAACTGGACACTGCAATTATTATTTTTAACTAAATCTTCACTTTCGGGCTCTTGTAGCAGTTGAAGCATGAGGAATTTGAAAATGATGCAAACTAGAGTCTCATCACATTTTGTCTCTAGATTCTAAAAACATTTTTTTCAAAATTTTTGGAATCAGATTGCACGTTTTTTTCCATCTCCCACGAAAACTGGTTTTTTCAGAAAACAACATTTTTAAAAAGTGATGTTCACCATATACAACATAAATTTTTTTATATGAAGGATAAAATTCCAATTTTTTCAAAATTAGATTTGTAACTATGGTATCTAGCACTTTCATTTGGTCTCATAGTTTTTATTGAATATTTTTTTCTTAATCAGGTTTCAAAGTCAAACCAATTGCAATTCAGACATAGGCGGACTGTATACAACACAACTTTTATGTATGAATCAAAATTCAATTTTTTTTTTTTTAATGGATCAAGGACATCAATACCCAGCCTCAAAATATTTTTAAATTTTTTATTTTGATAATATGCTATTTTTCCACATGTGTAGACCAGAGATTTTGATTTTCAGTGAAAAAACTATGTTTAATAAAACTAAAAAATAAAATACATAATAAAAGCAAATCATATTAAAATTATATTCGAAGGATAGCTCATTCCAAGGACTATCATTATCTAGTTGGGTTTCTGAATCGTTTTGAATTTTCATTATAAAATTGAACTTCGAATGACATTTTTTTACAAAAAAAAATATTTTTTTGAGGAGATAGGGGAAAAAGGGTGTTCGGCCGAACCCCTTTAAGTGGTTCAGCTGAAACCAAACCTATGTTCGGCCGAACACCTTTAAGTGGTTCAGCTGAACCCGAACCTAGGTTCAGCCGAACTCGAACCTATGTTCTGTCGAACCTCTTAAAGGCATTCGCCCGAACCTAGCCCCTTTAAAACAATGAGAAAAATTCACGGGGTTTGGGAAAATGACAGGGTTTTTTAAAAAAAAATCCCTACTAAGGTGGTTCGATCGAACCCTAGTTCGCTCAAACCCCTTTATTTTAATATTTCCGCTCACATGTTAATGGGGTTCGAGCGAACATAGGGTTCGGTCGAACCCTATGGTTCAAACAAACCATGTTAAAGGTTCGGTCAAATAATTTGGTTCGGCTGAACCCCTTCACTTTATGTATAGGGAAAAAATGACTTTTCCCTTCCTCCACAAAAGTGTTCACCACTTATGTGGGTTCACCCCACAATTAGGTTTATTTAGCTTAATAGGTCCTTTGATCCAATGTGAATATGGAAAACACATTACAACACTAGAAAAAGGCATCATTAAGTCTATTCTAATGTTAATAATTCCCAAATTAAGTGTAAAAATATAAGAAGTGATGTTTTTATACACTACATTTAGCCCCCACTTTATTGAGAGGGTTAACTTGCTTCAAACTCACACTAAAGTAGACAATCAAGAGGGGTCCAAGCATACCAATATGGAAGAAAAAGGATGACAAATATCAAAGTATTTGGTCAAGCCCGTAGGATCCAAGATCTTAAATTGAACCAACATAAGCACAAAAGGACATGCATAAGGTCTATAATATGCAACATCAAGATACACAAATATGCAATATCAATGACATAAGGAAAGACGTAAAGAAAAATAAAAAGAGGTGGATCAAGCCTCAAATTTTTTCTAACACGATGTGGATCAGATCTAGGTTATTTGTCTAGAAAATGCATGCTCACTTTGAGGCAATGGAACTTTAGGTTTTTTGTTTAGTGAATAATCCAAGAAGGTGAGATACATACATACTTGGCTAGTATGTGCTCACACACAAGAGAGTGGATAAGGGAAAGTCATACCTGATTTGGTCTTCTCATAAAACTATACCAAAGTTATACCCTCTGATAAATTTTATAAGGTGCCACACAACAATGAACTTCAAGCTTTATGCAGCAAGAAAATGTTCGTATTCTTGAAACTCGTGAATAGGCAAGATGGCTCCACAGGGATGCCAAGTGTATTATGCAAGGTGGCCATATAACTGATGTAAAGTACACTCAAAGGGATTTTTATTGGTTCATGCAAGGTCTCTTCTTAGGGTACATTTCACCTAGTGTCTCCAAGAGAGGACAAGTCAAAGAAATATCACACTCTCGAAGGAAACCAAACCCAATGACACCACCAAGAAGAGGACACATTGCAAGAATAAATCAAATCAGATAATGAAACATGAATTTTGATGTAATTTTACATGTGCATCAACTTAAGGCATGTCATCTACATCCAAAGCTAACTCTTATATGTTCATGAAAGGAGGTCAAGTAGCTGAAAGAGACAACGACAAATGACATACGAGGAAAAATGCTACTTAACTCCTTGCCCCAGCTTATTGTAGGAGAATGATGAGCTGAAATAAGTATTATTTGGAGGAAATAGGTGCCTCAACACAAGGAAGAGCATGAAAATCCTTAAGATTTTGAATTTTTTTATTCAAAGCCCTACATTCATTAGTAGAATGACCATGAACTCTATGATATGCACAAAATAATTTTTTGTCGTAGTTTTTTTTTTTGTTGTTGGAGGGAGAGATGTCAAAAAATCTTGAAGGAATATCAAAAAGATACTCTCTTGATCAATAGTATAAGATGTTCCTTTATTTGCACAAGATGTCATACACACACTAAATGATAAGACTTTAGATGAAAATGGAGATAAGGGTGGTAAGCCTATATTTTTCTTGAAAGAGTATTGTATGTCAGTTTTCTTCATGTGTTCATTGTATCCATGTGTTGGAGGGATATTTTATCCAATACCATAACAATATTTCAATTTATATGGAGGTTTATGCTTCTAATAAGGATTGGCTTCTTCATGGGAATACAAATCCTTTTTAAAGTTATGCATCACCCTCATGAGGGATGGGAATTACATAGCCTCCATCACCACCATGGGGTAATTGTAGAGCCAAGTTGAGAAAATGAAACACAAGGTATTTTTAATTTATATTGTGATAATTTTCACTTTCCTATAAAGGAAGGTGTAAAACCCCAATAATTATTAGAACTTGTATTTGATAAATGAATCATTTGTATATGAATCTTTGGATTTTGAGGGTGAGATTTTGGATTCTCTATTGAAACAAGACAAAATATACTAACCCCCAATTATCACTAAATATTTTTATTCTAGGTGAAGGATTAGCATTAACTTGTATCTGTTCAACATTTGATCTTGGAATGGAAGTATTAGTAGAGCTAGGAATGTTGTGTGATTTTATGACTTTTTTCATCTTCTTTGATTGTATATATCTTGTTGTATTCAAATTTTATTATAGGGTGAAGATTATATGGGACTCCTTTCATAGAATGAATCCATGGTCTCCCTAGGAGAATATTATATGAAAGAGGTCCTTACATTATATAGATAGGGGTAGGCAACACTATAGGTCCGATCTCAATATTTTATGAGATCATTCCTAGTGGTTTCCTATTAACATTGTCAAAGCCATAAATATGAACATCATTAAGTTGAATAAGCCTCTTGTCCACACCAATTTTATCTGGGATGTCAATGCTACATACATTAAGACCCACTCCATTGTCTATGAGAGTGCACCTAATTGCAGTTTCATTACCGATCACCTTTATCATCAATGCTTCATTTCTATTTTGGATCTTGATTGATGGTAATTCATGTATAGGGAATGTGATTTTTGACTATGTGACTTGCATATTATCAAAGGAGGAAGTTACATTGTTCAATTTCATATAATATTGGATCTCCTCCTACTTCATTTACAACATTTATCAGAATAAAAAATTGTATGCATGTGATATTTAGATAAGCCTCCATAAGGATATCTTAGTGAGAGTAATTTTAAAGTTTTGAACTATGTCATCTATAGGTAAATGAGGAGCACTAGGAAAAATATGTCAAGGTAGGGGTAGTGTTGTGAGAGTGGTTTGTGATTTCCTACATGTTTGATCACCTTTTTTATATCTTAGTTGCTACAAAACATTGTTCTTGTCAAGTGGCATTAGATATTTTAGGAAATAAATAATTTTCTTATGTGATTGACTAATGGGAGGTGACTTAGGAAGCTCACTAGTTAAAGGAAATCCAATTTTTTTCATCATAGCCTCAACAAATTGTTCTTATTTGTATGATCCCTTAGTGAAGAGGAATCTAATGTCACTTCGTCATCTTCACCTAAGGAAGCCTCATCACATGTATCTTGCACCATGATATCCTCCCTAGGAGGAGTGCTTTTAGGAGAGCTACAAACTAAATGTTCACGACATTCAAAGGTTGGATCTTCTAAAATGACTTAATTGTAGGTAGGGGAATGATCAATGGCTGAATTTTCTTATTCATCAATGATGTTATTGTCTTGATCCATAATGTTTTCACACATAAGATTCTCATGACTTTCATTGGTTGTATCACCTAGCCCTAGAATATCCTCTTTGCAACTAGGAGAGATACTAGGAGAAGGAAAAATGTGAATATCAAGATTGCCCATTTATTCACTCCTTTGTCCCAAAATTTCAATATTATAAAATATGATAGATAGGGGAAGCAACATAAAAAGGGTTGTCATATATTTTAAAGGTTTTCTTATCTAACACCAACATATCCTCACCAATATCAAAAGAGGAGAATATGTTGGGAGATGAATGTAGGTAGGTTTCAATGGTCTCTTGTCATGTTGTGTGATCATCATGATTACTTATTATTATGTCCTCATGTTTAGTAATTTATTTCCTAATGGGAGAGGTAAGAGGAGAGAAACAAGTGGAATTCTCAAAAATCTCATCAATTAGTTCTTCTAAAACTACAATATCTTCTTCAAAATTAGGAGAGATATTAAGAGAAGAACAAATATGATTTCTATGATTACCCAAGGTTAGTTTCACTAAAATAACCTCAATCGTAAAAGGGATACTAGGAGAGGGATCAATGACAAATAAAAAGAGAGGGGAAAGGACCTCATATTCATATGCAATTAATAGAACTATCTTAAAACACTCAACAAGAACTAAAAATAGAACATGAAGTATGATAACTATATATGTAGACACCGAAAATTGGTCTTGGCTTGCGAGTACCACTTTCGACATAATTTTCCAATGTCCATGGTCATGATTAAATAATTTTTATTAGTTAATTACTTTCTAGACACATATTTTCTCTATTAATTAAATAACCTTTTAATTATTTAATTAATTCATTATGACCCTTTAAAAAAATTTGATTAATTAAATAAATCGTATTTATTTAATTATGTCGCTTACTAATTAATTCTCCTTCTTAGTTATATAGTTTATTATTTAATTACCCCTTTGTCATATTTCAACTATAATTAAATATTTATTATTTAATTATTCAATTAATCCTTTTCAATAGTCAATTAAATAAATTATTATTATTTATTTAATTAATTCATTTCAATTTTTGAATGTTGAATTAAATTAACATTTAAATCATAATTAATTTTTTCATCACATTATTCTATCATCTAGTTATCTAATTATTCACTCACCATCTGACTCGAGATCTATTTTAAATCCGCTAGTTATCTCTGCATTCGATATTTGATCATCTATGTGAAAGGAATCTTTGTCACAACTAGACACTTAACTAGTTATAACTCATATGCATGAATATGTTTATTAATTAAATATATTTATTTAATTAATTAATTCATGTGTGCATTCGAACAAATTATTCTTCGTGTTCTAACTTTGTCTTTTTCATTCAAAGTCTATTTCTTCTATTTTTGAAGACTATCAACAAAAGATTAAATTGATTAGTTAATCTTGAACTCGTGTTTTTTCTATTTTCATACAATCTTGACACAAGATTAAGTTATTGTTCTAATTTAATCTATACCCTACAGAATTTCCCAATTCACGTTCTAATCGACACAGAAATAACATCGCATGGAATTCATCAATCTCAATCATTGATCTCTCTTTTGAATCTAAGCTGATCGTTGAAAAATCCAAATTTCTATAAATTGACCTCTCATTGTCATTATTCTTGCTCCCGAAATCAATACTTTTGAGAAGAACCTATTATATTTGATATTTTGTTGAGACAATACATCTAGGTTATGATTGCATCAATACTGAAAATCTAAGGGCAAGAATACTGAGACAACAAAATGGAGAAGGACAATCAAGATAATTCAAAGGAGTGGATGCATATTCGGTGTGACTGTTCTAATTATAGCTTTAATTGTTTTGTTCATTTTTTCTCATTCTTAGTTGTTTGATTTAGATTAATGTTTGTTAGATTAGATTTAACCGTCTATCTTTGCAAATTCCCAATTATTATATGTTACATTTGGTGAAACCGACGTGAACCACACTTCAAATTTTGTGAGATCTTTTTGTCTATCCATTTTTTGTTTTGCAGGAATCGTACGACAAATCGCAATTGATTGATAAAATGATGCATCTGATCTGGTGAGTTGCATCTGATACATCCTATGATGCATCTGACAAAATGAACTTAATCTGCAACATTCTATATCACTTCCAACTATCAACATCCTATCGCATCCGACTGTCAACATTGCACCACATCCAACTATCAACATTCCACTACATCTGTAATTTTAAAAGCCACATCTGCTTCGTAAAATTTATTTTCATTTTTTATTAACTTTTGTATTTTCGCTATTTGTCTTTTTAGTTTTTGTCTTGTTTTGTTTTCATTAATGTTTTGGTTGCAGTTGTGTTTAGGGGGATAACTTATTTTTTGTAGGATGAAGCATAGAAGACCAAAATAAAAACCAAAAAAATATTCTTCTTTTTCTAAAAGACGAAATTCAAAGACATAAAGTAAACTACTAATCATTTGCGTGAATGACCTTATGAAGACATTTATTTTTTGATTTTATTTTAAAATATTTCTATTTGATAGTTAAAAAATTAACTAGTGTTTTTCGTGTCTCTTCATGTTAGTTTAGAACCCCATGATCTAGTATATTGAAGTATCCTCTCCCCTTGCACATTCGTGCGATTCTAGTTGTAAGAGAAATAGTTACTAACTCTAGAACTTGGGCCTGTCTTGGTGGGAAAAAATAGTCACCCCAAGATGACTCAAACTAGTAACATGCTTTAGCCAGTGACTTCCACTTGGTATATAGAAGTGGATTGTTTGGGGAGACCCCAGAAATCAGGCTCATTATTCCGATGAGAAGGGAAAAAATGGTGTCTCATCGTAATGGATGGTGCCACATGAACGGAATTCCCTTACTAAAATCCATGTTGTAGTGTTTCCAAAATCCTTTCTATTTGTTGGTGTAGTAGGTTCAGACCTATGAATCTATCTTACATATTTATAGTTCATGTGTGGAGATGAGATGTATGCCATGGAAGTTTCATGGGTGCAGTAGCTTAGCTACCCCATATAAGTGAGTGTCATGGAGGGGATCTAGTGGGATCAAGCTACTAGTCATCCACCTTGAATATGCATAGCTTGATTTATCCAAGTAAGAACTCAATAAATATTGTCCCAACCTAGGGTGTAACTTTTCTCTAATTTTAATAGATCTATCACATCAAACTGAAAAAACATTGTATTTTGTCATTTTTTTTACTATATTCATCAAACAACTTGATCATTAAATGTTGTCAGTTGAGACACCATCTTCAAAAAAACTGCAACTGTTAAACAAAGTCGCAACTATTATTTTTAGAACCACATTTGTCTTAAAGAGTCGCAACTATTAGGTTAAACACCACATGTGTCTAACAATATTTTATAGTTTTTCATAGTCTAGTTTCTGATCCACAACTATCATTTTTGAGTTGCATGTGTATCTATGAGTTGTAACTATCAAACAAAAAGATGCAAGTGTCTATGAACCATTTTAGATTCACAAAAGTCTATATTCAAAGTCACATCTGCCATACACTAAACCACATCTGTCTGAAAGCCACAATTTCCTATCAACATTTGAAACCTATTTTAGTCAAATCACCGCATGTGTGACTTAAACTGCATTTATCAAAAAAATCAGCTCATCTGAAAGGTGAACCACATTTGATTGTCAATAGAAAACTTTGAAAACTACAAACTGAGTCTGAAAGCATAACTGTCTTTTTCATTTTTGTTTCTAAAGATCAACCTTGGACAGGAACTGGAAATTTTTTCTCAAAAACCTTGCATTATTAGGTGTGATATACATCCTCATCATAGTCATCCTAGGTTACAAGAATTTAGAAACTTCCTAGGAAATTACATATCATAGAATAGAATAAGTTTCCTCATCATTGGATATGTTCATGCTGTGAATTATCAATATCATTGAACCTAGTCACTCTTATCCTATTTGTGAATCTTTCCAGCCCTTAATAGTCTATTTTGGGAGATTCACTTTGTCAACTATCTTTGTCCTACAATCAGGTTCCTTGGTCAACTCAAATCATTGCTTGGATTTATTCCATACATGGTAGGTTACCCATCTTAGAATCATTTACCATCATATTCTACTTGATATTTTTCATATTTTCTATCCTAGCATATTTCATCTTAGTATACATCATTTTAGAAATCTTTAGCAACATAAATTATTTTAAAAAAATCCAAAAAAAATAGGAATGGGACATATCAATTTTTAGACATAGTTTGCATTACCCCATTTTGAGAAACATTTCATGGTTTCAACAAGGTCTCAAAATAAGAATAGAATAATGTCAAACCCTAACGAATTTGTCAATCCAGAATTCAACCATTAGGGAAAACAAGACCACACAAAACTTTTCTTTAAAAACACGTCACTAGAGATGCACACGGTCAAATTTTTATTGAAGACATAGACGCTATAGTACAAGATCCTGAATTTGCATCCTTTATGGATGAATGTTTAGCAAATGATCCCTAGTGATATCTAGCAAATTTTCTAGTAGAAGGTGCCACACTACCACCAATATTTGATTTTCACACCTTGAAAACATCATCTACTCAACCAATGAAAACCATAATGTCAAGTGTTTCTATTCCTCAAATTACCACAACGATACCAACTGACATACCTACTAAAACATCATCAATTGTAAGCACAATCCCTTTCAAGGTAACACAAGGTTTACAATTTACTATGGGAGAAACTTCATAAAACACCTTTGGGACAAACACTACTGGTAAGAGATCCAAAGTTGGAATGAATATTCCTATACCAAATCAAAACATTCAGACAAGAAAAATTCCTATACCAAATCAAAATATTCAGACAGGAAATATTCCTACACCAAATCAGAACATTCAAACAAGATATATACCCTCGCCAAATCATAATCCGTCATAGAACACAACATTTCAGAACACCTACATTGATCCAAACAATGCAAACATGTCCTTGACACAATTATATGTTCTCTAAAACCAAATGAAATGCTTCAACAACAAATGGACAACATGTCTATTTTAGGCAAATAAACTATCTCAGTGCAAGATCTATGTCCATGCCCTTTTGATAAAGCACTCTACATGACACCCTTGCCCAATGGATATGTTATACCAAATTTTCCTAAGTATAATGGGATGAAGAATCCTTTATAACACATTAGAGAATTCTCTATGACATGCATGGACATATCATATAACCCCACATACTTGATGAGACTATTTCAGCGAACCCTTTGTCAAGATAGTACTGGAATGTTTCTTTAAATTACCATATGGCATATGATCTTGGGGTGAATTATCTGAGAATTTTTTTGAACACTTTTCCTTTAACATAGAAAATGAAGTAACAATAGTTACCTTGTGCCACACAACACAAGAAGATGGTGAAAATTTCACCACTTTTTTCTAGAGATGGAGAAGTCTAGCTAGCAGATGTCCAATTGAAATACTAGAAAAACAAAAGGTCACGATATTCCTTGAAAACATCAATCCAAAACTGAGAGGTGACTTAAGGGTACATTGTTGTACTTCATTACTAGACTTGGTACAAAAGGGAATCATCCTTGAAAAAGACCTAATTGACAAAGGAGAAATTAAAGTACTAGGAAAAAACCTAGATGTTCAACATCAAAACATTCCCAATGATAGAAACAAGTTCTAGTCTAGAAATAAAAATGTTACAAATGATGACATTTTTGATGCTAAGACCATACATACAGGACTGGTCATCACACTTAGAGGTTACAACCCCAATCAAGACATGATGAATAGTCTAGATCAAACAATAAATTTTTTCCAAAATTCACAACAACAACTACCACAAAGGACATTTCCTAAACATGAATTTACTCCTTTAGGGCAACCAATCGAGACAATTTTCAAAGAATTTATTAAACATGATCTCATAAAACCATTAGAACCAAGAGAATATGGTCTTGGATAGTTTAAACCTTCATGGTGGGATGATAACACCTATTGTGACTACCATTGAACAAAAGGACATAACCTACAACAATTTTGACAGCTGAAGAATATTATACAAGACTTCGTTGAAAACAAAACCATAGAGGTCAATGGGCAGAAAAATACCAAGAACAATGATCATAAGGTCTTCACAAATCCATTACATGACCACATGAAAGGAAAGGCCTTCAGTTCGGGAACCAAGAATACTCCATCAGCCAATTATGCCAATACCAAGTATGACTATGGTAAAGTAAAGATCATAAATCACCCCCGAGCTACAAATGAGAACATCCATACCATCACCATTAAGAATCATCCTGAATGTGCTATAAACACACATAGAACTAACATAGCTCTTCCATGTCCTTCTTTTGAGCCACGTACATAATCTTCCAAGTCTAAGTACAATCTCCTTGATCAAGTGAGAAAAATTCCCACACAAATATCCATTTTGGAACTGTTGACTTTATCACCTGAGCATCGAGCCATTCTCAACAAAGCCTTATAGAGTAGGACTATCCCTACTAACTTATATGTCAATCATTTTGAAGAAATGGTAGAATATTTTAACAAATCTGATCATGCCACATTTTCCCAACAGGATTACTCAATAAAAAAGATCGATCATAATGACCCATTACATCTTGAAGTCCTAGTACGTCAAACCAAAGTTAGATGAGTCTTGGTAGATAGAGGAGTAGGTTTGAACCTTTGTACCCTAAAATTAGTTAAGGGATTAAGATTCTTAGAAGCATGCATAGACACCTTTAAGAGTATAGTTATCAAGGCTTATGATGATGAGGAAAGATCATCCAAAGGATTTGTCACACTCCCTATTAGAATTGGCCTAACAATTATGAACTCCAGCTTCCAAATCTTGGATCTCACCCTTCTATATAACCTGTTGTTAGGTAGACCTTGGATACATGCAATGAATGTTGTACCTTCCACATATCAACAGTGTCTTAAATTCCCCTATAATGGAATCAAGATCACGATTAATGGTGATCCAAATCCTTTTCAATATTGTACAAACCTAAGGGAAATTCCAAAATGGCAGGTACTGGTTAATCAAAAAGCTTCATCATCCACTTTATCCCTATATGTTGATCCATGACATCTTACTAATTCCATTTCATTCAAACCACCATCATCCACTCCTAAGGTCGAGATCCAAGACAAGGGTTGTGGAGAATATCACATGAAGGCATCCTATTGTGTCAATCAGGTAGTTCCACCTAAGGCATATGGACTACCCATGTCAGATAGGAAAAATTCAATAGTCACATTTCATGTTCCACCTAAAATGACATTGACCAAATGGGGAGAGTTAAGTGAAGAAATTGTAGACCAAGGTGATATTACCTCCTGGTTGTACCAAAAAGGTGCCTTTTGACGAAGAAATAGTAAAGATAAAGGACGTATCTGAGGGGGAAAACCTCTCTAAGGCACCCAAGGATGGAGGTTTGAATATTCTCCCCATTGCTTAGGAAAGGTCACCGATGTTAGTAGAGGAGTCTGTTGAAGTCAACATAAACATAGAGGAAAACCCTCAGATAATATACTTTGTAGCCTCTTTGACAGAGATAGAAAAACAAGAGTTTTAGGACTTCTTCATAAAGAGATAGATAAAATTTTCATGGTCATATGCAGACATGCTAGAGTTGGATCTAGACCTTATATTGCACCATCTACCATTGTAGCCAAGTATTAAGCTAGTCAAATAGAAGTTAAGGAAAATGCATTCACAAATTGCTCTACTAGTCAAAGAAGAACTTAAGAAACTATTGGATGTTGGATTCATAAGAACCATAGATTATGCATACTAGATTTCAAATCTTATACCAGTGACAAAATCAACTGGGGGCATCTGCATTTGTATAGACTTTAGAGAAATCAACAAGGCATATCCTAAGGATGACTTCCCTTTGTCGAACATAGACATGATATTAGATCTTATAGAAGGATACAAGATGCTATCGCTCATGGATGGTTTCTTTGGATATAACCAAATCAAAATCACAAGTGAAGACCAACACAAGAAAACTTTTACATGTCCATGGGGAACATACTTCTGGAATTTTATGCCTTTTGGGCTTAAGAATGTAGGAGCTACCTATAAACGAGAAATTAATACTATTTTCGATGACTTTGTACATACTCGCATGGATGATTATTTCACTGAAATTATAGCTAAATCAATAACAAGGGAAAATCATTTGAAAGTTCTAGACAAGATATTCTAGAGGCTAGAGAACTACAACGTCAGACTAAATCCAAAGAAATGTGTCTTTGGGGTGAAATCAAGAAAAATTCTAGGATATATCATTTCTAGACGAGGAATTGAATTAGATCCAGAGAAGGTAAAAGATATCATAGAAATGCCTCCCCCAATTAGAATTGGTCAATTAAGAACAATACAGGGAATATTAAAGTCTATCAGATGTTTCATTATACAATTGGCAGACAAAATACACCCATTGAAACATTTACTCAAGAAAGGAGTACCATTTGTGTGGACACCTAATTGTCATGAAACTTTCCAACAGATCAAGGATTATCTACTCACTCCACCTATCTTAATGCCACCTACAGATGGAAAACCGTTGATACTATAAATTTTAGCAACTCAGTCAGCATTAGGAGCTCTTCTCACACAAAATGATGATCAAGGTCATGAAAGAGAAGTGTACTACATCAGTCGTACCTTGGTGGGATATGAATTAAATTACAACAACATAGAATGTGCTTGTCTTGTGGTAGTCTTTTCTACTCAAAAAATTTAGCACTATATGCTAAATCACTAAACAATGTTGGTCGCAAAGATTGATCCCCTCAAATATCTCCTAAGTAAAGAAACATTAACAAGCCAATTGGCTAAATGGGTTATGATACTTAGTGAATATGGCATCCAATATGTGGAGAGGAAGGCTATAAAAGGACATTTGATTTTAGATCAGTTAGTGGATGCACCCATGAAGGTAGACTATCCTTTAGTGGCGGATTTTCTTGATGAATTTATCTTCACAGTTGACACTAGAGCCAAGTGGAAATTATACTTTGACGGGTCACATAAAAATCGTGGTTCAGGAGCAGGTATCGAATTTTAACACCTTAGGGCGATACTATTCCTAAATAATTCAGAATTGTTTTGCCTTGCACCAACAACATAGTAGATTATGAAGCCTTAGTGACAAGACTATGAATGGCAACCTAGTGGAAGATTAAGAGTCTACATGTTTTTGGCAATTCTCACCTAGTAGTCCAACAAGTAAATGATGATTATGAAACTAAGGATGAGAAAATTTCCCCCTAAAAGCGCATGTTTGATAGTTTCAAGTAGTACTTTGATGAAATCACATTTCAACAAATACCACGTATTCACAATAGGGCTACAGATTCTATGGCAAGTATGGGTTCCTTATTACATATTCCAAGCAACGTGCCTAAGTTTGAATTTTTGGTTGAACATTTTTTGGTCCTTGCCTATGATGTCCCTGATTTTGTGATGGTGGGTATGATTGTTGGTCCTACTTCCCCTTGGTACAAAGATGTATTTGACTATCTAAATTACCAAACCTTACCATTAGACTTGTCAAACAACCAACACATAACCTTTATCCATAATTCAGCTAATTACACCATCATTGGAGATAGCCTATATAGAAGTACTTTAGATAACACCCTAATGAGATGTCTCAATGCTGAAGAAGCACAAAATACCATGTGAGTGGTACACAAGGGTACATGTGGATCCCATTCGAGTAGTCCTACTTTAGCCCATAAGATTATGAGATTAGGTTATTATTGGCCTACAATGGAAAAAGATTCATATATCTTTGTAAACCTAGCAAATAGGCATTTTGTAAAACCAGAAAAATTAGAAAATCAACAAAATAGTAAAGAGAAATAATTCGTGCAATAGTGAAAACCACTTCGGTGGCTCTATGGATAAGTGCCATGGTGAAAACCTGGAAAATAGGCGACATGTGTAGTAAAACCCACTCCTTCGTCTACCATCATTCCATTCAGAATATTTCACCATCCCTGATAATAAATGGTTGTCTTATCCATTGCTTGGAACGATTGACATCAAGTCCACTTTGTCTCCTCATTCCATCATGTATGTCTTATTCTTGAATGGGGAGAAATCCTCATTCTATGTTATGTAGAACTTGTACATAGCAACCCAACATTCAAAAATGTCCTCAAAAATCCAAAGACATCATAAATGTCCTAAAAATTTCAAAAACAGTAGAATTTTTTTAAAAAGACAACAAAACCAAAACATGCCAGAAAATCCCGAAAACAAAGCCAAGTCATTAATGTTAAGTTAGTTGTAGACATAGTCGAACTGCATTGCCTCTACAATAGGATGTAGGCAAGGCCATCTATCGATGTTCCCCTGAGGCATTAGGTCTATCTATCTAGGTGTCTAACATCTCACCCACATTAAATTCATGACACTTTGTACATTCAAAGTCATTGGTCCTATCAAACTACAAGGTCTCTACGTGTACAATGTAGGCAAGGATAATCAATCATGAGCCCATGAGACTGTACTAGGTCTATCTAATATGTTTTATCACATTCACTATCACACACATTGCATATCATCAAATTAAGTACATATTTTTAGTTAGTTATGTCAGTTAAAGTTTGGCTGAACTACGAGGTCTCTACATGTAGAATGTAGGAAAGCCTATCAGTTGATGATCCTCCAAGGCTGAATTAGGTTAGTTGTTTAGGGTATATCATCTCAAGTCATACACTATCCATAAACACACACTCATAACAGTTGAGGAAAAAAAAAAAGTCATGCATCAACAAGGTAAACATCTCAAAGTCATCAAGTCAATACCAAACACTTTTTCAGAGTGATCAACTTATGTCTTAAGCAAGATAGATATTTCTTGTCAAAAGACACTATCAAATTGTCATAGCCTCATGTATCTTTTCATATCAACATCATTAGGCCCCAATTTCTTATACGACACATGTCTTTCTGAAATCATGCTTTTTCATGCCTTACACAGATAGTCACCAAGTTGAAACCAAACTCAAAGTCTTATGCAGTATGTGGCATCCCTCACATTACATTGTGTCAAACATTTAAAAATCCCACAAGATCAAGTTTTGGCAAATAATTTTATTTGGATTTATGATTTTATATCTTATGTTGTCTTATCTTTCTATCAATTTGTGAATAAGTCTTGTTACTATCTTTCTCAAGGATGTCCCTTGAAGGATTTAGAGAGGCAAGGATGTCTCAAGACTCTTTTTCTTGGACTATTGTTTGTCAGCTGTCTTTTTTAATTTTTAATTTTGATTCATGTTACTAGTTTCCTCAAGGATGTCCTATCAAGGATTTAGAGGAGCAATGACATCTCATGACCCATCTTTATTTTTTTGATGTCTCTAGTTTGTCAAGACAAAACGACTGGGGCAATCTTGTCCTTAGTTTGAGTTAAGACACTCCTTGTCTACGACTATCTGTTTTTTGAAAAAGGATGAATTTGTACATGATGGTCTATCTCATATCATGGTGTGTACTATCCATTTGTGTCAGTCTTACTCAATGATGATAAAAATGCAATCTTAGCATATATGGAAAAATATCGAAGATCATATGTTTTTCAATAAATCGTGGTTGTTTCTTACTAACATTTTGAAATCATCTATGCTAGCATTTCTCTTTTTCAACATAATGATAGATTCTTGTGACACAACAAAAAAATTAGATAATTTTTATATGCATACACTCTATAAGCATTATGTAAACAATGTCATATGTCTATATATAGTACATCATATAGATATGAACATTAGAAATCTTCATTGCATATCTAGGAAAATCATGGCATAATATGAATTCAATCATCATAAGGTACATAATGGAAACATTACATTTATATAACCATCTCATGTAGATAGAATTTTATATATAATATGGAATCTCATTATCATAAAGTAGATTACATCTATGATCGTATAGAATCATCATAACATCATAGACTACACAAACACATCATAATGTAGGAAAAATCATCCATAACACATGTACATACATCATCTAGGAAATATAATCATATAGAATCAATGCATCATCATAAAATAGAACTGCATATCATATAGAAGCCGCCAAAAATCATATGTATATCGCTCAAAATAATGTGTCACAGTACAATGCCAAATGTATCCATAAATAAAAATGAGTTTGTAGGCTCTCTAATCAAAATACAATGTCCACAAATATAAAGTGTCAGTGTGTCTCACTACCGCTACTATCATGTGGTGAATGTGAAGGAAACTAACTCAGAGGTACTCTCTGTGAGGTGGAAGGCCTATCATATGGACCTAATCATAGTGGTCCTAGTACACCTTCTATGTTGTGAGTCCTAGTCTAACTCTTGCTCTATGATCTATGACTATGAACCTCTGAAAATATAGGAGCTCATCTCTCCATTGGCACCACTGACTCATACAAATATTTATAATATGAAGCCCTCTCTACTGATCTGACTAGCTCAAGGGCCAACCCATCATATGGAGTATCACTTCATAGATGCCTAACCTCTGGGAACTACTACTCTATCTCCTACCTCCAAGATACTGCCTGATATCTCTCCATAAGTAAAGCATCTTGCTCTGTAGTAACCACTCTGAGCTGCTCCTCCAAATCCTTGCTATCACTGTCTTTGGGAGCATCATCATCCCATCACCCCTCTACAATCCGATCCTAGAGCTCTCTCTCATGATCCTCTATAGATTCCTACTCCTCAACATCATCCTCCCCATAACCTGCTAGAATACCAAGATGATCAATATCCATATCAGCCTCCTCCTCTGCAAGGTCCTCTCCACCAATCTCTACTCCTACATGCTCACCTCCAACCTGTGCCTCTACTCCACCTTCGAGGACCAAAAAAGGTACATCCTCTACCTCCACCTCTCGGATAGGTGATAATCCACCTATCCGGCCACCTCTCTATCACCGTTAACATCGTCTACCACCACCACCTCTTCCATCATCACCACCACCCCTACCACCACCTCTACCATCACCTCTACCTTTGTGATGCCCTCTTGGACCTATACCTCATCTCTCTACTAGTGTCAGTTGATCCAGATCTATATACAGAATAGGGCAACGCTCTACCTACCAGGTGTCATAAGAGGATGTAGTCCTTGGATCTGCTACTCCACCTCTCCATCCCCAATGTAAAGGTTGTAAATGTTGAATCTCTGCCTCTATTCTAGCCACTGGTATCATAGACCCCCAGTAAGGAACCTCTCTAGATGATCAAAAAAACTCTACTCTCCCTCTAGGATCATCTTGAACCTCTGCAAACTATCTCAATACATGATCTAGCAGATGTCTCTCAATGATATGTCTGCTCAAAAAAATCCTACCAATCAGGTACTATGTCTTTTGATAGTAGGTCAAATGCATGTCCTCGTCTAACCATCTCTCACAATCCATGTATGGCCTCCACATAAATTGAACCAATGTGTCCAGTGCATGTCTCCAATAGCCTATGTCTCCTACATGAATCTGCATAATGTTTCCCATATACTGGAAAACATATGGAGATCTAGCCTCTCGCTCTCCAGTAATAGGAGGAAAAAATACAAAAATACACTCCCATGCCCAAACCATGAGAAGAGTGGTACCGCAACTCATAGACTGTGCATCTCTGTAAACTATATCATGTAAGTGAAAGTATAGCATGCCTAATAGATAGGGACCCAAGACATACACAACCTCTCTCTCCAACATCCCGACAAGCATCTCTCCCCACCAAACAAGAAATCCATGACTCCGCTGGTCAGGAAGAACTATCCCTCCAATCAATGTACATAAAATATAATCTATCCACTCATACCTATCTGCTAGAACCTACCATATGATCTCATAATGCTCTATCCCTAATCTCCTAATGTCATCATAAACATAGAATCTAGTAATCTTGTTGTACCCATGTTGTGTATCATACATAACCCTCTCTCCTCCAATGGGTAGATGAAGGATCCTATATACATCCTCTAAAGTCACAGTCGCCTCACCAGTTAGAAAATGAAACAATGAAGTCTCAGAATCCCATTGCTCACATAAAGCAATCAACATAGCTCTATTTTCCCTAATCATGGGCATAGTCAATACATGATGTAGTCCTAGTCTCCATAGTAATGGTGACTCCACGCTAACCAATCGCTCTCTCAGCTCAAATGTATCAGTTCGTGTCTCTTGGGTATAGATGGGATCTAAAATAACCTGTAAATGCATTTCCACCATGACATCAAATGTCAAAATTTTCAATTTTTTATTAGAAAGTTTTACCAGCCAAATGCGGTTCGCAAAATCACATGCGGTGATATTTGACACAAATACGTTGTAGCATGCCATATGTGGTGCATTCAAATTCATTTGTGTTGAATGCCTAATTGACCTAAATGAGCCTAGACAATTTTTGCAAATGCGTCGTTCCGCAAGAAAATGTGTTGCACACGAACGCATATGCTTGAATGCGAAAGACCACATGTGCAAAAATAATTCTTAAGTGCCTAGATATACATGTAAAATGAAATTTCAAGAGCCCATTTCAGGGTACATACCGGGGATCCTACGTCGGCTGGCCATCTGAATCTCTAGATCCGATATATGTGATGCACAACATAGGGAAATGGGAGACATCTTCATCCAATACTCAGAGAAAACTTCTCAATTCTTCAACTCTTCCAAGTGAAAATGAAATGGTTTTCAACCTAATTTCTATTTATACCTAGGGTTTGCGTGGAATTTCTTCTAACCTTGTCTATTGACCACTTAAAATTGCAACTTCTAATGACCTGTACACATCCCTAACACCTCCAAATTAAATTCTCCCAACTCCATAGCTTTTTTGACCATCAAATTGACTTATCGGGAATATTTCTTGATTGTTTTGAAAAATCTCACAAATTTATCAATTTTCCCAAGGGGGCATACCCTAACCTATTTCATATTGGGGCACGATCGTGGCATATTTTCTTTGACACAATGCCAAAATGACATTGTATCAAAGAGGGGCAAAATATAGACACCAAAAACTAGTCTAGGCCTTGAGTACCACTTTCGACATAATTTTCTAATATCCATGGTCATGATTAAATAATATTTATTATTTAATTACTTTCTAAACACATAATTCCTCTCTTAATTAAATAGCCTTTTAATTATTTAATTAATTCATTATGACCCTTTATTCAACTTTGAGTAATTAAATAAATCATATTTATTTAATTATGTCACTAACTAATTGATTCTCATTCTTAATTAAATATTTTATTATTTAATTACCCCTTTGTCATATTTCAACTATAATTAAAAATTTATTATTTAATTATTCAATTAATCCTTTTCAACAGTCAATTAAATAAATTATTATTATTTAATTCATTCATTCATTTCAATTTTCGAATGTTGAATTAAATTAACATTTAATTCATAATTAATTTTTTTTGTCACATTCTTCTATCATCCAGTTATCTAATTATCCACTCACCTTCTGACTCGAGGTCTACTTTTTAAATCCACCAGTTATCTCTAGATTCGATATCTGATCATCTATGTGAAAGGACTCCCTGTCACAACCAAACACTTAACTAGTTCTAACTCATATGTCTGAATGTGTTTATTAATTAAATATCTTTAATTAATTAATTAATTCATGTGTGCATTCGAACATATCACTCTTTGAGTTCTAACTTTGTCTTTTTCATTCAAATTCTATTTCTTCTATTTTTAAAGACTCTCAAATGAAGATTAAATTGATTATTTAATCTTGAACTCATGTTCTTTCTATTTTAGAACAGTCTTGACACAAGATAAATTTATTGTTCTAAATTAATCTCTATCCTACAAAATTTCCTAACTCATGTTCTAACTAACATAGAACTCACATCGCTTGGCATTCATCAATCTCGATCATTGATCTTCCTTTTGAATCTAAGTTGATTGTTTGAAAACCCAACTTTCTATAAATTGACCTGTCATTTTCATTATTCTTGCTCTTGAAATCAATACTTTTGATAAGAACCTATTATATTTGATATTTTTTTGAGACAATACATCCATGTTATGCTTGCATCAATATTGAAAATCAAAGGGCAAGAATACTGAGACAAAAAAATGGAGGACAATCAACATAATTCAAAGAAGTGGATGCAGATTCAGTGAGACTATTCTAGTTATAGTTTAATTGTTTTCTTCATTTTTACTCATTCTTAGTTGTTTGATTTATATTAATATTTGCTAGATTAAATTTAACCATCTATCTATGAAAACTCCCATATATTCTACGTCACAATAGATTTGAAATGAAAAAATGATGTAATAATTGTACTACAAACTTGAAATGCAACAATGATCAAGATAACATGTAAAAGGATAATGCAATTTGCAGATTTCAAACAAGGTAATTTACTAATTTCACTATGCATTAATCTAAAAATTAAATGTAAATGAAAATTTGGAATTAAGAAATGCATGAAATGAACTTAATTAAGCTAGATCTAATGAAATTGATGTAACATAATCTCAACCATTTGAAACATATAATTAACGATAGTAAAGAAAAGTTCAAGAACAAGGTTTTAAATTATGGAAAATGCAGCTCAAAATCTGCATTGAGACTAAATCGTCCAGAGGGGCGCATGAGTCCCAGTGAGGGTTTCTTCCAAAAAAAATTAGAAAATTATAATTGATTTTTATGCTTTCTAGTTCAAGTATAATCAATAACCTAAGTGTAAATATAGATTTAAAAGTATTTTCAATGATGTAAGCTACAAAAATGCAAGCTATATTCTCTTTCACTAAGATTTAGAAACCTTAGATTCCAATCAACTAATGTAAAACCTAATGCAAATTCAATGCAAGATAAATCTAGGATGATGATGCACTCCAAATCAGAAAAGAGGTGTTCACATTGGGTTCACCAGAATGTGGCAATAGAAATAGTATGCCCCACCTTTGAGGAATATAACACAAGGGTAGGGTTCCTTTTTCACACTTGATACACTCAAGGACACCTTAGAGATTTCAATTTGAATGTAGAGAGGGAGGAAGAGATCTTGAAATAAGGTATCCTAGGGTTAGATTAGAGACTATTGAGAGGTTCACCACCAAGCTAAGGCTTGGAAAGATAATTGAAATGCAAGACCTAATTATGAAACTTAATGATACCTAGTTAAATGACCTAGAAATGTAAGTAAATAGGAACATAAAACTACAAAATCAGAAGTGTGCACCCAAAAACTTGTAGAGGCTTGAATGAGGACCTGGTTGAAAACATTAATTTTGATGTTGAATGGGACTCATATGATAGTTTGGATGATTTAACCCCAGATTGGGTTTTCTATGTGAAATTATAATTTGACAGTGTTGATTCTAAATCTCCTGAAACTCTAAAAATTGGTTGTATAAGGACTCATATGTGTAAGGTCTAGCGTATTAGTCCTAGAGTGATTTTTTAGAGGATTAAATTTGGTTCTACTCTTCAATATCTTCTCTCTCCGTCACACTTTGTTTTTGGATCTGAAACCCTGATTTCCAACCTGTAGATGAATTTTTGTGAAGATAGAAACCTTGCGAAAGATGTGACAACTCCAAAAACTTTCTCCAAGATTATAACCTAGTCTTCAAGAAATTATCAAGCTTGAGTACAACTATATATGAAATCACACATTTAGATATTTTTTCTTTATTTTTTAGTAAATGGTGGTTTGTGTTGGTCAAACCCCTTTTAGGTAATTAAACCAAATAATGAGATAGTCAAATAAAGACATGAAACATGAATAATGATACTTTGAATTATGTCGTGTAAATCAACTACCTAGCATGAATTATACATGAAGGATGAAGATATAGATATTGAAATAAGTGTGGAACAATGCTTAGTATTGGATCTTGAATGCAACATCACAACACTATCTCATTAACATGCTTAATTCTTAATAGTCTTGACATGATGATGGATCTTGAATTTCTGCAATAACTGATGAAGAAATCTACCCTCGAGTGCCTTAGAAATGATCTTGTAAACTATCTTGATGCTCTTTTGAAGTCTTGGGATGCTTAACTATTGAGTGCTTGACTTGACATCATGAAGGCCTCCTAAAATAATGATTTGAGACCTCATTTATATGGGCAATCCATATAATATCCCATTTATTAGATCCCATAAGCCAACATTCATGAAATGTGAACTTAAAACTTAGATTCCCACTCAAAACCCTAAAAAGGGACAAAATGGGACTCATACACACACCTAGTGTATTGATCCCATAGGGCCTTTGTAGGTGGTGAAAGTGTTGTGGTGCTAATAAATTAAGTTTATTTGGTGTCTATGTCAGGATTTTGGTTAAAATATTATTTGAGATGCACAATATAGAATCTTAGCGGCCTAATAATGATCATATAAAGGTCATAAATGCAAGATGGCTCAAAAATCAAAGTGAAAGTGTAAATAAATATCTTTTATAACATTAAATTAAGGCTACAATTAGGTTAATTTAGCTTAATAGGTCCTTAAATCCAATACAAGTGTGTTTTAAACATTACAACACTTGATCGAGACATTATTAGGTCTATTCTAAGGTTAATCATTCCCAAGTAATGTGTAAAAATGTACAGAATTTTTCTATGCTACATTTAGCCCCCACTTTAGTGAGAGGATGAACTTGCTTCAAAATTACACTAAAGTAGACATTCAAGAGGGGTCCAAGCATTCCAATGTAGAAGATAAAGGATGTGGACAAGCCCCTATGATCCGAGATATGCATAAAAGGAAATGGATAAAAGGACATGCATAAGGTGTACGATATGCAACATCAAGATACACAAACATGAAATGTCAATGACATAAGGAATAAAGTAAACAAAATAGGTGGATCAAGCTTCAACCATTTTTCAAGCATGATGTGGATCAGATCTAGGTTGTTTGTCTAAAAAATACATGCTCACTTTGAGGCAACAGAACTTTAGGCTATCCACTAGGTGTGTAATCAATGAATTTGAGACACATGCACACTTGGCTGGTATGTGCTCACACACACATGAGTGGCAAAGGGAAATCCATGCCTTGGTGAGGCTTCTTTTGAAACCATAAAAAATATATACTTCTTGATAAATTTGATAAGGTGCCACACAACAATGACCTTTGAGCTTCACGAGGAAAGAAAAGCTTCGTATGCTTGAAACTCGTGAATAGAAAAGATGGCACCATGGGCATGCAAAGTGCATTATACAAGGTGGCCATATAACTTATTTTATTAATGCAAACTAATGTAAGGTACACTTGGGCTTGGGGCCCTAGCTCGGTTGGATAAATCTTTCCTATTGCAGGAGGTTGGTCATGAGGTCTAGTCTCCCCCACCCCCGTGGTACCAGAGGGCATGTCATGCTAGCGCCGCCAGTCACGTTAAAAATTTTACCAGGTGCACTACAGTTTATAGGGGGTCATGCTACCCGATTCCTGCAGTCTAATAAAAAAAAAAAAAGTAAGGTACACTTAAATGGATTTTTCTTGGTTCATGTAAGGTATCTTCTTAGGGAAAGTTGTGCCTAATGTCTCCACAAGATGAAAAGTCAAATAAATATCATACTCTTGGAGGAAATACAACCCAATTACACTAGCAAGAAGAGGAAACATCGCAAGAAGAAATAAAATCACACAATGAAACATGAATGATAATGTATTGTTACTTTCATGTCAACTCAAGACATGCCATCCACATCCTGATATTTTTCTTAAATGTTCATGAAAGGTAGTGAACTAGCTAAAAGAGACAACGAAAAATGACATACAAGGAAAATGGGTACTTAACTCCATGCCCCCACTTAGTTCAAGGAAAGGATGATAAAAAATAAGTATTATTTGGAGGAAATAGGTACCTCAACACAAGGAAGAGCACCACAATCCTTAATATGTTGAATTTTCTTTTTCAAAGCCCTACATGCATTAGTAGAATGACCATGAACTCTATGATATACACAATCAATCCCTTAATACTACTTGGTTTTCTCCAAAATTTTGATTGAACATTCTTCAATATGTCCTTGAAAATCCCTCCAAAAATAAAGAAAAAAATACCAAAATATAGAAGTTATGCACTTTAGAAAATGACCTCCAAGATTGAAAAAATATGTTTCATTCATGGTGCAAAGATAGTGATTTGATACCACTTATAATGGAATAACTTGCATGAGAGAGGAAAATAATATGAACTTGTTTCCAAATAATTGAGAATATATTAGAATAAAAAACCAATTTGAGGGGGAAATGGGTCAACATAGGATCATGGGGTCCAAACTAGGTCCTTTAGTGGCAATGAAAATTTAAAAAAAATAGATTTAGGAAAGTTGACATCAAAAATTAAATAGGTTATTAACATAGTTTGAAAAATATGTAAGATTATAATTTTTAGAAAATTAAATATAGTTTCTAAGATAATAGTCTTTTTTTGGAAAAAATTAAATCTATTTGGTAAAAATTTAAAATTTCAATGTAGTAGTACTAAATTTTTGAGAAACAAAAAGCAGGTGTATGTTTGACCAACCTTAGTACAAAAAAAAATATTTTGAAACTTTAAATATAAGTAGAGGACACATGCCCAAATGTGCCACAATTATTTTTATTTTTTCCAAATAAATAATTAGTTATTAATTTTTTATTAGAAATTTTTTAAAAATATTAAAACGTGTTTACTTGACCACCATAACTTTGTAGAAACAAATTGAAATTCAATTTTTATTTTTTTAATCGTATGGTACAAAAAGCATAGAATGTGTTGCATCATTTAGATTCAAATAATGTGAAATTGTTTGAGAATTATATATTTTTTCAACCAACCTATCAATCAAGAGTTTAGTCATAATACATGTAGAAAATCAATAATAATTATCTATTTAATTCAAAATAATTCATATGTTGTATTGGTGGAAAGCTGAATTTTTTCTCAATAAACCTTTTTCATTTTATTAAACTCAGAAAAAAAAAGATGTTAACCATTTTTTTGTCATATTGCCACTTTTTGGAACCCCATGATCCCGCACTCACCCAAACCTCAAAATATCTTAGTGAGAACACAAATCACAATGTGATGATGAAATAAAACTCACTACCTCCTATTTTTACCCTACTTATGCCTAGGATATCACCCAAAGTGACATAGATAACAATTTGTAGGACCCAGTCTAGCCTAAATAACTAAATAACAATATAATAATGATAATATGACTCAATTAAGAGATAAGGGAGCTAAAATTTGAATACTCATAACCCTATGCATTAATTAAGATTAAGGACATAGAATATTCCTTATTCTTTCTCATCATTGGTGTTAAGTTGTGTCTTCTTCCTAGTATTTTCATAGATTTTTTGAGTGAACTAGAATTTTTTCAATATTTTTATCATAATTTTTTGTCATTTGAAGATTTCAAAAGAATATTATATTTATAGTCCAATTTGATTGTATACATTCATTAAATGTTCTAGAATCCATTGATATTCCACCATACAACAACAATTTCTATAATATTTTTACACCTTTCTCTTGATTGATAGGCTTGGGAGCTAAACTGGATCAAATTTTGACAATGAGTTGAGCTCCTAGACTCTTTGTCACCCCTTCTATCTTTATTTTAAAATTTACTAATCCATCTCTTTAAAAAATCTTTAATATCAATATTTTTGTTACAAAATTTTACTCTTTTCAAAATCTTGTGTGATTTATTAGAATTATTACTAACACAAAATATATTTAAGCAGTCTTCTATCTAGTTTTTATTTTAATACTTTTATTACATCCTTAAGCATATATTTTTTTATTGGTGTGAGGTTATTTTGTTCAATTTGTATAATTTATTTCTATTTTCAAATATAATTTGTGTCTTTTTCTATGGGAGATTTTAATTTATATTTTACAATCACTCGTGCACTATTTTATTACTCCTTTTGTACCTAAATAGATTATCCATAAAATTTTAGTACTTGTAGTTATATACACATATAGGCTAATTTCACATGCATATTTTATTCCATATTTATCATCGACTACTTATGGAGGTTAACCTATCAAAAGAGGGACTTGAAAATTCATTCAAGCCTCTTAAGAATCCCCATTAAATCTCCCCTTTTTTACATGCTTATTGAAGAGCACAATTGCATCTAGATGATTTGTTTAATTATTTAATTATCCTTGTGACTTTATTTTCACCATCCATTTATAATAGTGTTAGCATTCTTATAATTTATAACATATTGTAGATTACTTTTTTATCTATACCTTGTCTCCTGTGTGTAAGAAATCTAATGGTCTATATGAAATTTTGTGTTTGGAAATAGTTTCAAACAAAATTTTGTATAATGGACTACACCACTTAAGTTGGACTATAATATATGATGTATACAATAAAAAAAATATTGGAGCCATGTTTTAAATAGAGAGATGTATCTTAAAAAGACCAAGATTTGTATTTTTTAAACTTTCTAATTATCCGTTCTATTTTCAATTATAGAAAGTATATTTTTCTAGTTTATAATTTAAAAGCCATATAAATTTCTCTTTTAGTTATTTTAATCAAAAGAAAGAATCTAGATATGATTTTATTTTCTTTTCTTTTTCGTGTATAAAAGAAGAGTTAAATTTATTAAAACAAGAAGTAAAATAAACAAAAATTTACCTAGTGAGTAGTGTAGAAACTCTAGAAGATTGGGTGAAATTTATTTAAATTAAATTTTGATGAAATTGACTTCAATATTCTAACAATTTTTTTGGTTTCCACATTAAATATTGATGATATTGACTTTAATTTTTCTTTTTTTTTCTTGGTTCACCTATTAAATTTTGATCAACTTGACCTTCCTTTTAACCACTTAGTATTGTGTATTGTAGTTCTCATTATTTTAATTTCTCTACTCTAAAAAAGACACTATCTCTTCTTTGATCATATCATCCATATAAGATGAAAATTTAAAGATGTCTTATTCATAAGCATGTACTACTTTTATTTGTAAAACTTAAATTTTCAAAAAAATTGCAGGATTCAAACATCACAACTCTCCCTACATTATTTACATATCCTAACACCACATATCATGATATTGATGGGGGATTTGAATGAGAATAAAAAATCTCCATTATAGCACATACTAAAGCACATCAATTGTATTAACATATTATAGATTTTAAATATCATAATAATAATGATTAAATTTTGCATAATATTGCTATCCCTATCCTCTATTTCATATAAAACATGTTATTCTATCACTATGAGTGCCTCAATTTCTTTTATGGCCTAACCCTAATTGTTAATACCGGTGTTCCCAAACTAGTAGCTACTTATGAGAACACCCAAAATTATCATTCTAACATTAATAATAACCAACTATCATTATATATTATTTCTCCAAGTGTGCATATGGTTAATCCCACACATGTGGTCACTCCTTTAGTTTAATTGAATAATATGAATGCTAGCTCTTTCAAGGTATATTTTGTAACTCTATCCACTCATATGTGGTTTTTCCTACATCCCATTCTTTTCCATTCAATTGTTCTTGATTTTATTCTTAAAATGCTTCACAACCTTTAACTTCACAACATTTGATTTCTGAATACTTTTGCAAATCGGTATAAATAATTTTTATACTACATGTTTTCATGTCACATATCTAATAATAAATAAATTAATACAAATTATGGGAAACATTCAATAGATAATTTCATCTATATCTACTAGATCAATACTTTTAACCACACCTTATTATTTCTAAAATCCACTATCACTCGATTTCTTAGATATGTGTCTTTCAATTGGATTTGAGGAACTATTCTTTGAAATTTTTAATAGAAAAGGATGTCAATAAATATGTGTATCTATGTCTACAAAATTGTGTAATTATTTCATTTTATAGGATGAATTTCTAGAAATTTTATATGAATACTCATTGAATGATACTTTAGTGGATTGTGTTTGAATTATGGAGCCTTGCAACATGAGCATGAATTGTGGATGGTTTGTGTTGGTTGCTCCTATTTTTTCATTGATGTAAACATGGTGACAACTATATGGGAATTTTACTTAGTTTACCAAAAGTTTTTCTCTATTGATGATGTTTTTTTGTAATGAACTAGAGTGTTGGTATTTGAGTTTGAAATTTACCATAAGAATAAATATGACTAATCTCTTAACCATGCTATCATTTTTCATTCAAATAGATACATCCTATATCTTGAGAAGTTTTAGGTTGTGAGTAGAAAGCTATCTCTGATAGAGTTCAGATCTATATTTTACTATTGTTCCTTGCTTGGCATATTAGTGTGGGGGACTCTACATTTACTTAAAGAGAACATTCTAATGTTACAGTTTTAATGTTAGTCTTTATGATGGTAGTACGATGAGAAATTGATGTGATCTTAGATCAGGAAGATGTTTTCTTGAAGGATTGTACTTTGGTTTATAGATTTTTTGAATTAAGTTCTAGTTTTGGCTGACAGGTAGCATATGAAATTCACTAAGGATACTAGTTATTCTTTATGGATGTTAGCTAACTTGGTATAATACACTACATATATAAAATGTTTTAAATCATTTATGGTGCCAACAAGAGTATTTTAATTATTTTATTTTTATCTAATTACACTAACCTAATTGATGAATAAGATATACTTGTATATATATTAGATTTTTTGAAGACAAAAAGATAGGTGTGTGTATGTGTGAGTGTATGTGAAGATTGAAGCCTAAATTCTTTATTGGTTGAGGATCAAAGCAGATTTTTTGAGCGATTGTTGTGTGAGTTGGTACTTCATATTCTAAGCTTCATTGGAATTGAACTCTAGACACTAAATGTGTATTTTTTTAGTTCAAAATTATTTTAGTGAGCCACAATATTTGTATCTTAGAGGTTATCAATATTTTGTATTCATGATATGATCATTTCAAGGACAATGAGTCTTGGAAATGAGCCCTGTAATATCTTGTATCTGAATATTATATTGTGATTTAACCCTCAGCATGGTTTTTCCCTTTTGAGTTTTCCATATAAAAATCACAGTGTTCATGTGTGTAGTTGCATTGATTTGTTTCTATGTTCTCTATCATTTATTCAGTCGGAATTGTGATAATGGTTAAATGGATTATATTAGAATGGTTTTATGGAGTCCTGATCCATCCCCCTTCTCAATATTTTGGATGTTCAACAATTGGTATCAGAGCTTGGTTCCTCGGAAGAAGCCTAATAACTTAAGGAAGATCCCAAAAATTGAGTATAAGAATTTTTTTCCTTTGGAAGTGATTTTTGTTGGATATTCAAAATAATTAGAATATTTGAAGGACAAGTTGATGAAAGAAAATATTGAAAAACTACAAAGTAAATGTGAAGAAGTGTGTGATTTATTGGATAAGGCAGATGCAACTATCTCTAGCCTACTGTGTAATTGGATGAAAAGAAAATATCTCAAGATTTTCAAAAAATTGAAATTCAAAGGAAGATGGATGAATGCACAAAGCTTGAGCAAGAAGCAAAAAACTTGAGATTTGATTTGAAAAATGAAAGAAGTTATGCAGACAAATTTCAAGGTAAGCTCTACAATGCTTGATGAGTTGATTACCTCTCATAGATAAGTAATGGATAAAAGTGGTTTAGGGTTTGAAGAAGGTCAAAATTCTAAAGCGAAGCAATGTAATTACAAGGAGATTCAATGCAAAGATGGATGAATCAAGAACATGAGAAGAAATCTCAAAAGAAATCTCATCAAAAAACCTGATGTTGGGTGATCTCAAAATACTGGTTTACAATTTTTGGCCAAACTGGACACTGAACTAATTTTTTCTAACTAAATCTTCACTTTCAGACACCTATAACTACTAAACTATGAATAAATTGAAGATGATGAAAACTAGTGATTTATGAAATTTTTTCTATAGACTCTAAATACATATTTTTTAAAAAATTTGGAATCAGTTCGCACTTCTTTTTCCATCTCCTTTGAAAACTAGTTTTTTCAGTAAACAACATTTTTTAAGGAGTGACATTCATCATATAACACATAATGTTTTTTCGATGAAGGATAAAATTCTCATTTTTTCAAATTTAGATTTGTAACTATGATATCTAGTTCTTCCAATTAGTTTCGTAGTGTTTTATTGAATATTTTTTCCTTAATCAAGTTTCGAAGTCAAACCAATTATAATTAGACATAGGCGGACTATATAACACAACATTTTTTGTATGTATCAAAATTCATTTTTTTTATTCGATAAAAAGGACTTCAATATCTGGTGCACTCATATTTTAAAAAAATTGATAATCTTCTATTTTTCCACATGTATAGAGCAAAGAACTTGATTTTCGGTGAAAACCCTACATTCACAACAAATAAACAATAATTAAATTAAATTTATTTAAAATTATACTTTTTGGGAAGCTTAATAAGGATTAAATACTTACAAAAAATTAATTTTAAATGAATTCATTTGATCCCCCAAAAGGTAAATCAAAAGTGGTTTTTTATCAACATTTTGATAGGTGTAAAGGAGACTCTCTTATAGGTATGGCTTAAAACTAGCGGGGTTCTATCCAAGGGGGTTTGATCTAAGGTGGTTTGATCAAAATATCTTCAATTGGAATCCTTAAAATGGAAATTTTAAAGGCTTATATCATTATATTTTCTAAAAATATTTGATCTCAGCAAAAATCAAAATCTCGCAGAAATTGTAAACCAACATTGTCAGGTCACCTTGCTAAAAGGTATTTATCTTTCAATGGTTTTTTTCATTCCTACAAGAAATTTTGTCATAAGGAAAAGGATTGAAAAATTAAAATGAACAATACTTTATATCATTCTCTAGAAAATGTTTTAAGTGAAATAAGGCTAGATATAAATCTAATCAATGCAAAAATATATTGAATAAAAGAAAGAATGAAAGGAAGAATGTTGTTTCATGTAACTGCAACAATCTGGAACATCTTGTTAATAATTGTAAAAGAATAAAAAATAATTATCTAGCAAAGAAGCATGAACAAATCATTGATCCGAAAGAAGTAAGAAAAGAGATGAAAATGATTTAGAGAAAGGAAGGAGAATTCAAGAAATTTGAATCAGAATCATCAGTATTCTTTGTGCTAACCTCTAGTGCAGATACACCCATCAATTTTTTAGTCTAGCAATGACTAAGGGGGAGAAATTATTAGAAAAATTAATAAAACCCCCTTCATTGACACTTATTTCATATCATTGGAGAATTATATTTAACATTCGTGGTAATGAATTTAAGAAATTTTTCAGTCACATGTGTGAAGAATGAAGAACTGTAAAATTTGAAAGAATGGAAATGCACACAATTTTCGAGGTAATCTACCTAAAATTTGAAACATTTATTGAAAAAGAATTTAGAATGAAAGAAATAAATGTATATATTTCAAGATGCATATGGGTATGTGTAGGATCATGATGGGCCAAAAAGTGGTGATATGTAAGTGATACGATGGCCCATGTGGTTGACAACTTTTTTCAACCCAAAATTGATGAAACAAAAAGGATTTTTAAAGGAGATTCTCAGATTTCCACCAATATAAATTATTCTTTAATTTGAATTTAATAAACAATTATTATTCATTTTCTATTTGAAATAAGACTAAAGTCATGATTAATAGGTGGATTGAAAAAATATATAGCTTTCAAATGGTATCACATTTTTTGAATATGAAACATGACTCACATTCTATGATTCACATACTATAAGATTAAAAATATAAAATTGAATTTCATGAATTTTTGACCAAGTTAAGGTGGTCAAACATACGAGTTTTTATATTTTTTTAAATTTGTAATAAAAAAATTATAATTTATTATTTACTTGGAAAAAAATTACAAAAAAATATGCATCACATCTACATATGAGTCCTCTACTTATATCTTAAATATTATAAAAAAATATTATCATTTTATTGTGGTTAGGGTGGTCAGATAGACACCTACTTGTTATTTTTTCCCTGAAATTTAAGTACTACTACATTGAAATTTGAAATTTTCACCAAAAATATATTATTTTTTTAAATAAACCTAGTAGTGTAGAAACTACATTCAATTTTCTATAGATTATGTTCTTACATATTTTCTAAATAATATACATAACTTATTCAAATTTTTACATCAAGTTTCCTTACTCTGATTTTTTGAATCTTCATTGCCACTTAAGGGCCCAATTTTTCCATGATGATCCTGCACATACCCATATTTATTTTTAGAGAAGTGTGCAAAGGAAGTTTAGAGAGTAATTCATAGTTTTAGGGTTTGAAGGAGAAATCAAGTGGATTTGAAGTATGCTCCAGAAGATAGATATCTATCCATTCATTGTTGGAAATTATAGAGGTATTCCTATTTGCACAATCGTTTATTTTTACTTCTATGACTAATTCGAAGGTAGTGAATAGTTCATTTAGAGTGCAAGTCAAATTGAGGAAACATTTGAAGAATCTATCAAAAGAGTCAGTTGATTCATTCTCTTGCATCCCTCCTAGGGTTTTGCCCATAGAAGATTTGTATGCATTTTTTTACAGTAAGATAGAGGAAGTGTCACTAGTCTAGCTAAGCATTCTAAGAATTAATTGGAAGAGAAGCATGATGCCTACAATTTGTTAGTTGAGAAGAAGTTGTACGTTTGGTGGAAATCCCCTTTGTTTGAGTTTTACAAGAAGCATATTCAAATAGTTTTGAGCATAATTCATAATGAGTATTTTTGGATTGATGAAGCAAATTTGATTACCCGAGAATTAATTAGAGATGTAACTGGTTTGTGTTCCTCCAGATCAGTTCCCAAACAAAATTCTATGAATGAGAAAGAGATGATTGAGGTAACCAATGAGACTCTTGAAGGGAAAGATATTTATTTGAGATCAGTTATGTATCTAGTCATTAGGTATGTTACTATGTTCATTGGTCACAAAGTTGTTTTCCTAGCAATGACCTCACAATTTCTACTACTATTGTACATACTACTATTGATATGGTTAAAAGAGGTATGGATTATGACCTATAAGTATTACTTTGAATACATCTTTTGAATAATTTAAATCAAAACAAGAAGAGTAAGAAGAATAGAATGGTCAAATATAGAGCCTATTTCCCATCAAACCAGGAAGTTCATGATAAATCTTGGCAATTCAGATGCCCAAGAGACTACTCTTGCTACATTATTTGGAACATTTCAAATCAGGATGAACAAATGGTCAATGATTCTAGTAAGTTTTACTAAAAGGTACTCTAAAAATATCAATTTCTTAGTACATCTATGGATTTCTATCATATGGAGGTGGTTGAATCAAGGTTTGTATGGATATTTGAGTTATATTATGCAATGTTAGAGGATAAAATAAATTATTATTCTAAAATTCTCTTGGAAACCCCCAAGAATCTCAATTTTGAAGGTACCGTTGGTAATGCAACTAGAATAGGGAAGAAAAAAAAGAGTGTTGCCAAAAAAGAAATTTCAGAAGGAAAGAAGTTTGAGAGAGATCAACATGAGCATGAAAGAATAAAAATTCAAGGATATTTGGAAGAAATGCAAAAGGTTATTCCTAGTGATAATTTTGATTCATGTATTTATGTTGTGGATAATCTCAGAAACATGATTAATTCTTTGAAGGTCTACATCTTTGAACTGGAATTGCATGCTAGAATTAGATTTGTTGAAGAAAATATGGAAGATATCAGGGAAAAATGTAAAAATACACATAGTTGAATGATAAAGGAATTGGTGAGTGTACAAGTTTTTGGGGAAGACGCACAAGATATGTTTTATTTTTTCTTAAATTGGTCTGGTAGTACACTAAACATAAGAGATGAGATAAGGATGAGTGAAACCTAGATGGGCACTCAAGTAGATACACATAGATTGGTAGAAGAAAGAAATAATCAATGGTGGTCCCACACTGTGCGGATTCAAGAAAAAATATTTTCCATGCAAGATCAAAGAAAACAAGTTATTAATAGGTTTGTGGCACTTAGAGACATGGTATTTGTAGTGCTCTTGCTAATAATGGTGAATTATCAAAGATTAATCTTAGTCCCAATACTTCAGAAGATGGTGTAGAGTCCTTAACTAAGCTTGAATTTTACACAAGACTCTTGTAAGTGAAAAAGGTTCATGGGAAAAAGACAAATTTTCATGGAAGATCATCCTGGAGAATCTCAAAGTTTCCTCTTCTTCAAGTTGATTCAATTTTGTGTTCATATATTTTTGGTTATGTTTTTATGCATATCTACATATATACTAGACCCCATCCTTTTCCATTGATTTAAAATAGGGAGAGATAGTTATTGGAAAAGGAAAAACATTTTTGAGAAGAACTATTCTAATAGGGGGATTTTTTTTTGTTGTTATTGAAAAATATCTTTGACATGCATGTTGTCATTAATACCAAAGGGGGAGATTGTTGGAATTATGGAGCCTTGCAATATGAGCATAAAGAGTGGATGTTTTTTGTTGGTTGTTCATTTTTTGTCATTTATGTCAACATGGTGACAACTATATGGGAAGTTTACTTAGTTTAGTAGTGTAACATAGAAAAATTTATTTTCATTCATTTGGTCCTTTCCTATGTATTTTGACCTAATTTTGCTTCAATTTAATGTTGTAATGTGGCCAACAAATTCACATTAGGCCTTGAATGCTTGTAAATCAATAAAAAAACCTAAAGATGTCTTACAAAGGTGTTGTGAAATGTTGTAACACATTTTCCCACTTTTCTCTTACCTTTCCATCGTAATTGACCTAAACAACCTTTTTTTATCATTTACCAAGTCCTATTTCAAAGTATTATAAAGAGTTATAACAAACTATCACACTTTCCTAGGCTTGTCATCAATAATTGACCCTTTCTAATGATAAAATTACCCCTTAATGCACTTATAGGTCATACTTAAGTGTGTTTCGGAAGAAAATACTGTTAGACAACCTTAATTACACTTTAATTCCTGACATCCACTTAAAATTTCCCAAGTGGACTAAGTCGCCACCTTGGGCAACTTAGTCTCATTTGGCATAAAAAATCAAATTTAATCCAAATATCTGGTGGGATATTGTCTTTTGAACCCTAAGATCGGTCTGTGATGTGCTTTATTTGGGAATTTAGGGAGCAATATGTATAAATAAAGGGTTTTCCCCTTATTTTCACCCCCCATATTCATAAGAAATAAAGAAATCTATTTTCTCAAGCAAGCATTAAGCATTCAAGAACTCTAATTGATCCAAGCATCAATCCATTAGAGTTGATTAACTGCATATCTTCATACTTCTTTAACAAGGGTTTGGTGAGTTGTTTCACTAGCATGTTGTTCAATCTTCTTTCCCTTTTCATTTAATTTCATTATCTAGGTTCTGATTACCAAAATGGGGATTAACTAAGGCAAACCCCTATTCTCTAACCCTAACCCTTTTTTCCCTCTTTGCATGTGTGTTTTGTAGACTTTATATGCATATTAGTCAAACAGTAAGGTGCTAAAAGGTGTCATATTTCTATCCACATAATTCCAAGTCAAAAAATCCTAAAAGGAGCTTGAAGACAACTTGCAGGTTAACATCTAAAGATTTGGGTCTCAATATTCTTGAAAGTCTTAGGTGGACTAAGTCACCATCATTGGTGAATTAGTCCCACTGCCAGGCCTAAAAAGTGATCTCTATAGATTTGCACACCCATTTCCCTGAAACCTATTCCAATAAAGTTTCCCTAAAGCAAGACTAAGTCACCCAACTTGGCATTAGTGTCCCAGTGACCTTCAACAATATATTATGGAAGATTTGAGAGCTCCTCCCCATCAACCTTCAGTTTCTAGGTGCACCACTTCTTTCCTATTAAGTTCAGTTATAGTTTGCTTCCATTTTAGGTCACTTTACATAGTCCTTTCAATACATTTTCTTTTCATTAGTTTTCATTCAATAGTTAGTTTCATTTATCAGATTATTGCACTTAGATACATTCAAGAACATGTACATCACACATTAAACCCTAATCTTGGATTAACCTCCTAGGTTTTGGGTGTTAAAGACATCTCTCCTTCTAGGTGAAAACCTTAGAAGTGCTAGGGAATTCCCTTCCCCCCAAAATCTACAATTCAACCAAAATTTCTTTGTCGGTAATGTTCTTTTGTAATGAACTAAAGTGTTGGTATTTGAGTCCAAAATTCACCACAAGAATAAATATGACTCTAATAACTTAACCATGCTATCATTTCTCATTCATAGAACTATATCCTGGATCTTGAAATGTTTTGGGTTCTGAGTAGAAAGATATCTCTGATAGAGTTGAACTCAGCATTTTACTATTGTTCCTTGGTTGGTATATCAATGTGGGAGACTCCACATTTTCTTAAGGAGAACATTATAATGTTGCAATTTTAATCGTAGTCTCTATGATGGTAGTATGATGAGAAATTGATGTGATCTCATATTCCAAAGGTGTTTTATTTGAGTATTATATGTTGGTTTGAATATTCTATGAATTAAATTATAGTCTTGTCTGACCTAATGTATGCAATGAACTAAGGAGAATAGTCATGATTTATGGATGTTATTTGACTTGGTATAACGCACTACATGGATAAAATGTTTCAAATCATGTATGGTGATGAAAAGAGTATTTTGAAATTTTTTTCCATCTAATTAGGCTAACCTAATTGATGAGTAAGATATACTTGTATATATATAAGATGCTTTGAAGAGAGAAAGATAGGTATGTGGATGTGTGAGTGTTTATGAAAATGTGAGCCTAAATGCTTTCTGAGTTTAGGATTAGAGTAGATTTTTTGAGTGACTACTGTGTGAGGCAATACTTCATATTCTTATTTTATTGGAACTCAACCCTACACATTGAAGGTGTATTCTATTAGTGTTGACACAGTATTTTGCATGTAGTAGCAGTATTATGGGAAACTTAGCTAATGGGGGACATTATGCGCTAGCTAAGTGACCTCCGGGATTTTACCGAAGCTAACTCTTCGCTTAATGGGTGAAGTAAAAGGGGGATTGCAAGAATGTAAAATTTACACTACAGGCGATGCACCAAATTCTTTAGAAAACTTTACTAGAGCACAGTGCATAATGCAAAGGTCCGAACCAATAAATTGTTGTTAATTAAGATAATTTTCTCAAAAGAATTTATCATGCAACAATACCCTCTAATTTGTATAATGTAATCGAACATAATTTTGCTTTAATACAGAAGAGTCAAAGGAACATGGTCTGTGTTTATTTTAGCTATGAAAGGTTCTAGAAACTAAAAAATAGGCATTCATACAAAATAAAGAGAAAAACACAAGTCAATAGTTCTAACAAATGCTTTGAAACAAAAAGACCAAATTTATTTGGCATAGTTTGAAATATTTTAATTGAAAGAAACTATTACAAAAGGCCTACTTCTCAGTGCTTGAGAGTTTTTTCCTAAACTTAATCAACCTCCTCTTAAAGAAAACAAGGCCCCATTTATATGAACATTCCACTGCCTGAAGACATATCATTGAAAGAAGAGACCACACGCGATGATCCTTGGCCTAGATCATCTCGAGTCGCCACAACAAACATCGATCAACCAACAACACACCAGCAAGGCCATGACATGTAATGGAAAACCATGCAGTAGCAGGAGAGAACACGTGGCGGCAAGAAAGTACAGAAGATATAACAACATTTCCAAGGTAGCCGGTGCATAAAAAAAAAGCCACGTGTTTCTCAGACAGAGCTCGACAGAAAGTTGAAAAGGTGTCTGATAGAAAGCTTAGAGAGAGAGCCACATGGAGAGCTTTGAGGAAACTATAGAATGAGGTGGGCCCAACTCAAAAAATAGCTAGAGTGAGCCACGCGACGTACAGACGAAGACTACCAAAAAAGAAAAGCGAAGGGAAATGAAAAGCTTCGCGAGGAAGCCATGTGGTGAGCTTCAAGGTTAGTGAGCAAAAAAATAAGGTGCAACCGCAAAGGAAGATAGAAAAATACAAGGCTTCGATAGTTTTTATTGAATAGTTTGGTGACTCATAGGGGCTTTTCGCTCGTGGAAAGGAGAACCCCAAAAACCGTAGGCTCAACAATAGAAATGCTCACAACCTCGAGAGGGCGGCCTGCAGATTGGTCCATACTTCATTTGTTGGTGCAGAGAGAGTTTGCAGATGCTCATGAGCCAATCTGAGATCAATAATTACTTTGAAAGGTAATCCGCCTGATACCTTGGTTTCCAATTCCAATTGGAAGAAAAGTTGTGCTAGTTGATGCATGATTACCTTGATCTCCTCAACAGTCGGAGATTGATCAAAATTTTGGAAGACAAAAAGGTCTTGCTTCTTCTCTTCGATCATTTCAACAATATGCTCCACACTTGCTACTGCCTGGTCTGCAATGAAAGGTGAAGGGAGGCCTCTCTGAGTCAAATAGGAAAACTTTGCCCGCATGTCACTGGTAACTTGGTTTAACTGAGATCTGCAATCTGCTACCTGTTGAATGGCCTCGTGCATGGACATGAGGCTATTCATGACTAAAGTTGTAGTCATTCGATCGTTGATGCCCATGCTACTCAATGCTTCATCCCAAGTGGTATACAACTTACCTAATAAAATTCTAGCCTCTGGAACCTTGTTGGAAGTTAACTCATGAACCTACTGTATCAATTCACTCAGTATCCTATAGAGGCTAGCCAATTGCACCATAAAATTTAAGGTGGGCTGCAGAGTAAGGCACAAAGCCTTCACCTTGTCCCAGTATGATGCGTGCAACTCTTTGGAAAATTCCAATGAGCTCATTCGGGGCGCAAGGGGTTGGGTCCTTAGGGTAGCCAATTCTGCCTCTTTGCTGCTTAAACGTGCCACTGCCTTTGCTAAGCTTTTGTCTAGTGCGGACAGCTGCTCCTTTAGGGCAAGAACTTCCCTTTCCCTTTCTACCAGGGCCAATTCGGCCTACTTAGTCTTTTGGACCTCCAACTCTAAGTTGGTATTCATTTCAACAATCTCGGTAGTAGTGCTCTGCTAGAGCTCCTTCATTCCTATAGTTAGTAGGTCGGACTTGGCATAGAGTTTCTTCTCTTTTTCTTGGCTCTGCTTGACTTGCAGCTCGAGAGTTGAAACGATCTCTTCACTCAACCTTTGCAGCTCCTTGATCTGACTTTCAAAGGTGCTCCTCTCCTTCTCAAGTCACCCAATTTCATTCTCTTAGGCTTTGAACTTGTTTACCCAGATGTCGACCTTCCTTTTGAGCTCTGCAATCTGATCATCTTTCTTCTTCTCCTACTAGCTGATCTTGAGAAAATCAGTGGTTACTATTTTTTGGGTCTCCTCCATCAACTCAACTTTATCTTGTGGGCAGGCCTACTGCAAGTCTAACCCAATAGCATTCACAAAATATTCATTGGGCTACATTTCGCCTACTTCCTTGATCACATTAGGAGTGATCTTTGCAAACATCAAGAAATTATGACCTTCATTGAATACGGTTTGCAGATGGGGCTTTGCCTATCTGGTTGCATCCTTCTTTCTTCTCTTGCTAATCTAGTTTGCACGGGCGCTTTTATTTGCATCAACCTATGAGAAATATTCTTGGGCCAGGATACCCATTCTGCCAACAAAAGGATACTCCTAAGGGATAGCCAGTAGGAAAGACAACGTGGCTGATGTATCAAAGGTTTTTCCTGGCCGTGTTATAATGGCTGGGGAGAATGGCGGGATGAATTGGCCACTCGGAGGGGATGAAAATGAGGTGATAGTGTAAGGGAAAATTAGTGATGCACCAACCACAGGGTTGGGCCTTCAGGATAAAAATTGTTGGCTCATAAGCCCAGTGTTGACACCAAATTATGTTTCGGGTAAGGTATGGAAAGCAGAGGACACCGGGGAGAAAATTGGAGGGGTGAGACTGGAATGCTCGGAAAATCCAGTGGTGGAGAGGATTGGCACAAATGAAATAGAAGGGGTAGACTATGGCCAGACCAAAGAAATAGAAGAGAGAAAAGAGGGAGGAAAAATTACCTGATGCTCCTGCAGAGCCGCTAACGCTTCGACCACTCCCTTCATCGACTGTTCCTCCTCTTCATCGGCCTCTTCAGTTCATTGCCGCTTCTCTTCTGGGAAATCATCGAGGTTGAGAATGACTTGTCTCTTTCCCCTGGTGGTCCTTGCCCGCTTCCTTTTGGATTTAGAGGGGGTGGTTGGCTCCAATGTTTGTGTGTGTGGCACTTCCTCCTGCACAAGATGTTTACAAGTATTCTTGTCAAGTATTGGACTCTCGGCGATGGTAGGGGGATTATGAGTTACCTCCTCCTCGGATTCTACAGTAGCCTCCTCTCTTCTATATTGTTGCATGGATGTTGAGTGGTTCAAAGAATTTTCAACATCCGAATGTTCATCTTCCCAAATGTCATCAAAATTATCATCGAGGGCTACCTCATTATGCATCTTGCCAGCTGCCAGAATTTCCTACCAATATATCTAGAAGGCCTGCATCTTATCCGATGCCGAATTGAGCTTACTCAATTGGGTGACCAGAGAGGAGTTGATATTCAGCTTTAGATTAACTCTCCCCATGATGTGGTAAAAATCTAGCCATGGTGGTCCACCATCCACTATAGGAAAATATTCAAGGCCTATAGATCTACCTAAGTTTCCTTCCTCGACATTCCACCAGAGGTCCTTGAATGGCCAAGGCGAATATGAGATTTTGATGTTGATTCCCGACAAATTATTGTCAGGGTTGTAATTCCAGGGATCGTCTATTAATACCAACCCAAGGTGGCCTAACTTCGAGAGTAGAACCACTGAGGTATCAATCTTAGGGGTCCTTTTCTTAATCAGCGACACCGAACCAAACATGATTGGCAACAAAAAATAGGAGGTTAAGTGCTTTCCTCTCGAGTAATCATCATCAAGGGTACATAGCTGTCTCATTTCCTCCAGGGCCAACACTCTGTCAGAGAGGAAATGAGGAAGCCGAAAAGGTTCTCGAACAAAACCTGGTATGCGGAGCATGGTGAAATCCGTGCCAAAGAACCAGTTACAGGGTGGAGTTAACTTCCCCAATCAAAACCTTTGTCGGGGTGATATGCGTTTGGTCATATTTATGCCAGCCTTACCCAAAGCCCTTATAGCTGAGGCTATGAATACATCCAAGAACACATAATAATCAAAGGTTTTTGACATGACAGGGGCCATGTTAAAATCGGCTTCCTAAAGCTACCCTCATCAAAAACAGACAGGGGCATAGATCTTGAAAAGTAATCTACGTTCTAGTGCAAAATGAATTAGGCCAGAAAAGATGAATACCTGAACCTAGAGCTAACCCCAAATTCCTGTAATTATTTCCAAATTCCACCACTAATAGCTCTTACAAAGTCTAGGAGTGGAGCCTCATGATTCTTTTTTATCATAAAACAGAGGGAAATTTGAAACTAATGAACCTCCTTGTTCGAGTCCATACCGCACACCATCGCCAGTATAGAAGCAATAGAAGAAGTGACACCTTTCAAAGCCTTCAAACTGAAAGGAAATTTGGGAGAGATTGAACTACTCATTTGTTGAAGCTCGAAATGATAATACTATGGCCCCAACTGGAGCTCTCCCCACTTTTAATGCATTCTTTCCATTTCAAAATTTTTAACCTCTTTCCCCAAAGGAAATGGGATGCATAGCATATCCTGAATAGCTTCAAGCCTAATGACTACCCTAAAATTTTCACCATTGATAACCCCTATTTTTGGGTCGAAATGTGCCACGCATGCTGCCACAACCTCTAGAAAAGGGTGCACCAAGGGAACCATGTATTGCACAAGCCCACAGTACCAGAGCCATTTGTGAAGTTGGTCTATCATATGCTTCATTCTTTCGCATGCGGCCTCCCTAAGGCTCTTAGGATTACAAGATAACTTAGGATTGAAGATGTTATCCCAATCTTCCAAGACCACCACCTGGTCTTTATTAGGAACAATGCTTAATAAATTTTGGTTCACCAAGTGAGTGAAAGGTCAGTTGGGCTTCCCAGGTATGCCTGGACTGGCATAAGACTCTCCATCGTAAAGCTGCACGCAGGGTGCATTCCTCATCTTCTCACTTAGACTTACTTGAGATGAAGTCTACGTAGGGTTCTCTGCAATTTTGGCCATTTCGTATTCGCAAGAGTTTTCTTGCAAACCTTTGGAAAACTTCTTAGCTTCTCTAAAAAAAAATTTCTCTTCTTGCGAATGCCTTAATTGCTTAATTCTTGGAAATTTTTGCAATAAATATGTTTCCCTACATGCCATAACTTACCTTTTTGCTTTCTTGAGAAAGGCGACCGAAACAGGTACGTGCGAGCCATTTATGCCAAGTTGCTATTATACGTTACCAGTTTTACTCATGCAAAAATATCGCCAACCAACCAAACTGCTAAAACATTAATTGACAATCTTTTGCATGTGACATAAATGGATTCCTATCTCGAAAGATGAACCTAGGCAACCTCACGAGCATTTCCCTGTAGGTTATCTATATTGATTGATATTAATCTTCATACGGGGCACATTTCCCTATAGAAATTTTCCCTATAATTTCATCTGATTCAGATGAGATGACAACGCTTCGTATTATTGACACCTGGCTAGTCTACAAATTGATGTGGTAGCTCAGTGGAGCAAGTTGCATGTTGCACCTGAAATTTCCCGTCACCTCGCACGCTGGAATACTAAAAACCAAGGTGAAGAAACACTCTTGGTACAGTTGTTAATCATGATTTCTTCAGCAAGCAAACCTTAGCTATTTTATAAATAGGATCCTTTGTGCAGCATCACAAATCACAATATCCACAAGCTTTTCCTAGCTCAATAAGTTCTTGCTGCCTTAACAATTTTCATCTTAGCTAGAAAAACAAGCAACATGGAAACACCAGGAAGGCTTACCTACAAAAAGACCCAGGTTGCATTTCTTGGCAAGATTACCTCTAGACACCTAAAGCATATGACAAGTGCAAAAAACCCATTGTATGTGAAATCCATCAAGTGGGTCCTTGGGAAGGACTGCGTGTATTATGAAGAGCAGTATTGGGTGAACACCAGCATCTACTCCCACTTTGTCACCTCACTACTGGACATCAGCATCTCTAAGTGTAAGATTTTAAATTTGACAAAGCGGGTCTTCCCTCAGCGCTACCTCGGAGGTTTGGAGTAGATTGTGCGTGCAAACCAATTTGGTCGTGGGATTCCCTCGGTTCGAAACATTCACCTGCAACAACTGCATGGAGGCATCGTTCCAGCCAGGCCTTTTTCTTTTTGGGTTTGAGTTGGAAACCTATGAAGAGCATCATGCCAGAGCCCGCATAGGCTGCTATTTTCTGATGCACATGCAGTATCTTGAGCCATTCTATAGTTTTCAGTGGTACGAAGATTTTGAGAGAATTGTATTTCTTGAGCCCGAGCCACCTGCCGCCATGATTGTTAGTCCTTCTCATTGATGAATATAATATATATAATTTTAAGACCATCTAGCCCATTCATAAATTTCTTTCAATTGTTTGCATCATTCCTATGTTTTATTTCAATTCTTGCACTGAGAGGATCAAAACTTAAAGTAGCGAAGAGTAATTACATATATACAAATGTACAAAACTAACACATATGTAGAATTAATAGAATCTTTTAAGATGTATTCCATTAACTGGAATACTTAGAGCGTTGCCTTCCATATCTTCCAACTCAAAAGAGTTGAACTGTTTACACTGATAGATCTTGAATGGCCCTTCCCAGAGGCTGTCAAATTTGCTATGCTGTCTGGGTTTTTCTCTGTGCTCATTGAATTTGAGGACCAAATCCCCACATTGTAAACCCTAATCAGAAGCCCTTTTGTTGAACCATTTCTTCACTGCCTACTAGTGGCTATTCATTGCTTCTAGGGCATGTTCTTTTTTCTCTTGCACCTTGAGCAACTCAGAAAAATGTACCTCCATTGCCCCATTTTGTTCAATTTCCAAGGACTTGAGCAATTGCAGGGCGGGAATTTATGTGGCGATGGGCAGCAATGCCTCTTTCCCGTACACCATCTCGTAAGGAGATGTTTTCAATATCTTCTTGGGCATAACTCGGTCTGCCTAGAGCACTGTCTGGAGGTTCCTATGCCACTCCTTTTGATCAGCCTGATAAGGTTTTTGTTAGTAGACTCCGAAAGACCATTTCCCTAGGGATAATAGTTAGAGGAAGTCTTCAGGAAAACTCCATATTTTAGTGCAAATTGGCTCATCTTTGAGCCTAGAAAAGCCTTAGCATTATCAAAGATAATTGTTTTAGGTGGGTTGAATCTGGCCACCAATTCTTCAGGGAAATTAACAATCTCTGATTCAGTTGCATTTTTTAACAGCACTGCTTCCGCCCACCTAGTAAAATAGTCAATTGCTATTAATATCCATTTATGTCCAACTGAAGAAAGAGGGTTAATCATCCCAATGAAGGCTAAACCCCATTAAGCAAAAGGTTCTTCTACCACTATGGGCCTTAAAGGCATAACAACATTCTGTCTCTTTCCGACATAGAACTAACATTCCTTGCAAGACCTAATTAATGAAAATGCATCATTAAAAAGTGTTGGCCAAAAATAACCAGCACATATAATTTTAATTGTCGTGGTTCCTGCAGAAAAATTTCCTTCAATAGGGCTATTATGGTATTGATCTAAAATATTCTTGGCTTGGTCCTCATTCACACACCTTAGTAGGATGCCATTGAAATTTCTTTTAAACAGGACATCCTCCAAAAGGACATAATTGCTATTCTGTAGGTGATAGAAACGCCTTTTAAAGGATGGGAGATCATTTGGATACCTTCGTGTCTGCATAAAATTTATTTTGTCATCAAGCTAGTTGCTCTGGGAATTTTCTTCATTTATTAGCATAGGCTCCGGGGTTCCAAGCTCTATCGCTGTTTCACTATTTTTAGTGATATATTCACATAATCCTTTTCCCTTTACGGTCTTGATAGGTCTGACTTCAATGTCGTATTATAGGATCTTGGTGATCCAGTTAGCTCTTTTTTCGGTGATTTCCCCTTCCATGATATATTCTCATACATTAGGATGTGGTACACAAACACTCACCTTATTATATGATATCAATTTCTAGAATTTCTTGAGCCCCTTAACAATGGCAAAGGCCTGTTTTTCTACAAAGCTATACTTTACTTTGTATTCTTTCAGGGTTCGTGAATAGAAAGCAACAAGGGATTCCCCTGTATCTTCATCATTTTTCTGCATGAGCACTGTGGCAATACTATTCCCACCACCAAAAAAATACATAATAAAATATTTTGACAGGTCCGCGTTAACCAACATGGGGGCGGAAGAAATAGCCTCCTTTATAAGCTCAAAAGCTTTTCTACCTTCCATCGTCCATTTAAAAATCTGCTATTTCTTTAGCATTAAGGTAATAGGGTGAACAATACTTGCAAAATACGCAATAAAATGGCTAATAAAATTGACTTTTCCTAGGAAGGATTGCACACCCTTTTTGTTGATGGGTAATGAGATTTCTCGGATAGCATCTACTCTCTCTAGATCAATAGCAATGCCCTCCTTAGAGACCACATACCCTAATAACTTTCCTTGGGGAACTCTGAACACACACTTTTTCAGGTTCAAGGAGATCCTGAATTCCTCACATTTTTGGAAAACAAGTTCTAAATGATCAAAATGATCATTAGCAAACTTTGAGAATACTATCAATTCATTGAGATAAATGAGTATAATCTTATGGATCAAATCCTTGAAGGCAATGTCTATAGCTCTCTGGAAGGTGGCTCCAATGTTTGAGAGTCTGAAAGGCATCTTAGCATATGCATACATTCCCCACTTTGTGATGAACGTTGTCTTGTATTGATCCTCCTCCTTTACCCAAATCTGGTTATAGCCCGAAAAACCATCCAACATAAAAAACATCTCAGAGCTAGCAACAGTTTGTAGGATTACTTCCATTGAATGCAAGGGGTAATGATCCTTTAGGGAAACTTTATTTAGGTCTTGAAATTCTACACATAGTCATATATCTCCATTTTTTTCGGGACTGGCACCAAGTTTGACACCCAAGTGCTATGTTTGATTGGGAACACTATTCGGGATGCAATCAATTTATTCAACTCTTGTGACATGAGAGATTCCATCTTTGGGTTTACAGGTCTCTATTTTTGGCAAACTGGCTTTGCCCTTTTAGACAACTCAATAGTGTACTCAATGATTCCAAGATTATATCCCTTAAGATCATCATATGACCAAGCTACTACACCTGGGTATTCTTCGCAGAAGTGTTTTAGTCTATCTTTATTCTTTTGCGAGACTTCTTTCCCAACTTTAAGCTTGCTATCTTCCCTAATATGCAAATCAGTGTAATCGCCTTTATCCGCCACTAGCTTTCTCTTATCCCTTGTCGCATCATCAAAATCAAAAAGGCTCTCGAGAGTAACTAGGCCTCTCGGGAGTTTGTTGGACTTCAACTAGATGATTTGATCTTCGTAAGCTTCGGCGATCTTCGGTTGCAGTTGATCGATGAATTCTCCATATGACTGGAGGAATGATGCAATATGAGCATCGCTATCAAACACCTGCCAATCTTGATTGTTATCAGGAATAGCAGGTCTTATGATTACCCTTACCGCATGCCTATTCTTCAATAATTCAGAGGTCAACTCAAACTGCACTCCTATAGTTGCCATTTTATCGGCTTCAGAATTCATCTCTCTCGGAATAGCCTGGATATTGAACGCTTCAAATTTATCAATCAGATCCTAGACTCTATGTTGATAGGATCACATATGGATATTCTTGGTAGTAGAAGTCCCGCGGATTTGGTTACACACCAGCTCCAAATCTCCGAAGACACTTATCTATCTAGCACCCATTTGTTCCATAAGGCCTAAACTATGGATGAGACCTTCATACTCAACTTCATTGTTTGAAAAAACAAACTGGAAGTGGTAAGACCTCAAGGTCTTTTTGTTGGTTAGGGATATTAGACAAATCCTGGCTCCAGCTCCTATTTTACATCTGGCTCCATCAAAGTATAAGGTCCATATTTCTGGTGATTCTTCACCTTTAGGATCTTTGGTAACTTTGGGTATGATTTTCTCTTCTTCATGTATAACATAGGTTCTGAGGCCAGTTGAGTGGTAATTCTCGAAAGTGTCTGTATCAATAAATTCTTTCAACAAATTTTCTTCATCTACTGTCTATGAGCTAGTAGCCTCCTCTTCTTCAAGAAATTCCACATTGTATTGTTCTTCCTGAGAGATTGAAGTGTGTGCCGCTTCAAAATTTAGCAAAGCCTCATCAACAACATGTTCGGAATGAAGAGTTTCCAACAATAGTTTCATCTTAGCCCCATGCTTAGTTCTCAGAATCAAGTGTGACCAGTCTAGCGCTAGATATCCTCATACGTTTGCAGTGAACTCTTAGGACAAATAGATCCCAAATAGAGGAGGGATATCGATGAGTATGGTATCCCAATTTACAGTGATACTGGGGTAGGTGAACAAAGTCATAGGTAATCTCTTGATTATCCTGAAAGTATCCACCTTGTTTCCATCAAGCTGCATGACTCCTTTATTTAGAGGCTCATATTTTAGAACCAAACCATTAGCTACTTGCTTCGGCATGACAGTGGTGCTAGCACCAGAGTCAATCATACATTTATGCAACAGCTTGTCACCAATAATTAGTGTTAGAAAGAAAGGCTTAGGTTTAGGCTTATGTTCCTTTCAGACTCGAGTTTCTCCTCTGGTTGAATTGTTAGCACTTTATCCAGGTCGGGCCTAGATGCATCCTTTCTATTGGATAGAGTAGGAAGTTTAGAATATTCTTCAACTAATAGCGCCTTTTGTAGCAGTACCTTCTACTCTGGAATAGCCAGGACATCCCGTAGAGAAGCGTTGGCTGATGACTTCTTCAGTTGTTCCACCACATTGAATTGCGCTTGTACTTGGTGAGTGGTAGTAGCTTGCTCCTTCAGTTTTATGGTTGGTACAGGCCTTACAGCCGATACGTTCGATAGTTTAGCAACAACTAGAGTGATCAATGGAATCTTCTCCCTTAGTGGGAGTGGACTCAGAGAACAAGGAAGGGCCATTTTTGACTGTGATGGGATTGGCAATAGGCCTGCCATCAGGTTAGGCATTGGTTGTCACGTAGCTTTGGTAGGTAAGGCTATGAACTCTCCAGTGAATCTACGCTTAGAACGTGTGTTATAGTTGGATTGCACTTGGGGTACATTATCTATAAGGATATCGTTCAGAAATGATGATTCTTCTCCTTCCATCCAAGAAAAAAGAGCCTGGTCTAGAACAATGTTTGACTCTTTTTGGATAGACATCCCCTGCATTTGTGTGGCAAAGAATGCATTGTCCATTTGTTGAGAAGCATATGGTGAGTTATTGGAAATGGATGTGCTGCCCTAGCTATGTTGATCTATGATTTGTTGTTGCAAATTTCCCCGTAGACAGTTCTGCGGCATGTGTGCATCATTGCAAGGAAAACACCATGAATTAGCATCTTCAGCCAAATTGTTTTGTCTCGCCAGTAAATCCTTATTTGAACTAGGATGAATAGTCTACATCGGTAGGGTTACCGGGACCATCTGGTTACTTGATTGAGCCGAAGTATTCAAACGTGACCTATCCTGCCACTAGTTTGATTGGTACAGAGGTTTTCTGCCTTGGTAATTTTGATATGTAAGCTTTTGATAGTTGTATTTCTGCCACTTTAAGGTGGTCAATTCATTAGTCATAGCCCACATTTGTTCTCTCATCTCATTAATCTCGGTAGCCATAGGATTAGGCATAGGAGCTACTGCAGGAGCTGTTGTCGAGGCCGTGCCTAGAACATTTCGAGAATAGGTGTACATAGATTGGGGAGGAGCTATAGGAATGCTGGTGGAAGGAACTTCGACCTCTGCAACATTGCACTTGGGGAATAATGGCATGATGGGTCTCGGTGCCAACTTTCTTGCAGCGATCAAATTATTTTCTGTAGTGATAGCTAAGGCGTAAGCATCAAGGAGAGTGTTTCCACCCAAAGCTTGTAACATCATGGAGATATCAATGTTGATCAACTTCAAGTAGAACATAAATGCTAGATCTAGAGGTGGTCAGCTGCCCACAGGCACTCTCTGCCAGTTCGAATGGAACCTCGCATTGAAGTCAGGCAGAGCTTCATGAGGGGCTCATTTTATATTTGCCAGTTGATGGTACAATGAATATTTTTTTCCAGTATTTGAGAAACGCTCATAAAATGGAGTCCCGAGCTGGTCCCAAGTAGCAATAGTACTAGCTTGTAAAGTTTTGTACCAGTTTAGCATTTTTCCTCGGAAGGAGGTGGCCAGCAATATGAGGGCTACATTTTCATTGGATATGCTATGTACTAGACATACGTCTGCTACATCTTCCAGATGCTCTGTTGGTGTCTTTGATTTATCCCCAAAATATTTAGGGATAGCCTTTAGGGTAGAAACGGGGATGGGGGCCCAAGCTGCAGGGGGCATAGGTGCTACTAATGGACTATCGGAGTCTCAGGCTACGTAGTTTCTAGTAGCCATAGGTGCAGATGGATTAGGCAACCTCAAAGAAGGTGGAGACGGAGGAGGTGAAGGGATACCTCAGCGACCTCTTGGGTGCACAGAAACTAAAGGCAGAACAAGTTGGCCAGGGACTCTCGTAGTTTGTGACCTAGTCACAGGTTGATGGCTCATACACACATATCAGATCAAGCGAATGTGCTAGTTCGTAGTCCCACCAGGCGTGCTAGAAAAAGAATTGTTGATGTAGTATTTTGCATGTAGCAGCGGTCTTGTGAGAAACTTAGCTAAGTGACCTCCGGGATTTTACCTAAGCTGGCTCTTCACTTAATGGGTGAAGTAAAAGGTAAGGGGGATTGTAATAATGTAAAATTTACACTACAAGCAATGTGCCAAATTCTTTAGACAACTTTACCGGAGCACAATGTATAATGCAAAGGCCCAAACCACTAAATTGTTGTTAATTAAGATAATTTTCTCAAAAGCATTTATCATGCAACAATACCCTCTAATTTGTATAATGTAATCAAACATAACTTTGCTTTAACATAGAAGAGTCAAAGGAACATGGTCTGTGTTTATTTTAGCTATGAAAGGTTACACAAATTGAAAAACAAGCATTCATACAAAATAAAGAGAAAAGAACAGGTCAATAGTTCTAACAAATGCTTTGAAACAGAAAGGCTGAAATCTTTTAATTGAAAGCAACTATTACAAAAGGCCTACTTCTTAGTGCTTGAGAGTTTTTTCCTAAACTTAATCAACCTCCTCTTAAAGAAAACAAGGCCTCATTTATATGGTCATTCCACCGCCTGGAGATGCATCATTGAAAGAGAAGACCACACGCGATGATCCTTGGCCAAGATCATCTCTAGTGGGCACAATAAACATTGATAGGCCAGCAACACGCCAGCAAGGCCATGACATGTAACGGAAAACCATGTAGCAATAGGAGATAATACGTGGCAGAAGGAAAGTATAGAAGATCCGCCGGCATTTCCAAGGTAGCCAGTGCAGAAACAAAATGCCATGTGTCACTCAGACGGAGCTCAATAGAAATCTTTGAGAGAGAGCCACATGGAGAGTTTCGAGGAAAATATAGAATGAGGTGGGCCCAACTCGAAAAATAGCCAGAGTGAGCCACGCGGCGTACATATGGAGACTACCAAAAAAGTGAAGTGAAGGGAAATGAAAAGCTTCATGAGGAAGCCACGTGGAAAGCTTCAAGGTTAGTGAGCACAAAAATAAGGCACAGCCACAAAGGAATATAGAAAAATGCAAGGCTTCGGCAGTTTTTAATGAATAATTAGTTCAAAATTTTGGCAGTGAGCCACAATAATTGTATCTTGGCAATTATCCATTTTGTTTATTCAAGATGTTATCCTTTTAAGGATAGTGTGTCCTCGAAGTGAGCCCTATAATATCTTGTATCCACATATAATATATTATGAGTTAACCCTCACTATGGTTTTTCCCTTTTTACATTTTCCATGTAAAAATCCTAGTGTTCATGTGTGTGGTTGCATTTATTTTTTTCTATGTTATCTCTTGGTGATTCAGTAAGAATTGTGATAATGGTTAGATGGATTATAGTAGAATGGTTTTACAGAATACGAATTCACCCCCCTCTCAATATTCTTAATGTTCAATAGGTAGGTGTTTCTCTTTATCTAATCATTCCATTCTTTATACAAGATATCTATCATTTCATCATTTATCTATTCCTTTCATGATTAAAAGTAAACTATAACCCAATTTCATGGACCTTATTCTATCTTACTAGCTTTTTCTTCTTCCAAGGCCTTCTACATCATTTAATAAGATTTTTAAAAATACTTAAATATTTAAATTAATAAACACTATTGGTTCATCCTCACCCTCTTCCTTAGTGATGGATTTATCTACATAATCATATATGATCCCACAATATTGGTCTACCATTAGTAGCTAAACCATGAGGAATTTGAAGATGATGCAAACTAGTCATTTGTGACATTTTTTCTTTAGATTCAAATATATTTTTGTAAAAAAAATTAGAATCAAATTGCATTTCCTATTCCATATCCTTTGATAACTATTTTTAACACTAAACATTGTTTTTATAGAGTGATGTGTACTTGCTAACACATAACTTATTTTCTATGAAGGATAATTTTTTTTTTTTTAATTTAGTTTTTTAACTACGATATCTAGTGCATACATTTGGTTTCATAGTGTTTTATTGGTTTTTTTTCTTAGTTAAATTTTAAACTCAAACCAATAAAATAGACATGGGTTTACTTGCTAAAACATTTAATTTTTGTATGTATTGAAATTAACTTTCTTTGTTGGATCAAGGACATCAATTTCAAGTGTATAGATATTTTTTAGAATTTTTTTCGATAATCTGCTATTTTTCCACATGTGCAAAACAAAGAGCTTGATTTTTGGTAAAAAACCTGCATTTACAAGAAATACAAATTAAATATAATAATCAAATTAAATATATTCCAAATCATACTTGATAAATCTTAAATGAATTCATGCGATCCCCCAAAAGGTAAAACAAAAGTGGTTTTTTATTAGCATTTTGATAGATGTAATGGACTTCGTTATAGGTACATGCTTTAAAACTAGTGGGTTATATCCAAGGGGGTTTGATCTAAGGTGGTTTGATCAGAACCTCTTCAATTGAAATCCTTTAAATGGAACTTTTTAAGGCTCAAATCATTATATTTTCTAAAAATATGTGATTTCAAAAAATAATCAGGATATCCCAAAAAGTGTAAACCACTATTGTGATTTATTATTTGATCGTGTACATACTCTATCCTTGAATATCTACCTTCTAATAATTGAGTGTAAATACTATTTATTCATCACTCAAAGAGAGTTAAAATAATTCCTAAAAACTATGATTCAAATTTATTTTTTAAATTAAATAGTGTACATAGACATGATATACAAAATCCCATTTGTTTAAAGCATTTAATTTAATATATAACTAATGAAAAAACTAAGTAGGTGGTAGGAGTGAATAAAAAATGTAATAAATTTGTATACCAACCAAATCACCATCTCCAAATTTGCACCAATCCATTTTTGTGACATGATTCCAAATAATTCATTGATTCTACTCTACACCAGCATTTGGATCTTAATATTATTTCCATCCCTACAATGGATATTGAATCTCTTACTTCTTCAAAATAGTATTTTATGGTGGGAATCATGGACATTCAAATACCATTGAATCAAGAAAACTTATCTTTAAGCACATCATTTCATTCTCTCTTATTGATCTTTGTGTTGGTGTATTTATTTGTTCTCTATACATCCAAACTAGGCAACTTATAAATCCATTCATAATTTCTTCGTTGACCTTTTCAACATGGAAAATGTATGTAGAATATTTTATATATGTTCACTAGCTACAAATAGATGTATACATATGATCTTTATGAATTTTTTGTGTAAACTATTGAGACATTTTTCTTCCAACCATAAGTGGCATTTTCTTTATTTATCCAAGTGGGACAAAAAATATAGATTATCTTAATGATATCAGATTTCCACAATCCATATAGATTTATTCAAAGATTTCTGGATTTGATTGTGTACAATTTGTTTTTTGCATCAACGTTTTGGATCACACTTTGTGATCCATCATTAGGATGAAAGCAAGAACAAGGAGAAAGATAAAATCCAAAAATCTTTGAACAAATAGATTCTATTTTTAACATGATTCCTTATTTAGACAACAATGTAGGTGACTGACTTGATTCTCTATGTATATCTAAATTTTCCCTATAATGATGAGGTATACATTGTTTCTCACATATATTTTCAACCAATGACCATTAGGAATAACTTCTCACTTGACAATTTTTGGCATGCCACTTCTAGTCCTCTATGCCCCTAAATATATTTTATTTTAAAAATTTATTAGAAATACAATATGATTGGATTCCTTCTTACGTTCATTCATCTACTTTGCATATCCCACCTATTTTCACTCAATCATTTTATTCTTTAATAGTGTCCATGATGTATATTTTTCCACTAGCCCCTTAAGTCCAAACTATTCTTGACATCATCACTTAATTTGATCTTACTTATGTACATGTGGGCATATACAGTGGCCCTATATTTATCCATGACCAAGCAACCTATAAATCAATTCATAGTTCCTTGTTTGACCTTAGATTTTAATGTAAAATATAGTCATAAAAATAATTTATATATGTTCACAAGGTACAAAGAGATGTTTATGATCCTTCTAACATATATATGCACAATATGATGACCCTTTTATTCCAATATTTCATTTCATTTCTTCTTTTTTCCAAGTGGAACCAAAAACACTAGATGTCTCTTTTACTATGATTCCTATTTCAAACCACTTGTACATCTTCGTAGGCCATTCATAACTCACCAAAATGCAATTCGTTTCCTCCATTATCCATAAAACTCTAAATTTCACCTATAAATGGAGTGGTACACTATTTCTCAAATTTATTTCCAGCCACTAGCCATTCAAGAAAACGTCCTACTTGATTATTTCTAGCATACTCCTTCCATCAATAGTTGATCTTATATTAGTATAAATAGATGATTTAGATTCCTTATTTTGTTCCTTCATTGAATCAAATCATCCCACCTATAATAAATCAATTTCTTATTTCCTTATCCTCCTAATTATACATGTTAGGCATCGAGTCAATAAAAAACAAGGCTATATTGAGTAAAAATTAATGTCATGTCACTACTTAGACTATTTGTAATCAAAATCCACCTAATTGTGTACCTTTTGTTCATATATTTATATTACCATTGTGAATGAAAATGAGCTACAAGTGAGGTATATTGGAGGCTTGGAATGGGATTTATTTTGATTCATATTTGAGAATTTTTTTTGTAAATAAGTAACATTTTGTAAAAGTTTCTTAATGAAAGGATCGATTGGTGAGGGGTTTTCAGAATCGGTAGAGCGTCAAGGACTAGTGTTAATAATAGGTGCATTGGTATTTTGATATGTGAATTGTAAAAAATGTTGGTAAATAGGTGAATTTATGTTCTGATAAGTAAATTGGGGCCTTGAGAAAGGTGGAATTTTTTTATATTGATTACCACATGAAAGAGCCAAACAAGTGTTAATTTTATTACTAGATTTCACATCAAGGGTTATGAATAAATAAGTGAATGTAGGAATAGAAGGTTTGATCATGAGAGTTGAAAATTTTGTTCCTATTGAATGTTGAGGAGATACATTATTGATCAATTTGGTGCCAATAGATAACACCATAAATTTGGAATCCACTATTTAAGCTAGGCTACATATAATTTCCAGACCTTTTTAATAATTAATAAAATTCCTACAATTATTTATAAAAGGGAAAAAAATTCTAGCTAAATATTTGGTACTCAACTATAGTTGGAGAAAAGATAATTCTAGACCTAGATTTTAGAGTTTTTCTTCAAAAACATAAGTTAGAGAGATTTCGAATCTCAAATAGTCATGAAGGGATTGTGAGCCAAAGGTCATTGGTAAATAAGAGTGGGAGTAGGATCCAAAAGTGATTGTGTTGTAATGGTTCCTTGAGTCAAAGAGTTAAATTTATCTCAAAAGAGTGTTTGATATAGAACACCAAGTGATGAAACTTATAAATCAAAATACAATTTTCAAGACACATGAATGTTCCTAAGAGGAAGAAGATAGAAGAATTTTTTTTGAGAAGATAGATTGTGGATTATAGTTTAAAATAAATTGTTATTGGTTTATGTTTTTGTAATAAATAAGAGAAAAATTATTCAAATGTATTTATTTATATTGTAAAGATACAAGGATTGCATATTAAAATGATACCTTTAATGAATCTAATTACTTGATTATGTAAATTATACTTGAAAGTTTATAGTTATATCAAAAAAATGTGAAATATATAATCTAATTTGGGTTCACAAAAATGTTAAGTGTTTGGTGAGTAAACAAAGTGTAATGATTTATTTTCAAAATTAGTACATATGAGCAGTAATATATTTAAATTACCTAATGTCTTGATAAGATTACATAATATATGTTTCTTAAATAAAAACAAATGCAATTTTAGGATATGTGAAGCTCACTAAAATGTAATATGGTGAAATGGGATCTAGGATAAACACCCTAACCTCAAGGACACATTCAAACTCAAAAAATTAAGGGACACAAAATTAACCAAGAGACCTTTCTTGGCTATTGTGGTAAAGGTATTAGTCCCTTTTTGTGTTTTTTGGTGTGATGATTAATTGGTGAGATGTATGAAACTAGGGAAATTTGGATAATAGTAAAAAAAATGTAGAGAATCTAGAAATGTAGAACAAAAATATATAAAAAAAGAGTAGATCTAGAGAGTGTATACAGAGAAGAATCCACCATTCAAATTTTGATTTGATTGGTAAGATAGGGGTGTTGGGTGCCCTAGTCCAAAACTATTAAATTCTAGCATATTATAATGTGCACAATTGTACCAAAATATAAAGGTCTATGATAGATGAGATTGGGTTCTAAAGTCTAATATTTTGTGAATAATCATCTTGCCCTAATTCTTTTTATAAGTAGTTTATAAATGTAAGAACTGGAATTTTGATGCCTTGAAATCTAAAATCCATTGTGAAATCAACTTCAAACCTATAACCTATAAAATTAAACAAGGGGAAAAGGGTCAAATTATATTTCTATGTTTCCACCTCCATAACGGCTACAATTATAAATGGTTGTTGAATACACTGAATAATGAGAGGGGGGGTGAATTAGTATTCTACAAACACAATTATTTAGTAACCATCTAATTATTAATCGACATCTAGTTGCAAGAGTAAACCAAAAAACAAATGGAATCATAACACACTGACACCAAGATTTTTACATGGAAAACCCAAAATGGGAAGAACCACAGTGAGGATAAGATAACAATATATTATAATCAGTTACAATATTTTACAAGGCTCACTACCAAGACTTACTATCCTTGAAAGGCACATATCTTGAGTACAAAATATGTCTAACTCCCAAGATGCAAAAGGGTATGGCTCGCTTCCAAAAGTGAACTAAAAAAGTACACCTTCAAAGTGCTACAATCAGTTTCGCTTAAGATCTAGAAAACCAAAATCATTCTTCAATTGTAGGTAAAAATATTATTAGTAACTTCACACTATCAAATTTCTTAGATTGCTCACATACCATACTCTATATCCTCTCTATATTCTATCCATCACACAGACATATACGTAGCCATATATTTCTTTATCAATTAGGTCGACCTAATTTAAAATTCCTTTTGGTGTACAAAAAAAAAGTGTCATCCAAAAATTAGGTCGCCTGAGACCTAATAAGGAACATACAAAAGATAAGCAGTTCTTAACCTTTTCAGTCAGAAGAATGTCAAATGTATTTGATTTAGATATCTCACTCAGATCAAACAATATTGTTGAAAGGTTGTTCATAGTTGTAACTGATACTCCTGAGAAATGTATAAAAAAATCATCTAATTATCTTTTATTGAGAGAAATTTTGGATCATAATACCAGACCAGAATAGACAAAATTTTTACTTAGCTAGTTACCAAACAGTGTTGGCATCAATAAAAACAAACCTAGAGGCCACCTTCTTCATTCTTTCGACACTCTCCCCCTTTGTCATTGATGGAAACATGTGCCAAAATGGATTTTTTATTCAAACAAAAATATTATGCTCAACACCTCCTAACACATATATACGAAAACAAAACATAACATGCCATTCTTTATATAGACTCTTCTCTTCCTCTTCTCCCCCTTTGACATCAAGGACAAAGGATTAGGAAAATAACTTCAAATCAGGAAATGGGGCACCCTATAACTCCTTGAGAATAATTTCCCAAGCTAGATTTCCATCATCCCTGACTCATTTTTCCCTATAAAGAGTTTTGTGTACAATTCTAATTCCACCAGGAATTCTTCTCCCTCTTTTTGAGTGGATGGAACAATGTTCATATTCTAAAGTTTTTTTGCTTCCATCAACACATTTGATATAGAGACATGTCTAGAAATAACCAAGTCTCCAAGCTTTGAATACAATATCATAGAATCTTCTTTCTACTTCTATAAGATGAATTTTTTTCTCTAAAGATCTATAATAGAAACCCATCCAATATAGTTTCTATCATTTGTAACCTTATACTTTCTAGAGGCCTCTACAAGTTGAGACTCAATTAAGTCCATTAAGTCCTTGATATCTAGAGTGGCTTTAGGGCACTTCATATAATAGACAAACAATAGTTGGGATTCCTCATCAAACTATCTCACCTCTTTCAAATTTTGCAAATCCCTATCATATGCAATTGTACACTTGTCTTTTAGAAGCAACAATCTTTTCACTAGCAGACTTAACTACACTTTTTTTGTAGTATGTACCTTTAGGTCAGATGTGTACTCTTTTATTTAGTCAACTATAAGATTTAGATTTTCAATTAGAGCTAAAGAGTTAATTGTTGTAACACTGAGGGTTGTCTCTTGTAAAGATTTAACAACTTCATTTGTCAACTATTTTCCCTCTTGATATGATATACAGCTTCGTATGTGACAGAGTTAAGAAAAAGTGCCACTTATTTTTATTCTATCACTTGATGTAATCTTGGTCAAGTGAAAAAAACCTATAATTTACAATAACTTAACTAGTTAGGGTGGAAGCACATGCTGAAGTACTATTTTCCTTGATAAAAGACCCTTAAGATTGCTTCTATATTATTCTCCATCTTGAGTTGACAAACTAGTAACTTTGGGGTTTTCTCCTTTACTCTTCTTAGCCAGAATGGATTCCTTGTCTTCTTCTTTCTTCTTTTCTTCTTCCTTTTTTTTTTCCTTCTCTTTTTCTTTTTCCTTTCTGGATGAATTTCTAGAATATCTGTCTTTATTTTCTTTCTCCATTTTATCCACATCATCCTTGTCATTATTCTTTTTTTTTTCCTTACTACCTTCAATTTCATCTTTATGTTTATCATTAGACCATTTGTTCGTCATCTCTTCTATGTCAGTTGTAGGAGCACGGGTCTCTGAATCACCATGTGTGTCATCAAAATTCTCCAAGAATGGATTGTCCAACACTTTTGTGACATCAACATGTATTTGTGCTTGATCTATATGGGATGAAGAGTTATTTCTTGCTCCATAACTCATTGCTAATTTTCTAATTAAATCGTGTGTTTCTTGTTGTACTTTTTCTATGCTCTCTTTCTCCTTAGTCATTAATATGTTAACTCTATGCTTGACTCTAGGCTTAGTAGAACATTATTTTAGAAGATTGTAAAATTTTATCTTAGAGACAGTGGAACCACAAGAAATTAAGGCATCATTTCTCAACTTATCTTCAACATTTACAACCTCTTACCTTCTGAGAACTAATTCTTTCTAGACATTCTTAGTTACCTTATTATGTATAGTCTCTATTTTTACATTGTAAATAAATATGTACTAGGTGGATTCATTTGTGATGGTATCCTTTCCTTTGCCTTTAACTTTATCATACAAATTTGTAGTTGGCATGAGATCATTTTCAATCATATTGTTTACTAAGGATCCTAGATCTAGAGATGAATGATCACTCACTAGAGGAGAACCAAGCATATCCTTTGTAAGATTATATGAGCCTTCTGTTGTGCTTGTTGCACACACGCCCCATTCGGAACGAGGACCCTCTCTTCCCTCTTTTGATTGTCGGCCCCTTTTTGGTTCACCTAATTTTGCATGTCCCTTTTTGGGCCCTAGTGGGGCTCAACTCACCCTTCGAAGTCACATACTAGGTTTGACCGAAATTTCCCCCTTAGAAAAATGTTAATTCTAAAGTCAGTTCGGGTTTCCCTTGTTAGAATGCCCTTTCTGACATCTACGGCCCCTTTTGGGCTTGGACCCTCGGGTTTCCTTTTCCGTATTTCCATTGTGGGTTTTTTGTTGTTGGTGTCTGGCACCTGGCATCCTTCTGAACCCTGAACCTTGAAACCCGGATTTCCTCTTCCAGAATTCCTTTGATGCTTTGTCATTTCTTATCGTCGGGGCTGGATGTCTTTCGAGCTGCCAGACTCCAATTCACCCACCGCCACCTATGGTATTTGAACTCACCAAATTTATGGCCACTGTACAAAGGAATTAATTGGTGCATTAATGGCCATTTTGGCTATTTAAATGGATTTTCTGGCTATCATTTTCACCTGACTGAGTGATAGAGAAATTGAGAACTGCGAGGCATCCAACATTTTCAGCCCCACAGTTTGAGTTATTTTTTGACATCCTCCATGCGGCCAATAGCTTACTTCTTCAAGATCATGAGGTATGCCCGCCATCTATGTGCCTTGTCCTTTATTTTTTGAAATTGTGAGTGTTAAAGCAATGTAAAATGTAAAATTGGGTTTAAAACTAGTAAATTGGTACCCTCCCCTAAAAAACCCATATGTTAAAATATGAAAAGTCAATTGTTTGAGGCCTCAAAATTCAAATTGGAGCTTAAAATTTCCATGGCTATTCTTCAGAGCCGTCACTGGCATCTCCCAAGCCCGAACCTTCCCACGGCCGTCCGCAAACTCCAAACTGAACTCCAAAAAATTTATGAGGCCAAATTTTTCGCGGACCTCGGGATCCAGATTTCCCCTCGCAGGTCTTCATTGGGTCCCCACCATTCTAAACGGCCTTCCCCGAGCATCTTTCCAACCTTCGGGCCCTGACCACATGAATTCTATGTCATAACTTGTAGAAAATAAAAAATTGACAAAAGAGAAACTAACATCCGAAATTGATCCAGACCCTAACCTCTGGAAATGCATCCACGGGATTCTGTTTGGACTTCACCGCTCTAAACGAAAATGGCTAGATGGATTCTCGACTCGTGGGTTCTGACTATGTACCCTCTGTTTCAAGCTTACTCAAAATCTGAAGTGTCTCTAGACCGTGACCTTTGGAATTCTTTCCCCGAAGATTCATGTCACTTTCACCATTTTGAACGGTCGTTCCAAGGCGACTTCCTGACTCCTGGACCCTGGTTTGCTTTTCACCGAAACCAAAATCTAAGAAAACATTTGAAGCCCAAACCTCTTTCGAGTCCCAACCCTCAGAATTTTGCTTCCAGAATTTCATTCCACTATCATTGTTTTGAACAGAAAATTCAATGCGACTTTCCAACCACTCGGTCCTGACCCACTATTCGCTGCCTGGCTTTCTCGAATCCTCAAACTATCTCCGAAGATCCCCCTCTAGAATTCCACACCCAGATTGCTACCTCCATTTCGCCTTTGTGAATGGATAAACCACAATCACTTCCCTATGACGATGGTCTAGGCTCTGGATTTCGACGCTCAAAATTTCATCTCCCCTGTGTCGTTTCCAATGGTTGTCCTACAACTGAAGCCCGATCTCCCAAATGAAGGATCAAATGAACTCCAAATCCAAAACGGATTTAGACCCACTTGCTAAAATTAGGTCTTCCTTTATGAAAACCTTCAATTGACCCAATCCAACACCAGGAAACACCTTTGGGAGTTCCAATCCTGATTTTCCCTTCCAAACAACATTCTACCAAGGGAACTCCGACACTAGGAACCCGAATTGTCAGCCTTGCTTTCTAGTGATGTTTTATCAAATGTTATGCTACTATTGAATATGAATAATGGTTTCAGGGCTAACTTTGATGTGCATTCCAGAACCATTTTTCATGTTTGAATGTTACTAATTCATGTCTTTTGTGTAGGGTTTATTGAATCTGACGCAAAAACTTCTGGTGCTTCCAAGGACAAGGGGAAGGGAATAGCTAAGACACCTCGAGGCAAGGAGGATAAAGACATAATGAAGTACAAGTTTCAAGGGGTGCCCTGACAATCAAGAGTCACCACTCTTTGGAGAGATGTCATGGATATGAACATCAACTAGGTCGATGTCAATGAATTTATACAGAGGGTCGGGGTGAATCCCAAGACCGAGAATGCAAAATTGATAAGGAGCAGTGGGAGTGCCAAGGTTGTAGGCTTCCTGTCGGCCTTGGTGGCCCCAAAGCTGGTAATGGCATGCATTGAGTCATACCAACCTTAGACCCGAACAATATAGGACTAGGATGGGAATATCATTGTAGACATGTCCCCATCAGGTATAACAGAAACTTTCCACATCCCTACTTTTAAGAGAATGGAGACCCCCACCATGGAGGAATGCAAAGAATTATGGGAACAAGATCCGCTGAGGTGTAAGAAGATAATAAATCAATCTTGGTTGAAGGACAAGTGGGGTAGTGTTGGCAAGCTCCATCAAGAGCTCTTTTTTAGTGAATTCTTTGATGATTACCATGAACTCGTGACCTTGTTGAGCCGAGTAATGGGCCTTCCTACTACGGCCTTCTTCTAGGAGTGGATGTTCTACTTTGTAGAGAATATTCTCCGCAGTGACGACGTCGCCTTCTATTGGGGGAGATAATCAGTGTCCACTTCCACGAACAGTTTACAACCGTTAAGAAGACCTCAGAGTTCTTCATGACCTCCTACCTAGTGTACTCCCTCATGGATTGGTGACACTATTAGGGATTACTTGTAGTGCCTAGTGAGGCATTAGGGGTAGAGCTCAAGCCCTATGATATGTACCCTTAGCTATAGTTCTGGAATTTCAAGAAAGATTATTGCAGGGTGAGTGATGCGTTCATAGCTCAAATCATCCGATCTCTAGGAGGCGACTTTTAGAGAAGATTTTTGCATAGTTCTAGAGCCCTCCTCAGGCAATATGCCTTCTTGTATATTCAATTTACAAAGTTCACTTACATTTGTGCCTAGGGATTCATGGGAAGACCAAACAAGCTACCCTGATATCCAAATGACCAGATTATACTCTTGGAGCTAACTTGGTAACTGAGGCACATTCATAAAATCTTGAGTAGCAAGCATCTAGTGGGCACACCTTACCCCATTGGGCTCAGCCAAGGGATGTACAAAATTCATACCTCCTAGTGCACAAGGTACTCAGAAAGGGAGTTGGCCAAATACCACTTCCACCAATATATAGCCTAGCCTCGAATGAACCCATATGGACATATCAAAATGGCATTGGGATGAGAGTACTCCCACCTCCACAATGTCAAGGATTTTTGGGCCAACTACAAAGATGATCTTGAGGTGCGGTTGCAGCGTTACATGCGCATGACTGCCATTTACATACAAAGAATAAATTTGCACCCGATTCTTGACCAACTCAAAGAGGATGAGGATACAGTGATCAATCCAGGGTATGATGTCATCACCAATCTATCTCTGCCTGTAATTGAATAGGATGAGTGAGAACTTGATGACATCGACGTGCTCACTAAACCCATTGAGATTCGAACAAGGGAATGGATCGATGAACAAGTAGCCCGATTGAAGCAGCAAGGAGTCGCCTTAACATTTAAGGGACTAGAAAGTGAACTAAGTGGATCTGATGGAGGGGCAGCTACTACTACAACTAGGGAAGCATCCAAAACCCCACCATTAACCAAAACCAAGAAGAGAAAAGGGGCCAACGAGCAGCTGCCCAAACCAAAAATTTATGCCCACAAGGCATTAGAGGGCGAACCTTCCCAGAAGAAAAGGAAAAAAATTGGAGGCATGGAGATGTTTGTGACATTGAAGGGTCTACCCCATGGGACCAAGGGAGAGGGATTAGACTCACCAAGGTCTCTGTCTACTACCATTACTACCACTATTGGTGCTACCACCATCCCACATGCTTCACTTACCGTCTCCACTTCCTCGCTGTCTGTGGTGCACATCTCTGTTTACCTTGCTTCCACCTCTCCAATCATGTAGATTGTTCCCATGGATTCTTCCTCTACCATGACCTCACTAATCTCCTCTTCCTCTATGTCTCCTTCCCTTCCCTCTAGTTCCGCTACTACAATTCCTGCCCTTAGCCTCCTGAAATCCATTGTAAACTATATGCAGAATGTGTCGTACGAGCTATTGGGTATGCTTACCAATCTAGTGGTTCAAGCTGAAATATATTAGGCTATAGCCAATCCTCCAGCTCTCCCTCCACCTTCCAAACCATCGAGAATAAGGAAAAAATGCAAATATTTGATGAACTTAAGCGATGACAACTAGAGGTTGTGACAAGGCCAAAGGACGAAGAATTTGAGTACCACGAACACCCTCTATTCGAATGCTAGGAGATAGATGAGGTAGCTTATGAGTCCTCTGATGAGAGTAGCAAGGAGTTGGATGCTGAACTGATAAGAGAAACAAATGATCCTAAACTCAATGAAGAGTGGAGCAAGTAGCTCAGTGAGATCAAGGATAAGGAAGCTGAAGATCAGCTTGCATGAGAGGAAGAAATTATCGCTCAAGAGACTGAAGGTAGGAAGTCTCTGACTAAGGGGCATGGAAAAACCCTAGAACATGGTGAGGAGGCATCCATCCAAAGAGCTAAGCAAGGGGGGAAGCTCGAGGAGCATGAACAGGGCCAAGATGAAGAAGAAAGGGATGCTGAAACAAAGGATCCCTCCAATGAGCAGTTGTGCACCAAGTCTCTCGTTAAGTATGTAATGCTTGAACAAGACTCCGATAAGGAGAAGGGGGATGTAGAAACTAAAAAGTGTGCCCTTGTTTTTTGAGCCATTGAGCTTGAAAAGGAGGACAACATGAATCAGAGTGAACCACCCAGGGAAGAGCCTCAAAAGCACGATTGGCTAGAAAAGTAGTTGAAACAAAATACTCCCACCTTGAAAGATCCTAAGGTAAGGCTAGAAGCCATTCTAGCCAGAGCACAAATAAGTACCAAGAAAGAGAAGAATTTGAAGATCAAATCAAAGATGAATATGGATGCCTCAAGATCTAGGGTGGTTCAAATAGCAACACTGATGGTTAGAGAACAAGAAATCACTTATAATGTCTCCACCATTGACTTGGGAGTGGCCACAAGGGGGCCAAAGGTTGATCACCTCTAGGAATTGGTCACCACAATGGTGCATCTTATCCAATAGGATAAGATCTCCAAGGAAGAACTCAAAGCACAAGTGGCTGATCTAACGGCCTATATTCAGCAATGGTCACCCTCGGATGAGCAACCCATGACGTCATCTACCCTGCCTCAGCTACTGTCTAGGAACATATCAATAAATTAGAAAAGAGAAGAAACCTAGATAAGACTATGGAAAAATGGTTCCAACAGGTCTTGGACATGGGGAACACAACTATCAACTTGGCTATCTAGATAATGAATACATTCCTAGAAGTACAAAGAACCCTTGAGGGCACGAGGTAGGTTTGTGAGGAGTTCCCGAGGAAATACAAAGCAGCTTACCCAAAGATTGAGGTTATCCTCACATTGCCAAGTGAGGTTTGGGAGAAGGACCTTGCCCTCAAAGATGATTAGTGTCTATTTGATACATGGAGGTGAGATTTCGATCACCAAAAGAAGAGGCTAGAGCAGATCCTAGAACATATAGCGCCAGATATCAAATGGGCCAAGGAGTCAAGAGAAGAGTGCACTTGGTACCTCAAGTTAATGATGGGGTACGAGCCACCCGCTATTGAGATAAATCCAGAGAGCATAAAGCCACACTTCTTGAAGAGCATGGAAGATGGGATGTCAGCTGAAATCACCACATAGTTCATGATTTTTTCTACTTGAGCCTTCACATAGTCCGAAATTTTCAAAGATAATGCTGACAAATATGATGATGACTGGAAAAAGCTCATCAACAATTCTCATGAATGGAGCTACCAAGTGCTGCGATCAGATATCATGGAATTGGATAAGCTCACACCTATGATCTTCAACTATGTGGAGTATGCATTGTTAAATAAACATGAAGGAAACCATATCATCGATGAAGAATTCCTCAAGGAATATATATAGCAAAGGGCAAACAACAAAAGGATGAAATTGCTACAATGCTGCCACTAGATGAAAAAATAGGGAAAAGACAAGAAAAGTCCAATAAATTAAATGTATTTGGGGGTAGGTGAAACCCTAGTGTAAAGTGAATATTGGCCACTCATTTTTCTTTTTGAAAACTATAAATAGGGCTCTCCTCCTCTCATTTTAAGAGAGTTGAGTTGTTGGAAAGGCATGTTGCAAAAATTATAATACAAAATATAGTCATTTCCTAGTGTATTTCTAGGTTTCTCCACATGTTTCAAGATTCTTCTCCCTTTAGTTTAAACTTTGCTTCAAATTACTTTCCTGCTTTAGTTTCCTTGGTTAGCTGTAGTGGATTTAGTGTGTTGTCTTTGGTTTTGAAGATTCATGTTGTGTGTATGCTTTCATTGTCCATACTTTTGGTCATTCGCTATTGGTAAGTGACTATGCAAAGTTAGCCTAGACTATAATTTCATAGCTGCTCATTAAACTTTGTCTTTGTTCACATTACATGGTGAATGAATGATGAATATATGCAGTCCTTAGAAGATAGCATAGATTTCATGACATTGTGAGAATTTAGATTAATTTAAATTCTATTTAAGGAAATTGTCCATAGCAGGAACCTCCATAATCATTGTTCATCGATAGTTGTAGGTCCTAGAACCATCCTTCTTCCTCACCCTTTTTTTCCTTTTTCTTTAGAAACAATTTGTGCTAAGGTTGATTGCACATTGTAATGCCAAATTTGACGAAAAAATGGAGTCCAAGATTGATGTCTGAGCCTACAGTGAAGTGCAGTAATTTCATATTTAAAGAACTCCATTCATTGACCCAATTCTCCCATAGCTTTAAACCACGTCAGATCACCTCGTGATTCCAACAAAATCACATCAAAAAATTGATATATTCCAAGCATCGTCATGACTTGACATCTGAGAGACCTTGGGATAGTGTTCTACAATTTGATTGTGGAAGATTGTCTTTGAAGAGAGGTAATGCACTTGTGTATTACCTATGTTGTGAAGTGCATGAAAACACCATCAACACCTTCTCCATTCTTCTACTTATCAACATGGGTTTTGTGTATCATCTTCATCCTTTATCAACATGGGTTTTGTGTACGAAATTATTATTGGTGTATTATCTCTATTGATATCGAAGCATAGTGGCTTGTATCAATTCACATGGGAGTTAGAAGATTTGGTTGGTGTATTCTCAATTTTTCTTGTATTAAGGCCGACTTCATAAATAAATAAATTTGTGAATGCATGTGAACTAATTAATTGAATATCTCTATGTTATCATATGGGTCCTAGCCAAGTTGTAGCTGACCATTAAGGGTACACATTGCATATTTCTCAATATGTGAGCTGAGAGTTGTAATTTTGTTGAATCCGACAAAGAGTAAATAAATCCTACATTGTGGATATATATACATGATCATCAGTATCATTTTGAAGGAAGTACACATTGTGTTAGTGTTTGAATTGTGAGTTAGAGCAAAGAAGAGGTGTGATTAAGCTTAGTTTCACTTACACATAGAATATCTGTGAGGTGTGTGTGAGCAGAGTAGAAAAAAATTATAGAATCAATATGTAAGGAAACAAATCTATTATTGTACTTAATCTGGAACTATAATAAGGCATTTTAGATGTTATCATCTCAGTTCAAAAATTTAGATGGTTTTAATCTGAACTCTTGGGCAACAAGCCCTCTTTTCTTTGAGCAGTGAGCTCTAAGCACTGCGCCTGAACTCAAGTGCATTCCCCTTTTTTAATCTTAATTTTGGGTATACTCAAAATCATAATTATGGATTGGCCATCCACCATGGTTTTTTCCCTAATAGGGTTTCCATGTAAAAATATTTGTGTTATGGTGATGTGTTTATTTTCTTGTTTATGCTTTATGATTGAATTTTTCAAATGCTTGGAAGTTGAAGGTTAATAAAGTTATTCTTTGCACAACACTGACTCACCCACCTCTTAGTGTGGCTTGTTTGCAACAATTGGTATGAGATCTAGTTCCTCAGAAGAAGAAGTCTAATAGATTGGGAGATCTTGGATGTAGTTTCAAATTGATTCAAGCAATCTTGAACAATAGCTTATGGTGGCCCTAGATGACCTTGAATAAAAGTTGAAGTCCAAAAACTACAAGAAAATATCAAGGATGCAAAAAAAATCATTGAGTCTCTGAAAGACAAAATCAATAAGTCAAGAGAGAAGAGAAAGAAACTCTTTGATCGAATTAAACAGAATGATAAAAAGAGCATTGATGATGAAAAATTTAGTAAAGCCTAGAAAGAAAAGATAGAGGAATGTGAAAATATTACCTAAGAGAATAGAGTATTGAAATATGAAATGGAATCCATCATGATGAGAATGACCAAAGAGATTGAAGATAGAAAGAAGAATGAAGAAATTATAGCATAGTCTCTGAAAGAAAAATATGAAGTATGTAGCCAATTGGATGTATCCAAAAATAGTGAACAAGCACTTGAAAGTGTAAGGAAACTCAGGTGCGGAAACAGCTTCCTACACTAATCTCTTAAGGAAAGTATGGTGCAAATTCGTTTTAAACCCTTATAATTTCAGATTCGTTAATCTACTTAACAAAGATATTGCAGCAATATACCATACATACAGAAAATGAAGAATGACACAATGATTTACCCTGGGGAAAACCTTTCGGTAAAAAACCCCAGCACTCCAAAACCTGCACAATGTATTATCTTCAACACAACGGTTACAACACACTTGCAATGCAAGTTCTTTCAGGAGATTTCCAACTCTTGAAGACAAAATGCGGCAGCATGAAAAAACGTTCCAACAATACACTCACATCACAAATCTTCGCAACCCTAAAAAACGCTTATATCATGCGCTTCCCTTTTAGGGCAACTTCCGAAGATAACTGTATTAGGGTTTTACCATTCTCCGAGAAAATAGGAACTCGAAAATTTTTTTATCGTGGAAGAGTGTACAGTACTCAACTTTATCAATTGCCACATGTCTTCACCTGTCATTGAATCTTCCAGACATAGCTCTTACGTGTCATAGGAATCCGTCATAACCGTTTCAGCCATGATCTCCTTACACACAATTCAAGATGCCGACACATTAAGTGGAGTGACACATCAACATGCAAACTAGACATGTACACTCACACTTAATTACATTATTTGCAAGAAATACATTTTACAAAACAAATAATAAGAATAGGAATTATCCAAGGTTGAGACACCTTATTCCTAACAGAAAGGTGACTGGATGATCTTAGAAATGAACTTGATAATTCAAATGAGTACAAGGAAAATTTAAAAGCTAGCTCAGCCATGCTCAATGAACTAATTGACAATCATAGAATTCATGGTGATAAAAGAGGTCTTTGATTTGAGAAAGGAGAAAGCTCAAATCTAGACAAAAGGATTCTGGACAAAGGAGATTTAGGCAGAGAAATCAGATGAAAAATCTTGGCAAGTATTCGGTAAGATAACCCAATGCATAGAGATTTAATAGATACTATTTTAATTTCAATAATTTTGGACACATGGCTTCTCACTGCAGAAGTAGAATGAATCAAAGTGGTCCATATTTCTCAGGTTAGTGTTTCATTTGTCATAAGATTGGTCATAAGTCAAATGAATGCAAAATTATGATGAATCAATTTCATAGAAACATTAGATGCTATACTTTCAATAGACCTAGACATGTTGCTAATCAATGAATATCAAGAGGAAATCAATGGAAAAACCAATCTTGTAAGAGGAATTTTGCATGCTACAATTGCAACAAAACTAGACACATTGCTACATTCTGTTAGAATAGAAAAGGTCTAATAAATCAAAGGAAAAATATGTAGAAGGATGTGAAAGGAAAAGGTCAAGTAACTCAAGATGAGGTTAGGCAAAAAATGTAAAAAAATTGGGTGAAGAAGAGTCCCACCATTTGATAAACTACACCTTCACTAGAACCTACTTCTGGTAATTCCTTCAAGAACTAGTCTCAGGCCTTTGGCCTAGGGGGAGCAGTCAAGAAAATCATCAAACCCCCTAATTGGTAAATGACACCAGATGTAAGTACATACTAGAGATGGATAGATGCCCAAAAAATATTGTTGAACTCATCAGACGAAGCGGTGTACCGTATTAAAATTTTGCATAAGAGTTATCAAGTTTATGTACATTGAAATGATGCAACTAGATGAATAAGGGAAAAGGAATTTATTACAACAAAAAGGATAGGTATGCGAGTGATAAAAGGTCACTTTTATTCCTCATTTTTCACTTTTCCATCTCAAGTGAAAGAAGTTAGAAAGCTCCATGTGACCAAAGGAAAATTAAGGCAAAAATCAAGTGTGAAGGTGATTCAGCGATCGATTTCTCATCCGGAAAAATTAGGTATTTATCAAGAACTTCTTGGTTTTTTTTTTATTTGGGGAAGATGAATACTCATTTAGTGGTTGAAGTTAAGGAGATCCCTCATCCTAAATTTAAATTGCATCCCTACAAGTCTTTAGAGACTGATCCACTAGAAGAATTTTCATCAGTTTGGCATGGATTCTTGCATACAAAGTATATTAGGCTTTACATTCATGCAAATATTGAGGATTTGGGAAGTTCTCAACTTTTTAATTTCTACAATCATCATATTTTTGATGAAAACTTTATTATAAAATTGGAACACCAAATCCTGGAAATGGAAATTCATTTCGATGGTTAAATTTCTCGTGTTCATGGAGTTAGAATGGGTCTGCTATGTCTTTAGTCAGGTACATGGTGAGTTTATGTGGCTTACTATTCCATTAAAAATTACTAAGGAATATATCAGTATAGTAACTAGTTTGAATTCCTCTGGTGGTCTACCTATTTTGAAGTCTGTGGAAAATCAAACTGTCACTAACACCATAGGCTCGACATATGATAGGTGAGCAACATCTGTTGACAATACTGCTAATATAAATGTAATATTTTCATCTATGGTAATTGGTTATAATATTTACCATTCTAGCCAAGAAAAATCTATATCTTGTACGACGATTTATACTGCCTACCAAATGGTGAAAGAAAATATGGAATATGATCTCTATGAATTATTAAGGATTTAGTAGATGGAAAACCTTATGAAGATAAAAAAGGGAAAGAAAAATTCATTCAAATATTGTAGTCTGCTTCTATTCTTATTTTTTTATTTCATTGAGGAAGTCCCAGGTTATGGAAAAATTTAGTGGCAAAAGAGCATTCCATTAGCCAAAAAAATTAGGGACCTATTGTACAATATTATAGATATGAAAACCAGAAATGCAAATATTTGGGGTTATTTATAAATCTTTCAAGCTAGCATGCAAGCTAGGGAAAGAATTCCCACCACAATTGTGGATAAGTACAAAGATTCAATCTGCTTTATGGTGAATATTGATCAATTCATGATGGAAGTAGTAGATCCAAGAAATATTTGGGTCATTCCTATGGGCTATGAGGCTGAGGAAAATATTTTGAAATTTATGCCAAACATTTGTTAAGAAAACCTTTGGATCTAACTGAAGAAATATTTGGTACCTATGCAGAAAAGCACACTCAAATTCATAATGAGCTTAAAAAATTGGAATCAACCAAAAGAATAAGAAAATAAGTTAAAGTTATTGTAGAATTCTTGGGTGTATCCTTAGAGCAACTAAATGAAGTTAGGGAGAAAAGGGAAAATGAGGCAGCAATAAGGCATGTTGCTAAAGAGGCAATAGAATCATAATCAGTCGGTCTGACAACACAATTTGTCTAGACTAGAACAACTAGAAGCTTGGTATCTCACTCAGCTCCTGTAGTGAAATCCACTCCTATGAAAAGTGAAAGAAAGAGATACGAAAAGGAAGCCCAAGGAAGGAAAAGTAAAAGTAAAAGAGTATATATGAATATTTATGATGATGAGGAAATTGAATCCAATGAATATGTCAAGGAAATCAAGTAGCAAGGCAATTAAGTAGCAACTATGCCAAAACTCCCTGGTGTAGATGCTCAAGCAAAGAAGAAGGCCAAGTTTGATACATCTAGTATGACTATTGATAAAATTGAAAAGGAAATAATTTCAGATGAAAATCTTAAACTGCTCTCTCAATGGTATGAATCTTTCTCTAAATTTGATAGAAGAATTCTAGAAGAAGCTAAAATAAAGTACATGAATATCTTCAAAAACATTTTGGCTAAAATTATGTCTAACCTCCCAAAAGTTTTGTATGATATTTTGGAATAGAGGAGATTATGTGACTTGAATGAAGAAGAACGAATGAGAGAAATATTTCTTACAGAACTATGTCTAGAAATTTCTATAGAAGAGATGCAAGCATTCTTGAACAAAGCAAAAAAGAAGTTCAAAAGAAATTCAAGGGTCAATAAACTGATCATTGGCCTAACAGATGAATTTATTCAAGAAACAAAGAAAATTTTGAAAGAGATGCTACTAAATGATAGAATTAAATTTGTGTTTGAGGATGCTCATATAGATGATGTCTCATCTAATCCAATCAAAGATGCAAAAGAAGGAAATTTTGATGTCGATGAATACCTCAAGATTCCACCTCTAGAAAACAACACATAAATCCCCTTGGAAGTTGATGCAACCATGAATGTATTAGTTGAATCAAAAAATAACATTGAAGAGAAATCAAAAGCTTCAATTGAGGGAGCATTAGTTGACGAAAAGAAAAGTGATGTAAAGATGAAGTCAAGAGACTCTGTCGAGACAATTAATAAATTATTGGTGGAACATAAGGAAGAGATTGAGCTGAAACTAATTAGAGGTCCCATTGACCTATCAAACTTGAGCCCAATCCATACTATGAAGGTGGCCTCATTTTCTCAATTAAAAGCTCAAGAAGAGCTTCTAAAATTTCATATTGAAGATAGTGAATTGTTGGCACTTGCGTTCAAAGAACTAGAGAATATCATTCCCTCCTTTGTGAAAGATTAGATTGAATCTTCATCTAGTGAACTGAAGAGGCTTATTAGCTCGATGAGTACTCATTTTGAGTCTCTTGAAAATTCTGTGTTGGAAAAAGTGCATAAGGAATTTGATGCAAAAAGGTTCAATGAACTGAAAGTATTGATTGCCCAAGAAAAAGTCACCTTCGCCACTTGTGTCAAACACATATAGGATGCCTTATCTAAAGAAGGAAAGATTTACAAATCTTGTTTAAAGAAGCAAATGAAAATAAGGTGAAAGACCTAGAGAATCAATTAGCAACTATCTCTGAGGCATTTGATCCACTATATTGTGGTATTGGAAGATTCAAGGCAAAGTTATGTCTCTACTAAACAAAAAAAAAGGGGTTGAAGCATGAAAAATGATCAAATTGTCTCCACAACATGTGAACTTAGAAGCATCATTAGTCCCAAAATTGATGTAATGGGAAGTGCTCTAGAAAAAGGAGAAGAAACCATGGTAGTCAGTGATCCAACCAACCTGAAATCTGCAGAAACGCTATCCTATCTAATTTGTGGACACATAACCCTAATGGAAAGCCTTAAATGAGTTTTGGATTCAAACCTGGCATAATTAAAGAAGGATTTTACAGATATCTTCAATCTTTTGTAAGGTAAAGAAGCACCTTTATATAGACAAAAAATTGATTAAATATTTTTGGTATGAAACCCCTACCTTTTCCATTGATGTCAAAGGGGGAGAAATGGTGTGAAAATGTGTAATTAGCTCAAGGGAAGAGTAGAAGTTTTGAAATTTCAGATTGCACTGAAGATTATCTTGGCACTGATCCAACACTTAGTCATTTTTCACTAAGTGTTGCCATCAATGCCAATGGGGCAGATTGTTGGCAAGATAAAATGCAACTATCATCTAGTGTTATTTATGGCAACCCTATGCATTGATAAGGTACACATATCCTCATTCAAGCCTACCGACATATAGATTGAAAATCGACAAGGAAAAATAGATTATCTAATAACTCAACATTAATCGATCTATGCATAGATTTCAAGTTACCATTTTGTGTTTCACATCTTAGGCAATTATTATTGGTGTATTATTTTTGTTGAGACCGAAGTGTAGTGGCTCATATCAATTAGCATGGGATTTAGAATATTTGGTTGGCGTATTCTCAGTGTTTCTTCTATTAAGGATGACTTCATAAATACATTAAGTCACAAATGTATGAGAGATAATTTTGAATATAGCTATGTTTGTAAATGTTTTTATGGGTCCTAGTTGAGTTGTGGTCAACCATTAAGGGTAAGCATTGCATATTTGTCAATATGTAAGCCGACAGTTGTAATTTTGTTGAAGCCGACAAAGAGTAAATAAATACTACGTTGTGGATATATATACATGACCGTTCATATCATTTTGAAGGAAGTACACATTGTGTTAGTGTTCAAATTATGAGTTAGAGTAGAGTATAGGTGTTATCAGGTGCAATTTCACTTGCACATAGAATATATGTGATGTGTGTGTGAGCAGAGCAGAAAAAAATTATAGAATCATTTTGTAAGGTAGCAGATATATTATTGTACTTAATCTGAAACTATAATAATGCATTTTAGATGCTATCATCTTAGTTCAAATATTTAGATGGTTTTAATATGAACTCTTGGGTAGCAACCCCTCTTTTCTTTGAGTAGTGAGCTCTAGGCAGTGTGCCTAAATGCAAGTGTATTCCCCTTTTGTAACATTCAGTTTTGGTATACTTAGAATCATAATTGTGGATTGGCAATCCACCATGGTTTTTGTCCTAATAGGGTTTCCACATAAGAATCTTGGTGTTATGGTGTTGTGTTTATTTTCTTGTTTATGCTCTATGATTGAATGTTCCTAATTCTTGGAAGTTGAAGGTTAATAAAGTTAATTTTTTCACAACACTGATTCACCCCCCTCCCCCCCCCCCCTCTCAGTGTGGCTTGTTTCCAACAAAACCCACCCATCCTCCCACTAAATTATTCAATTTATTTATAAGTAGAATAATTAAAGATTTATTAATTCAAGAGCTTGTACTTAATTAATTTCCTCTAGACCAATTTTAGGTGTATATATTTTTCCCCTCTTTGAAGTGATGTGTTTGTGATACATTTTTTGAAAGAAATTTTTTCTGATGGTGTTGATAAAAAATTTGATGTGCTCAAGATGCTAATTTTTTGAGTGATAATGTATATATGCCCCCTCAGGAGATAAATTAAGGAAAATTTGAATTTTTAGGATTTTTATGAGTTTTTGAAAATTTGAAGATTTTATGATGATTTCTAAATTTTATGATGTTGTGACGATTTATCTCCTAACAATGAAGAATGATCCTACCAAATTTGATTAATTGATGCCTTTGAAAAAAAATGACTTAATTACCCCACTTAATTACCCCTTTAAAAGGTAAAAATATATGAAAAGGAGGTCATTTGATTCATTTGCATTTTGGAGAGTGAGGTGATTGAGAAATTGAGAAAGATGGTGATTCCATTCCAAAACCAATGATTTAAGTGAGTTTGATGTCACAACCACCCGGTCATGTATGCACCTTTGCTACGTACCTTGAGAAACCTCTTGTTGAATTTTGAAATTAATTTTTCCTGCGTTTTTATTGTTTGAAATTTTTCATTTGCATTTTAGTGCATTAGCCATCTGATATAGCACATAGGGTGATTTAGCATAGAAGAAGAATATTGTAGCGCATTGATTTTTTACTTAGTGCATCCAAATAAAAAACACATAGATATCATAGAGTAGTGCATTGATAAAATGATTCAGTGCATAGAAATATGCACTGCATTAAGGGCATGGAGTAGTGCATAAATGGTATTTTCAAGTGCATTTGGTATTTTAGTGCAATTAGGTCACTAAGGAGTGCATATATTGATTGTTATAGCAGATACATGATTTTAGCACATTTAGGGCATGAAGTGGCACATCTGATAAATGTTTTTGTGCATATGGACATTTAGTGCATAGATAAACTATTATGATGCATTGATGAAATTTATAGTGCATCCATGATTTCAGCACATAGAAGCACTATTTTAGTGCATTTACACCAAAGTTGATTTTTTTGATTGATCTCCTTAATTTTGATGTTTAATGATCATGTCAGTTGATTTTGTGATAATTTCTGATAATTTTGAGTGATGTTTGATGATTGATGTCATGATAGGATAGATGATGATTAACCTTATGATAGGTGAGGATCAATGATAGACGTTATTGATATTTGATTGAAATATCATTAGAGATGATTATATTGATTGATAGGTTGCTTGATAAGACTATGATTTGTGATGCACTATGATTATAGGAGGATTTTAGAGCTCTTTAGTCTCTAGAGCGATTCCCAAAGACCTGGAACATGATTTTGCAACTGGTGTATGTTGATTTAGATATCATTGCACAATGTGGGTCGACCTCTTTGATTGATATTCCCTAGTATAGGATTAACATGTGACTTTTGACCACTTTGGCTAAGAGGTGGCATAATGACCACAACACATTTCACTTAGCGACTGGTGAGATGAAAGTTACAATAGAGGATGTGTATTGTATCTTAGGGAATCTTGTTGTTGGTGATCTAGTGGTTTATGACCACACAGAGAAGGGAGGTACTAATACACTATGGAGGGTTTCCCATGATGATGAGATTAGCATATATTAGATCCCATGGTGGGAGATGGTTGCATTATATCATCCATTGCCATGTGTTATAGCTGGATTTATTGGAGGTTTTCTATGTCTCGACCATAGGTCGAAGGGACTATTAGTTGGATAGGGTTACATATTAGAGAAAATGATTACACAGGGTATCAGATATGCCTAGGGATCTTCCATGTTAGCCCACTTATATCAAGATCTTCATTAGGTGGTATACCTTGGAGCTTGTAGTCTATTAGTTGGGGTTACATTAGTACATATTTGGGTGTGAGAGCATATAGTTGTCACTCAGCCAGTTGCAAACATAGATCATCTTGTTGGGAGGCTTTATGTGTTTAGATATATAGGTATAATTTTCCACTACAATCTAGGAAAATTAGAGCATTGGCGATGATTGTTGGATGATCTAGAGACAGTTACTTGCATCCATACTTGGATTATGAGCAATAGCCAAAGGATGACACATAAATGCCTTATGTGTTTTGTTTTAGATACCTGATTGATCTGAAAAACATAAGTGATTGAGAGATTCCTGATTATAAGGGTCCTTCAACAGTATGACAGAGCTCAGGTTATTCCCCAAGAAGTGTCCTTGTATGCTCGATGATGATAGGATATTATAGAGTGGGGGCCCTCCCTATCATATGATGTAGCATGTTAGGACTATTTTGGTTTATATGCATGGATATGGGATTACCATCCTGAGATTTTTGATGCCCTAATGATAGATGATTATGCACAATACTTCTTTATCCATCCTTTGTTGAGGATATCCAGCCCAAAGGAGCTAGTCCAAGCATCAGATGGGGATGATGGAGGTGATGGAGGTAGCAGAGATGAGGGTGATGGAGGTGGGGGTGATGGAGGTGATAAAGGTGGTGGGTCTATGTTGGATTTCAAAGTGGCTTGGAGGAGGAGATCCATTATGTGTACAAGACGACAACATATTCAGATTTGTTTTCCTTCCCATAAACAACAATCTTAGATATCTTCTTTATAGGTATAGGTGCAGACCTTACAGGGGCAGTTGGAATAGACTTAGTAATAGACATAGGCTTGGTCATAGAAATAGGCATAGATCGCCTCTCTGATAGCAAAGAGAGATACCTTGAGACAAAGATACGAGTAGGTAGAGACCTTAGCAGAGACATTACAAAGATTCGCTAAGGGGACCACCACAGGGGACATGCTAAGGGACTTTTAAGATTAATCCAAAGAGGTTGAGTATTACAAGCTACAATATCATGAGGTAGTTCCTACACAACACTGTGTCAATTATGCTCAGTTGATGAGTGCTAGATTAGGTTGCACTCATTCATAAACGATTAGTAGAGTTGTTATTGGGCCACCTATCAAATATCCATCAGGTAGGGATCTAGGTATAGGGCCATTAGGGGTGCAACAAGAGGGTCAAAGAGGCCAACAACGTCCAGTGGGAGCACCACATATCTCTCATGTTCCTATTTGACATATTGGCATTTAATGATGTATACATTTATTTTTTTGAGACATGATGATTATATTTTACCATTTTGATGATGTACCTCTCCATAGTTTATGATATCATTGTACACTTGAAATTTATTATGAGATTTATATGAGATGAAATGGATATTTTTGATCTATGCATTGTCTATATGATTTTATAATGGACGCTTATGATGGATGCATTTGATTTCTATTATGTATACTATGTGATTTTTTTATGATTATGTCATGGATATGCATAGATGCATTAATGAAATGATTGTGCATGAATTACGATTCTATATGGAATTATGTATGCTTCTCTTAAGCTGTATATGATCCAAATTTAATTATGCAAATGATATGTAATGCACTTTATTTTTGTATTTTTTGAATGCCAATTTATGATCTTGTTGGCCCCATAGTTGTCATTGCACCAAAATATTGGCCTATTAATGTCGATACAACTTCTAGAGTTAACATATCCATAAGAGGTAGTTAGTCCATGTTGTGAATCCCGAAGGGAGCACTCACCATCTGCCAACAAACTCCCCCTTTGGCATTGATGGTGACACTTAGTGAAAAAATTCTAAGTGTTAGACCAGTACCAAGATAGACTACACTACCTTCTCCAAAATTCCAAAAATTCAATTCTCCCCCTGAAATGATTAAGCATTTTTCACTCCACTCTTCTCCCCCTTTGAAATCAATACCAAAAGAGGGAGTTTTTTGTTAGATATTCAAAACTCCCCTTGAGATTCATGACATGGACTAACCACCTCTCGTGGATCCCTTAACTCTAGTAGTTGTATCAGGCCTTAACATGTCAATCTTTTGGTGCAACAACAATTGTCTAGCCAACAGATCTAATGTACGAATGTATGATCAATGATAATAATTTTCTAATGTACACGTGATATGATGATGTTTATGCAATTATATGTGAATGTTCTCATTTTTTTGAACGTCAAATGTACTCAATCCATTTATGAGAGAGATAAAATCATTTTAAAATTTTCTAGTCTTAGAAAAATCTATAATGTAGATGCAAAACTAATATGGATGTAATCTATCTTAGCCATGCAAATCTGAATATGCAATGTTGTCATTTTTTCAACTGATTTATAGTGCTTGGTATCATCATTGATCTTTCAATATGTTGAAAGTTAGTACAAACATCGATAGTAGAATTAGACCATGATGACTTGAGTACAACTTCCATGGATTTTTGATATTACAAGGTAATACAAGCATCTAGGAATAACTGAACCAAGATGACTTGTGTATTGTTTGCACAAAATAGACATTAGTTAGTCCTTTCCCTATGAAAATTCGGAATGCCATCAATGATACTTTGTAGAGCATGTCCCATGACAATTTGCACAATAGTAATGATTAACTTACAAAATTTAGACAAAGAAAAATAATACTCCTTCCTAGCTCCTCTAGTCCATGACATCCTTCAATTTCTCTAGAGAAATAACAAAAAATAAGATACAATAGTTGAACATTCATGCTAAAGTGATAAAACCATGTTTCAAAAGAGTATCATCCATTTAGATTTGTTTTGACTGATCTTGTTGTTGATTTGGATGGTTGATATTTTTTTAAAATTTATGATTGATGCTCAATGTTGAGTTTCAGTTTTGTTTTGATCATTATGGTTTTTGTGGTGTTTGACTATTTTCTTGTTTGTTGTTGTTCAGCTCAAAGTAGATTACCCCCAGTGAGTTCAAAATTTTTCCCCTAGTGAGAAACAAACCATTTATTGTGAGTATACACAATGATAACCAGGACATGATGAGACACAACTATGAAACCCATAAATGGACATTGACATTCGTAAGAATATCAAAATTAGTGATGGTGAAAAGCATATGAATAACATAGGTGATAATAGATGGAAAATCTAATTGATCACATATAGCGTTTGTTGCTAGGTTTTCACTAGTTTTTATTGCACTTTTTAGATTTTATGATCTTTTGATATCACCAAGATGCTTGTTTCCCAAGTTTTCATCAAGGTAATGATTTTTTTGATTTTTCACTTCTTCTTTTTGTGTATTTTTTTTTTATTAAAAAAATTATATTTTTGACCTTTTTTCTATTTTTTTTTTGTATTTTTTATACTTTTTGGACCATGCAAGGGATGAGTTATGTTAAAAAATCTTGATATGAAGGTTTTTGATGGGTTATTCCAACATGTCACCTTCAAGTGTAGACAATTGATACGCTCTTGATCCATAGACTGATACAACGAAAAAAGGACCTAGTCAATTTGGTAAAAATTTTCCTTTGCTTTCCCTTTCCTATTGATTTCAAGGATTCTCTTTTAGAAACAAGTCACCCACTTGAAATTTTCTTGGTTTGACCTTGTGATTATAACTTCTTAAAACTCTTTGTTCATAGGCTTTCAAGTGATCAACAACATGATGACAATGTCCATCCAATAGTTCCAACTCTTGTAATCTGGACACTCTATAATCTTCCTCTGAAATGATCCCCTTCAATGGTACTTGGAGTGAAGGTAACTCAACTGCAATTGGTAAAATGATGTATGATCCATATACAAGGGCATATGGTGTGGCTCATGTAGGTGTGTGGATGCTATTATGGTATGCCCACAAAGTAGGGTTTAGTTGAACATGCCAATCACATCTAGAATCATTAACAATTATATTCAAAATTTTCATGATGGTTTTGTTTTATGCTTCTACTTGGTTGTTCCCTTAAGGGTAGTAAAGTGGGAAAAATTGATGTTGGATACATAATTTTTCACAAAGCTCTTGTACATCTCGGTTTTTGAAAGGCTTTCCATTTTCAGTGACAATGGAAGTAGGAATGTCATACCGACATATAATGTAATTCAAGATGAAAGAGGAAATTTGTTTACCCATGATGGTGGTTAAGGGGATGACTTCAATCCACTTTGTGAGATACTCTATGGCTATGATTATTAATTTGTTTCCATTGGAGGAAGACAAATGAATATTACCAACAAGATCAACTACCCATAGATAGAAAGGCCAAGTTGATGTGAATGGGTGTAGTTCCTGTGTTGATGCATGTATAATATTTCCATGGAATTGACATTTCTTGCACTTATTGAAATATTGAAAGGATTATTTTTCCATGTTTGTCTAGTAATATCCCAAGTATATGATTTTCTTATCGAGAGTAATACCACTTGAATGAGTTCCACAAATACCTTCACACAACTCTCATAAAGGGGTTTCAAATTCATTATTTTCAAGACATTGAAGGAGAGTACCATTGAGACCTCATCGATAAAGTATATTGGCTATTAGGGTGTGTCAAGTTGCTTGATGGATTAAGTTTTATTTTTTATTTTGGGATACATCATGTGCTAGGGTATTGTCTCTTAGATAGGTTTAGAACTTCCCATAGATAGAAGAATCAGCCTCAACTAGATGGTACATGACTTGGGATTCAGGGTTATCATAGGTAGGGTTAAATAGTTGCTCCACCATGAATTCATAATGAGCTCATTTTTCTATAATTTCTGAAGAGAAGCAATGGTTTTCATGGAATTTGCATCTTTTTTGTCTACCCTTAGAATTTTTGAAAGATTTATTTCAACAAAATACTTCTTGAAGTCATCTACCATTATTTTGTATGACATCAACTTATCATATTTGTTCTGATAGTCATCATTAACCTGATTTATAACTAGTTGAAAATCTCCACAGACTTGTAACTCTATGATTTTCCATTCCATTGCTAACTTGATACCAATGATTAGTGATTTATACTTAGTTGTGTTGTTAGTGAAAGGAAACATCAACCTATAAGACTTTGGAATGGTGTGTCCCTGAGAAGTGACAAATAAGATTCCAACACCCGATCCATGTTGCATGTAAGATCCATTAAAGTATAATATCCATTGTTGTGTTGACACTATTAGGACATCTACATCTAGAAAATTAATGTAAATGGGATGATCATCTTGCAATGGTGCTTCAGCTAACTGGTCTTCTATTGCTTGGACCTTGATTTCTTTTCTATCCACATTTTGTATGTCCAATTCACTCAATATCATTACCCACTTTGCTAGTCTTCCTGTTAAATTTTCTTTGCTAAGTAAATATTTCAATGGTTCTATGTTGGATATTAGTTTTATGGTATGTGTTAACATGTAGTGTGGAAATTGTTGAGTAAAAAACACCACTTTCAAACTAGCTTTTTGAATAAAGGTATAGTTAATCTCATAGCCATTCAGTGTTCTACCGATTTAATAGATTGCCATTTATTTTCTTGTAGAGTCTTCTTGTGCTAGAAAAGCTTCCAAAGATACCGTAGTAGTTTCTATGTAGAGTAGTAGTGGTTTTTTCTCTATTGGTGGTACCAAGATAGGTGGATTCATCAAATACTATTTCAATTGATTAAAGATAGCTTCACATTTTTCATCCCATCTGAAAGAAACATTCTTTTGTATCAAATGAGTAAAAGGATGAATTTAATCTCCCAGTTATACGATGAATCTTTGGATGGATTGTAATATTCCCTATATAGATCTGAGTGGTCTGATGTTCTTAGGAGGAGGAATTTCCATTATGGATTTAACTTTCATTGAATCTACTTTGATGTCTTTAGCTGAAACTATGTATCCTAAGATTTTTGTTGATGTTATGCCAAATACACATTTCTTTGGGTTTAATCGTATATTTAATTTCTCCAACCTAGTAAAGATCTTATCAAGGATTTCTAGATGTCCTTCCCTAGTGACTTATTTTTCTAGCAATTCATCGACATAGTCCTCCATGAAAGTGTGCATCATGTCATGAAATATTGTTGTCATTGCACACTGATAAGTGGCTCCTACATTCTTTAATATGAAGGGAATGATGTTCCAACAAAATATACCCCATGGGTATGTCAAATCTATTTTTTCTTGGTCCTTGGGTGTAATTTTTATCTGATTATAGCCTAAAAATTTGTCCATGAGTGATAAAATTGCATGTCTTGCTATTCAATGCACAATGATGTCAATATTAGGAAAAGGAAATTAATCCTTTGGATAAGACTTGTTAAGATCTCTAAAATTTGTGGATATTTTTATGTTGTTATCAGATTTAGAAATTGGTGCAATGTTTGAGATCCATTCAACATAATCAATAGGTCAGATGAATCTTGCATTTAATAGTTTCTTGAATTCTTCTTTCACTAGTAGGGCGATGTGTGGATGCATTTTTCTCATTTTTTGCTTTGCTGGCTTCACTCTAGGTGGTAGAGATAAGTGATGCATTATTAGATCTGGATCTATTCTTTGCATGTCAGCATAGGACCAAGAAAAGTTGATTTTCCTCTCTTCAAAGAATTTGGTGAAGCTTAGCTTTTCTTGATTTTTCATGGATGTAGCTAGATGTAGGGTTTTCATTGTTTCTACAGTACCAATATTTATATATTTTGTGGACTCAACCAATACTAAAGATCTCTCATGATAATTTTTAGGAAGAATGTAAAATCTCCCATCCTTCAGTGGCTTTGAAAGGTTTTCATCATTGTATATACTCTTTATTTTTATTTTTTCTTCATCTAATACTACCATTAAATGGTTTTCACCATTAGATCAATTTTTTATATTAATTTTGCATCTAAGAAATTTGACACTGCCCTTGTTTGAAGATTCATTATGAGATTAGTTGGTGGAAATTATTTTAGGAGTTTTAGAGCAAAGGAAGTTTACAATGGCATGGTCATCTGAAAAGATAGGGATATCATGCAACTCTGTTTGGTCCCAATCAATGAGTTCGAGGTATATTAAAGTTAAGGGATATTCAGATTGGGTTCAAGGTGATGAGGGTCAATATGGAGATGTTGAGGTGCTCAGTAGCAATGTCAAGGTCTATAATTTTAATCTCCTTTGAATCATCTATCTCTCTCGACATCTAATCATCTTCACTAGAGTCATCGATATGTTGTGATATAAATTCAAATGGTCTAGACCCCAAAATTTATCCCTCTATACAGGTGGGTGTGTACCTCTGTAACACATCAATTTAATTGTCTTGACATGATTCTTCAAATATTGAGTCTCATTCATTTTTTTTTGAGTCTATTTTAGAACTGGCTTGTAATTGGAGGATTCACTCACAAATCTACTTCTTGGTTTCTTCTTTTGAATCTTCTTTGTAGAACATCAATGTCTTGACGTTTGCATTGGTTCCATGATACCTTATTTTATTTTTCCAACATTACCTTTTCCTTTGTATCCCATCTTCTCTAAGATCTTAGACCCTTTTACATATTGCCCTGTTTGTACATTGGAAGTTGATGCTTGGAATATTTCTAGCTCATCTTTGTACAAACAATTTAAAATTTATTTATCCTTGGATTCATCCACTAGAGTGTCTTCTTTTACAAATCTACCATCAAAGAGTGTGATTGGTTGTGAAGATTTTTGTCTGGATGTTGATGGTTTTCCATAGGATTTTGTAGAAGGTAGTAGTTGTGATAGACATAAGGACTACTCAAAAGAATATTCACCCATGCCTTTGTCTTTCAATTGAATTTTTTTCTCAAATAGTTTTGATAAATCATTTAGTTGAATTTCATTGCTTGAAGAAATAGAATCACCAATTCGTTTATCTTTTGACTAAACCTTTTTCTTAGGTTGATTTGACAAAGAACTGATTTGACATTCATTTCTTGATAAACTAAGAGTGATAGCTTCCCTATTGTTTGGTACAAAATAATCTTGGACTGTCTTAAGAGTGTTGCGATATTGAGGATTGTTCAAATTAGATGAAATGATGATCTCTTGTCCATTGAAAGGGAATTTCAAACATTGATGATACATTGTTGGCACTTCTTGAATTTTATGGATCCAAGGTCGACCCAAGAGTATGTTATATGTCAAATAATTTTCTAAAACTTGGTAGAGTATATCTTTTTGAATTGGCCCCACTTGAATTGGTAAGATAATTTGTCTTGAGAGGATCTTTCTTCATCATCATAGGCTTTGATAGTGATATTTCTTCTAGCATTTGCTGCATTTTATTACAATCTTAGTGGACAAACCAACTTTAAAGTAAAAATATTTAGACCATCTCCTTCATCTATTAAGACACATTTGACTCAATTTTATGGATTAAAACTTTAATATGGAGTGAAAAATTATGTGGATGATTAAGGGATGCATCATCATTTTATGAAAATGATAGACAATGAGGTGTGGTAAAATATCCTACCATGGCTTGGAATTGACAAACTTCCAAATTGGTAGGTATTGTGGTGTCCACTAGAGATTTCTCCAAAATATCCTTGTGAGCTAGTGAAATTTTGAGAAGTTCTAATATCAATATTTGAGGGTATTTTTTTCAATTGGTCCACTATGTTGTATTGATTTGATGAGGCAATAGATGTTTTGGATGTACTTCCTTTCAATGCATACTTAGATTGAGCTCTTGTAGTCATGTTTACTAGAATGTTGTTATTGGATGTTGTGGTTGTGTTTCTGATATGTGGTTGTTATTGATGTCAACACTATTAGCATTAAATCTTCTTAAGGCTGTATATGTCGAGGAGATTGAGAAAATTGTAAGAAATATAGTATAGGAAGCTAGTGGAGCTGAAAAGGTTAGAATGTTGGAAAGATCTGTGTGTTGAAGATCTGAAGGTGTGCTTCAAAGGGTTTTTTGTTGAATCTTTCTAGTATGTTTTCCAAAAGTTTTAGAGGTTCGCATGAAGATTTGTGGAAGTTATGTAGATCTGTGTGCCTACAATTACTCAATTTCTAAAGATGGTGTTCTTGATTGAAGTAGATGAAATTATGGTTATTTTGTGTGTTTCAGATTTACATGTGATGTTCATGGATGAGTCTAGATCATTCTCTATCCTTTTTGTACGTCCATAGTGATTGGAGTGTTCTTGATCGAAGATTTTTCCGATATGTGCCCGAGTGTTCATGTTCATGGCCAACATTGTGGTATTAGCATGTTGCGGATCCATGAGGATTAATATTTTATTGTTTGGCATGTTTGGAGGTATTTTTTTGGGTCCTCACTATTTTGTGACCAACTTGTGTTGGTGCACATTGAAATTTATTCATGTATCAAGGCGGATAGTTGTAATATATTCTTTATTTGTGGCCGACTAAATAGTGGATGTAAATCTGTGTAGCGGATACATATATATGATATTGTTTTCCTCATTTAGAGGTAAGTGCTCAAGTGTACAAGTGATGTATATGTGTGAATAAAGATTATATCATTCGGAGTAGAGTGTGGAAGAGTTTGAAGAATTTTTTGTATGCCCAACTAGAACTATAATCAAGCTTTTGTAGAAGCTAATTTCTTAGTTCAAATTCATCAAATTGATTTAATATGATTACTCTATGTAAGGTAGCGAGCCTTCCCTTTGAGAATTTTTCTTGAATCCAAGTGAATTCTCTTTTCGTTTTTCATTATAATTCTAATAGGGTATAATCTTGTGGACTAACATCCACCATGTTTTCTCCCCTAACAGAGTTTCCACATATAAGATCTTGGTGTTCATGTGTCTCTGATATGTTGTTGATTTAATGTTTACACTATTAATTATCAGATCTATTATATAAGGTTGATTAATTTTGTATAAGTTTGGTTTTGGTAACAACTAATTCACCCCCCCTCTTAGATGTCTATCCTTGTTTTTCCAACAATTGGTATCAGAGCTAGTTCCTCCAAAAGAAGCTTAACAACTTGAGGTGATCCAAGATGGCATCATTTAAGAAGGATAGTCCTAGATTCAATGGTACAAACTAATCTCTACGGAAATTCAAGATGGAATTTCATTTGAGGTGCATTGAAGGAACCTTTCTCATAGATGACACAAATTGCATATACTATTCCTCATAATGCTCCCTCCTCTGAAGATGAGATCAAGCAAGTAGAAATTGATACCAGGGTAGTAGAAACACTAGTGAGTGCTTTGACAGATTCAAAGATAAAAAATGTGATAGGATTGAAGGCTGCATACCAGATTTGGAAAAAGCTAGAAACATTGTATGAAGGAGATGCACTAGTGAAAAGTGCTAAGCTACAAAGTCTAAAATGAAAAATGGGAGATCTTGAAGATGAGTGAAGATCAGAACATCTTTCCCTTCTCGCATAAGATAAATGAACTAGTGATGGAAATTAGATGTGTCAGTTGAATTTTGGATGATGATGAAATTGTGGCTAAGATACATAGATCTATGCCCCCTTCCTACAAGATAAAAGCTCATGCTATTGATGAAATCATAATAATAAAAAATATTACAAAAGACTTGTTGAATTTGAACTAAGTGAATTCGGTGAGTCTTCTCCTAAGAATGAATCTACTTTCAAGGCTACTATATCTGGGAAATGCTACCAGAGACATGATTCAGGAGAAATTTCCAAGAGAACATTCAAAAATGAAGATGAGATGAAGTAGATTGAAGATGAAGAAAAGGAATTGGAAGAACTAGAAGCATTGATTGTGAAAAGAGAATCAAGAGGTCATGGTAGGTACAAAGGAAAGTTACCTATCAAATTTTTTCTTGTAGAAAGATAGGTCATTTTTCTTCTAGATGTCATAAAAGAGTTTCAAAGCATAAACCTGAGAACACTAGATTTCAAAGAAAGTTCTATTATGCTGAAGAAGGTGTAATTGATGAAGAATATGATAAAGAAATTGGAAATGAAAATAAATAGGTATTTATTGCTATCAAAGAAAATGGTCAGGTGTCCATTGAATCTACTAGTAATGTGAATGTTGAGAAAGCTCTTATAGCCAAAGTTGAAGAGAAATATGAGTGCGTGATTGACAGTGGATGCTCACATCATATGATAGGTGATAAAAGATAAACTGTAAGTTGAGAAAACTATGATGGTGGTGTTGTGAGGTTCAAAGACAACACTTTTGGTGTGATTCATTATAGAGGCACTATTTTTTTTTGTGGTAAGAACAATACTGATGATGTTCTTTATGTAGAAGGCCTAAAGAATAACTTGTTGAGTGTTGGATAGATGGTAGATAAAGGTTGCAATCTATAGTTTAAGAATGGTAAGTGGTGAATAATGGGAAGTTTAGGAAATATGATTGCTTTAGGAACAAAGAAAAGGGGTAATATCTTTCATTTGAGTGTTGCTAGTGAAATTTGTTTGATTTCTCAAATTTATGTAAGTTGGTTATGGAATAGGGGGTTGTGTCATGTGAACTTTGATAGCATTGTCAAGATAAGCTCTAGTCAAGCAGTTAGAGATCTACCTAAGTTAATGAATCCTACTAACACTTTGTGCAAAGAATGTCAAATGGGAAAGAAAACAAGAAATTATTTCTAGAGATAATAGTATAGTTCTAATGGAGTACTTGATCTGATACATATTTATCTATGTGGTCCTTCTAGAATAAAAGTCCTACAAGGTGAATGGTATTTTATGTTACTCATTTATGATTATTCTAGAATGATATGGGTCACTTTCTTGAGAGAAAAACATGAAGCATTAGAAAATTTAAAAAGTGTTAAAAGCTATGGCAGAGAATGAGATAGGTCAAAGGATCAAATGTCTAAGGCTAGATAGATGTGGTGAATTTACTTCACGGGAATTCAATTATTTTTGTGGAGAGCATGGAATCCAAAGAAAATTGTTGTCTCCCTAGACCCCCCAACAGAATGGATTTTTTGAAAGAAATAACATAATTGTTCTAGACACTGCTAGAAGCATGATGTTGGAAGAAAATTTTCCTCATTTATACTGGAGAGAAGTTGTAAGTGCTTCTATGTACACCATCAAGAAGGTGAATGTCAACAGTAATTCTGGTAAGACATGTTTTGAGCTACAGTTTGGTTATAAAACTATTGTCAAATATTTCCAATTTTTTGGAAGCAAATGCTACATCAAGAGAGATGATGATATATGTAAGTTTAATGCTAGAAGTGATGAAGGGATCTTCCTAGGAAACTCTACTAAAAGTAAATATTATCAATGCTTCAATAAAATATTGAAGAAAGTGGTTGAAAGTGAAAATGTTAAGCTTGATGAATATATTGGTAAATCACCCAAATCTATTGGTTATGATTCAAATGATCAACATGATGATGCTAAAAATAATGTTCAGGCACAAAATCAACTTAAAATTGTTTTGGTGAACCAATAAGAAGCAGAAGCCAAAAAAAGTGCATGAGAAAAAACACAAGAACAAGAGGTAAGAGTAAAATTCAAAACTCCCAAATATGTAAGATGAAATCATTCTCATAGTCAGATCATAGGAGAAAAGAGAAAAGGTGTGCAAAATAGAAAAAGAATTCTAGAAGAATATTGTCTAATTTCTAAAGCTGAGCCTAAAAATATCAATGAAGCATGCAAGGATGAACATTGGATGGAAGCCATGAAAGAAGAACTGATGCAAATATAGAAGAATGATACATGAGATCTATTTCGTAGATCTTAGAACCAAAATATGATTGAAACAAAGTGGGTGTTTCATAATAATCTGACTGAATAAGGTGATGTGGTGAGAAACAAAGCAAGACTAGTTTTCAAAGGATACTCATAGATGGAAGGTATAGAATTTGAAGAAACTTTTTCTCTTGTTGCTATAATTGAAGCTGTTAGACTATTTATTTCTTATGCTACTTTCAAGAATTACAAATTTTATCAAATGGATGTAAAGTCAACATTTCTAAATGGTCAGCTAGAAGAAGAATTTTATGTTGAAAAACTAGATGGATTTCATTTGACTGATAAAAACACATGATATGCCAATTTAAGAAAGCTCTTTATGGACTAAAGCAAGCCCCTAGAGTTGGGTATGCTAGATTGGATAAATACTTGTTGAAACTTGGATTAAATGAAGGTAATACTGACAAAAAATTGTATTTCAAGCCTGATCAGAGAAAAGAATTGATCATTGAAGTCTTTGTTGATGATATTTTTTTGAAGACAATGATTTGTGTATGAAGTTTTCCAATGAAATGAAAAGTAAATTTGAAATTTCAATGATAGGAGAGCTGATTTTTTTTTTAGGATTGCAAATCACTTAGTTAGATGATGTAATATTTGTATCTCAATCTAAGTATGTGAAAGAGTTACTGAAAAAGTTTGGCATGAAAGATTCAAAACTAGTTGGTAAACCTATGGTGACCAGATGCAAAATTACACAGAAAGATGATTCTCCTACAAAAAATTAGACAATATACAGGTCAATGATTGGTGGATTACTCCATTTGACCTAGACTAGGCCCAATATAATGAATTTTGTGTGCATGGTATTTAGATTTCAAGCCAATCCTAAAGAGTCTCATGTGTCTATTGTGAAAAGAATATTCAGACATCTGGATGAGACACTTGATCTTGGTCTTTGGTATCCTAAAAATGATGATCTTACTCTAAGTTCTTTTACTAATGCATATTGGGTAGGAGATGTAGATGACAGGAACAATACCTATGGTGGTGCATTATTTTTAGGAAAGAAGTTGGTATCTTGGCTAAGAAAAAAATAGAACCCAGTTTCATTATCTACTATTGAGGTAGAGTACATTGTTGCTGCAAATAGTTGTACCCAAGTATTATCGATGAAGAAAATGTTGAGAGCTATTAGAATCCAGTATGAAGAACCCATTGCCATATTCTGTGACAATTCAAGTTCCTTTAAAATTTCTAAGAATCCATTGTTTCATTTAGATACAAAGCATATATCCATCAAGTATCACTTCTTGAGAGATAAAGTAAGTGATAAAGAATTCATACTAGAGTACATACCTACCAAAGATAAAATTATAGATATCTTTACCAAGTTGTTGCCTAAGGATACTTCTGAGTACCTCAAAAGAAAGTTAGGGGTGATTTCCCCTCTTGATCAGAACTAAGATGCAGGTATTTGCATCAGTCTTTGAATTCATAGCCATATCTTATTTTGTATTGATGTTGTGGTGGCTGCTACTCAAGGGGAGTAGTTAGATGCTTCAAACTTGTGATTAGAGCATATGTACCTTTTCCATTGATTTCAAATGGGGACAGAAACAATGTGAAAAATGTGGGAAAGAGGAGCAATGAAGAAACATGAAAGAGTGCATAATCTTAGGGGGAGATTATTGAAGAAGAGTTACTTGGGTTGATGGTATTAATCTTCACATCATATGTTTCCATCAATGCCAAAGGGGGAGATTGTTGGATGTTGTGGTTGTGTTTCCAATATGTGGTTTTCATTGATTTCAACACTATTAGCATTAAATATTCTTAAGGTTATATATGTCGAGGAGATTGAGAAAATTATAAAAAGTATAGTATAGACAACCAATGGAGCTGAGAAGGTCATAATGTTGGAAATCTGTGTGTGTTGAATATATAAAGGTGTGTTTCAAAGCGTTTATTGTTGAACCTTTCTAGTATGTTGTCCAAAAGTTTCAGAGGTTCACATGAAGATTTGTGGAAGTTATGAAGATCTATGTGCCTACAATTACTCAGTTTTTCAAGATGGTGTTCTTGATTGAAGTGGATGAAATTATGGTAATTTCATATGTTGCGCATGTACCTATGAAATTCATGGATGATTCTAGATCATTATCTATCCTTATTGTATGTCCGCAGTGATTGGAGTGTCTGTGATCAAATATTTTTTTGATATGTGCCCGAGTGTTCATGTTCTTGGATGACATTGTGGTGTTAGCATGTTGTGGATCCATGAGGATTAATATTTTATTGTTTGGCATGTTTGGAGATGTTTTTATGGGTCCTCACTATTTTGTGACCGACTTGTGTTGGTGAGCATTAAAATTTATTAATGTATCAAGGGCGAAAGTTGTAATTTATTCTGTATTTGTGGCTGACTTAATAGTGGATGCAAATTTGTGTAGAAGATATATATATATATATATATGAGATTTTTTTCCTCATTTAGAGGTAAGTGATCAAGTGTACAAGTGATGTATATGTGAGGATAAACATTTTATCATTCATAGTAGAGTGTGGAAGAGTTTGAAGAGGTTTTTGTGTGCCTAACTGGAACTATAATCAGGCTTTCGTAGAAGCTAATTTCTCAATTCAAGTTTTTCAAATGGATTCAATCCAATTATTGTATGTAAGGAAGTGAGACTTCCCTTTTATTAGTGTGCTCTAGGTAGTGCATCTGAATGTGAGTGAATTCTCTTTTCATTTTTCATTATACTTCTAAAAAAGTATAATCTTGTGGACTAACATCCATTGTGGTTTTTCCCCTAACAGGGTTTCCACATATAAAATATTGGTGTTCATGTGTCTCTGATATGTTTTTGATTGAATTATTGCACTATTAATTATTAGATCTATCATATAAGGTTGAATAATGTTGTATAAGTTTTGTTTTGGTAACAACTGATTCACCCCCTCCCCCCCCGTTCTCAATTATCTATCCTTGTTTTTCCAAAAATTGTCTTGTTTGGCTTTGATTTTGATGACATTTATATGACTATCAGTTGCAGCCATGTATTGTTTGATATCATTGATTTGATTTGATGGTGATGCCATTGATTTGAGTTTCAGCCGTAAGAATTACATTCATTTGATTATTGTTACCAATTTTCACTATAGCTCAATTGGTAGAGCTGATTAATTTGTTATATCTTAAAGTGGAAGTTCAATTATTTTCTGCTTATGCATTAAATGTTGTTTGCACTACGTTTATCAAGTGTTACTCATGCATTGTTTAAGATAAATTTGTTTCAAGAATTGTTGTTTAGTGTTTTACAAGTCAAATGGAGTAAAAAAATGAATGTACAAATGATAAAGCATAACAAGTTATTTCATTTATTTCATGATTCTATTTACATTACAATATTTCATTTGATTGCAAGAATACAAATGATGGTATATTTTTGCATTTATTTTTAGAATGAAAAGAAGAAGATAAATTAAAAGAATCCACACAATTAATGGAAGTAACTATCACAATTCAACATAAGGATAATTTTACACTATTGAAGATGCAAGAAAAGAAAACACATAAGGATGGACATAATCACCATTGCCTATTGTTGTTGGCCGATGCAGAAGTGGTGAACCATCCTTTGTCCTAGAGCTCCGATCAAACTGTAGGAGAAGAAGAGAGTTGTTAGAGATCCGATTAGGAACATCCCCATATGAACCACCAAAAATAATGTAAAATATTATTGGAAATACATTGAAACAATTGAGAAAATGGGAGATGGACAGAGCAAAGAAGGAAGCATCATAATAATATATTGTTTTTGCTAACATTGTTTTTTTCCTATGAAAGTATAGGAAAATCCATGTAGCAAATCATCTTATGAAGACATAAAATAATGTGGAGTAAAACAGGATCCCACAAGGGTAGATCTTGGCATACTGCCCCTTAAACTTACAAGCGGGTCGAATAAGGAAATATATTTATCATGCTCATCTGAGCCATTCATGGAGTAATAGATTTTTAGTCATTGAAACATCAAGGAAATTTTTCATTAATAAATGTCAAGTCTGAAAAGAAATGAAATAAAAATTACCAGTGAAAATGAACTTGATTCACATACAAAATCAACTAAGGCACATCAATATCATTCTGGAAAGTTTTAAATATTTCCATATTAATTTCATTTTGTTGCCTTGGGTTCTGCTCATCTTTATTTATGTTGTTTCATAATATTTTTTTCTAGAGCAACAAGTGTTTCATGTCATGATAGTGATAGTGAACAGGCATACATAATGCCTTATCAATGGAGCACTAATAAATAATGGAAGTATATGAAGGAGTTTTAGTTTCTCATTTGCCTTATTTTGTGGAGTGTTTAAGCTAAGAATGCACTCTTCTCTGAGGAATTTTAATATGAGATGAGTGATCAAGGTGAATGAAATGTGCAAGTAAATCAAAGAGGCCAAATCTTATTATGGACAAAGCAATTTATGAACTCATAAACATATTAGAAACATTTCTTTATATCATGAAATTCTGAAATAAGGATGCACATTTTTCTGAAATATTTAAGAAAATGGAATGAGTGATAGTACACATCAAACCAACCTATAGAAAATTAATGTTGCTACAGTAGGTATAAGAAAAGAAAAGGTGTTGTCCCAGATTTACTCCAACAGAAAAAGAAAAAATGATAGATGTATCATGTAAATTGATTTCCATTTTCAAGATAGGTAAATAAAGTCCTTTTGAGAGAAAATGGAGTTCCTATGCAATTTTGAATGAATGCAAAGGTAAATAGTGAAAGTATTTAGCTTTTCTGTTAAAATAATTCTTTTTTAAGGTAAAGTTACTTTCTAACAACAAGTAATGTGAAATAAGTGCTTTAGAGGTTGCTTTCAAGGTAGAAAGGATAGCTCTCTTCATTTAAACAATTTTCTAAAAAATACATAGAGTTTTAACTTTGAATGTAGACTTATCATTTCAAAATAATGAGTACCCATGTTGAGTTTTCATAAGAAAATACAAAAATAAGTGAATTTATTTCGGAATAAGGAGGAATCACATGGGGGTTGAGTTTTAAAATACAGATTTATCCTTGATATAGAATACCCATACGAGGGTTTTGACTCAAAATGCAGATTTCTCACTTTTTCAGCTTACCCATGTGAGGAAAAATGTCAAGAATGAAAAATACATATAAAGCTATCATGGGTCAAGCCTAGTATATGAAAAATACAAGAAAATGTAGAGAAAATAACATGAGTTTCTTTATTACAAAAAATAGAGTTTCTCTTTTTGAGCTCATGAGAAGGTTAATGATAAACAATAACTTCAAAATTCTCAGAATAAACATGATAGGTTGCAGCCATAGAGCTTCATGAGCTTAGGTGAACAATAGAGAATTCATTGAGCCATCATGGGTCAAGCCTGGTGAAGATAAATTCGAACACAAAGATATAGAATGCATGATAGATCGCACATGGAGAGCCTTTATTTTTCTCAAATAGTAAGTACCCATGTGAGGGTTTGAGTTAGGAAATATTAACACATAGAGAAATCCATTTGTGAGTTTTTAGAGCATGTGAGCTCGTAAAAGGAGGTAGATTCAGTGCATACTATAAGTGGTGAATAAGAACAAAACACTTCTTAATACGACATTATATCAATAGACAAGTTAAATGAATCAATTCAAAGGAATTATCTATCAAAAGCGTCATATTTCTCTCTATCTCCAAAGATTTATTAAATCAAAATGGCTCTCAGATCGTGAGTGCACTATGAATGTTAAAATGACTAATCAAAAAATGAGATGATGTTAATGCAATACTAAATGATAAACAATGTAAACTAGCATATATGAAATAGATAATTGCAGCTACAGGAGGCAGCCATGGTTGAAAATTTGATTGCTTGATGCTTGATGTGTGAATGATTGATGCTTGATGCTTGAATTCCTACAGAGTAAGAGTGCATAAACTTGATTATCTAGATCCTTTTCTTGGTTCAATGAGGTTGTATTTATAGATTTCCTAGCTATAGAAATGCACAGGGAAAGCTTTGAGAGGTTTGAATTCAATCTGGAGAATTGAATGGTGAGAGATGGAGGAGATTGAGAGAAAGATGGAGATTGTCTCTACCCATGAAAACACCAGGCAAGAGAAGAGGGAGGATTGAGAGATGAAATTTATAAATTTGCCTCCAAAACTTCCAATGAAGTTTCAATCAATTAATTTTGACATATTTTAGACATGGTTTAGACATAGGATATCTAATTCATTTTTGAGAGAATATAGATGGAATATGCTTTGTGCTTTAATTCAAATATTTTTGATTTATTTAAATTAGCAAAAGAGGGATAAATAATTTAATAAAACGAACTATAAGATAGTTGTTTATTAAAAAAAATAGAAGAATATGACAATTAATCAATAAAGTGTTTTGTCTTTATTTAATTAATTTAAGATGGATGCGATAGATTGAAATAGGGATTTGATAATTAAATCGAACAAAGTATTTAATTTTGTTTATTTAATTTAGATGAATTTAGATGTGAACTGTATAAATAAATATTTCTATTTATTCAATAGTAGAGGAAATTAGGATAATTAATCAAATAATTTGTATTTAATTAATCGGATGCTCCAAACCAATTTTAAGTGTATACACATGCATGGCATGGCCTGCAATGGGTCTTCATTATTTTAAAAAAAGAAGAAAAAATGACAATCATTTTTTTGCATATAAGCTTCTAAGAGCTTTAGTTTGACAAAAAAATATAAAATAAATGTGAAGAAAATAGAATTCATTATGATACACTTGTAGGAGGCTTAACAATGGTGGCCAAAGCTCTCATAGAGCTTCTAGATCATAGCTTGAACTCATACAAATGTGAACAACAATAAAGAACAAAAAAATGAAACCAAAATTTAGATAATAAACTCATACTAGTTGCAGCCTTGAAGGCCATTTTTCCTTGTAAAAAGGGATGGAAGACCCACGAGTTGTTAAGGATGTACTTACCATGAAGTTTTAGAGGAAAAATCATCCATTTGGAAGGCAATACTCTAAAGTTTCAAGCATTTGCAACTAAAAATCTAGTATGCACATGGCGATGCTCTTTCTCAGTAGAGCCTTCTCTCCAAATGATAAAGTGTGAAATGAATGGGAGATTAGGGTTTTCCTTCCCTTTTGTTCTAGTTTCCCTAATTTGACCCATGGAGAATATTGCATAGTTTTAGAAATATGAAAATTGATTTTAATACTTTGGTTGGCCAAATTTTATTCCTAGGTCGAGCCTCTTGGGATTTTTCATAAGACTTCATAAGTCTTACGTTTTTTAAATGGTTTTAGGATTTGATTTATACATAAGGAATTTGATTTAAATTTCAATACTTATGTCTATGCCTTAGTTTAAAATGAAGGTTGATTAAATGTCTTAGGTTTTATTTTTTAATTTATTCTGAAGAAATCAATTAAATTATCATTGATAGGTGACTATTTTATTTTTATGAGTGTTTAAGAGAATCAAATTTATAATGGAGTAATAAGGTTGATATTTTGCAAAGATTTTTAATCTTTATTGTAGAAAATAGATCAAATTGGAGAAAAGAATAAAAGTTGCATGTTTTGTAAAGAAAAAGTTAAAACAACATTCTATAAATTGTTTTTTCTTTCTTGTTATTTTAATCTTGGGCAGATTTGAGTTGCATGATGAGGAGATAAGGTGTTTTTTTCTCTTTTTAAGAAAGAAAAAACCTATTTTTAGGTGCTTTTTAGCATGCACATGCAAAAAGTGAGAGTTTTCCACTTTAGTTACACATGATGGGGCAGTTTTACATGATTTTTTCAGAGCTTTCTTCTTGAGCTCGGATTAGGGTTTTGGAGCTTTTATTTTACGAGAAAAACTTAGGGTTTTTCTCAGTTCAGATTATTGTTTCTCTCTCTCTTTCTCATGCTGAAACATAGAGCTTTTTAAGCAAAAATTTATACCCGGACTTTATACTCCTTCAGTGGAATAAAACAACATTCCTATGTATCAATTTTTGTGTCATTTGTAGTTATATTTTGATGTTATATTGTGACTCTTTTTACAGAATCTTTTTTATGTTATGAAATTGTAGTTTTGATGCAAAAAATAACAAAATGTAGGTTGCATGTTGTATTTAAACCTGAATCATCATGCAAATCAATTATGTGTTAAGTGTTCATGAGAGATTGTGAAGTACTGTTGTTTTCTAAGAATTTTTTGTGGGTAAAAACCAGAGTGATCATTAAGTCATCTTTAAGTACTAAAAATAACTTTAAGTCATAGTTTCATTTTAGTCATCTTTCTAACTCTTTACCTCAGAAAAAGTATTTAGGATAGAATATATCATTCAGAGGACCAACTTACTCTGGAGATTCCTTCTTTGATCTGATCACCCACATTTGAAGAAGGTTTCCATGTGTCAATAGATAGTTAAATTATAAAAATTTATCATAGGGTGCATATCTAATTGATAACAATTACCAGCTATAATAATGTCTTGTTCATGCTCAATTGTGATGTAACTAATTTGATTATCAACTGCAATAGTGTTTGGTTTTTCATTTATTTCAAGGTTATTAGTTTGATCATCAACTACTGAAATATGAAGGATGGTAGAATCATAGACATAGTTGACATAATCCCTTTGGTATTTTTTGAAGAGGATTCCCTTTTTTCATAGTTAGGTAGAGGGTTCTTGAATTCTCATGATCAAAATTTGTTTGAGGTCCCTCTATTAATATTTCCTTTCTATCTATCAAATATTGCACCAAATTTTTCAGTTGCATGAAATCATTCATTTTATGTCCTTTATTCCTCTAAAAATAATAATAATGTGCATCATTCCACCATGCTATTTTAACTTTGGATTCCCAATCTCGTGCATTTAGTCATGTTATAAGCTTGGCTACAAGAATCTCTTTAATGTTGATTCTAGTGACTGTCCCAAGAGAATAAATCTTCTTCAATTTGATGGTGTTAGATATGGTGATGGTTTAGATTCAATATTTTTTTTCTTGGTCTTTTGATTAGTATTTTGATTGATCTTTTGTGTAATTCTTGATAGATTAAAGATTGGTTTTGCATTATGTGTTTCAGTTGCACCATCATTACCACATTCTTGTTTCTTTTCCAAAAAAAAAATTTCTCATTGTTGTTATAATGATTGGTGGATTTTTTTGAGTTATTTCCCTTGTTGTAGATTTTTAATACCCCTCTTTTAACCAAGGCTTCTTCAATTTTAAGTCCATTTTAAATCATCTTTTCAAATTTGGGTGGGAATTGTAATTTGAGTCTATAGCTCATATCATTGTTTAGATCGTCAATGGAGATTTCCATATTTACCTTTTCAAGTATAGGATGAGGATATCTAGAAATTATTCTTCTCCATCTTTGCAAGAATATGAGAAATGATTCACCTTTTTTTCTATTTTGTGTTGCAAAGATCTTTCATGGTTATTTCATGTTGGATGTTGTAGGAATATTATGTGATAAATTTATTGACTAGCTCTTCAAATGATCTGATACCTGGTTGGAGTTGTGAAAAACATTACATGCATTGACCACCCAAAATTCATGGAAATTATCTCATTAAATAGGTCTCTTCATGTACAAACTCAAGACTCATGCTGTGAAATTCTCTTACATGATCTATAGGATCATATATTCCATTTTATTTATCATATTTTTGAAGATCACTACTGGGCGGAAATGGTAATACAAGTGATAAAAGTTTACTATAATTTGATCTTTTTTTAAGAGTTCTAGTGAGATACCTAATTCAAATAGAATGATGGATTCTATTGATGAGACTAAGGTGATAATTCTGACGGCAATTTTTTGTCTCGTGATGAAGGATGATAGATCCTGATGATGAAACTCAACTAACAATCAGAGATATATTTTATGATTAGACACTTTAAGATGGTTTGATCCAATTTTAGTTAAGGGAATTTCAATTTCAAATTCTAGTTTCTTCAATTAAAAATTTATGGTTGAATGATGAATAATCTGTGTTGATGAAAAAATCCCTAGCTATAGTTTCAATTGTCTAAGAGACATTCAAACTAGATCTTTGTTTATGACTTTGACTGATGTGCTAAAACAAGGTCCGGATGTGCTTAAAGATGGCATAGATGCACTAAAAGATGGCATGTATGTGCTAGACTATTCCTCAGATGTACCAAAATAGGAAGTGTATGTTCTGAAAGGTTTGGTGAATGCATTCGAAAAGACTATGCATGTGTTGTAAAATGAGCTAAATGTGCCAGAAAAGAACCTAGATGCACTAGACTGCCCCTCTGTATGTGTTAGAATAGAAAGTTGATGTGCTAGAAAATTGAGGTAAATGCACAAGATCATGGGTTAAATGTGCTAGAAAGGAACTCAAATGGACTAGAATATGAACTAAATGCACTAGAAGGTGGGCCAAATGCACTAAAATAGAGACTGGATGAGCTAAAATATCAAGTAGATGCACTAGAATAGAAAGTTGATGCTCTAAACTAGAAATGGTCATTGTTTTTGGAAGTTTGTTAGGTTTTCTTGTTTATGACTCAGTGAATTAGGTATTTTTTAGATGAAAGATCTTATGAATAGTGAGTTTTCCTAGTTTTCTTATTTGGGGACTATGTGAATGAAGTGTTTTAAAGGATGATCTCTTGGAAAAAATATTTCAAACACAACAAGATGCCATAGATCTGTCACTTTTCTAATGTCAAGGGTCATTTATAACATCACAACCCACATCTTAGAACTATGTTAGCTCACAAAGTCACGTCACCCCCTAAAGGGTGCCCATGTTTTTTCCTTTTGTGGGTCTTAACAAAAAGTCAATTCCCTCACTTTTGACCAATAATCCCTGATAGTTATATGGTGAGTATGTTGGGGACATATTCTTTTGTCCCATTGCACTATGAATATTAAAAATGTTTGAAAACTAACTCGGTTGGCTACTACACTTAAATTTCTTAGTAAGGGTTCCACTCGGTGCAAAAAAAATGATAAAATCTCATAGGAGACCGCCCAACCTTTAGAAAAAGGCTTTGGGGATGCTTATCAATGCACACTACTAGAATTTCATCACAATCATGTTTGATTATAGTGGATTGGAATGCTTGGCTTTATTTGTTCTCACTTAGGTTGTTCCCATAGGGTGAGTAATTTTTCCCACTATGGTAGGCCTTCTAAAATTTCTATTACAATAAATGAAAGAGTGATTTTGGCATTCTAGTCACCTAGTGAAGTGGACAGAGTAGGCCTATCACCTTACAAGCATAAAATGTACGGTGTTCATTAACCTCTTAATTAAAATAGATGCTTAATTTAATCAAAGGAAAACAAAAATAACTATATCCCATGTAAACACCATTAGTAGTTTCAGATAATTGCCTTTGACAAAATTTAAAGTACCTCCAAAATAAAGAGACATCATATTAGTTCCCATAATTATGAGTTTCTATAAATAAAGAAAAATTCACTAAAATAGAAACCATATGCACTAAAATATTGATTAAATGCACCATTAAAAACCATAAATGCACTATTCTCAAAATCATAAAATGAAATCCAAATTTTTGTATGCATTATAAGTGAATGAAAATATGTTGAAAGATACCTTGGATGTGCTAAAACAGAGGCTGAATGCACCAAAAGATCTCACAAATGTGCTAAAATAGAGACTGGATGTTCCAAAACAATAGGTGGATGAGTTAAAAGATCCTTCAGGTGCACTAAATTGAAATTCACAATCAAAACTATGAATGAAAAATTGCTAAAAAATGTTTAAAATGGGGCTTGAGCCCCACGGTGGGCACCAAACTATATCATGTTATAAAATATGTGAGTACAAAATAATACAAAACAATCAATGGAACATTATATTAGATAATTCATATAACAATCTAATCAAAATTGAAACAAACAAACTCTCTAAAGCCATCCCATTGTCCTCTTTCTCCAAGGATTTTTCAAGTCATTATTTCTCTTAGGTTGTGTGTATGCACATGACTTGTCCAATGACAAATTGAAGAATGAGATGTTGGAAATGCAATAACCTTCTACATGATTAATTGCTAAAATGATATGTTGTAGATCATTATGCAAATATTGTGATAATGTTATGATATTAATAATTAAAATTCTATGATGCAGCTACAAAAATTAAGATGTAGCTAATGCTAAATCCATGATTCAACTAAATGATGCAAAGATGTAAATACTAGAATGTTCAATGCTAATGCTAATATGATATGTTGTCTAAAATTTTGCAGAGTTTAATTATGCTAAGCTCTCTATATCCTGAAATGTTATAAATGAGGTTGTATTTATAGATCTCTCTAAGGTATCAACCTATGTGGCAGGATTCAACAATCTAGATTTGATCTAGAGAGACGGATGGTCGAATGTGAAGAGGTTAGAGAGAATCAGGGAGATTATTCCCTTTAGTAGAACAAACTACCAAGTGTGGAGGAGAATCAAATGGAGGAGAAAGTAAAGTGTCTCAAAATTGGTTAAAATTTGTTGAGATAAATGTTAATTAAATATTAAGAATATTTAATTTTATGAGACACGTGATGAGGTAGAATATGAGAAGTTAGTAGAAATGTGACTAAACTCAAATTTAGAATTCGAATTTAATAAAAGGGGGTTAATTAAATAAAACTAACTAATTAAAGTTGTTTATTTAATTAAGACATGGCGAGAATGATTTTAGATAAGAAGAATTTAAGAAAGTGAACTATATAAATAAATTTGTTGATTTATTTATAGGTAGAAGAATTAAAGATTCATTAATTAAATAGCTTGTACTTAATTAATTTCCTCCAAACCAATTTTAGGTGTATATACTAACAACTTCAGAGATCGCTATTGAATTAGTGATATTCCTCTGAATTTTAGAGGAATAACTCCCTCTTATGGTTTTCAAGGAATTAGAAAAACTAGAAATAAAACTAATGTATGCTCTTAACCAAAATTTGGAAAAGGAAAAACACAATATCAGGAAGAATCATGATATCAAATGCAAGATAGAGATAATAAAATACTACCACAAAGACCAATTTAACTAGTAAACCATAGAGAATTAAAATGATACACTCAATATAATCTAAAAAATGACATCTATCATGAAGAAAACCACATCACTTATACAAATATAAGATATTGCATTAATACAATCTAAAACACAAAAATTTAAGAACCTAGATTGACTTCACAAACTAAATGCACCAAAAAAAATAGTAATTTCATTCTAGCAACAACAACAAAGTCTAAAATATAATATTGAGTTTTTCAAAAATGATCTCCCCCTTTGAAGAAAGTTTAGTAAAATATATATAGTCTTTATCCCCCAAGAGTCTTTAGTTTCGTAATATTTTTTCTTTAAAAAATCCATTAAATTATGACCTTTCACATTCTGGTAATTGCCTCTTTAAAAAATTCTGAAAAAAAGGCTTCATATGTCATAGGTGGGATTTTGTGCACTTCTGCTAACTAAGGCAGGGTTTTGTGAACTTTTGCTAACTTTTCACTTGGGCAAGGCTCCATGAACATTTTCTAACTTTCCACCCAAGCTAGACTGTGTAAACTTTTTTAACTTTGTAATCAACTCTTTTAGCTTGAAGATGAAAAATTTCATAACTTTCAACTGAATGGTCTATTTTCCATGAAATTTGAACAACAAGAAGCATGAACCTTGCTAAGTAAAAGCTGAAAACCATTTTTTCTCCAAACATTCAAATTCTAGAAATTGACCTCATTTATATATTTCTAGCCAAACCTTAAAATTTAAAAATCTTAGAAACGGTAAGGAAACTTAGTATGAAAATGGATCACATTGGATAAAATGATGTTAGCATCAACCCTACAAAAGGATTTAGCACCATATTCATCAAATTTTTAAAATTAACTATTTTTTTGTGATTTGGTAGGTTGAAGGGCATTTAGAAGTTTAAAATGAGGGAGGTCCAAAAATTAGATAACAAAAGGAATTTTTATGTGTCTACATTTTGCCCCTCTTTGAGACAATGTAGCCTATTGCATTGTTTCAAAGAAAAAGATATGCCCCATCATAAGGAAGAATGTCAACGATGACGATGAGGTATTGGTATGCTGCCTCGAGAGGACATGTAGGTTCAAAGAACATGAGTGTGCCCTCAAAATGGATGAGAGGACTAAAAGATGATGGCAAACAATTATACAGGAAAATAGATGATGATGATGAAGAAAAGAATGAAATGATGAAGGAAATGGATATGGAAGAAATGATAGAAGAAAAAGGGATATGAAGGAAATAAAGGTGATGAAGCTTCTTGTGCATTCCATAGTGCTTTATCATCATAAAGCAGTAAAATATGACAAATGGACACCAAAAACTAGGTTATAACATAGACCAACATGTGCAAGGTCATCCATATATAAAATAGATATTCATAGACAAGGAATGTCCTAACTCATACAAAGGAAAAAGTTTCCATAGCCTTCTTGTCAAGGAAAACCTCAGACAACAATCAACTTACCAACTTCCAATCAAGAAAGAGAGAGTTGAAGAGAGGGAGAATTTTTTTAGGAAACAAGAAATTTTCTAGAAACAAAAAACCAAGGTTCAATGGGTGCAAGAAGGGGACAAAAATACCTCCCTTTTTCATGTTTCTTCCCCTAAACACAAGAAAAAAAATCAAATAACTAAGTTGCATGATGAGCATGAAGTTGTGGTAAAGACGCCCACCCATATTGGTCTACTAGCAGTAGACAATTTTTTAGAAGGCTTATTTGGCCCCTATTGAGGCTACCAATATAGATTTTGAAAATCTATTGTTGGACCCTCTCTCGACCACCATTACTCAGGATGATAACCTCATCATCCTCAGTGTTGTCACTCCTAAGGAAGTTAAGTTGGCCACTTTCAATATGGGGGCTTACAAGGAACCTAGACCGGATGGTTTCCCTCTAGATTTTTGTGAGATTTTTTGGGAGATTGTTGGTGGGGATCTTATTTTGACTACTAGGGATTTCTTCAAATCTATTAAGAGTCTCAAACAACAAAACCATAATTTTATTGCCTTAATTCCCACTTGTTGGTCCCTAGTCTATGACTGGTTTTAGGCCCATTATTCTATGCAATAATTTTTATAAAATCCTCTTTAAAATCTTAGTGAATCATCTCAAACCCCTCTTGGATAAAATTATTAGCCCCACTTAGAAAGGCTTTGTTCCTAGTCAGCATATTATGGATGCTACTATAACTACACATGAATCGATCCACTTAGTGGATAGAAGCAAGAGTGCCACTATGGCCCTCAAATTGGATATCTCTAAAGCTTATGACAAGGTGTTATGAAAATTCATTCCTAAAGTTTTAGCTAAGTTTGGCTTTGGTCAACAAGTGGTCAACCTCTTAATGGAATTCATATCCACTATGAAGTACTCTATGTTGGTTAATGGTACTCCCTAGTACTTCTTTAATGTTGGGAGAGGCATCAAGTATGGGGATCCCCTCTCACCCTATCTTTTTGTCATGGTCACAGATTTCCTAAGCAAGAAAATTTCTAATCTTCTATCAGAGGGGGCCCTTAAAGATTTCAAGGCTACCTCTTCTTTAGAGCCTAATATTATCCAACAATTTGTGGATCATACCTTTCACTTTGGGAAAGGCTCAATTATTGAAGCTATGAAATGTAAAAATTCTGTCAATAACTATGTTGCTTGCTATGGATAATGTATAAACTATAATAAAAGAATCATCTATTTTTCGACAACACTCGTACTTTTCAAGCACATGTGATTGTTTTATACCTTCAATCTCAGATCAAACTTACAAATCAGAGTTATAAATCGTAATATGTCAACCTTTAGCCCTTGCAGACCCTAAGGAAGAATTGACAACCATGGAAACCAAGGTATCTGAAGAGTTGACCCAAGAGTGTTGAGCAGAAAAGATGGACCAAGATTGGAGAAAGAACTAATGTCAAGTTGGTGCAGATTTCACAATGCACCACATTCCAAATTTACTTGTTTGTCATGTGCAAGCGTCATCACCCAAGTCAAAAAATATGAACAAGTTGGAGCAACCAACTGTCAAGGAGAATGAGTCATCCCATATGGTAGAAAATATATCAGAATCTGGAGGATAGCACCTTCAAGATAAATTAGGAAATCCGCCACAAAATAGTGTTGGGATAGTAAATACCGAAGCTGAAAATCAAGAGGAAGAAGCTGATTTCCTTGGGGCAGCATAAAGCTTTGGTGAAGGTTCACTAGGAATGGAGTTGAAAATAATCTCCTTCATCAGTAAAGGGAAGTCCTCCACTCAGGAAGAGGAACCATTCGAAATTGAGGATGAGTCAATCAATTTTGCAATAGTGTATGCTAGGGCAGCCAATGAAGATGCTGAAAATCAGCAAGAGGAAGAGGTTGACATCCTTGGGACATCAAAAACACAGATCTAATAATTAACACTGCAAGCATAAACCAATAACACATCAAAAACACATGAACACCAAGGTTTTATATGTGGAAACCCTATTAGTGGAAAATCCATGGTGGATGTTAGTCCACAAGATTATACCTATTAAAAGTATAATGAAGAATAAATAAAGAGTACACTTGCATTTAGACACACTGACTAGAGTTCACTGCTCAAAGGGAAGGCTCACTACCTTACATAAAACAATCAAATTAAATCCATTTGATGAACATGAACTAAGAAATTAGCTTCTTCATAAGCCTGATTACAGTTTCGGTTTGGAAAAAATATACTTCGCTCAAACTTCTTCACACTATGCTCTTTATTCAAATGATCTGATATTTATTCACACATATCTTGCATATACTTCATATACATTCACTGAGCACATTTTATAATGAAGAAAAAATCATTCTTACACGGATTTACATCAAAAAATCTATCGGCCACACAATATGTATAAATGAATTACAACTTGTCGGACTCAATATAGGAACAAATATTAATGCGCACCAACCTAAGTTGGTCAAAACATAGTAAGAACCTAAATCAACATCCTCAGTCATGCCAAAAAAATAAATATTAATCCATAAGGATCTACAACACATTATCACCATCATGTCAACCAAGAACATGAAAAACTTGAACACACAAGGAAAGATCTTCAATCACAAACACGTTGATCAATGCAGACATACCAAATTAATAGACAAAAATATAGAAATATCACTAAAAATCTTAGAAACATATCCAACAACCCAATTCACAAGAATTGTAATCTCATCTTCTAGATGCACTTTCTACAGTAAGTGAATAACTTTAGGAACAAAGAACTTCATAACTTTCTCAATTCTTGATGCGTACCACTGAAACGTTTGGACAACATACTAGATAAGATCAACAAAAATCCCTTTAGTGCACACCTCTTGATCATCAATGAACACAACTTTCCATCACTCTAACCTTCTTAAATTCACTGGCTACCTCTAACATATTTATTAAAATTTTCTCAATCTCCTTGACATAGGGTGATCCCACAATAGTGGTTTACATTTTTTGGCCAAACTGGACACTGAAATTATTAGTTTTAACTAAATCTTCACATTTGGGCACCTATAGCAGCTAAACTGTGAGAAATTTGAAGATAATGCAAACTATAGTCTCATCACATTTTTTCTGTAGATTCTCAAAAAAGTTTTTTCAAAAATTTTGGAATCAGATTGTAGTTCTTTTTCCATCTACCACGAAAACTAGTTTTAATTAGAAAACAACATTTTAAAAAAGTGACACACACTGTATAACGCATAATTTTTTTTCCATGAAGGATAAAATTATAATTATTTCGAATTTAGATTTGTAACTCCGATATATATTGCTTCCACTTCGTTAGATATTTTTTTTATTGAATGTTTTTTCTTTAATCAAGTTTTGAGGTCAAACCAATTACAATTCAGACATAGTATGGCTGTATAATGCGTAACTTTTTTTGTATATATCAAAATTCTTTTTTTTTTTGGATCAAGGACTTCAATATATCATGTAGTCATATTATTCAAATTTTTTTTTTGATAATCTGCTATTTTTTCACATGTGCAGAACAAAGACTTTCATTTTTGATGAAAAACCAATGTTTGATAAAACTAGAAAAAATACATAATAAAACAAAAACATATTAAAATTATATTCATTGGATACCTCATTCTGAGGTATACCATAATAATTTGAAATAAATTTTAAATGAAGTAATTTGATCCCCCAAAAGGTAAATCAAGAGTGACTTTTTATTAGCATTTTGATAGGTGTAAAGAAGACTCATTTATAGGTATGGTTTAAAACTAGTGGGGTTATATCCAAGGGGGATTGATCTAAGGTGGTTGGATCAAACCCTCTCCAATTGGAATCATTAAAATGAAACTTTTTAAGGCTTAAATCATTATATTTTCTAAAAATATGTTTTTTCAATAAAAACCAATTCCTCTTCAAAATTGTAAACCATTTTTGTGGGATCACACCATATATAGCCTTCAAAATCACCAATGCTAGTAGTGTTGAAATCAATTACAACCACATATCATAAAATTAACCACAACATCCAAATATCTCCCCCTTTGGAATTGATGGCAACACATGATGTGAAAAATAGTACCATCAACACAACTAGCTATTCACATACTTTTCTCCCTTTGTTCTGTAGTTCTCCTCTCATAGCTCTTCTCTCCATTTCTTGACTCTTCTCCCTCTTTCTTTAATATTTTTTCACATTATTATTCTCCTTGTTTGACATGAATGGAAAAGGTACACATGATCTGATTACATATCATCTGAATCATCTGACTACTCCCCCTGAGTAGCATCCACCACAACATCAATCCAAAACAAGATCTAACTATGAGTCCACATATTGATGCAAAGAATTGCATCTTAGTTTATATTAGGAGGATAAATTACCTCTAACTTGCCTCTGAGATACTCAAATGTATCCTTAGGAAATGGTTTGGTGAAGATATCTACAATTTGTTCCTTTGTAGGCACATAGTCCAATCTCGCTTCTTTCTTATTCACTTTGTCTCTCAAAAATTGATACTTAATAGATATATGATTTGTCTTAGAGTGTAGCACTGGATTCTTAGAAATGTTTATGGAACTTGAGTTATCATAGAATATAACAATATGCTCATCATACTCAATTATGATATGTCTTAGAATATGCTTCATCCACAACACTTGAGTACAATTGTTTGCAACAACAATATATTTTACCTCAACATTAGATAAGGAAATGAAATTCTAATTTTTAATTAGCTATCACATAATTTTCTTCCCTAAAAATAACGCACCACCACTTATGTTTTTCCTTTCATTAAAATCACCTACCTAATCTGCATTTGTGAAGGAATTTAGTGTAACATCATCATCCTTTGGATACTATAACCCAAAGTCAGTTATTCCTTTCAGGTATCTGAATATTATCTTTATTGCAGTCACATGTGATTCTTTTGGATCCGCTTGATATCTAGCAACCGTGCAAAAAACATTCATAATGTCTGGTCTTGTCTAAGTTAAATATAGAAATCCATCAATCATTGACCTATATGTTATTTTATCAGCCTTAGAGGGATCATCATTCTATGTTATCTTACATTTAGTTACAATGGGTGTACCTATTGGCTTTGAGTCTTCCATTCCAAGTTTTCTCATTAACTCTTTCACATACTTGGATTGAGATATAAATATTCCATCATCTAACTGAGTAATTTTCAATCCTAAAAATAATTTCAACTCTCCTATCATTGACATTTCAAATTCACTTTTCATTTCATGCATAAGTTATCATCACCTTCAAAAATAATGTCATCAACAAAGACTTCAATGATTAGCTCTTTATCCTGATCCAACTTGAAATACAAATTATTGTCAGCAGTACCTTTATGGAATCCAAGCTTCAACAAGTATTTGTCTAGTCTAGCATACCAATCTCTATGGGCTTGTTTGAGTCCATATAATTCTTTCTTTAACTGACTCACCATGTCCTTTTCATTAGTCAATTTTGAATTCACATCCATTTAATAGAATTTATAATTCTTGAATGTAGCATAAGCAAGAAACAACCTTACAACTTCAATTCTAGCAACAAGGGCAAAGGTTTAATCAAAATCAATACCTTCCATATGTGAGTATGATTTACATAATAGTCTTGCTTTATTCTTGATTACTTCACCTTGTTCATTCAGCTTATTCTGAAAGACCCATTAGGTTCCAATCATTTTTTTTTTTTGAGTTCTAGGAATAAGAATCCATGTATCATTCTTCTCTACTAGCATCAGTTCTTACTTCATTGCTTCCATCCAATGTTCATCTTTACATGCTTCACTGATATTTCTAGGCTTAGTCTTGGATATCAAATAATATTCTTCTATGATCCTTCTTCTGGTCTACACACCTTTGTTCTTGTCTCCTAAGATCTAGCTTTTAGAATGAATTGTCTTTACATATCTTTGAGTCTTAAGTTCTTCTATTTTTATTTCCACATTTTCTATGTCTTCTTCTTCTTCATTCTCTTGATTCACCAAATCAATTTGAACTTGATTTTGTGTTTGTGCATCCTTTCCATTCTTAGTATTATCTTGTTGGTCATCCGAATCATATCCATAGTAATTGGATAATCTTTCAATATCCTAATCAACTCTAACATTTTCACTTTCAACCATCTTCTTTAATCTTTTATTGTAGCACCGGTAGAATTTTCTCTTAGTAGATTAAACTAGAAATATTCCTTCATCACTTCTAGCTTCAAACTTGCCAATATATTCATCTCTCTTAATATAACATGTTCTTCAAAAGACTTTGAAATACTTAATAGTAAGCTTATAACCAAACCATAACTCAAAAGGAGTCTTTCCAAAATTACCATTGAAATTCACCTGGTTGATAGTGTAAACTATAGTTCTTACAACTTCTCTCCAGAAGGAATGAGGAAAATTACATTCCAACATCATAGTTCTAGTAGCATCTAATTTTTTTTCCTTTCTCTAAACAAATCTTTTCTGTTGTGGGGTCTGTTGGGTCTCAAAAAACGCTGGTTTCAATGAACCATGAGAGGTTGCCAAACTCTCACTACATTGTTGGTCAACTTGACAAGGCAAACTAGTATGGTTGGGCCTTCTACTCTTAAGGATTTTCTAGACCTAGGTGGGTACACCTATATGAGTAACATATTTTGAACTTATGCTTCCTACTTGACCAAACTATCCATAAATGGTAATTCAATAATGGAAAGATATGATCCTAATTTGGTATAACTTGTATATGCAATATCAAGGTGTGAATTAATATGTTTAATTAAAAGATTTCAAATGAAATGGATAGAATTGATGTAATCTAAATAGGGGAGACCAGTGCCTTGCAAGGTAAAATAGAGTCAAATGAAAGCTTTAATTGAATGGTTTCTATTTGGCAGGGATTCTAATTATTCGGCATATGATATTTAGTCTATAACTTGTATAAAAATGTAGGGATGTAATTATCAAACTCTTCTTAATGATCCAAATGATAATTTACAGATTACTATGAATGACGAAGGAATTAATCTTTGCTTGAAAGAACCAACAAATCACATCACACAAATGCATCAAATGTGTACTGATAAATTGAGTATATAATTGATATGTCAATTTAAATAACAAAGAAACATCAACCTTGGAGACAACTTGATAATATTTCAATTAACTTCAACAAATAATTGATACCAGAATAGTGCCACAACATTAAATTCCATTCATTTGATCCTTCAAAATTTATACACGCATCATAGTCTCCTTGAATATCATTCTGAAAATACTTACAACAATTTTCCTAGTTTTTAAAATCTACCTTCTACCTATCTCCTAACTAACTTCCTCCCTCTGCAATTATCAAATAACGGATATTTATACATCATTTTGTGAAAGGACATGCCTTTTCAAAATTCTAAAGCATAAAAAGTTTTAACGAATCCTCCATTTAAGTAATTCTTGTTAAGCCACAAATGGACTATAGACATATGTTCCATATAGTCCTAGTGCTCATGAGTGTCATCATTCCAAATTGCATCGTGGATCACAATCTCCATCATTATCATTTTCTCATACTTCTCACATGCTTCATCCAATGTTACATCCTCCATAGTGGGTGCTTTCAACATCTCTTGGAGTATTGCTTCACACTCACTTTTCCACATAGTTTCTTCTTTCATTTTTCCTTCATCATCATATAACTTGGTCAATCTATCTTCGGCAGCCTCTATCAATCCCTGCATATCTCCTTGCAACTCTTCATAGAAATCCCTATGTTGGTCCATGATATAGTTGGCATTCTCAATCTGTTCATTACTAGGAGTGTTCTTCTGCTCAAATTCCTTAATTTTTTCCTGAATTCTGCTGTCCACTCTCCTATGTTAGTGGAAAATGAATAAATCATAGCCCCTAATTGGAGTCCAAACATCCCCTATAAATTTTCATATGTCATCCAATTTGTTAATTTCTACTTTGAGCTATGCAGAACGCCTAGCTCTAGGTCCAGAACCAAGTAAATGATCTATGAGATCCTGATTAAGCTTCCTTTCAGTACTTTCTATTGGTAATTTAGTCTTCTAATTTTTTTCTTTTTTTTGGCTACCCTCCTTGGGTTTTCTTCCCTTTAGTTTTCCTCAAACAGCGCCTTCCATAATTCAGAATTTTACGAGTTCTGAGGAAAAAATTACTGTAACTTTCTGCAGACTTAAGCTAGGTAAATGCCTTAATTTCTCTACTAGTTCCTTTGCTTTAGTTTGCTTTGAATTCTATGAGGCAATGATATCAATTGATCAAACTCTGATATGCAAAATCTCCTACGCTTCATAGCGCTATTAATTATCTTTACTGAGATATGAATGTTGCAGGTTTTTTCAAAATACTTGTTGTCACAATAGGGTTCATATCGGTGAGATATTTCAAACCTTTGGCCGATCCGCCTATTTAACATTCACCCATCCGCCAAGACATCTTGCAGTTTCTCCGATTTTACAAGTCTCCCCGATAGTTTCTCTTCTTTCTCTCTTTATATTGCCACTACTTTCATCGAAACAACTATCGCTCAGGCTCAATGAATTGGGCCAAAAGCTCCTTAACTCACCCCGAAAATACTTTGTCTCACTGAAATGTTTTCTTTATTTACTTATGTCACCGAGACTAAGAAATTTGTTCTGCCAAGAAAATAATATTTGTTGTGATGTCTCTTAGATCTCCTCGTGATGACATGTCTCCCTCATACGCCTTCTTTTCAGTAAGACAATGCGCATCATCTTCCTAGCATCTTTTATCTTGGTAAGATTCGGTTTTTGTTGGTGTAACCCGAGGGATCGGTAAGACCTTTTGAACTCTCCCCACATCATTTTTCTCACTGAGTGGTTCTTCTTTTGCTTTATTGGCAAGACCAATAATGCTTTGGGCAGTGTTATGAAATCTCTCTCCGACAACCAAAGTCTCCCCGATAGGCTTCGCTTTTCTCCGATCGGCCCAAGGTAACTTAGTTCGATATGATCTTTCACCGGCATACCAAAATCTTTTATTTTTTCGGTAAGTATTATAGACCCACATTCTCCCAGTGTACAATTTTATCGATATGACCTGTATGGTGTCTCGCTAATATATTGAAGATATGTACATTATCATTGATGAGACCTCTATCAAATTATGTCGATATTTCCATATGTCAATGTTTCAATGCAAAATGAATTTTATGGGGTTTTATGACAAAAATTAAACCGGGTTTTGTAAAAGGATGTTATGTGAGGATTTTTTTGTTTGTATTATGAAGTTTTGTGGGAGGCTAATAATCATGAAGGGTGAAAAATGGCCAAAGTTTCATAGTTCCAACAATGGCTCCATCTGGGGATGAATGATTGTGAGATCATTACAAGGATCCAGATTTTTGGGCGAGTAGACCAAACATTATGGATAAGAGCTAGTGGGGAGGAAAGATGATCCTAAACTACTACACATGGAAAAAATCAAACAAGGATTTACATGATTTTCCATGTACTAGCAATTTCTTGTATCCTTTACTTCCTATACTACTATGCATGGAAATTTTTTATGAGAAAATTATCAAAAGTTGTCCATGCACTGGCAACCTCTGATCCTCCGTGACTTTCATGAGAAAAATATTTTTAGAAATTTCCCATCTACAGGCAACTCCTATTCCTCACCACTCATATTTTGTAAATAGTATGTATCCTCTCCTTGCTTTCCAATAATGACAAAAGGTCCTAACCACAATGCCTCAAATTTTTATGTTTTCCCTTCTCTTGACACTTGGCATTCCACATCAATACCAGATCATCTTTCTCAATTTTTTTCTTTTTTTCTTTTTTGTCGAACAAATATTTCATTTGTGCTTTCAATTTCATGTTCTGGTTTTGAGCTATTCTCCTTATTTCATCAAGTTTTGCAAGTTTTTCCATTCTCTCCTCCATTGGTTTAGGAATATCTATATCCACTTGAAGGATATATTTGTATACTGGCAATAAATTTTGTAGAGGCATCCTAGCTTTTGTTCCATAGACTAATTCATATGGAGACTTCCCAATTTCCCTTTTGATGGTAATTCTATTTGCCCATATAACCAATCTTAACTTTGAATCCCAAGCTTTTTTGTTGTTACCTAGCATCCTTTTTTATAATTTTTAAATGACTTTTATTGCTACATTATGCCTAACCATTAGCTTGTGGATGATATGGGGAAAAGTAAGAAACATTGATACCATATGTCTTGCAAAACTCTTTGAACTCATTGGACCTAAAACATATGCCATTATCTGTAATCACTCTCGATGGTGTACCAAACCTAGTAATAATGTTATCCATCAAAAAGTTGATTACAACTTTACTTGTTACCTTTTCTTGGTTGGGATTGCCTCTACCCATTTGGTGAAAATATCAGTGGCTACTAGTATCCACCTATGTCCTCCACTTGACTTCTCTTGTATTTCTCCAATGAAATCAATCCCCCATTGGTGAAAAGGGGCTTCAATCTACATAGGTCTAATTGGTAAAACTCCCTCATACTTCATTTTCCTTGAGAATTTCTAGCATGCCTCACACTTCTTGACATATAAAAATGAATCTTTGAAAACCTTTGGCCAGTAATAACCTACTCTGAGGATTTTATGTCCAGATGTCTTTGCTGAGTAATGACCTCCACAAAATCCTTCATGTATTTCTTTCAAAACATGATCAACCTATGATTCATCCAAACACAACAACAACATTCCATCTATATTTTTCCAGAATAGATCTCCTTCTATAAATACATATTTTGAAGCCTAAAGTTTTAAAGTTCTTCTTTTGTTATTTCTAAGTCCTTCTGGGCATTTTGTGTTTCTAAGGTAATGCATGATGTCTGTGTACCAAGGTGTATGTTCAATACTTGCAATTGCATTTCCTCCTCCTTGTAAATTGTAGATTTGGTTTGCCTCAATGTTTGTCTCTGCCATCAATTTGGCCAATCCTTGGCCTCTCACCAATTTAGTAATGTGTATTTCCATATCAAATTCCTAAAATTTTTTAATCCACTTGCACCTTTTCCCTCTCACTTCTAATTGTGTCAAGATGTCTTTGACTGCTACGTGAGGGACATATGCAATTATTTTGGCTCCAACAAGATATGACCTAAAAGCTTTAATGGCTTTTACTAGTGGAGAGGCTTGTTTTTCCATTATGTAATATTTCAATTCTGATCCTTGTAAAGATTTGCTAAAGAAATATATGGGTTTCTCATGACCACCCTCATTTTTCTATAACATGACAACAACTATTGTATGTAGGGAGGCAAATGAAAATATCTGAAAAGGTTTCATGAAATCAGGAGACTTGAGGATAGGGGTTTCTTTAATGGCTCTTTTAATGGATACAAAAGCTTCTAATGCTTCTGAGGTCCATTCAATATTTTGTCCCTTTTTTAACATTTTTGATATGGGTTTGACAATCTCAGCAAATTTAGATACAAACCTCCTAACAAAATTAATCTACCCAAAGAATGACTGGATGGCTTTCACATTTTTAGGGATAGGAACTTTATCTATAGCCTCAACTCTCTTAGGATCTATCCTAACTCCCTCTCTCGATACAATGTGTCCTAGAAGCTTACCTTCTGTAATAGAAAAATGACACTTCTTAGGGTTCAAACTGATGCCATATTCTAAAGCTTTAATGAATATTTTTTCAAGGTGCCCTATATGATCTTCAGCCCTTTTTGAGTAAGTCATCAGGTCATCTTGATACACCACCATTATAGCATTGATAAAATCAACAAATTCTAGGTCCATAGACCTTTAAAATGTTGCTCCTACATTGGTGAGACCAAAAGGCATTCTCACATATACATATGTTCCCCATGGGGTTGTGAAAACTATTTCATACTACTCACATTCCTTGACCTTAACCTGGTTATAACAAGAAAAACCATCCATCATAGACAACAATTCACATCGAGTTACCTTATGCAAAATGGATTCCATGTTAGGCAGTGGGTAGTTATCTTTAAGAGATGCTACATTTAAATTTCTGAAATCTACACACACTCTTATATCTCCATTTTTCTTTCTAACAGGAACAAAGTTTGATACCCATGTTGAGTTCCTCATGAGTTTGATAATACCTCCATCTTTGATCTTAGTCAATTCTTCCTACATTTTTGGTTCCAGAGTGGGGTTAATGGGCCTTTGTTTCTATCGAAAAGGCTTTGCATCTAATTTTAATGGAATTTCATGTTGAAATAAATCCTCCCTATATGCCTTGAGGTCTTCATAAGACCATGCGAACACATTTTTTTATTTCCTTAACAATGAAATCAACATTCTTCAGACAGTAGGGCTTATCTTTTTTCCAATGTATACCCTCCTTGGTGATAGTTCGGTCCCCAAGTTTATTTCTTCAATATCTTCCCCTCTGACTATGGTTTGTTTCATAAGGGATCGATCACCTCCATCGTATACTCTTTCCAAAGCTACCAACTCCTTGGGAAGTTTATTAGTTCTGAGTTGCAGGACCTTCTTTCCCAACATTGTCTCTTCTCCATTTATTTCTTCTACAAAGGCGTTGAAATCAATATCTTGAGCCTCGTACTGGTCTATACACTAAAGGAATTTCAAAAGGTCAATGTCATCATTGAAAACCTGCCAACTATATGTGTTGTCAAGTATTGCAGGCCTCGTTTTGAATTCCACTTGAGAAACTCCTGCTAATGTGATATCATCCAGTTTTAATGCTACATTTTCCAAAAAATCTGCCATTATGTTCTTTGATCTGTCTACCCAATCAATGGAAAATGAATCAAATAGTTCAATTGTATCCCATATTGCATTCCTTTATTATTTCAGTATTTTATTTCTTGCTACATATTTTGAACTGATATGAGATAGAACTAGTTCTGAATCTCCAAAAATTGTTAAGATTTTGATCTTGTGTTTAACATCTAAATTTAGACCAGTCAACAAAGCTTCATATTTCGCTACATTGTTTGTACACTCAAATGCTAACATAAATGAGTATTTATAAGTTGAACCATAAAGAGATATAAAAATAATACCAGCTCCATTACCCTCCTAGCTGCAAGCCCCATCAAAATACATTTTTCATATTCCTTGTTGATTTTTCACAGATATTTTGATCAATTGGATCTTTGCTTCCCAGATCAACATCACAGAAACAATTTAGTGGTTCTTGAGGAGCATATTTAGTAATTTGGTTCACTATAGGTTCCTTATACCATTTTACCTCTTCCCCATTTACTGGCATGGTGGCATATGACAAGTCAGACTGTACATTGCCTCCTCCTGCAATAGTCCATTGTCTCGATAGAAGCATCCCAAACTGGGGTGGCATGTCAATTACATTTATGTCAATAGTGTAAGAGGCTTGTGGGTAAGTTGGCAACCTAACTTCCACATTTTTCATGATTCCCACATCCCAAACAAACCTTCTATCCATAGCATAGAATTTACCTCCCTCCACATCTATCCATAAACCAAGCTACTTCATTACCCCTACTGCCATGATATTCATAGAGGCAACTGAGTTTATCATGCAATTTCTTACTAGTTTTCCGCTTACGAGTAAAGTGGTAAAGAATGGGTCAATTTGTGGTGTGTTTATTAGGCAAGCTTCTGGGATTTTTACCTCCTTTTTATTATTTATCTCTAAAACCTCTTTGTTCCCATGGATTATATTTTGATTTCCATTAGAAATTAGTTTTATGGTACTTTCCCTATATTCTTTGATTTTCATCATTTCAATTACGGGTACAAAAATTTTCAATTGAGATAGAGCTTGTATAAAATCAAAAGATGTACCTTCAACTTTGATTGCCCTTTTAGGTTCAGTGCATTCTCCTTTGTTTTCTTCTTTCTCCAATTTTGATGTTTGATCTAGCTTTTACTTTTCAATGGGAGGTTTCTTGCTTTCCTCCTTAGGGGGTACTTTTTATTCCCTATTATCTGATTGTTTATTATCAGTCCCTTTTGATGTCTCATCTAATGCCTTTTTATTTTTTATGAATATCCCCCTTCAGACACCCTCATCTTTATTTATTGTTCTGTTTCTCAAATGATATTTTCTTTTGGCATCCTCCACTACTGCAATCATCAATATTTTAATCTCCTCTTCACTTGGTCTTCTTATATTACATCTATTTGTCTAGCTTGATGCAACAGGGGGGTCTTGATCACTTTCATTTTCCTCATGGTTAGAGAAAACATGTTGCTCTTCCATGTAAACATTGTATTTTTGGTTGTCCACATTGTATTCATATACTTCCTCTTCTGAAGATGCATATTCCTACTCCAAAGGGTTAAGAGTGTGGGAAGTTAAATATACATTATGGTCTTCACCACCATCATTTTCTTGTGTATCTTCCTCCGGTATTGACTGAGTTGTTACACAATGTTCAAGGTAATGTGGTGCATAATAGACTGAACACCAGGGAATTTTATCTACCATGTATGCCCCTATTCATTTTAGTGGATCGAGTGTCTCTTTATTTTGAGGTCTCTCATTTACTAGTTTCCCATCTTTCTAGTTGGTACTATAAGGCATGTCATGCAGCCTAGGTCTTTCATTTCTATATGTGTTCTCCTGTCTGTTTGGGGGAACATATTGGGGAACCCTAGGGTTTTCCCTTTTAGAAAACATCCCTACAGATTTTTTGTTATTCTCAATAGTTAAGGCTATGTTTTGGGCCACAACCATATTTCTAGGACCCTTATTTCTCAGTTCGTACCCCATCTTGGGGTCAAAGGCCTTAAAATAGATACTTAAGGCTGTAGGGTTAGCCAACTTGGATGCTTGAGGTATTTTATTGTGTAATTTAACAAACCTTTGGTTAAAATCAAAGGCTGACTCATTCTGATATTTTTGAATTGTCACTAACTCATTTAATGCAAAGTCTGATGCACACTAATTTCCATATTGTTGGAGAAATTGGTCATGAAATACTTGAATGGATTAAATGGATGTTGTTGGTAGACTATTAAACTAGTCTCTCGCATCATCAACTAATGACATCATGAATAATCTCATTGTACATCCTCATAGTGCATGTTTAAGTCCTGAATGACCACTTTAAAATTTATAAGATGTTCTTTAGCAGTAATTGCATTACTTCCTGTAAATTTAGGGACTAAGTTCCTCCAATTGTTGTCCAGCGGGTAAGGATAGATTTGAAACCTGACAAGATCAAATTGTCTAATCATAGTTGTGCATTGTGGGGGGGGATTTTGAAAATGTCGGGGTTCGTAGAGTGGGTTGTTTTTTGCCATATATTGTGGGCCTTGTGGGCCTTGTGGGGGTACATATTGTTGATGAGGGGGTGGTTGATTATTTCGGTGTTGTAGTGGAGCATTAATGTTCCTATATTGGTTTCTAGGTTGATTTTGGTGGGCTTGAAGGGAACTTGGTGGTTTCATATTATTGATTTTATGGGGTGGTGTGTATTTGGGTGATTTAGTTACTGATGTTTTGTTTTGAGCCTTGTGTAACTTCATCTTTCTCAATTCTTCCATTGCTTGAAGTTGTTGCTCATAATGTATCCTTAATCTTTCTACATTTTTCCTCATTTGTTCCCACTATGTGTCTTCTTCATCTTGTGCCGTAAATTCATGGTTTTCTTTGAATGTCTCATACTCAAGTCCTCCCTCATAGAGTGTTGTTGTTTATTCATCTTCATATTCTCTTCTTTTTCCAGCTTCGAATTTAGCCATGTGCTCATCGACTATCCCAAGGTCCTCTAGATGGAAAGGATTTCTCCTCTCCTCAGGAGTATGGAGTTTTTTGGATGGGCTCTCATGGTTTGGAAGTGCATCATATGAATTGTGTGTTTCTAGTAACAACATTGATGCTTTGTTGTTTGTTACTGTTTCCAATTCATTAAACACTTTCTTGCTCTGATTATTTTTGTAGTTTGACTTTCCTTTATTATCAGGACCCTCCCCCTCCTTGTACAATGATCTCCTTCCTTGCATTTTGTGAGAGATTGTGATGGTCTAAACTCTATGTTGATTCCTTTCTCATTTATATCTTATTGTATCAGTTTCAATGTTTTTATTCATTTAGAGTTGCCACCCACTTTTTCTATAAGTGAGAAAATATTTTGTGGTTACCTTACCCACTAGAGTCGATTTCTTTCAAATTTTACTTATGGTTTTCTTTAATGACTTTATATGGAAAGGTTGTCTACTACCAGACAATTCGCTAGTTTTGTCCCTAGCAGAGTCGCCAATTTGTTAGGTTTCAGAAACCCAGGTTTCAATGAACCATGAGAGGTTTCCAAACTCTCACTACATTGTTGGTCAACTTGACAAGGAAAACCGGTATGGTTGGGCCCTCTACTCTTAAGGCTCTTTTAGACCTAGGCGGGTACACCTATATGAGTAACATATTTTGAACTTATGCTTCCTACTTGACCTAACTATCCATAAATGGAAATTTAATAATGGAAATATATGATCCTAATTTGGTATAACTTGTATATGCAATATCAAGGTGTGAATTGATATGTTTAATTAAGAGATGTCAAATGAAATGGATAGAACTAATGTAATCTAAATAAGGGAGACCAGTGCCTTGCTGGGTAAAACAAAGTCAAATGAAAGCTTTAACTAATAGTTTCTATCTGGTAGGGATCCTAATTATTTGGCATATGATATTTAGTCTATAACTTGTATAAACATGAAAGGATGTAATTATCAAACTCTTCTTAATGATCCAAATGATAATTTCCATATTACTGTTAATGACTTGAAGGATTTAATCTTTGCTTGAAAGAACCAACCAATCACATCACACAAATACAACAAATGTGTATTGATAAACTGAGAATATACTTGATATGTCAATCTAAATAACAAAGAAACATCAACCTTGGAGATAATTTGATAATATATCAATTAAACTCAACAAATAATTGATACCAGAATAGCACCACAACATTAAATTCCATTCATTTGATCCTTCAAAATTTATACACGCATCTCCTAACTAACTTCCTCCCTCTACAATTATCCAATAATGGATATTTATACATCAGTTTGTGAAAGGATGTGCCTTTTCAAAAGTCTAAAGCATAAATTTTTTTAATGAATTCTCCATTTAACTAATTCTTGTTAAGCCACAAATGAACTGCAGACATATGCTCTGTATAGTCCTGGTGCTCATGAGTTTCAATATCCCCAATTGCATCACAGATCAAAATCTCCATCATTATCATTTTCTCATTTTGCTCACATGCTTCATCCGATGTTACATCCTCCATAGTGGTTGCTTTCAACATCTCTTGGAGTATTGCTTCACACTCACTTTTCCACATAGTTGCTTCTTTCATTTTTCCTTCATTATCATATAAATTGGTCAATCTATCTTCAGAAACCTCTATCAATCCCTACATATCTCCTTGCAACTCTTCATAGAAATCCCCGTGTCTGTCCATGATACCATTGGCATTCTCAATCTCTTCATTACTAGGAGTGTCCTTCTGCTCCAATTCTTTAATTTCCTGAATTCTGCTGTCCACTCTCCCATCTTAGTAAAAAATGAATAACTCATAGCCCGTAATTGGAGTCCAAACATCCCCTATAAATTTTCATCTATCATCCAATTTGTTAATTTCTGCTTTGAGCTGTGCAGAATGCCTAGCTCTAGGTCCAGAACCAAGTAATTGATCTATGAGATCCTGATTAAGCTTCCTTTCAGTACCTTTTGTTGGTAATTCAGTCTTCTGGTTTTTTCCTTTTGGTTGGCTACCCTCCCTGGGTTTACTTCCCTTTAGTTTTCTTGAAACAATGCCTTCCATAATTCAAAATTTTACAAGTTCCGAGGAAAAACTTACTATAACTTTTTGCAGACTTAAGCTAGGTAAATACCTTAATTTCTCTATTGGTTCCTTTGCTTTCTTTCTCTTTGAATTCTATGAGGCAATGATTTCAATTGATCATACCCTGATATGCAAAATCTCCTATGCTTCATGGCACCATTAATTATCTTTACTGAGATATGAATGTTGCAGGTTTTTTAGAAATTCTCACTATCACATCAGGGCTCATATCGGTGAGATATTTCAAACCTTTGCCCTATCCGATTGTTCAAAATTCACCCATCCACCAAGACGTCTTGCAGTTTCCCCGATTTTACAAGTATCCCCAACAGTTTCTCTTCTTTCACTCTTTACATTGCCACTACTTTCACCGAAACAACTATCGCTCAAGCTCAATGAATCGGGCCAACAGTTCCTTATCTCACCCCAAAAATACTTTGTCTCACCAAAATGTTTTCTTTATTTACTTATGTCACCGAGACTAAGCAATTTGTTCTGCTGACCAAATAATATTTGTTGTGATGTCTCTTCAATCTCCCCGCGATGACATGTCTCCTTGATATGCCTTCTTTTCGGTAAGACAACATGCATCGCCTCCTCGACATCTTTTATCTTGGTAAGCTTCGATTTTCATCGGTGTAACCTAAGGGATTGGTAAGACCTTCTGAACTATCCCCACATCATTTGTCTCATCGAGTGGTTCTTCTTTTGCTTTATTAGCAAGACCAATACCGCTTTGGGTAGTGTTTCCAAATCTCTCTCCGACAACCAAAGTCTCCCCAATAGGCTTCACTTTTCTCCAATCGGCCCAAGGTAACTTAGCTCGATATGATCTTTCACCATCATACTGATATCTTTTGTTTTTTCGATAAGTATTATAGACCTACATTCTCCTAGTGTACAATTTTATTGGTATGACCTATATCATGTCTCACTGATCTATTGAAGATATGTACATTATCATCAATGAGACCTGTATCAATTTGTGCCGATATTTCCATATGTCAATGTTTCAAAGAAAAATGAGTTTTATGGGGTTTTATGACAAAATTTAAACTGGATTTTGTAAAAGGATGTTATGTGAGGATTTTTTTGTTTGTATTATGAAGTTTTGTGGGAGGCTAGTAATCATGAAGGGTGAAAAATGGCCAAAATTTCACAGTTCCAATAGGGTGTGGGGAGCAAATAACTCTCTTTTTATTATATGCTCTTCACAAAATGAATTGAACTCTTGAGAAGGGAATTCACCACTTTTGTCTGATCTCAAATATTTGATCATCAAACCTATCTTAGTTTCTACCATAGCTTTAAATTTCTTAAATGCCTCATGTTTTTTCTCTTAAGAAAGCAACCCAAACCATTCTAGAATAATCATCAATATGCAACATAAAGTATCTTTCTCCTTGTAGACTTCTGATTCTAGATGGACCACATAGATTAGTATGTACCAAATCCAGTACTCCATTTGAATGATACTATTTTCTCCAAAATGAAATTCTTTTTTTTCCCTATCTAACATTGCTTCCATATAATGTTAGTAGGATTCACTAACTTAGGTATATCTCTATCTTCTTATGTGGAGCTTATTTTGACAATGCTATCAAAGTTCACATTACACAACCTTCTATGCCATAACCATCTTACATCAACTTGATCAATCAGAATAAATTCACTAGTAACATTCAATTGAGAAAAATACCTCTTGTCTTTGTACTTGAAGTGATCACATTTCTTGAGCTTCCCAAAATCCTGCACTTACCATCCTTGAATTCAAGATTCTAACCTTTGTCAACCATATTTCCAACACTCAAATTTTTTCTATTCAAACCTTCAACATATAGAACATCATCAGTATTCCATTTACCTCCAAGATAAATATTTCCTCTGCCACAAATCACACCAGCATTGTTATCTTCAAATCTTATAACACCACCATCATATTTTTCCAAGCTTATACATTTGATTTTTTCACCAGTCATATGATGTGAGCATCCATTTTCAATCACCCATTTATCCTTCTTAGAAATCTTCCCCGCAAGAGCTTTCTCAACATTCTGATTACTAGTTGATTGAGTGGACACCAAACTATTTTCCTTGATAGAAATGAATACCCATTCATTTTCATTTCCAATTTCTTTATCAGATTCATCATCAGTAACACCTTCTTCAGCATAAAAACATTTATTTTGAAATCTAGTCTTGTCAAGTTTATACTTAGAGACTCTTTCGGGAAATCTTGATGCAAAATGACCTATCTTACTACAAGGAAAAAATTTAATAGGAAGCTTTCCTTTGTACTTACCTTGTCCTCTAGCTTCAGTTTTCACAATCAGTTCTTCTAGTTCTTCTATCTCTCTTTCTTCATCCTCAATCAGTTTCATTTCTTCTACATACTTGAATGTCTTCTTGGAACTCTCTCCCGGATTATATCTCTATTGGAATTTTCTAGATATAGTTGCTTTGAATGTAGACTCTGTCTTAGGTGAGCATTCATGAAATTCACTCAACTTAAAGGCAACAATGTTTCCAAAAACCATGTCTCTTGTCACATTTTTTGTTGTCCTGAGCTCTTCAATCACATGAAATTTTATTTTGTAAGAAGTAGGCAAAAATCTAAGTATCTTATCCACAATCTCATCTTCATCTAAGGTTCCATCGACACATCTAATTTCCATCACTAATTCATTTACCTTTTGCGAGGAATAAAAAAAAAAAATTCATCTTCACTCATCTTCATGTTCTCCCACTTGCATTTCAAAATTTTTAGCTTAGATCTTTTCACTAGTGCATCTCCTTCATACAATGTTTCCAAATTTATCCAAATCTCATGTACAGTCTTCAAACCTATCACAATTGTCATCTTTGAATCTATCAAAGCACTTAGCAAAGCTTTTATAGCCCTGATATTAGTTTTTGCTTCTTTGATCTCATCAGCAGTGGAGGGACCATTATGAGGAATAGTATATGCAATCTTTGTAATCTTCCAGAAGAGCTCACCAGTGCACTTCTAATGACACTATGTTCTATCTTTCCACATAGAGTAGTTTGTACCATCAAATCTAGGACTATCATTCTTGTATGATGCCATCTTGGTGTAGGCACTGAAAATTGGTCTAGACCTGTGAGTACGACTTTCGACATAATTTTATAATGTCCATGGTCATGATTAAATAATTTTAATTATTTAGTTATTTCGTATACACATTTATCTTCTATTAATTAAATAAATTTAATTATTTAATTAATTCATTATAACCTTTATTCAACTTTGATTAATTTAATAAATATTATTTATTTAATTATGTCGCTAATTAATTAATTATCTTTCTGAATTAAATAATTTATTATTTAATTTACCCTTTATCATATTTCGACTGTAATTAAATATTCTTTTCGAATTATTTAATTATTCAATTAACCTTTTCAATAGTCAATTAAATAAATCATTATTTATTTACTTAAATATTTTCATATTTCGAATGTTGAATTAAATAAACTCAAATGTTGAATTAAATAAACATTTATTTCATAAAAAGAGTTATTTATGTCACATTCTTCTATCACCCATGTAACTAATTATTCAATCATCATCTAACTCGAGATCTATTTAAATCAATCAATTATCTCCTGATTTGATATATGATCGTCTCTGCGAAAAGACTCTCTATCACAACCAGTCAATTATCTAGTGAAGACTCATATGAATGAACATATTTATTAATTAAATATCTTTATTTAATTAATTAATTCATGTGTGCATTCAAACATATGGTTGTCAAGTTCTAACTTTATCCTTTTCATTCAATTTTTATCTTTAGCCGATAGACTATTGTACGTGGGGGAACCCCACCGGCATCTAACACCAGTGGGAACCCCACAAACTTTATGATGGGGATATAAATAAATGTGATTGTCCACTAATTCAGATCGGCTTGTCCAGTGGCTGCACCTGTTGTTCCTTACCACTTGGTACGTGACTTTATTTTATTTTATTAGATTGTTCGCGATTGACGGAAAGTTTTCCTCATGGTAAATATATTTTTTTGGTAGCACGCATTGTTTTCATCAATGCAATTTTTTTTTACTTGTGAATGTCATTGGAAAAGTTCAGACTAAGCTAAGACTGCGCTATACCAAACAATTTTATTAGATTCTCTCAATTAAATAAAGGGTTTGTAAAATCATGTTTTCTTTTTTAAATTTTAATATCTCAACACACTTACCCACTTATCCAAGCTTGTTTTCACATTATTATGACCTAACTTATATAGCATAATTAGTCGATAGTACTAAATGAAAGTTATTTTAAAAGAAAGATTATGTTTTAATTGTCTTTTAATAAATATATTATGTTTATTTTTTTTTTATGTAAATTTTCAATATTTAATTATAATTTTAATGTAAAATGCATAAAATTCTTAGTATAAAATATTTAAATCTTTACAAAAATTGTTTCTATTAAATTAATTTAAATATTAAGATTTTGATATATTTAATGTAAATTAATATTGAAAATTTTGATAAAATAAAGTCTTTATTTATAATTTTAAAATCTATTATGACTATGATATTTAAATTTTTGGAACAAAATTTTAAATATTTAATGTATAATTTTTTAAAAAAAAATCTTTAAATTTTAAAAAATTTAATATAAATTGAATATAGATCAGTAAGTAATCAAGATTTTTGGATAAAACTATGTACAATTTTCCTTCATCAACATTTTTGGATGATTAACAAATAAAGAGAGAAATGAAAACTAGATAGCAGGCTTGGATAGAAATGTTATCAATTGAATATAGATTATTTTAAATAAATCTTTAAATTTTAAACCTTTTTAATATAAAATGAATATAGATTCTTTGAATATAATGTTTATTTAATTTTTTTGAATAACTTTTTAAATATTTAACATATAAGATTTTAGGTAAATGTCTTGATTTTTTACTTTATTCTACAATAATTAAACAAAAAAAATTATTAAAAAAAATTATATTTTAAAAAAATATCAAATAAAAATCATCTAAAGAAATCAAAATTAAAATATATAAAATAGAAAAAGATTAACATAATGTAGTTATCCTAAATACATCCATGAAATTTAAATTTTTATTTTAATGTAGAATGCATAAAAATATTTAAAAAAATAAATAAAAAATTTCAAAATAAATGTTTCTATTAAATTAATTTAAATATTAAGGTTTTGATATATTTACTGTAAATTAATATTGGAAATTTTGATAGAAATGATTTTTTGTTTATAATTTCAAAATCTATTATGATTATGATTAAATTTTTGGAACCAAATTTTAAATATTTAATGTATAATTTTTTCAAAAAATCTCTAAATTTTAATTTTTTTAATATAAACTGAATATAGATTTTTTAAATAGATTTTCAAATTTTAAGCCTTTATAATATAAAATGAATATAGATTCTTTGAATATAATGTTTGTTTAATTTTTTGAATAAAATTTTAAATAGTTAATGTATAAGATTTTAGGTAAATGTTTTGATTTTTAATTTTATTCTAAAAATATTAAACAAAACACTTTATTTAAAAAATTTATAGTAAAAAAAACATATCAAATAAAAATCATCTAAATAAATCAAAATTAAAATATTTAAAATATCAAAAGACTACATAATGTATTTATCTTAAATATATCCATGGAAATATATATCAATATTAAATTATTATATTTATTCCAGTGTATACATTATTAGTACTATTGAAATGAGTTAATTAGTTATGTCATTCTTAAATACACTCTTTGTAGATTTATTATCTTTCAGATTAAAAAAATTAAAAATTATTTTTTGTTCAAAACTTATAATATCAAATTAAGCAAAACATTTTATTCAAAGAATTTATATTCAAAATATAAATTAAATATTTAAAATTTTATTAACAAAAAATTAAACAAACATTATATTCAAATAATTTGTATTCATTTTATATTAAAAATTTGTAAACTTTAGAATAGCCTATTAGCTAATTAGCAATAAATAATTTATATAATAAATAAAATACAAAAGATTATTTAAATAAAATAATATAATAAAAAAAATTTAAAAATAAAATTTGCTCTGTGTTATAAAATCCAAATTATAATAAAATAAAATATCTTTTTAATAAAAATAAAATTTGTTCTATGTTATAAAATTCAAACAATAAACAAATAGAAAGATGAAAAACTAAAGTTGCATAGGAAGTGTTGTTTTTGGAATGAATTGGAGAGAGAGAGAGGGAGAGAGAAGTAGAGAGGGAAGGAGAGAGTGAGAGAGAAATAGGTGGGATGGAGGGAGGGACAGCTAGAGAGGGATATGTGATATAGAGAAATAGAGAGGGAAGGAGAGATAACGAGGGAGAGAGAAGGGGGAGGACGAAGGGAGGGACGAAGGGATGGATGAAGGGAGAGGTAGAGAGGGGTCAGGTGAGATAGAGAAAGATAGAGGAGGGTAAAGAAGTAGAGAGGGAAAGATAGAGAAAGAGAGAGAGAGAGAGAGAGAGAGAGAGAGAGAGAGAGGGGAAAGGGACGAAGGGAGGTAGAGAGGGATAAGTGAGATAGAGATAGGGAGGGAGAGAGAGGTGGGATAAAAAGAAGTGGACAAGGAAAGAGAGTGGGAGGGGTGCAGAGGTAGAGAGGGATAGTGGAGTTATGGAGAATTAGAGGGGGAAGGATAGAGAGGTAGAAAGGAATAAGTGAGAGAGGGGGAGAAGTAGAGAGGGAAGGAGAGAGTGAGAGAAATAGGTGGGATGGAGGGAGGGATAGGTAGAGAGGGATATGTGATATAGAGAGAAATAGGGAGGGTAGGAGAGAGAACGGGGTAGGGAGGGAGAAAGAGGTAGAGAGGGATAGGTGAGATAGATCATTGCTTTCTTCATACTGTCCACTACTTTTCATGGCCATAAATAATGTGGACTCAGCCTATCGGCATAAGTATTGCACCTTATTGGGGTGCAAGTGCTAGTTATAATTTTCAAATACTTTAAACTGAAGATTAAATCATTTATTTAATCTTGATCTCTTATTTAGTCTATTTTCGAATAGTCTTAACACCAAATTAAATTATTATTCTAATTTCATCTTTATCTTGCAAAATTTCCCAACTCGTGTTCTAACTAACACAAAAATCACATCACATGACATTCAAAAATCTCGATCATTGATCTCTCTTTTGAATCTGAGTCGATCATTCGAAAATAAAATTTCTATAAATTGGCTAACTTTTGTCAGTATTCCTCCTCCTGAAATCTATATACTTTTAGAAGAACTTGTTAATCTTCGATATTTTTATTTAACACATACGTCAAGGCTATGGTTGCATACATACTAAAAAATTTGAGGGAAATAATACTATCATGGGAAAATGGAGAAGGAAAATCAAGATAATTTGAAAAGGTGGACTGATATTCAGTGAGATTGTTTCATATTGCCTTATTTACTCTTTTAGTTTATTTAATTTGTTCTTAGTTGTTTGAATTGGATTAATTCATGTTTAGATTAGATTTAACCATCTTTCTTGTAGAGTCATTTTATCTACATTACATTTGGTGAACCTAATGTGAAGACACTTTAATCTTCGTGAATCAATTCCGCTTTCTCGATTTTTATTTCGCGGGTATCGTACGGAAAACCTCATTTGCCTGACAAAACAACACATCTGATTTCATGAACTACAATTGATAAATTCTAAAACACATCTGATGACATGAGACGCATCTGCAACCTCTCATAATGAATTTGAATGATAACAACATGAAATATCTATAGGCTTAAATGACACATCTTACTGGTAACAATTTCGAGTTTAAATTTTCAGTATTTTCAATTTTTTTGTTCTTTTTTGTTTTTCTTTTCACTAATGTTTTTTTTGTAACATGTTATTTAGGAGGATAACATAGTTTTTTCAGGATGAAGCATATAATATATCAAAACCCAAACCCATTTTCTTAGAGGATAAATGAAAAAGACCAACCAAACTACTTACAAATTGCATGCAGGACCTATTGTTGAAGACTTGAAATTTTTTAAATGAAATTTTGTGTTTGGTAGTAAGATAATTGTCATTTTGGAATTAAAATTAACTATTGTTTTTTGTGCCTGTATATATTTATTTTAGAACCTTGATTCGGTATACCATAGTATCCTCTCCCCTTGCGCATTCATGCGATCTAGGGTGTAAGAGAACTGATTACTGAATCTAGAAATTTGGGCTTGTATTAGTGGTTAAGAGTAACCAGCATGACTCAAAATTGGTGATGGGATTTTTTGTCAAGGCAATCCCAACCGGTATACAAATTTTAATACTTGAGGAAAGCTCAGTATTACGAGGATCCGAGAGGACAAGAATTTGATTCCCTAGTACTCTTGAGGTGTGTTGAAACCTGTAGAGCCTAACCTCTATAGATTGGGATGATATTTCCTCTCACATGGCTCTTCTGAATGGGTTCTCATACTAAAAAATCTAACTTCTTATAGTTTTTGCTAAAATCCCATCTATTTACTGGTGCAGCAGGTTGGACCTGTGAAGCCATCTCAAATCCTTACAGTTCAAGTGTAGAGATGAAATGTATTCCATGAGAGTTTCATGGGTATAGTAGCTTGACTGCCCTATATAAATGATTGTTGTGGAGGGGAGCCAGTGGGGTCAAGCTACTAGTCATCCACCTTGAATATGCATAGTTGGAGAAATCCAATTGAGAACTCATTAAATACTATCCAACATAGCCTAGGATTGTAATTTTCTTCTGATTTTAACAAATTCATACATGTCAGACTAAAAACACTTTGTATTTTGTGATTATTTTTCTTTATTTGTCAAAAATTGATCATAAAATTAATTCAATCGTAACTTTGTCATCAGAAACCCACAATAATAAACCAAGTCACAATTGTCAAATTTCAAGCCGCATATGTAATTACGAGTCACAACTGTCAAATGAAAAATTGCATGTGTTTGTCAACAAATTCAGTTTTCACAAAGTTTAGATTTTGAGTCACATATGCTTACTGAGTCACATCTGATTATTGAGTCACATTTTTTATAATTTAAACCAAATCTTTTTGTGATGGTCACATTTGTCTGTCAAAAATCAAGACTAGGTTTTATCAATTAGTTGCATTTGAAATTGGAAACACGTCTGTCAAATCTATCAAAAAATTTGCAACTTGAGTCTCAATTGACTATCAACAAAAATATTGAAAACTATAAACTTAATCTTAAAAACAAACTATCTTTTTCACTTATGTTTCTTATCGTCAACCTTGGACAGAAATTGGAAATTTTCTCAAAAACTTTGCATTAGTTAGGTGTCATTTATGTGTTTGAAATAGCCATCTTAGTTGCAAAAAATTAGACAACCCATAGGAATCTACATATCATATAAAAGAACAACTTTTTGCGTCATTGGATATGTTCATGCTTCGTTTGTCATTATCATTGAACCTTGTCACTATTGTGGGTATGTGTAGGATCATGATGGGCCAAAAAATGGCGATATGTAAGCCATATGATGGTCCATGTGGCTGATGACTTTTTTTTTACCCAAAATTGATGAAACAAAAAGGGTTTTTAGAGGAGATTCTCAGCTTTCCACTAATATAAATTATGCTTTACTTTGAATTTAATAAATAATTATTATTTATTTTCTATTAAAATTATGAATAAATTCTTGATTGATAGGTTGATTGAAAAACATCTATAACTTTCAAATGGTATCACATTTTTTGAATCTGAAACATGCGTCACATTCTATGTTTTGCATAATATAAGATTAAAAAATTAAAAAAATGAATTTCATGAATTTTTGACCAAGTTAAGGTAGTTAGACAAACTAGCTTTTATATTTTTTAAAAATTGTAATAAGAAAATCATAATTACTTATTTACTTGGAAAAAAATATAAAAAAATATGCCTCACATTGGGACATGAGTCCTCTACTTATATCTAAAATATTATAAAAAAATATTATCATTTTATTGTAGTTAGGGTGGTCAGACAAACACCTACTTCTTATTTTTACCCTGAAATTTAAATAATACTGCATCAAAATTTCAAATTTTCACCAAATAGATTTAAAAAAAAAGTCTAGTAGTTTAGAAACTACATTCAATTTTCTACAGATTCTATTTTTACATTTTTTTGAAATAATATAGATAACTTATTCAAACTTTTACGTCAAGTTCTCTAACTTTGATTTTTTTTCTTTTTATTGCCATTAAGGGCCTTTTTTTTCCATGATGATCCTGCACATACCCTTGTCCTATTAGTGTGTCCTTCTAGCTCAATAGTCTAGTTTGGGAAATTCACCTTGACAATTTTCTTTGTGTTACAATGGGTTCCTTGATAAAGTTAAGTCATAGCTTTGGATTATTCTATAGGTGGTAGGTTATACCCACTTAGAATTATTTACCAACATAGACTACTCAAAAAATTTATATATTTTCCATCTTAGCTTATGTCATCCTAGTATACGTCATTTTGGAAATCCTTAATTTTAGTGACATTTTTTATATATTCATAAAATCCCCAAAACCATAGAATAGAACATATCAATTTCTAGATATAGTTTTGCATTTCCCCTTTTGAGCAACATTTTTCATGGTTGAAACAAGGTCTAAGAAGAAACACAAAGAAATTTCAAACCCCAAAATTTTTGTCAATCCTTTCAGAAGCCAACCATCAGGGAAAGAGAGACCACACAAAACTTTTCCTTAGAAACATATCCTTAAAGACACACATGGAAAAATATTTGTTGAAGACATAGACGTTGTTGTACAAGATCTTGATTTTGTATCCTTTATGGATGAGTGTTTGGAAAATGATCCCCAATGATAACTAGCAAAGTTTCTAGTAGAAGGTGCCATACTACCACAAAGATTTGATGTTCACACTTTGAAAACATCTACACAACCAACAAAAACCATGACATCAAGTGTCTTAGTTCCTCAAATTAACGTAGCAATACCAACTAGCATACCTACTCAAACATCGTCAATTGTAAACACAACCCCATTTAACATAACACAAGGTTTACAATTCATTGCGAGAGAATCTTCATGAAACCCCTTTGGCACAAACACTATTGGTAAATGATCCAAATTTGGCACAAACACAACTATACCTCATAGTAATACTAGTATTTTCGTTCCACAAATAGAGGTTACGTAGAACATTCCGATAAGAAATATTCCTATACCAAATCAGAACATTCCAACAGGGAATATTCCTATACCAAATCAGAACATTCCGACAAGATATATCCCTACACTGAATCAAAACATTCAATCAGGATATATACCCTCACCAAATCATAATCCATCACAGAACATAGCATTTAAGAACACTTACATTGATACTAAAAATTCAAACAGCATGTCCTTGAAATAGGTAGATTTTCTACAAAATCAAATGCAAATCCTTCAACAACAAATGGACAATATGTCTATGTCAGGAAAATGTACTATCTCAAGCAAGATTTATGTCCATGTCCTTTTGAAAAATTTCTCTACATGACACCCTTCCCACATAGATACATTATATCGAGTTTTCCTAAGTATAATGGGAAAAGGAATCTTTTATAATACACCAAATAATTTTTGACAACGTGCATGGACATCTCATATGACCCCACGTATTTAATGAGACTGTTTCCACAAACCCTTGTTGGGATATTATTGGAATGGTTCTCTAAACTACCATATGGTATAAGATCATGGGGTGAACTAGCTGAGAAGTTTTTCAAATGCTTTTCCTTCAACATAGAAAATGATATAACTATAGCTACCTTGTGTCACACCATGCAAGAAGAAGGCAATTTTTTTACCACTTTCTTCCAGAGATTGAGAAGTTTAGCTAGTCGATGTCTAGTGGAGATACCAAAAAAACAAAAATTCATGATATTCCTTGAAAATCTACATCCAAAATTGAGAAGTGACTTAAGGGTACATTGTTGCACCTCATTCCTAGAATTGGTATAAAATGAAATTATAGTTGAAAAGGGTCATATTGAAAAATGTGGCATTGAAGTACCAGACAGGAACCTAGTCATTTAACATCAAAATTCTCCCAATGATAGAAACAAGTTCTGGTCTAGAAATAAAAATCTAACAAATGACAATAGTGTTGATGCTAAGACCCTACATACAGGACCTCCCATCACATTTAGAGGCTACAAATCCAATCAAGACATGATGATTAATCCAGATCAAACAATTTTTTTATCCAAAGTTCACAACAACAACGACCATAGAGGAGATTTCCAAAACATGAGTTTACACCCTTAGGGGAGCCAATTTAAATAGTTTACAAGGAAATAATTAAACATAAACTCATACAACCATTGGAACCTAAACAGTATGATCCTAGATAGTTCAAACCTTCATGGTGGGATGATAATGCCTATTGTGAATACCATCTAACAAAGGGACATAACGTACAAAAATGTCAACAACTGAAAAACATCATACACAACTTTGTTGAAGATGAGACCATAGAATTCAATGGGTAGAAACATACAAAGAATAGTTATCACAAGGTCTTCATAGATCCATTACATTATCATGGGAAAGGAAAGGCCTCCATTTCAGGAACTAAGAATAATACCTTGACCAATTATACCAATGCTAAGTATGATTATAAACCAAGTACCACCATTCATCATATCCGAGGTTCTAATGAAAATGTCAACACCATTACCATAAAGAAGCATCCTGAATGTGTTTTAAATACACACAAAAATAAGATAATCCTTCCAAGTCCTTCAAATATACCCACATAGTCTTCCAAGCCTAAGTATAATTTTCTTCATCAACTAGGAAAGACCCTAGCATAGATATCCATCTTGGAACTATTGATGATATCTCTAGATCATCAAGCCATTCTCAAGAAATCATTACGTAGCACTATTGTCCCTATCAATTTAGATGTCAATCATTTCAAAGAAGTGTTAGGATACTTAACCAATTCTCATCATGCCATATTATCTGAATAGGATTATTTCACTAAGAAGACACATCATAATGATCCCTTACACCTAGAATTTCTTGTCCATCAAACTAAGGTCAAACGAGACTTGGTAGATGGAGGATCAGGGTTGAACCTTTATACCTTGAAATTGGTTAAGGCATTAGGATTCTCATAAGCATGTGTGGACACCACTAAGAGTATAGTCATTAAGACATATGACAATGAGGAAAGATCAACCAAAGGAGTTGTTACACTCCCCATCAAGATTGGCCCTGTAGTTACGGACACTAGCTTCCAAGGTTTGGATCTTACCCTTCCATATAACCTTTTGTTGGGTAGACCTTGGATACATGCAATGAAATCCATACCTTCAACATATCACCACTATCTTAAATTCCTATATAATAGCACTAAGATCATGATTTATGGTGATCTAGATCCTTTCCAATATTGCACAAGCCTATGTGAAATACCACAACGATAGGTGTTAGTTAACCAAGAAGCCTCATCATCTAATTTATCCATGTATGCTAATCCATCAAATCTTACCAATTCCATTACATCACAAGCACCATCATCCACTTCTAAGGTCGAGATCCAAGACAAGGGCTATGGAGAATATCACATGAAGACATCCTATTGTGTCATTCAACTTGTTCCACCTAAGACATATAGTTTACCCACAACAAATAGGAAGCAGTTAGTTGTCACAATACATGTCCCTCCTACAATGACATTGAAAAAATTGGGAGAGTTAAGTAAATAAGCTATGGACCAAGAAGATGTCACCTCTAGATTGTATAATCAAGACAAGGAAAACCCTCCATCATCTATTCAAATAACCAAGGATCAATATGGAAAAGGCTTCATGATAATAATTAAAAATGCTATGATGGACATAGTGGGTTAGGATACATCAGAATGGAAGGACTGAACCAAACATTGTCCAACAAAGACCAAAAGGACTAGGGCTAGGGTTTCAACCAATTAGAATTGGTATTCCTAGTACCTCGTCACCATTACAAGAGGAAATAAGTGCTTCTGAATCCATTGAGATATGTCATGAACCACTTGACTCGACTTATGATGACTCACCCGACTCAAGGAACTATGAATGGGATTCCCTTTCCTCTACCAGCATAATGGACCTAGACAAGTTGTTTGGCAAACTTGATAAAATGCTACAATCCACACCAACTCCATCTAGCCCCTATCCTAAAACTTCCTTGTCAAAAGAAGAATGTATTAAGCTTTAATATTGGGAGACCCTTGATCCTACATCTTGGGCACCTGACGAACCATTCTCTAATGACCTAACCCTTGCAGTTGTACCACGAACAAGTTTACTTGTCCCTAGGAAAAAGAACAAAAAGGAGTTAGTCCAAAAATTTTATGACCATGTTCACCACTCTATATTCACCTTGTTAGATTCCACATTTGATAACTTCAATGATGAAATTTTCCTTTCATATCCCCAACTTATCAACTAGCATCAACAAGGTACACCCATCCTTGAAATATTTGAGAATGAAGAATCGATAGATGAGTTCAGGGGACTTAGAAAAGGCATACCAAGAGGGGATCATAAAGCTGAATTTAGCATAGATTGGATGAAAACGCATATTTTTGGGAGTCTTTTCACATCTCTAGTTACAAAATTTAAAATAAAAAGCAAAAAACAATGAAAATGAGGAAAATTACAAGTCCCTAGGTGAAAACAAAAAGACACCTTTGGATGAAGTAATAGTAAAAATAATGGACATATCTGAGGGCGAAAACCTCTTTGAGGCACTCAAGGATGGAGGTTTGAATATTCTCCTAGTTGCTGAGGAAATATCACCAATGTTAGTAGAAGAGTCTATTGAGGTCAACATAAACATAGAAGAAAACCCTCAGGTAAAATATTTCAGAACATCTCTGACAAAGACAAAACAACTTGAGTTTTGAGACTTCTTCACAAAGAGACATATAAAATTTGCATGGTCATATGCTAATATGCCTGGGCTAGATCCAGACCTTATATTGAACCATCTACCATTACAACCAGATATTAAACCCTTCAAACAAAAGCTAAGAAAGATGCATCCACAAATTGGTTTACTAGTCAAAGAAGAACTTAAGAAACTATTGGATGTTGGATTCATAAGATCCATAGACTATGTAGACTAGATTTCAAATCTTGTGCCAGTGACCAAACCAATTGGGGGCATCCACATTTGTAAAAACTTTAGAGATATCAACAAGGTGTGTCGTAAGGATGACTTTCCTTTTTCGAACATTGACATGATAGTATACCTCACAATAGGATAGGAGATGATATCCCTCATGGATGGTTTCTCTGGGTATAACCAAATCAAAATCTTAGCTAAATACTAACACAAGACTACCTTCACTTGTCAATGGGGAACATATTTGTGGAATGTTATGCCTTTTGGGCTATAAACTTCAGGAGCTACGTATCAATGTGCAATGATGACTATTTTCCATGACCTTGTACATACTCTCATGGAATATTATGCCTATGATCTCATAGCTAAATCATTAACAAGATAATATCATTTGAAATTTCTAGACAAAATGTTCCAAAGACTAGAAAATTACAAAGTAAGGCTTAATCCAAAGAAATGTGTATTTGGAGTGAAATTAGGGAAACTTCTAGGATATATCATTTCTAGAAGAGGAATTGAAGTAGACCGAGCAAAGGTAAAACCTATCATAGACATGCCATCACTAGAAAATCCTATTCAGCTAAGAACACTTCAAGGGAGACTACATTCTATCAAGTGCTTCATAGTACAACTAGTAGATAAAACACATCCATTCTAACATTTTTCAAGAAAGGAGTACCATTTGTATGGACACCCAAATTACAAGAAGCTTTCCAAATGATCAAGGATTATTTGCTTGCTCCACTTGTTTTAATGCCACCTACAAATGATAGACCTTCGATACTTTAAATTTTAGCAACTTAGTCAGCATTAGGAGCTCTACTTGCAAAAAATGATGATCAAGGTCATGAAAGGTTATTTTACTACATTAAGCATACTTTGGTGGGATATGAACTAAAATACAGTAACATAGAAATTTCCTATCTTGTAGTAGTCTTTTCTACTAAAAAAATTAGGCAATATATGCTAAACTGCCAAACCATGTTGGTCGCTAAGATAGATCCTTTGGAATATCTCCTAAGTAAAGGAACATTAATAGGTATATTTTATAAATGGGTGATGATAATTGGTGAATACGACATCCAATATGTGGAGAGGAAAGCTATAAAAGGGCAAGTAATTGCAAATAATCTAGCAAATGCACCCATGAAGGTCAACCATCCATTAATGGTAGATTTTTCTAATGAGTTTATCTTAAAATTTGACACTAGAACCAAATGGAAATTATACTTTGGTGAGTCACATACTAATTGTGGTTCAGGAGTAGGTATACTATTTTTTATAGCTCAAGGAGATACTATTCCTAAATCATTCAGAATTGATTTTCCTTGTACCAACAACATCGTGGAATATGAAGCCTTAGTGACATGACTGAGAATGACAACCCAATGGAATATCAAGAGTCTACATGTTTATGGGGATTCTTGGTTAGTATCGACAAGTCAATGATGATTATGAAACAAAATATGGAAAAATTTCCCCCTACAAGCGCATGGCCGACAATTTCAAGCAGTGCTTCAATGAAATCACCTTTCAAAAAATACCATGCATTTAAAAGAGAGAAAAAAATTCTATGGAAACCATGGGTTCCTTATTGGATATTCCTAGCAACATGCCTAAATTCGAGTTTTTGGTCGAACATTTTTTGGTCCCTACCTATGATGTCCCCAATTCTATGATGGTGTGTATGATTTTTGGTCCTACTTCCCCTTTGTACAAGGATGTATACGACTATCTAAATGCCCAAATCCTACCATCAGACCTGTTAAACAACCAATGTAGAACCTTTATCCGTAGTTCTACCAAATACACCATCATTGGAGATACCCTATATAGACGTACATTAGATAACACGTTGATGAGATGTCTCGATGTTGAACAAGCACAAGAAAACTTGTGAGTAGAAAATGAGGGTGTATATGGATCCCATTCTAGTGGTCTTACCTTAGCCCAAAATATGATGAGGTTAGGTTATTATTGGCGTACTATGGAAAAGGACTCACATACCTTCATCAAGAAATGTCGATAGTGTCAAAAAGACAGAGATTGGATACATGCACTTGCATAGGAGCTTTGTTTGATTACTTCACCATGGCCCTTTTCCCAATGGGTACTTGAAATCATAGGTAAGATACACCCTCCATCATCCAATGGCCATAAGTTCATCATAACCACCACTAAATACTTCACCAAATGGATTGAGGCTATTCCTATGACTTACATCACCAACACACAAATATCCAAGTTTATCCTAAACTACATAATATATTGATATGGTGTCCCTTAATCCATCATCATAGACAATGGTCATCCATTCAAAAACCAATAATTTTTCCATCTCTTTGAATAATTCCATATCTAACATCATTTTTCCAGTCTATATTACCCATAAGGTAATGGCCAAGTAGAGGTGTCTAATAAAACCATCATCAAAATCCTCAAAAAGAGTGTCAATGATGCTGACCATGACTAGCACCTATAGCTTAATCCTACCTTATGGGCCTATTCCACAAGAATCTGTACTCCCACTAGTGCCACTCCATACTCCTTAGTATTTGGTCTTGAAGTTGTCTTACCTATTGAGGTTGAAATTCCTTCCCTAAGGGTATCCTTGAAAGGTCATATTGACGATGAAGAGTATCATGTATCCAGATTGCAAGAATTAGAATTCCTAGATGAAAAAAGACAAAAAGAATTAGATCATCTACAAGCATATCAAAATCATCTTTTTCGTAGCTATAATAGGAAAGTTATAAATCAAAACTTCGAATTTGGTGACTTGGTCTTAATGGAGAACTTGAAGAATTAAGTTGAAAGAGAAAAACCAGGAAAGTTTGAACCAAACTTGTTAGGGCCTTATATTGTTACAAAATCCTTTGGATTAGGAGCATATCAAATCTCTACCCCTGAAGGATAACCACCTTTATCACCAATCAACAACTTTCATCTGAAGAGATTCTATGTGTAGCTTCTGAGAACCATGTCTTAATCAGAAAAATACAAAAAATGGAAAAAATTAAAAAAATTGTTACCTTGATGAAAACCTAACAAACAGGCATCATTGTAACACCAAAAAAAAAGAAAAAATCAATAAAATAGTAAAGAGAAATAACTTTTCCAATAGTGAAAATCACTTCAGTGATGTTATGGATAGGTACCATGGTGAAAACCTGGCAAACAAATGCTATGTGTAGTCGACTTCGCTCCTTTGTCTACCATCATTCCAATCAAACTTTTCACCATCACCCATAATAAATGGTTGTCTTATCCATTACTTGGAATGATTGACATCAATTCCACTTTGTCTCCCCACTACATCCTATAGCTCTTATTCCCAACTAGGGGAAAATCCTTGATTTGTGTCATTTGGACCTTATACATAGCATCCTAACTTCAGAAAATGTCATGAAAAATATACAAAAGCAATAAAAAAAAAATAAAGACAAAAGAATCAAAAACATGTCGAAAATCCCCCCTCCCCCCAAAATAGAGTCAGAATCAGTTGTGTCAATTCAGTCATAAACATAGTCAAACTATGTTGCCCCTATGATTGGACGTAGGCAAGGCCATCAGTCGATGTGCCCCTAAGGCATTAGGTTTGTTTGTCTAGGTTTTTCATGTATCCCACACATTAAATCATGACTCATTCTTTGTATATGTTAAAGCCACTGGTCATTTCGAACTACGATGTCTCTACGTGTATAACATAGGAAAGGCCATCAATTGATGACCCTTGAGGTTGCACTAGGTCAATCCATTAGGGTTTATCACACTCATTATCACACATGTCATCTAAACATCAAGTTAGGTTCATATGTGTCAAAATTTCATGTCAGTCAAATTCAAGTTGAACTACAAGGTCTCTGTGTGCACAATGTAGGCAAGGCCATCAATCGATTAGCCCCCGAGGTTGCACTAGGTCAATCCTTTAGGGTAAATCATATCAAGTCCATATAATTCAACATGCACACACTCATAATAGTCAAGGCATCAAAAAAATTCATGCATGAACAAGGCAAACATTTCAAAACTGTCATTCAGTCAAAATCAAGCATATTGTCAAAACAATCAACTTATGTCTTAAGCAAGATATGTCTTTGTTGTCAACAAATATCATCAAATATCGTTGCCTCATGTAGCTTTTTGCTTCAACAACATTAAGCTCAACATCTTATACAACATGTATCATTCTAAAACTAGGCTTTGTCATGCCTTACACAAATGATTACATAGTCAAAACTAGACTCAATGTCTTATATGGTATGTCTCATCCCTCACATCGAGCTATATCAAACATGAAACATCAAACAATTACATAAGATCAAGTTTTGGCAAATAATTTTATTGGATTTTTGACTTTATATCTTATTTTGTCTTCTCTTTTTATTGATTTGTGCAGAAGTCTTGTTACTAGCTTTCTCAATAATGTCCCTTGAAGAATTTAGAGAAGCAAGGATGTCTTAGGTCTCTTTTTATTTGACTATTTTCTGTCAACTATCTTTTAAACTTTGGATTTTGAGTCATGTTACTAGTTTCCTTGAGGATTTCCCATGAAGGATTTATAAGAGCAATGATGTCTCATGACCCATTTTTATTTTTTTGTTGTCTGTGGTTTGTCTGGACAAAGAGACTGGGGAAATTTTCCCTTAGAATGAGTTAAGACACTCCTTGTCTATGACTATCTATTTTTTGGAAGTGGATGAATTTGTACACTATGGTCTATCTCATATCATGGTGTGTACTATCCATTTGTGTCAGTCCCACCCAATGATGATAAAATGCAAAGCTTAGTATATATATGGAAAAATATAAAAGATTATATGTCCTTTAAACAACCTTTCTTGTTTCATACTAACATTTTAAATTATCCACATTAACATTTCTTCTATCAGGCATAATGATAAAGTCCTGTGAAACACATAACAATTACATAATTTGCATATGCATACATTCAACAAACATTATGTAAACATTGTCATATGTCTATATATAGTACATCATATAGTTAATTGCATTTAAAACATGTATGAAAATTAGGCATCTCCATCACATATCTGGGAAAATCATGGCATAATAGGCATTCAATCATCATAAGGTACATAGTAAAAACATGTACATAACCATTGTCAATATATAACATCACATGTAGATATGATTGTGTATATAAACATTATATTTTATCCTAGTATCATAGAGTACATACATCCATCATCATATAAGATCATTGAATGCGCATCTCTATAAGCTATGTCATGAAGATGGAAGTAAATCATGGCTAATAGACAAGGACTCCAAGAATACACAACCTCCCTCTTAAGCATCTCAACTAACATCTCCCCCCACCAAATAGGAAATCCATGACCTCAACAGTCAAGAAGAACTATCCTAGCTATCAATGTACTGTAGGATTTGAGAAATGCAAATCCACAGACCCCGATTAATACCTGCATGCAAAAGACTTGTCACAGAGAAAGAGACAGATCAAGACAAGGGTTTGGCTCTCACAATATGCAAGATGTATTCCAGAAAAATGAAATAGAGCATGAATGAAATACAAGAGATCGATCCTTATAAAAGGAGATCAAAACCTAAAAGGAAAACCTAACCCTAAAGGTGAGTGCATTTAATAATTAATATTAATTATTAAATGACTAATATGTGTGCAAGGCGAAATCTTAAGAGGAGAGTAAAGTTAATTAATTACTTTACTCTAACACCCCCCCTTAAGATAAGCAAGAGTGCAGCTACAGACTAGTGCAAGAAAGCAAAAGAACTACAGTGCAAGAAAGTAAAATTGGGTCCCGGCAACTAGGCCTGATCAGGTACCCAAGTACAAGGAAATCTCTATGAAACGGAGAAAAGGAGAAAACCCAGTGGGAAAAAACTCCTCTCCAAAAAGAGATGCAAAAAGAAAGTACAAATGAAATGTCTCAAGAGACTCTCTCAAGAACATATGCAGATATACAATCAGATACCCCCCCATGAGAGAGAGTGGAGACTCCAAAGCCCCCCCAAAATGAGAGAACCCCTGTGCCAATGATCAAACCAATGTGTCGCCTTGGAGGAAGAAACAGATCCAATGGTCGAAGAAGAGGAAATCCCTGGATGTGAGGTGAAAATGGAAGTCCTGGATGATGCGCACTGAAGAATGAAACAGCAACATGAGTGTATGAATAACAAAATGGTGAATCAAACAACTCAAGATGATCCTGAAATGGAATCTCCAATGAAGAAGGGATAACAGGTGTGCTGAATCTGTCATCTGTGAGGAAAGGTATATCCTCAGATATGGCCTCAACAACTGCACTTGATGGCTCGATAAGTGGAGCAACAATGTCAGTCACAACTGAAGAGGTATCCTGCTGAACAAATGTGATCTCAATAGGAGGAAGAGGTGTAGAAGTCTTAACACTAGTCTCATGAACAGATGGAAGAACACATAAGTTCAAGTGACCGAACTTCTCCTCAGATACTGCATGCTCTCTTGTAAAAAGAGAGGGAGATGGTGGACCAAAGTGTGTGAATGCATACAATCGAGAAGAATGATCAACTGTCCCTGTTGCAACAATACTGCCAGTCTGAATGTCTCTGATGTGCACTGAATCAGGTGTGAACTCAACTGTCTTCCCTGTCCCACTATGAGCAATCTGATAAATGGAGAGAAGGTTAGTGGACAAAGATGGAACACATAGTACATCATTGAATGTACCGCCATCAATATCGATAGAACCTTTCCCACATACACTCATATAAGTGTTATTACCCATCAAGATGTGTGGTGAGGATGCAGCCTCGAAAGATGAGAACATTTCCTGAGAAGATGCCATATGGTGTGAAGCACCTGAATCCAGTAGCCATCTAGATGAATGTGAACTGGTGGTTGCACATAATGCATGACCCTTATGTGGGGCCTGTCCATCTATCTGGAATGATGGTGAAGAAGAAGACCTGCCTGAAGTAGATGAAGAAGAGTAATGAATATGGTTCTTCTCAAGAAGAGCTGTCAAATCTGAAACTTGTTTTGCATATCCATCTATCTTCTTCTCATAACACTTGGACTCATCATGTCCTAGCTTAGTGCAATAAGCACACTTAGGTCTATCTTTCTTCGATGATTCCCCCTTAGGAGAAGGTGAATCATAAGTCTTTTGTGAACTAGAATCCTTCCAATGCTCTGTGGTCTGTGGTTTCTGTTTCTGTTTCTGCTTCTGCTTCTGCTTCCCCTGATATGACTGTGCTACCAATGCTTGGTGCGGTGATCCTGTGAGAGCATCCAACTGTGATATTTTAGCCTGCTCTCGTGTCAAACGATCACAAAACACCTCAAAAGAAGGCATGGTAAAACGTGCACCCAAGGCATCCATAGTGGAATGGAAGGTAGATGAGAATATCTGAAAGTTCCCATGAAGCTTTGACAAAATCAGGTAAATACACTCTGTATCAGTCTTAACCTTACCACAACCCTGTAGAAGAGATCTCTGTTGTTTGAATTTCATCAGAAAGTCCTCAATGGAGGGAAAAGAATCAGGTACAAGTGAAGTCAACTCTGCCTCAATCTGTAGTGCACGGAACTGATTGATGGTACCAAATAAATCATTGAACTTGGTCCACATTTCAAGAGGACTATTACATGCATCAAGATGAAACAACAAGCTATCTGAAACATGTAAGGAAATCAAACCCATAGCCTCATCCATCTTATTTCTATGCTGCATAATCTCAAATGGCCTTGTCAAAATTGGCTGAACCGTATCTAAACAGGACCACAACCCCTTTGATCTAAGAAGACGTGTCATAAATTTCTTCCAGGTATGATAGTTATGAGGTGTGAGAAGTTCAACACTAGAAGTATTTTCGGCCATGCTGTGAACTATGCCTCAACTGCTCTGAATTTTTTATTATTATTTAGTGGTCTTTCAGAACTAGACAGAAGATACAGAAGGGGTTTTTGTTTTGTTTTGGTGTTTATATATTCTGGTTTTCTGATGTAAATGATAGAAAGCAAGAAAAAACACCCCCCCACAATGCAAAAAACCAATCCCCAGTACAAACTGAAAGCCAAAAAAATAATAGAAAGCAGTATATGTATGAGACAAATCTCTGTGTACCTGAAGAATTTTCTGGTGAAATAAACTGAATATCTGGAAAGAGCACAGAACCACCTTTCCAACGCCTATTCGCTTTCAAAAAACGGAGCAAAATTGAGCAAGTTATGCCTTTCAGAGTGCAAAAAGATCATCTAACTTTGACTGCAAAAAAATGCATGCAAACTGAATATTTTTGAAGAAATTCCTGCACCATCAAAACAGGCTCGGAACCAGCTTTCCGACAATATTTTTTTTTCGAAAAACCGAGTTCGTATGCAAAAGTTATGACCAAAATACCAAAACTGCTCCAAAAAGGTTTGAGGGTTAAGCCTGGTGGTCAGGCTAACCGCTAGCATTAACCGCTAGCATTAACCGCTAAGTGTTAACCGCTAGCGGTTAACTGACGGCGGCGCCCATAACTCTGTGATTTTTAAATTTTTTTTTTCGGATTGCGTGCCGTACCAGGCCGTACGACCCAGAAATGAAAAAATTTTGCCTCCTGGAGTCACTGTGTCCGATTTCGACGATTTGACAGTCGATTTAGGGGTTTTTGGGCGCTCTGAATGTGATGGTGAGGTCCGTTTGGGTTGAAATTGCTCCAAAATGGCAGGTACGCTCTGGATCAGGAACCCTCAAAAAAACATCAAACCCTCGTAGATCTAACACCGTGAAGCCAAATTTGATGAATTTTATATCAAAATAGGGGTTTTTGGATGCTGCGAGCTCAACGGTGAGGTCTGTTTGAGCTCAAAGTGCACCAAAAAAATAAACCCCCTATTCCAAATAAAAACTAGAAAACAAACACAGATCTGATGCAACCAAACCTAGATATCTAATCCTTTCAAAAACTGAACAAGCTGCAGCAGATCTGGCTCTGATACCATGTAGGATTTGAGAAATGCAAATCCACAGACCCCGATTAATACCTGCATGCAAAAGACTTGTCACAGAGAAAGAGACAGATCAAGACAAGGGTTTGGCTCTCACAATATGCAAGATGTATTCCAGAAAAATGAAATAGAGCATGAATGAAATACAAGAGATCGATCCTTATAAAAGGAGATCAAAACCTAAAAGGAAAACCTAACCCTAAAGGTGAGTGCATTTAATAATTAATATTAATTATTAAATGACTAATATGTGTGCAAGGCGAAATCTTAAGAGGAGAGTAAAGTTAATTAATTACTTTACTCTAACATGTTAGAATCCAAGATCACCTGCATGCAAATGGATACCTGTCACATGCAAAAGACATGCAAAACCAAGAAGATGTTCTGCAAACCTCAAAGTGTAAAATGCATTATTAGAATCTCAGTTATTACAAAGAGATCAATCCTTATGAAGGAGATCAAGAAACCCTAAAAGGGAAACCCTAAATGAAACCCTAGTGTGCACACTTAATAATTAATAAATAATTATTAATGCGCCTAAGTTTAGCTTAAGCAACTAGAGGAATAAGTGACTTAATTAATTAACCAGTGTGATGTAATTAATTAAGCGTAATAAAATTATTACTCTAACATGTACATAGTATACAATCATTCATCTCATACCTATCAGCTAACACCTGCCACCTAATCTCACAATGCTCAATTCCTAATATCCTAATATAATAAAATACATAATATCTAGTAATCTTATTATAACCACAATGTGTATCATACATCACTTGGTTGCCTTTAATAGGAAATCTAAGAATCCTATATACATCCTCCAACGTGACAGTTGCCTCTCTAGTAGGAAAATGAAATAAGGAATTCATGGAATGGCACCTCTCACACAAGGCAATGAGCATACCTTTTTTCTCTCGAATAGTGGCCATGGTGCACACATGACGTAACCCAAGTCTCCAGAGCAATTGTGTCTCCATGCTCTATAAACAGTCTTTCAGCTCAAATGTATCTGACTATGACTCTCAGGTATAGATCGGATCTAGTATAACCTGCAAATAGCATTCAAACAAGGTGTTAGACATCAAATCATTTCATCTTTCTAATCATAATTATTTTTCCAAAATTTGACTGTCAAGTGCATCGCTTCATATCAAAATGTGGTGCACATATCATATATGTCATTCTAAAATTCAAATGTGGTGCATGAATATATGTGTGTCAAACAAACAAGCATATGTGTTTCATAATTCAAATGTGTCACAAAACCAAACAACCCAAAGTAATAGGAAAATGTGTCAAAATAACTACAAATGTGTTAAATTTTAACTACCTATCTAAGATGAAAATGTGGTTCATTTTTATCATATGCATTTCACATTCCTTAATGCACTTAAACTAATCTCATATGTGATGCATAAAATCACATGTGGTGCATCAATTAACAAATGTGTATTTTCCCGAAATGACCTATTAATTCCTAGGCGTGATTTAACATATGCATCATTTCACATGAAAATGTGTCAGATATGAATGCATATGTGTTGAATAAAAACTGACATATTTGATAATTAATGTTTGATTGCCTAAAACTATGTGAAAAATAAAAATTGAAGAGATCATTCTAAAGAACTTACTGAGGGTCCAGTGTTGGTTGGCCGTCGGAAGGTTTAGATCTGATATCCATGATGATGCGTGTATGGAACAAGAGACATTTCGCCAAGAGCTTAGAGAAAAATCTTGAGTTCTTCAAATCTATATGGTGAAAATGATTTGAATTTCACTCTAATTTCTATTTATATCTAGGGTTAAAAGTGGAATGTATTCTGACCTTTTCGATTGGCTATGTAAAATTCCATCTTCAATCAACTTGTACACATCCCTAACATTGCCAAATTCAATTCCATCAACTCCATAACATTTATGGCCATCAAATTGACTTATCAGGACTATTTCCTGATTTTTTTGAAATTTTTCAAAAAATTAGTCAATTTTCCTGAGAGGGCATACCCTAACTTACTTCATACCAGGGCACGACTGGGGCATGTTTTTAATGATTTTATTTGACACAAATGTCAAAACAACATTTTATCAAAGAGGGGCAAACTATACGCACTGAAAATTGGTCCAGGCCTATGAGTATTACTTTCGACATAATTTTATAATGTCCATGGTCACAATTAAATAGTGTTAATTATTTCATATACACATTACTCTTCTATTAACTAAATAACTTTAATTATTTAATTAATTAATTATAACCTTTATTAAACTTTGATTAATTAAACAAATTTTATTTATTTAATTGCGTTGCTAATTAATTAATTCTCTTTATAAATTAAATAATTTATTATTTAATTTACGCTTTATCACATTTCGACTATAATTAAATATTCTTTTCAAATTATTTAATTATTCAATTAACCTTTTCAATAGTCAATTAAATAAATCATTATTTATTTAATTAAATCTTTTCAAATTTTGAATGTTGAATTAAATAAACATTTAATTCATAAAAATATTTATTTATTTCACATTCTTCTATCACCTACTTAACTATTTATTCACTCATCATCTAACTCAAGATCTATTTAAATCAGTCAGTTATCTCCTGATTCGATATCTAATTGTCGTTGCGAAGAGACTCTCTCTCACAACCAGCCAGTTATCTAGTTAAGACTCATAGGAATGAACATATTTATTAATTAAATATCTTTATTTAATTAATTAATTCACATGTGCATTTGAATAGATGGTTGTCGAGTTATAACTTTATCCTTTTCATTCAATTCTTATCTTATGATTTTTGAATACTTTCAACTGAAGATTAAATCATTTATTGAATCTTGATCTCTTATTTAGTCTATTTTCGAACAGTCTTAAACCTAGATTAAATTATTATTCTAATTTAATCTTTATTCTCCAGAGTTTCCCAACTCACATCACATGACATTCAACAATATCAATCATTGATCTCTCTTTGGAATATGAGTTGATCGTTCAAGAACCAACTTTCTATAAATTGGCTGACTTTTGTTAGTATTCCTCCTAAAATCTATATACTTTTAGAAGAACTTGTTAATCTTTGATATTTTTATTTAAAAAATACGTCAAGGGTATTGTTGCATACATACTAAGAATTTGAGGGCAAGAATACCATCACAAAAAAATTGAGGACAATCAAGATAATTCAAAGAGGTGGAATGATATTCAGTGAGACTATTTCATATTTCTTTATTTACTGTTTTAGTTTATTTACTTCATTCTTAGTTTTTTGATTTAAATTAATGCATGTTTAGATTATATTTAACCATCTTTATTGAAGATTCATTTTATCTACATTACACTTAGATCACCTCAAGCTGTTAGAATTCTATAGAGGAACTAGCTTTGATGCCAATTGTTGGCAAAAAGGGATAGACGACTAAGAGGGGGGGAGTGAATCATTTGTTGCCGAAATCAAGCTTATTCAACATTAATCAAACTTAAATCTCAGATCTGATAATTAATAGTGTAATCATAAACCAATAACACATCAGAAACACATGAACACCAAGATTTTATACGTGGAAAACCTATTAGGGGAAAAACCACGGTGGATGTTAGTCCACAAGATTATACCCTATTAAAATTATAATGACAAATGAATAAATAATTAATTTACATTCAAGCGCACTACCTTACATAATACAATCAAATTAAATCCATCTGATGAACATGAACTAAGAAACTAGCTTCTTCATAAAACTAATTACAGTTACGGTTAGGCACAAATATACTTTGATCAACCTTATTCACACTCTGCTTTGTATTCAGATGATATGATCTTTATTCACACATATCTTGCATGTATTTTGATACATTCATTGAACATATTTAAAAATTAAGAAAAAATCATTCTTATATATCGACTACATGGATTTACATCAACAACTATGCTAGCCACACAATAAATAAATAAATGAATTACAACTTGTCAACCTCAATACATGAAAAAATATTAATGCACACCAACCTAAGTCGATCACAACATAGTAAGGACCTAAATTTAAATCCTTGAGAACACCAAACAATAAAATATTAATCCATAAGGATCTGCAACACGCTATCACAATCATGTCAACCAAGAACAAGAAAAACATGAACACACAAGGAAATATCTTCAATCAAAAACACGTCAATCAATGCAGATGTACCAAAATAATAGAGCACAATAGTTAAATATCATTGAACATCTTAGAAACATACGAAACAACCCAATTCACCAGAATTGCAATCTCATCTTCCAAAAACACTTGCTATAGTAATTGAATAACTGTAAGAACACAAAACTTCATAAATTTCTCAATTCTTGATGCATACCACTAAATTTTTTGAAAATAATACTAGATAATATCATAAAAAAACTCTTTATTTTTAACCTCCTAATCATCAACGAACAAAAAATTCCATCGCTTTGACCTTCTCATCCTCACTAGTTGCCTACAACATATTTATTACAATTTTCTCAATCTCCTCTACATATAAAGCCTTCACAATCACCAATGCTAATAGTGTTGACATCAATGATAACCACATATCATAAACTTAACCAAAATATCCAACAACTTTCTCTACATTTTGAAGATCCCTAGATATATTGTTGAGAAATTAAAAAAAAATCAAAGGAATTTCCTTTGTTCAGGGACCGAGAAAAAGAAAAAAATTGCTCTGGTTAAAATGGGAATTTTTTTGTAAACCTAAACCTTGCAATGGTCTTGGAATAGGGAATATCCCCTGAATCAACAAGTCTTTGATTGCCAAGGTTGGTTAGGATCAACTAAGAAACAAAAAATATTAGTGCAAAATTATGAACACTAAGTATCTTCAAAATAGACCTTTGATTAATTTCCTTTTTGAAGATCACCCTTCAGGGTCCTTGGCTTGGAAGAAAATTTGTAGTCTAGAGGGGTTGCTTAGGATAGGGGTGAAATGGAAAATTTGGAATGGTTGCAATATAAAAAATTTGGAAGATCCCTGGTTACTTGAAACCCCTCTGGCCCATTCTAAATGTAGAAATTTGATGAGACCTGCACAAATTTTATTTGGCTTTTACATTAGATATTATATGCTTGGCTTGCAAGGGGCTTGGAGGTGGAATGACTTGGCCCTTTGTTTCCCTTTGTCTCCTGATTTGTGTCTCATGGCCAAGTCCTTGCATGACCTACTTTCCCTTACCAGATTACCATTAAAAAATATGGAGGATGAATCAGAGCCTTATGTTAAAATGACTTATAATCTAATTTTAGACTAGGGTGTCACCCTTGGACCTTGGAAATAGGTTTGGAATAGACATATGATCCCAAAGATAAACTTTTTTCTAGTGGAATACTTTCCATAACAAAATTCTTACTCTGGATAATTTTAGGAAAAGGGGATTCCAGATGCCCAACATATGCTTGTTATGCAAGTGCAATGAATGATATATGCACCACTTGCTTCTACACATTTTTTTTGTTGTTAGTGTGTGGGAGATGGATTTAAAGAGTTTGGGTACTCAATGGGATATGAACAAAGATATCAATTATTTTATTTTAGGTTGGTTGGGGCCTTTCCCTCACCTCGTTCCTCATGAGATCTGGAACCAAGTCCCCTCATTATCTATTGGTGTTTATGGAAAGAAAGGAACAACAAAATATTCAGGAATAATGAGATGATCCCATAGGAGGTTTTTAGTATAGGGGCAAGGCTTATCATGGAAAAAAATATTCTTCAAAGGGAAAATCCCAGAAAAGGCCATGACTTAGTGGGAAATAAAAATGGCTAAAGCTTGGCATCAAAATCTGGAGGCCAATTTCTTTGAAATCTCCAGATCCCATACTTGATAGTACACTATCTCAAAACCTCCTGACTATGGCTGGCATAAACTCAATTTTGATGGAGTCACGAAAGGCAACCTTGGAAGGGCAAGTATAGGAGGTATAATAAGAGACTGCAAGGGAAATTTTGTGGCTGGTTACTCGGGGGAATTGGGATACAATCCTCTATGATTGTTGAAAATAGAGCATTACTAAAGGGCATTCAATTGGTTGTCACTATGGGGATTGGGAATATACATATTGAATGATATTCTAAGTCTTTAATTGATGTGGTCAGCCTAGGAATATAATTGGGATGGAGTACTAACTAAATTTTAATATATATAAAACATCTTATGTCTAAGGTGAATTTGAAGGTTCTACCCACATTTATTGGGAGGGCAATCAAGTGGTAGATGTTTTGGCTTATTTGGGCACCCATTGGAAAATTTCTAAGTGCTGGCGATATTTTGGGGACCTTCCACTTGGTATTCAAGGTTTAATCCTTAAGGAGCAAGGTACATAATTTATCCATGATGATGAATAATTATGTGATGAATTTGGCCTTATGGGGAGTCCATGCTCTTGTATTTTGGGCTATGTGGATGGGTTTAAATGTTGAGGTGGCTTACAAGTGGAAATTTTGGAATAATGAGGTGCAGATCATTTATGAAAAGGCATTTATGAGGAGTGATGGGGAGTACTTTATGATTATGACCAATTTGGATTTGGCCTTATGTAATCTCTTACTGGGGTTTGATCTTTGCACTTGTTGAACAATGAAAATTTTTGAATTTAAATTTGATGTGACCAGCTTTTATGGGGGGAATCTCTTGATTGGTCTTTTCTATCCTACTAATTTGATTCTACCTCTAAAGGGTAGAATTTTTGGTTTAGCTAAATTTGGCCCCGTACCTAACTTTCTTTAGAAATTGTGCAAAAGAAATGTGGATGCAAAACCTTCCCATTCCATCATTTCTTACTTACCTGGCTACAAGTGTTTGAAGATTTACATTAAAGTAATAGCTAAGATTGCATTTTGGGATGGTAATTTTCAAGCATGTATTATGTACATGTTTTTTATTTCCCAAGGCCACATTTTTTATCTTAAAAATTTATGTATGTGGGAGATTTCTCATTCTATCGAAATATCAAACCTTTTACTCACAAAATTTCTAGTTTTTCCATGTGTAGAGTAGCGAGATGGGTGGAGATAGGGTGTGAATGAAGATTGATAACTATAGGGAGTTTTGTAAGAACCCTTTGGTATGGAACATATGCATGGAAGATGGGTTGGTGCCTTTAATGGAAAATTTGGTGGGTCATGATCCTAAGCTATCTATGAAGTCTACAAACTTCTAGAAAGAACAAAGGGTTACTATGGGTGTTATCTCCTTTGAAGTTAATGAGGAGTTGATTATTCAAGTGATGGGGTTTTAGTGCATTAGAAAGAAGTACCCAAAACACATAAGGTACAAGACAATGAAATCTTGAAGGCTTTCTTTTTTGGTAATGAAGAACTTATTCGTAACCTATTAATATTTGAAAGAGAGGCTCTATCGCAGCCTTGGGATCAGGTCTTCCTTTCCCTAATGAAGTACGTCACCCTAGAAGGTAGATATAAAACCTATTATTTCTATTATTTCCCTCTTCTAAACCACCTCTTCCATAAAATATTATTAAGCTTTCGATTTTTCTTGGATACTGACTTAGAAAACTTTATTGAAAAATGTATGGAATCTACTATCCAAAACTTGGAGGATCGTCCTCCTCTTCTGCTCCATCAAGGCCTCATTATAAGGCTCTACCTTTTACATTTCACTCTCTTCCCATTCAAACCCTTTTTTTTTCTGAATTGAGGAAATTGAACCCCCTACATAAACTATTTCTCCAACCGATACTAAGGGGACCAAAATAAACCCCCCTTGATTACAATCGAAACCCTTAAACCTAAACCAAATCCCAAGAAGATTAAGGTAAATATTAGGATAGCCTAGTGGAGTGTTGTGGCTAGTCTTTTTGAGCTAAATTTTGGTCCAACCAAGATGGTCAACAAACCTACCACCAAAAAGAAATTTAAAGATGAGGGGAAGGGTTTGATGGAACTATCAGTCATGGACAACAAAGGAAATAATTTGGTGGTAAAGGATTCCAAGGGTGATACTATGGTCATGACTATGATGGATACACAGGTTGAAATGAACAATATCAGGATATCTGGTAGACTGGGAAAAATAAAAGAAAAATAAAATTAATGAATTGGATTTTGATGACGAGCTCTCTAATAGAAAAGGTACTAGAGATATGGAGGAGTTGGATGATTTTGAGGAGGATTTTGTTGAAGGGCCTCAAACCCTCCCAAATTGTGAAAAAGTGAATAATGAGAACTTGGTTTGCCAGTCTTTGGACCCTCTGGATGTGGAGCACACAAATATTGAGAAGACTGATGAGTCTAGTTTATGGTATAATTATTGATAGGGTTGTTGTCCATTTCCTATAGTAACATAAGACTTTGATGCTTTAGAGTTGATCTTATCATAAAATTTCCTTAACACATAGACTTTGGACATAAATCTATTTTCATAAGCTTTCAAATGATATCGATATGCTATATGGATTGTTTGTGTTAATTTTGCATGTGATTAATGAATGTCACTTAAGATGATTATGGATATGAATTTTTTGTGCATGCTAACATTGTCATCTAGATAATTTGAGGCCTACAATTCAAGAAGATTCCACCAGCTAGTTGTGTGCTATATCGGTCAACAAGGTGGTCATTTATGGATAGAAGACTCTTGGAGGCTAGAGATTCCTCATGCATCAGATTGTAACCACTTTGTAGTGGCCTTAAATTCTATTAAGCATGCGTAGGCATTATTTTTGTTTCAGATTCAAGTTAAGGCGATCATTCCTGAAAGGTTTTGTGCATGTGTAGCCACCCCTGCTCTCTTCTATGCTTTCCCTAATGTGGTTTCCTTCACATTTTTTGGAGTTGACCACCTTGGTAGATGGTAGAATAAATAAGGACATTGATGTTCCTTTTGAAGTCTCTCAAGAGTTGAAAATAGCTTAACTTGATGTACTCTCATTCTTAGTTTTTTGCAGTACAACTATGTTGAATGTACTCATATTTTCCTATTGAATAAAATGAAGTTATAAGTTCGTGCATCTAAGTCTATCTTAGTTTTAGGGAATACTTATCCAAGGGGGCCCACTTGGTGAGTATTCTATCATGTACCTTATTTTAGTTTAGTTTTTATTTTATGTTCAATAATTAGTTAAGAATTTGGAAATAACTATTCCTATAGCCACTAGAATTCCATTTTGTGACTGTTCCTACAGCCAAAACAAAACAAAGTATTTTCCTATTTATTCACTCAGATTTTAATTTTTATCATGAATTTTAGTTTGGTCTCATTATTGGTTAATATTCAACATTTATGTTATTTCTTTCCAAGTAATTTACTTTCAGTATTATGCCTTTCTTAAGTTGTAGGATGAATGTGGCTCCTTTGGATTCCTAGTGCACATACAATGCTGACCCATTTCAAGTTTACATCCCTAGGTTGACAATTTAAATGCATCTTCATGATGATTGAGATAGCTATTTAGGTTAGATATCCAATCTCTGAATTACAACTGTAAGTCTTAGTTTTTAAAATTATTATAGGATGCCAATAAAGACTATGGTAAAAGGGGAGGATATTTATGTTTTGTAGGAGAGGATTGAGAAGATGGAGAAGAAGTTCAAAGGATTGACCAAGTTCACTATCAAGTTGGTTCACTATGTTACTAGCACTCTCTCTGTAGTTGTAAAGGATGAGTTGGACATGAAGTCTACTGAAGAAGGCCCTGAATTGGTCGATGGTGATGTTATCAACACCGTCTCTTGAAATTGGGAGAATTCCAATTAGTCTTATACTACTATGTGGTGCATTTGTTGGTAGTTAATCTACCGTATTTTCTTTTTGGCTATGTTGATTTATGCTTTTGGACTTGACCTTTTTTGGCCCTAGTGACTCATTGTGTAAAGGGTAAAACACCCTTTAAATTTTTCTTATTGTATCAAATAATAAAATAAAAGAAAAGTCATGAAACATCATTGGTCCTCTAAATCCTTCATGGGACATCCTCGAGGTGGCTAGTAACATGACGAAAGAAAATCCAAAAGATAAGACAAAATGGACCAACAAGGTCAACAACCATTCAGATTGTTTGTTGATAAGTGTGTGCCAATGTGTTAAGGGATGAAGTGAGTGGCAGGTGGACTATTTGACAAGGCTTGGTTTTGGGAGAAGAAACATGTCGTATAAGACATCAAGTCTAGTTTCGATCATGTAACTACCTATGCAATGAAAATGACAAAGTGTGATAGTGACAAGGTCTATTTTCAGGAAGGACACATCCTATATAAGACCATTTATTTTGACCGATCCATTTAACTAGATTAATTGGTTTGAAAAATGATCATTTTGACTTGAAGACTTGTTGGCTTGCTTGTTTGGTTGATTAAGTATTTTTGTGTTTTAAGTGTATATGATTATGTTGAGTTTGAGTTGACAATGTCCAATTCATTTTGACTAACTTGATGAACCCTAAGAGACTAACCTAAGGGTGCTTGTGGGCTCATCGACAGATGGCCTTGCATATGTCACAATGCGCAGAGACCTCATAGTTTGACATGACCCTTGAATTTGTTTCAATTACAAAGTACCAAATCATGATTTTATTTGACAACACCTAAAGATTGACCTTATGCCTCAGGGGCACATCAATAGATGACCTTGCCTATGTCTAGTCACAAAGGCAACATAGTTTGACAATGACAAATATTGACATGACCGACTCTGACTTTGTTTTTGGGATTTTGTTGAAAGTTATATGAATATTTTTGGGTTTTCAAATGTTTTGATTTGTTTGGATTTTGAAATGTTTTTATTTTGTTGGGATTTTGGGAATATTTGATTTTTTTTGGATTTTGGAAATTTTTGATTTTTGGGATTTTGAATGTTTTTATTTTTGGGGGATTTTTTTAGGACATTTTATGATTGTTATGGATTTTTTCAAGACATTTTATGATTTCTTTAAGGATTTTTTAGGATATTTTATGAATTTTTATGGATTTTTTTTGTCTTTTTAAGTATAGCGACTTCCAATGATAAATGCATAGTCCAATGTAGGTCAATGATATTTCTCCAGTTGGGTATAAGATGAACCAATAAGAATGGGATGGGAAAAGTTTTATCATGGTGAAAGGTGCAAGAGAATGACACAAGAGGTCAACCATTTGGAAGTCATGATAAGGATGACAAGGTGTGATAATGGATGTTTCATGGGAGATGGTGGAATGTAAAGGCCTTAGTATGAATCAGGTCGGAAGACTAGATAGAGTGATAGTAGATGACCAAGTAATGACTTGCTACACATGATACCTATTTTCTAGGTTTTCACTATGGTACTTATCTAGGGGGCCTATTTATCAAGTTTTCACTAATGGACGAAATTTTTCTCTTTATTTTTTTTTTTTTAGTACTTTTCTTCATTTGTTTATATTTTTCAGAACTTTTCCTAGCTCTTTGAAGCTAGGTATGGAACTTGTGAAGGTGAAATCTATTGATGGGCTTAGAAAAAGGTTCCCCTTTAGGCGTAGACAACTGATAAGAACTGAAACCATAGGATGTTGTTATGACATATAGACCTAGCCAATTAGGCTCAAATTTCCTGGTTTCCTCATGTTTTTCTTGATTTTTTGAATTTTTCGTCAACACTAAGTCACCAATGTCAAAATGTCTGACCAATTTTTTTTTTTGTAAATTCAACATATATGGTTATGGTATGCCTATATATGCGCCAAGGCCTCCTATTTGTATTCATCAAGCAACTCTAATTCATGTAGTCGAGATATATAGTACTCCTTATCGTCAATGAGACATTTTATAGAGACGTATATGGAGGGGACTTATACCTCTATAGAAAGGATAGCATTGGTACCAAAGACTAGGGAAAATGGAGTGGCTCTAGTGGGTGTTTGGATGCTTATGTGATATGCCCATAGGATGGGGTTAAGCTAAATGTGCTAGTCATGACTGGTGTTGTTGACAGTCCTTTTAATAATTTTGATTATAGTCTTATTGCATGGCTTAGATTGATCATTATCTTATGGGTAATATGGTGTGGAGAAGCAATATTGGATATGGAACTTCTCAAATAGCTCACAAAATTTTTAATTTTTGAAGGGAAGACTACTTTCAGTGATGATGGAATGTTGGACACCATACCGACATATGATATAATTGAGGATGAACTTGGAGATTTTTTTATTGGTTATGTATGTCAAGGGAATAGCTTCAATCTGTTTTGTGAAATATTCAGTCGTAGTGATAATAAATTTGTGGTCATTAGATGAGGTGGGATGGATTTTTCCTATGAGGTAGAGCCCTTGTTGAGGGAAGGGCCATGGTGAAGTCATTGGTTGTAGCTCCTATGTAGGTGCATGGATGAGTTCACTATGTATCTATCACTATTAACATTTCTTCATAAAGTGATAAGCATATTGCTCCATTATAGGCTAGTAATATCCCAGTCGCATGACCTTTTTAGCTAGATTCAAACCACTAGAATGGGCTCTACATATAGCTTCATGTAATTCATGTAAGGTATTTTGTGGTCTGTTAGTGTCAAGACATCTGAATTAGGTATTTTTTAGGCCATGTCTATATAGGGTGTCACCAATGATGGTGTAGTGAGTAGTTTTGTGAAGGAAAGACTTGTGTTGGTTATTGGATAGGTTAGTGGGTAATGTCTAGGAATGAAAATATTCATAAATGGTCTCATACCATGGGGAATTGGGACCAAATATTTTGCATACCATCTCATCATCTGGGACATCAAAGGTAGGGACAAAAAAATGTTCAACTAAGAACTCATACTATGACATATTATTGGGAACATACAAGAGAGATTGAATGGTATCTATTGCATTAGCTACTTTGTTCTGACTTCGTGGGATCTGAAAAAAAGTGATATCTAATAAATATAGCTTAAAATTGTCAACCATTCTTTTCTAGGGGTCGGTTTCTCATCTTTAGTGTCATAGTCATCATTAACTTATCGGATGACAAATTGTGAATCACCAAAGACTTGCAAACTTGTAATTTTCCATTTTATATCCATGCACAATCCTATTAGTAAGGCCTCATATTCTGCAATGTTGTGTGTACACGAGAAGGCTATTCTGAAGGATTTGGGTATACAATCACCTTGAGGGGTGATGAATATTATTCTACACCTGATCCATGACTAGTGTATGAGCCATCGAACTATAATTTCCATGTTGCGCCAGTGTCTACTCTATATTTAGATTCATTTAGGAAATCAAAAATGAGAGGGTGATTAGTTTTTGTGGGTGCATGAGCAAGTTGGTCTATGATAACTTGTCCTTTTATTGATATTTTTCCACATATTATATGTCATACTCATTGAGTATCATGACCCATTTAGCCAACCATACTATTAATGATACCTTGTCGAGTAGGTATTTGAGAGGATCTATCTTAGCCACCAGTCTTGTTTGATTATTTAGCATGTAATATATTATTTCCGAGCAGTGAAAACCATGATGAGACAACCATGTTCAATAGGATTATAGTTGAGTTCATACCCAACCAGTGTGCAGATAAAGTAATAGATCACTTTTTCTTTCCCATCATGATCATTTTGTGCAAGCAATGCCCATAGTGTAGAAGTGGTAGCTGATATATAAAGGAGTAAGGGCTTACCATCTATTGGTGGCATCAAGATAGGAGGTTTCAGAAGGTACTCTAAGTTAATTTGTTGAAAGGATTCTTCAAACATGTCTATCCATATAAAATGAACTCCCTTACATAACAAACACTAAAAAGGGTGGAATTTATTTGCAAGCCATGCAATGAAACATCTAATGAACTAAAGTTGGCCTTGCATTTTCCTAATTTGGCTGATTCCTATAGGGGGAGGTATATCTAATATAGCTTTTAATTTTACTGGGTCCCCTTCAATGCCTCTATAGGAAACTATGTATCCTAATATTTTTCTTGATGTCATGCCAAAGGCACATTTTTTTAGATTTAGGCAGACTTTATATTCTTCAAATCTTTTGAAAATTTTGTCGAAGACTCTTAAATGATCACTAGATGTCAAGGATTTCACCAAAAGGTCATCAACATAATATTTTATCCATGTGCACATGAGATCATGAAATATGGTGGTCATAGCTCTCTGATAGGTTGGGCCTACATTTTTAAGGCCGAAGGGAATGAAATTCCAATAGTATGTATCCCATCGAAAAGTGAATTTTTTTTTATGCTGATCTTTAGGAGTGATACAGATTTGATTGTACCTCGAGAATCCATCCATGAGGGACAACATCTCATAGCCTATTGTTAGATATACTATGATTTCTATATTAGGAGATGGGAAGTCATCCTTTGGACATGATTTGTTCAAATAAAAAAAATCTATGTAGATACAAATTGGTCCATTTGGTTTGTTCACTGGTACAAGGTTTGAGATCCAGTCTACATAGTCAATAGGTCTTATGAAACCAAAATCCAATAATTTATTGATTTCAGATTTGACCAGTAGAGCTATCTGAGGATAGATTTTTCTAAACTTTTCCTTGAAAGGCTTTGCGTTTGGAAGAAATGGTAAATGATGTAGGACCAATGTAGGGTCCAACCTAGGAATGTCAACATAAAACATTCAAAATTGAATCGATTTTTTGTAAAAAAGTCTTGAAATTCTGGTTTTTCTTCTTCTATCAAGGATGCTACAAAGAGAAAAAACTTAGGATTCTCTATTGTGCTTATGTTTATTTCCATTACTTCATCAATTGACATAGGGGTTCTCTCTTGATTAACGAGAAGAAATTCCAACCCTTCATCCTGTTGATGGTGTTTTTATGCACTTCTCAACATAGGTAATATGCGGGTGCATTACCTCTTTTGAAAGACAATCTTCCACAATTGCATAACACTAGCTTGAGGCCTCTCAGATGTTAGGTCTTGATAGTGCTTGGAATATCTTAGTTGATTTATGTGATTCACTAGAATCACAAGGTGGACTTATGGATGAGTTACAAAGTGGGAAAGTTGGATCAGCAAATGGATTTTTTAAGATGGGAAAGTTGTTGTGCATTTGCTATAGGTTCAAATAGCAATCTAGAACTTCATTTCAACATTAGATTTAGCTTTATAATGTGAAATCAACCTTTCCTAAGGTTATTTATTAGAAAAAATGAAAAAGGGCAGGGAAGAGAGAAGGTTCCTAGATCTGAAACTACGAATGAACAGTGATCATGGAGGCTTCTACAGTAGACAAACTCTCTAAACTGGGTTTTGCTTGGCCAAGAGGATCTTACAGTTACACAAAACTAGTGCAATCTTCTAAGGACTGTATATTTTTAGTTTGCATACACACATCATGAACATGCAAGTGAACTAGGTTGCAACAATCAAATAAATAAGCCCAGGCTAACTTTGCACAACAACTTGTCATCAACAAGTGCGAAAAGCATGGGCTAGAAATTCATCAAATACTAAAACAACAATCACCATTACCAGTTCCATTCAAAAAAATATAACTAAAACTAACTTGGAAGGTAGAACCATGCACACATAATGAGAAAACTCAAAAGTAACACCCATAGATCATGAAATGTTGCTTTCTATTGCTATAGAATGTTTTTACAACAACTCTCCAACCCCTTACAAATGAGGGGGAGACCCCTATTTATAGTTTTCCAAAGCCCAAATGAATGGCTATCATCGAGTTACATTGTGTGGCTCAAATTCAATTACATTAGGGCTTCACCTACCCCACAATATTCAACAATTTAAAATTCATCTGTTGTCTTTTTCCTATTTTGTCTTGTAGTGGTCAGTCATTGTAGCAGTTTTGTCTTCTAGCTGATTTCCCTTTTACTGTAGCTGTAACTGATTGAAATTTGCCTCCTCCTGATGGAATTGCAACATTATTCATTGAATCAAATGGTTTTTTCAACAATTGGCATCAATGGATTGGTTGCCCTTGATTCGAGCAGACAACCCCCAAAGATCATCATCATTTAGTGAGAAGGACGACAGCCCCCCTTGCATTTTCTCATTGATGTCAGCTCTATTGATGGGCACCACAAGGGGAGGTGGGCATAAAATTAAGGGTGATAGGATCCACATGATTTTCATTGTTGATCATTCTCAATGGGTCTCCCGACGGATCCGCGGTAGGCTTCTTGAAACCGGAAACGAGAGGTCAGAATGTTGTAATGGAAATGTTGTTTTGAAAAATGGTGAACAGAGTATGGAACTCTAGATGGTATCTCCTAGCTGAAAATTTTGATTTTGAAAGGTCGAAGGAGGATAAGATCCAATTTTACCATTTGGGTTGAAGTTGATTTTCAAATCAGAGGTGCACTTGGACGTTTTGAAGATAAGAGGCCAGAATGATATTTTGGAAATATTGTTTTGAAAATGGAAAACAGAGCATGGAACTCCGGATGGTATCTCCCAGTTGCAAATCTTGAATTTGAAATGTTTGAGTAGGATAAGATCCAATTTCGGCATCTGGTTCGAAGTCCATTTTCAATTTGGAAAAGCGCTTGGATGTTCCAAAGACAAGAGGCCGGAATGATTTTCTGGAAATGATGTATTGAAAACAACGAACATAGTATGGAACTCTGGATGGTATCTCTTAGTTGAAAATTTGAAAAGTTCGTGGTGGATAAGATCCAATTTTAGCATTTGGGTCAAAGTCCATTTTCAAATCGGAGGAGCACTTCGACGTTCGAGAGACAAGAGGCCAGAATGATGTTTTGGAAATTTTGTTTTGAAAAATGACGAACAGAGCATGGAAATCTCAATGGTATCTCCTCGCTGCAAATCTAGAATTTAAAAAGTTGGAGGATAAGATCCAATTTTGGCATCTGATTCGAAGTCCATTTTCAAATCGGAGGAGCACTTGGACATTCCAGAGACAAGAGGCCGAAATGTTGTTCCAGAAATGTTGTTTTAAAAATGACGAACAAAGCATGGAACTTCGGATAGCATCTCCTAGCTGAAAATTTAGAATTTGAAAAGTTCAAGGAGGATAAGATCCAATTTTAGCATATGGTTCAAAGTTTGTTCTCAAATCAGAAAATCGCTTGGACATTCCAAAAATAAGAGGTCAGAATTTCATTTTGGAAATGTTGTTTCGAAAATGGTGAACAGAGCGTGGAACTCCGGATGGTATCTCCTAGCTGAAAATATTGAATTTGAAAATTTAGAGGAGGATAAGATCTAATTTTGGCATCTAGGTTGAAGTCCGTTTGGAAATCTGAGGTGCGCTTGGACATTCCACACACAAGAGGTCGGAATGCTGTTCTAAAAATGTTAGTTTGAAAATGGTGAATGGAACATGGAACTCTAGATGGTATCTCTTGATTGCAAATTTGGAATTTGAAAAGTCCAAGGAGGATAATATCCAATTTAAGCCTATGGGTTGAAGTCCATTTTCAAATTGGAGGAGCGCTTGGATGTTCCAGAAACAAGAGGCAAGAATGTCGTTATGGAAATGTTGTTTTGAAAACATCGAACAAAGCATGGAACTCCGGATGGTATCTCCTAGCTGCAAATTTGGAATTTGAAAGGTCCAGGGAGGATAAGATCCAATTTTACCATCTAGGTGGAAGTTTGTTTTCAAATCAGATGAGTGCTTGGACATTGCAGAGACAAAAGGCCAGAATGCCATTCTGGAAATGTTGTTTTGAAAACAACAAACAAAGCATGGAACTCCGGATGGTATCTCCCAGCTATAAATTTGGAATTTGAAATGTCTAGGGAGGATAAGATCCAATTTTACCATCTAGGTCAAAGTTTTTTTTCAAATCAGAGGTGTGTTTGGACGTTCCGAAGACAAGAGGTCAAAATGCCGTTCTGGAAATGCTTCTATAGGAATGTTGTTTTGAAATTTTCACAACTTCATAAAACTTAATTAAACATTGGAAGTTCAATTAGGAACCACAAAAACATCACAATTCCATAGGAGACCTATCCACAAAGTGAAAAATGAAGGAAAAAGGGAATCAAATGAGCGGGGAGGTGAAGCCCGAAAAACCCAAGACTTAGAAAATTTTATTTTAGGGGAAAAATATGCTCAACCAAAAATGATACTTTGAAGGGAATGTTGACCAAATAGGACACCAAAAAAGGGGCACGCAAAATGAGATGGGAGCAAATCAGCTCATTGGGAGTGAAAAAAGAGGGTACCTATCTACAATGGGGTGTGTGTGCAAAATATACACAACAAATGGTGACTCACTAGGGGAAATTATCTAGATCCTTTCAATGACAAACAAGAATCACAAACTAGATGCTCAACCAAAGGATCAAAACCACTTGCTAACCCAACCTTCAGTATGTTGAAAATCCAAGTGTGTCCAATTGTGTTAATTCCCATCCTTCACTTGCTGCAAAAACCCAAGCTCCATCAAGTTAAGCTATGTATTTTATTCTAACTACAAAAGAATCTGGGACAATGTCTTGCTATGAGTCAGCCGTGCATAGCCCCAATGAGGTTGTCATTGTGTTTCTCTTGAACATTGCTCTATTGCCAGCCAGGCGTCCATAGCCTAGGTAGAGTTTCTCGTATACCCCTGGAAAGCTGAATTTCTCTTCTTTTGGTTTTCAATATTTTTCTTTCTTTCTTTTATTTATTTTCTCTTTTCAGTTCTTTTATTTGAACCTACAATAAATGAAACTCGCACTCAGGGCTGAGAATCATAGTGGGGCTGGAGCAAAATTTTAGAATTTTCACCTAACTAGACTTAACAAAGGATCTATAGTGACTGTCAGATCCTCTAAATATGTGAGATATAAGATTCTAGAATACTTTAGAATCAGACCAACCAATGACTTATCCACTTTGAATCAAACATCTAGATCACTTGGTACTAACATAAGATCCTCACCATCCATTCTGAAAACTTGATTAGAGTTTGACAAAAAAATACATAGAGAAACCCTAGGCAAGAAGAATGGTTGTTGTGTGCATAGATACACCTAGCCAAAATTAGAGGGACCCCAACAAAACCAATAGCAAAGCAAGAGCAAACAAAATCAAATAAGAGAAAATAAAAAGAAAACACGAAAAACCAACCAAAGCGGGACAACAAAAGAAAACAACAAATAAACAATGAAGAAACTACTATAAAGCAATAAACCTACATTAAAATAACTAACCTAACAAAGAAGGAAAACAAATTATTTACAGGAAACCTACACTACTCAAAATGAGTTATGTACATAGATATTTACATAGAACTATGTTTGGGTAAGGTGAACTGACACTCATTCCCATCGAATTTTGCAATACGTGCACAAGCAGATGGGAAATCGTTATAGTTCTATACCATGTAGATTTATCCTTATATTAAGAGGGAATAAATTCAATATGGTAGAATTAAAATTCTACCCCAACATCATGAAGAATCAACAATTCGAGGAGGCTTATTCAATCCATGATTAATCCATAAACATGTTTTTTTTTCTTATTCCCATAATCAAAATGATAAGTGCAACTAAAAAATTAATAGGAGCAAGGAAGGATAGAACCTGGATTTCATCACATGGAGGTGGCAGCATTTGACAATTAAGAGTGAGCACCGCATCATCAATCTTTGCATTAGCATCCTTGGGCAGGCATGGTGGAGGGTGCAGCACCTCAAGAATCAATTCTACATAAGGCAGGGAGATTGGGGCAACAAACACTTCTTCCATGTCTTGTGTGGGATCAGTAAGCCCCACTAGTAATTCTTCAAAAATAAGTAATTCATCTCATTGATCTTCTACAAACCGAGTGTCCACATGATAGTTGTCTTCAAAAGGAAACATGTTGTCTCACTTCCTATTCCAAGTGTCGAACTTATCTTCATGATGCTCAGTTTCACAGGATGATGATATGTACAAATCTGCCCTATTGCAGCCATCTAAATATGAAGGAGGATCAATAATGATCATGGCGGAAGAAATCCAAGTTGCATCTTGTAGTCGACTAGGTTCTTCATCCTTTTTGGTAGCTATCTCAACACCCCCACCTTTGTCTTCTTCTCTTTCTTGTTCATGCATCTCATCATGATGTTCACTCATTTCCCTTTGTTCACTATTGTTGTAAATAGAGAAGGAACCCCTCTCCCAATCTGAAACCTCTAGTGCATCACCATTCAGATGTTGAAGGAGTATGTCTTCATCACTACCGTCTTCTTGGATGTGCTCTTCCTTGGCATGATCATACCTCCGTTGTACAACTTCAAATGGAAAGAATTCATCAATTGATGGTACCTCATCAAGGGGGCCAAAATTTACTATCTCATTTTCCTCCAAAGGCTCACCATAAATCCTATCGTCCATGGTACTCTAATGCTCTTGAAGAGGGAGAAATTCTTGATGACTGGTGGATAGCATTCCTATTTGATCTACTACATCACTCAGAAGCCCAAGACTGTATTTTTTTTCCTACTTCTATTGCTGTCCCAACATCCTCTTGAGGACTACCCCTAGCTAATTCATTACTTGGTTCAGGCTCTTGGTCCTCACAATCTGTTTGTGAAGCAACTACAAGAAGTGGTGCACTTGGCTACCTTGCTTGCTCTCTAACTTGTTGGACAACTTCTTGGCATAGCTCGCATGTGAAATCTGAGTGTGATGAATCATGGAGCCTGCACCAGTTTGGTAGCAGAAATACCTCCAAATCCACCTAAAATTTTTGCTTAGACCAATCCTTTGCTAGCCTTGACACTAGCTCATTATGTCTATCTGTGATTGGGTTCTCATCGTCATTTGAAATGAGAATCTGGTAGTGAACACCTGCAACCTATAGTTGTTACCACTCCTCCAAGTCTATATTTTCAGGTGCTTGGTCACTATCATTGACGAAGGAGATGTCTTCCAATCTAATTTAAGTTATGTGTTCATCATCATTTTCTGTTGTTCCAAGGTTGTCAACCTCTTCCTCTTGCTAATTTTTAGCATCTTCATTGGCTGCCCTAGCATATGCTGCTGCAAAATTGATTGAATTATCCTCAACTCCCAATGGCTCCTCTTCCTAAGTGGAGGACTTCCCTTTATTGATGAAGGAGAGAATTTTCAACTCCATTCCTAGTGAACCATCACCAAAGATTTCTTCTATCCCAAGGAAATCAACTTCTTCGTCTTGATTTTCAGCTTCAATGTTTGCCATCCCAAGAGTAGTTTGTGGCAGATTTCTTGGTTTATCTTGAAGTTGTTGTCCTCCAGATGCTGATATATTATCTACCATATGGGATGACTCATTCTCCTTGATAGTTGGCTGCTCCAACTTTTTCAAATTTCCTTTGACTTGGGTGATGACGATTGCACATGTTGAACAAGTAAATTTAGAATGTGGTGCATTGTGAAATCTGCACCAACTTGATATTAGTGCTTCCTCCAATCTTGGTCTATCTTTGCTTCCCAAACACTCTTTGACCAGCTCTTCAAATTTCTTGGATGTCATGGTTGTCAATTCTTCCTCTGGGTCTGGAAGGCCTAAAGGCTGATATATTCCTGAAAGGGAATCTCTCCTTGCACGACTCTTTCAATTCTGCTCAAGAAGGTTAGACACTCTTGTTCATTGTCCCTGTGGGTTTCATGAATTCTACATCTAGCTGCCAATGCAAACTACTACAATGGCCTCATCAATCTCCTATTTAAATTTTCATGTAGTTGAGCAATGTTGATTTGCACATGTTGCTCCATTTCAACTCAACTTCTTTTTGCCTTCAATTTTTTTGATTTTATGTTTTAGCATTAAAAGAGATCTCTCTATCTCAGATTTCTTCTTTGAAAGTGATCTTATCAACATCCAACATTAATATTTGTAGCCTCAACATGTGAGGCCCTCCTTCTAGCACCATTTATGTTGATGGTGTTTTTATGCACTTCTCAACATAGGTAATGCATAGGTGCATTACCTCTCTTGAAAGACAATCTTCCACAATTACAGAACAATATCCCAAGGTCTCTTGGATGTCAGGTCTTGACAGTGCTTATAATATCTTAGTTGATTTATGTCATTTGTTGGAATCACAAGGTGGACTTACGAATGAGTTACAATGTGGGAAATTTTGATTGGAAAATGGATTTTTTAAGATGGGAAAGTTGTGCATTTGTTGTAGGTTCAAACAACAGTCTAGAACTGCATTTCAACATCAGATTTAGCTTTATAATATGCAATGAACCTTGTGTAAGGTTAATTAAAAAAAAAAAAAGGGCAGGGAAGAGAGAAGGTTCCTGGATCTGAAACTACAAATGAACAGTGATGATGGAGGCTGTTACAGTAGACAAACTCCCTAAACTAGGTTTTCTTTGGGCAAGAGGATCCTACAATTACACAAAACCAGTGCAATCTGTAACTGTAGATTAAAATGTGTAGATGTATCTTTGAATGGTGATGAATAATCTGCAACTAGAATAACAAAGTTAATCCTAATCTAAACAATAATCTAAAATCTAACAATAAAGAACAAGGAAATAAACTAAACAAAACTAAACAAATTAATGGAAAGCTCTTACCGAATATGCGTTCACCCCTTCGAATTATCTTGATTTTTCTTCTCCATTTTTCCTTTTCAATATTATTGCCCTCTTATTTTTTTGTTTGAATGCAAGTATAGTTTTGTTGAGTGTCTAAGAAAAATATCGAAGATGAATCTCTCTTCTCAAAAATGAATGATTTCGGGAGGCATAATGATAATGACATGCTATTTTATAGATTTTATGTTTTTGAATGATCGGCTCAGATTGAAAGAGAGATTGACGAATGAGATTGTTGAATTCCATGCGATGTGAGTTCTGTCTCAGATAGAACGTGAGTTAGAAGGTGAGTTAGAACATGATTTCAAGAAAGACTATAGATAAAGACTAAATTAGAAGGATAACTTAATCTTGAGTTCAAAATTAGAAGAAATAGACTTTGTATGCAAAATCCAAAGTTAAAACTCAAAGGATAATGCATTCGAATGCAAACAGGAGTTAATTAATTACATAAAGATATTTAATTAATAGACATATCATGCATATGACTTGGAACTAGTTAACTGACTAGTTATGATGAAGAGTCTTCTCACAGAGATAAACTAGTGTTGAATTCATAGATAACTGGAAAACTAAAAATAGATCTCAAGTCAGAAGGTGAGTGAATGAATTAGATAACTGAATGATAGAGGAATGTGAAATTAAATAATTAAATATGAATTAAATGTTAATTAAATTCAACATTCGAAAATAAAAGTTTTAATTAAATAAATAAAGATAATTTATTTAATTTGACTGTTGAAAAGGATAATATGAATAATTAAATAATAAATATTTAATTATAGATAAAGGGAGTTAAATGAATAATTAAATAAAGATATTTAATTATAGCTGGAAAAGGTATGATAAAGGGGTAATTAAATAATAAATTATTTAATTGATAGATAAAGGGGGAAGAATTAATTAGTTCACAACATAATTAAATAAATATGATTTTTTTAATTAATCAAGTTGAATAAAGGAATTAATGAATTAATTAAAAAGGGGTATTTAATTAATAGAGGAAATATGTATTAGAAAGGTTAATTAAATAATTAACACTATTTAATCAAGACCACTGACTATAGAAAATTATGTCGAATATGTACTCGTAGGCCTAGACCAATTTTCAGTATCTACAGTTTTCCCCTCTTTGATACAATTTTGTTTCAACATTGTGTCAAATAAAATATGCCCCAATCATGCCCCAGCATGAAACAGTTGAAGGTATGCCCCCTTGGAAAAATTGGCAAATTTTGGAAAGTTTCAAAATAATCAAGAAATATTCCCGATAAGTCAATTTGATAGTCAGAACTACTATAGAGTTGACGAAATTGAATCTGGAGATGATACAGATGAGTATGGGTCGTTTGAATGTGAAAGGTTAAGTGGCCAATAGAGAAGGGCTGAAGAAATGCCATTTTTAACCCACCTATAAATAGGAATTAGGGCTAAATCCAATTCATTTTTACCCAGAGGAGAGAAGAAAAGAGGAAATTTTGCTCTAACTAGCTCACGAAATGGCACCCATTCCATACACTGCACATCGCGGTTATCAGATCCAGACGTTCAGGAGGCCAACTGATATAGGACCACCAATCTGTACCCAAAAAACAACTTGTCAAAATTATTTTTGCACATATTTTTAGGCATTTGAAAAGTAATTAAGCAAATGCGGTGCATCGTAAATGATGCATATGTCGTTGTATTCGCCGCATCTAACTACGAAACGATGCATTTGCTAAAACATGTTTAGGCTAGGTTGGGCAATTGAGGGAATGATCGCATGTGAATTAGAATGCACCACATGTGTATTTATGCAATGCATTTGCATTAGGAATAGACGCATGTGATGTTGTGAACCACATATGCATTTTTGTAACGCATATGTTGTAGATAGGTAGGTCGATGGAACTGCACCGCATTTGCAAAAATGCACCGCATGTGGCTTAGTAAACCACATGTGCAGTAGGTTGATAGGGGTTATGAAAAATGTGCAACGCATATGTAATATACACCGCATGTGAGGCTTGTTGCAATGCATTTGAAAAAATGCATCGCATCTGTTAAAGTCAGCCGCATTTGACTGGTAAAATTTTTGAAAAAACATTCTAAGAAAAACTTGAAAATTCTTGACATCTTGGTTTAAATGCAGGTGGTTTTATATCCTATATATATGCCGGAGTCACAACTAGATACATTCGATCAGAGAGATAGTTTGACGAGTGCAGAGATTCGACTTCTATGGAAGCTAGGTCTACGTCACTGTTTGTTGATGTCTGCAATTCGAGTGAATAGGGGGATGTTGACGACACTTTGTGAGAGATGGCATTCAAAGACATCATCATTTCATTTACCAACTGGAGAGGCCACTGACACATTGGAGGATGTGTACAATATTTTGAGACTGCCTATCAGAGGTGAGCAAGTTATGTATGATATCCAATAAGGATTGACCGAGTTGGCACAGTTTTATCAGGTGGATGACATTAGTAGGCTTGGGATTGAGCACTACGAGATTAGATGGCCATTATTAGAAAATAGATATGAGCGGATTGACTGTATATTATGTACCTTGATTGGGGGTATAGTGCTGCCAGATAGATAGGGTCACAATTTTCCAATTGGATGGGGAGCTATGTTGGTCGGCATGTTAGAGAGCGAGACGAGGTATGCATGGGGTCCATGTCTATTCAGGATGTTATACTTTCATCTTCACGACATTGCCTATAGAGATGCATAGTCATTGAGTTGTGGGACTACACTATTGATGGTATGGGGTTGGGAGAGGATAGCTGTATTTCATCCTCTAGTTACTATAGAGAGGCCAGAGAGAAATCCTTATGTGTTTCGATATATAGGTCAGATTACATAGACACATGTTGGAGACACACGATACTGGAGACATGCCCTTGAAATTTTGGATCAGTTTATGTGGAGACCTTACATGGATTTTGAGGAGTGGATTGATGAGGATAAACATTTTCCATTCTATAGAAAGACATAGTATCTCATTGGGAGGATTGTTTTAGTGTACACATTTTTGAGCGACACTTGCCAGATAGAGTTCTGAGATAGTTCGGCGAGGTTCAAGATGAGTCTCGGGGTAGAGAGAAGTTTTCTTGTTTGTCTAGAGAGGTTCCGTATTGGGGACCTATGATTCTTGTAGCTACAATGGAGGAAAAGATACAAGCACTACAGACAGTATGATGGGGATGGAGAGATGGATTAGTAGACCTAGGTACGACAACGACGTATGATGCATGGTGGGTAGAGCATCGACCTGTTCCTTACATAGATCTAGATCAACTGACACCTATAGAGAGATGAGGCACAGGGCCTAGAGGATGTCATTGAGGTGGAGGTGCCAAAGTGGGGAGAGTAGGTGGGAGAGATGGTCATGGTAGAGGTGGTAGGTGAGGTCGGAGAGGATGGAGAGGGGGTCGGGTAGGTGGATTATCACCTATTCGTGAGGTAGTAGTTTAGGATGTATCGATGTTCGACATTGGAGGGGGAATGGATGTTTAGGCTGGGGGTGAGCATGCTGCAACAGACGTATTGGTTGAGGAGCGTGCAAAGGTAGATGTTGGAGTAGAGGATATTGCAGAGTATTTGGATGCAGAGATGGCTTTAGACCCTCTAGGTGTGTTGGTAGGATGATGAGGAGGATGCAAAGATGGAGGAGTAGGAGAGACAACTCAGAGATCAGATTGTGGAGGGGAGACGGGAGGAGGATACTCCTAGAGATGGCGACAGGGAGGCTTTGGAGGAGACACTTAGGCTCATGAGGACAGAGTTTGATGTGATGAGACTGGAGAGAGATAGTGCCTACACAGAGAGGGATAATTCATATTTCAAGAGGGACAATGCTCGTTCAAAGAGGGATAGTGCATTTATGGAGAGAGACCAGGTAATTGCTCAGAGGCATGAGATAGAGCATCAGTTTATAGAGGTTAGACACCTTTGTAGTGGGTGCTCATCTGATGGTATGGTACGAGAATTGGTCAGATCGGTGGAGAGAGCCACTTATTATAGGGATCTATATGAGGCCATAGTGCCAACAGAGAGATGAGCGCCTACATTTTCAGAGTAGGGGTCATACTAAGAGTCAGAGGACACAAAGTACTAAGGGGGTGGTAGGACCATTGAGGAAAGGTCCATATGAGAGGCCTTCCAACTCACAAAGAGCACCTTTGAGTCTTTTCCCACCACCATCACCATGTGACAACAATGGTAGCAGGACATGATGACAGGGTTATGTATGTTGAGATTGTTTTGATCTGAGAGCCTATGAGCTCATGTTTTATTTATGGTTATATTTAGACATTGTACAGTGACACACTATATTTTTTTTAGCAATATATATATATATATGATTTCGGTGGCTTCTACATGATATGGAGTTCTATGTTATGGATGATGCTTTATTTCTAGATGATTATGTTTCCTAAATGATGTATATACATGTGTTATGAATGAATGTTTCTATATTTTTATGAGTTATGTATTTAATAAATGATGTGGATGTCTTACTTTAATAATGATAGTTGATGCAATGTTCTACATGATGCTGATTTATATTTGACGGGGATATGTACATGCAATGTTTACATTATGTATGTTATGATGATGCAATTCCTATTATTTAATGATTTTGAATGTATGTAATGAAGATGAATGGTACTATCTATATGTTGAAAATACATTGCAACTATATGAAATTCTTATTGAATGTATGCAAGTGAAAATGATCTAATGTTTTTATTGTGTCACAAGCCTATATCTTAATGTCAAAGAAGAGAAAAGTTAGGATGAAAATGAATTCAGAATGTTAGTAAGAAATAATTAAGGTTGATTGATTGAGAAAATGATAGAATGATGGTTGATCGATTGAGAAAAAGATATAATCTTTGATATTGTGCCAAATACGCTATACTTTCTTTTTATCATCATTGGGCAGGACATGACACATATGGATAGTACACACTATGATATGAGATAGACCATAGTGTACAAAGCTATCCACCTGTGAAAAATAGAAAGTCGTAGACAAGGAGTGTCTTAACAAAAACTAAGGACAAGATGCCCCAATAGTTTTGTCGAGACAAACCACAAACAATAGACAAATAAAATACAGGTCATGAGATGTCGTTACTCCTCTAAATCCTTGATGGGACATCCTTGAGGAAACTAGTAACATGACTCAAAAACCAAAGTTAAAAAGATAGTTGACAAACAAAAGCCAAAGAAAAAGAGTCCTGAGACATCGTTGCTTCTCTAAATCCTTCAAGGGACATCCTTGAGAAATCTAGTAATAGGACCTTGCACAAATCGATAAAAAGATAAGACAAAATAAGATATAAAGTCATAAAGCCAAATAAATGTATTCACCAAAACTTGATCTTGTGGGATTGTTTGATGTTTGATGTTTGACATACTGTAATGTGAGAGAATGACACATACTGCATAAGACATTGAGTCTGGTTTCGACTTGGTGACTTCTGTATAAGGCATGACAAATTCTAGTTTCTGAAAGACATGTGCCATATAAGAAGTTGAAGTGACAAGCCACATGAGACTATGAAAATTTGATGATGTCTATTGACAAGAAAGACATATCTTGCACAAGACATAGGTTGATCACTTTCACAATATGTTTGATACTGACTTGATGATAGTTGAGATATCTTTCCTTGTTGGTGCATGACTTGTTTCGATTCCTTGATTGATAAAAGTGTGTGTGTGTGTATTGATAGTGTATGATATGAGATGATACCCTAAAGTACTGACCTAATGCGACTAAAGATATGCATATAAGTGAATGATATGCAATGCGTGTGAATGAACCCTATTGGACTAACCTAGTGTGGTCTCAGGAGCTCATCAATTGATTAGCCTTGCCTATGTTGTACACATAGAGACCTCATAGTTCGACATGACCAATAAATTTGTATGTACAAAGAGTCATGATTTAATGTGTGTGATACATGACAAACCCAAACTGACAGACCTAATGCCTCAGGGGCACATCGATTGATGGTCTTGCCTACGTCGTAGTCACAAAGGCAACGTAGTTCGACTATGTCTACAACTGACTTAACATGACTGACTTGACATGATTGAATTGACATGAAGAATTGACATGATGACTTGACATGATTGACTTGACTCTATTTCTAGGATTTTCTGACATTATTTGATTGATTTATTTTTTTTGAATTTTTGGAGTTTTCTAATGTTTTGGGGATTTTTTAGGACATTTTCGATAGTGTGATGTTATGTACACAGTATTAGGGCATATAACAAGTATTTTCCCCCAGTTGGGAATAAGATTTGGAAGATGGAGTGGGTAATATGATGGAATGGATGCTAGATGTCAATTGTTCCAAGTAATAGATAAGACAACCATTTATTATGAGTGATGGTGAAAAAGTCCTATTAGAATGATGGTAGACGAAAGAGTGAGCTTGACTACACATGGCACATGTTTGCCAGGTTTTCACCATGGTTCTTATCCATAGTGCCACCGAAGTGATTTTCACTAGTGGATGGATTTATTTCTCTTTACTTTTTTGATTTTATCAATTTTTTGGTGTTACAAAGATGCATGTTTGCTAGGTTTTCATCAAGGTAACCATTTTTTTATTTTTTTGGGGGTTTTCCCAGATTAAGACACAGATTCTCAAAGAATTAAGCATATAACCTCTTTAGATGCAGAATTTTGATAGGGGACAAAAGTGGATCTCCTTTAGGAGTAGAGAGTTGGTATGCTCCTAATCCAAAGGCTTCTGTGACAATATACGGCCCCAACCAGTTAGGTTCAAACTTACCTAGTTTCTCACATTTAGCTTGGTTCTTAGGATTCTCCATTAAAACCAGGTCACCAATGTCAAAGTGTCTATTGAGAAACTTCCTATTGTAACTATGATGAAGATGATTCTGATATTCTTGCAAATAATCTAATGCTTTTTGTCCTCGTTCATCCAGATATTCTAGCTCTTGTAACCTAGAGACACAATATTCTTCATCGTCAAAATGACCCTTCAAGGATACCCGTAGAGAATGTATTTCAACATCAATAGGTAAGATAGCTTTTGACCCAAATACGAGGGAATATGGAGTGGCGCTAGTGGGAGTATGGATGCTTGTGTGATAAGCCCATAAGGTAGGATTAAGCTGAAGGTGCCAGTAAGGACCAACATCATTGACAGTCTTCTTAAGGATTCTAACAATTATCTTATTAGATGCCTCATCTTGGCCATTACCTTGTGGGTAATACAAGGTGGAGATATGGTGTTTGATGTGGAATTCTTCACATAAATGGTGTACTTCTTGGTTCTTGAATGGGTGACCATTGTCTATGATTATGGATTGGGGTACACCATACCAACAAATGATATAGTTTAGGATAAACTTAGATATTTGTGTGTTGGTGATGTTGGTCATGGGAATAGCTTCAATCCATTTGGTGAAGTATTCAGTGGTGGTGATGATGAATTTGTGGCCATTAGGTGATGAAGGGTGTATCTTACCTATGAGGTCAAGTTCCCATTGGGCAAAGGGCCATGGTGAATTAATTGGATGAAGCTCCTGCATTGACACTCTTATCAAGTCTCCATGTACTTGACATTGTCTACATTTCTTTACAAAGTCATATGAGTCTTTCTCCATGGTAGGCCAATAGTAACCTAGTCTCATAATCTTATGGGCTAGAGTAGGACCACTTGAATGAGATCCACATATACCCTCGTGCATCGCTCACAAAGTTGTGTGTGCTTCTTTAGCATCGAGACATCTCATTAGGGCATTATCTAAGGTACATCTATACATAGTTTCTCAAATGATGGTGTACTTAGCTGACTTTCAGATAAAGGTTCGATGTTAGTTATTGGACAAGTCTTGGGGTAAGGTTTGGTTAGTGAGGTAGTCAAATATGTCTTTATACCAAGGAGACATAGGACCAACAATGGTACACACTATCGCAGTATCGGGGACATCATAAGCGGGGACCAAAATTTTTTCAATCAAAAACTTGAAGTTAGGCACATTACTCGAAATATCTGACAAGGAACCCATAGTTGATATAGCATCATCATCTCTATTCTGGATATGTGGTTCTTTTTGAAAATTTATATCATTGAAATACTGCTTGAAACTATCAGCCATTCAGTTTTAAGGTGCAAGCTTTTCATCCTTAGTCTCCTAATCATCATTGACCTATCGAATTACCAGTTGATAATTGCCAAAGACATGTTGGCTCTTAATGTTCCACTGAGCTACCCTTTTTTAGCCTGTCACTAAGGCTTCATATTGTGCTATATTGTTGGTATAAGGGAAAGCAATCTTGAATGATTTGGGAATGGTATCACCTTGAGGTGTGACAAATAAGATACCAGCTCCTGAACCATGATTTGTATGTGACCCATCAAAGTACAGTTTCCATTCAATTTTACTGTCAATGTTAAAGAGAAATTCATCTAGAAAATCTGCCACTAATGGATGGTCCACCTTTATAGGTGCATCTACTAGTTGATCTATAATAACCTATCCTTTTATATCCTTCCTTTAGACATACTGAATGTCATACTTGCTAAGTATGATAACCCATTTAGCCAATTGGCCTATTAAAATTGCCTTACTTAGGAGGTATTTAAGTGGATCAATCTTTGCAATTAACATTGTTTGTCGATTGAGCATATAGTGCCAAATTTTTTGGGTAGCAAAAACTACTGCTAGATAGGCAAATTCTATGTTTCTATAATTCAATTTATAGCCCACTAATGTACGACTAGAATAGACTACTCTCTCATGACCTTGATCATTGTGTTGTATGAGAAGAGCCCCTAATGTCGACTGAGTTGCTAAGATGTAAATTATCAATGGTTTTCCCTCTATAGGTGTCATTAAGACTGGTGAAGTAAGCAAATAGTCCTTGATTTTCTAGAAGGCCTCTTGACATTTACGTGTCCACACAAATGGTAGTCCTTTCTTGAGTAGATGCTGAAATGGGTGTATTTTATCTACCAGTTATACTATGAAATGACTAATGGACTATAATCTCCACTATAGGGTTTTGAGTTGACCAATGCTAGCTGGAGGAGGCATTTCTAAGATATCTCTTACCTTCTCTAGATCTACTTCAATGCCTCTTCAAGAGATGATATACCCTAATAGTTTCCCTGATTTTACCCCAAAGACACACTTCTTCAGATTTAGCCGGACATTGTAATTCTCTAGCCTCTGGAATATCTTGTCCAAAACCTTCAAATGAGCTTCCCTTGTTTCTGATTTGGCTATAATGTCATCTACATAATATTCCATGAATGTATGTACAAAGTCATGGAAAATTGTAGTCATTACCCGTTGGTAGGTAGTTCCTGCATTCTTAAGGCCAAACGACATAACATTCCAATAGTATGTGCCCCATGGACATGTGAAATTTGTCTTGTGTTGGTCTTCAGTTGCTATCTTAATCTGGTTGTATCCATAGAAACCATCCATGAGGGATAGCATCTTGTATCCTATTGTGAGATCTACTATCATGTCAATATTCGGCAAAGGGAAGTCATCCTTAGGGTATGCCTTATTCATGTCTCTAAAGTTAATGCAAATGTGAATGCCCCCAATTGGTTTAGTCACTAGTACAAGATTTGATATCCAATCTCCATAGTCTATTGTCCTTATGAATCCTACATCCAGGAGTTTCTTAAGTTTTGCTTTTACCAATACAGTGATTTGCGGATGCATTTTCCTTAGCTTCTATTTGACTAGCTTGATGCTTGGCTATAGTGGTAAATGATGCAATATTAGGTCTAGATCTAGCCCAGGCATGTCAGCATACAACCATGCAAATTTTATCTATCTCTTTTTGAAGAAGTCATTAAACTCATGTTGTTATGTCTCTGTTAAAGAAGCTGCAAACTCTACTATTTGAGGATTCTCTTCTATACCTATGTTGACAACAACAACCTCTTCTACTAGTATCGATGGATTTTCTTGTTCAATGGGGAGAATATTTAAACCTCTATCCTTGGGTGCCTTAGAGAGGTTTTTTCCCTCGGACACGTCCTTTATTTTTACTTTTTCATTGTCCAAAGATGCCTTTCAGTTTTCACCTAGGGACTCATCATTTCTATTTTCATTGTCCTTTTTCTTTTCATTCTCATTTTTGTGACTAGAGGTGTAAATAAACTCCCTGAAATATGCTTTATCATCCAAGTCTATGGTAAAAATTTCCTTATGATCCCCTCTTGGCATGCCTTCTCTAAGTCCCATGAATTCAACAATTGCTTCGTCGTTCTTGAATGTACCTATGATAGGTGTACCTTGTTTATCCCAGTCAATAAGTTTCGGACATATCAGGGGCATTTCATCATCAGAGTTCTTAAAGTTAGCAACTAACAAGGTGAGTATAGAATGGTTGACATGGTCATAGAAGTTTTGGACCAACTCCTTGTTTTTCCTCCTAGGGGTACATATACTCTAATGTGGGACTATAGTGAGGGCTGATTCATTAGAAGATGGTTTGTTAGGTGCCCAAGATGAATGATCAATGGTTTCCCAATAACAGTTCTCTTGCCATTTTTCTTTGGACAATTGTTTCTTAGGACGAGGACTAGATTGTTTTGGTACAAGTTTCACGTTGAGGTCCAATTCTCCAAATAGGGCATCTATGTTCATGGTACTAGTAGATGAAAGGGATTCTCATTCACCAGCACTTGTGATGTAGAGTGGAAGGGATAACAAACACCCGACTATAATGGAAAATACCCTCTAGCACTTAGGTTTCAACAAACTTCCACAAACTATGGTGAATTAGGCACTTTTCTGTCAAAAGGCTAGTAGCCTTACCCAATAGGACAATCAATATAAAATCCACATGGAGGGATTTCAAGATACCAAAACTATGGGATTGGAAATCCAAAACTAACCCCTACAAAGTTCCAAAACCTTTCCTCTTGACTGTTAAGGCATCACTCACAATGGCCCTTTCTACCACTACTCCAAGAGGCCTAATTCACAGACCTACACCTGGGTCTTGATTACCTAGGCTCTCCCCTTCACCCAAAAGAAAAAAAAAAACTCCTACAGGTTTTCCACACCTGTTACCATCATTCCTAAGTGCCTTTCAAATAGATTCTTCAAAACCAAGCAAAAGTTCACTTTTTTGCTTGTCACATGGGCTTGCCACATAGAGATGTCAAGCCAAAACATTGCATCATTTGCCTCCAAAGTGCTTTTTGTTCTCCAAGACTTCTAATACATAATATTTCACCCTCATAACTTCCATCCCACCAAGATTTTGCAATGCTATAGTGTGGGAATGTAAGATGCATCCGTATTTTGCCCAAAACTTTGATTTTAAGGGTTTTTAGACCACCCGAGAGTAAAATTAAGATATCTCCCTTATTACTCAATAAAATATCACCAATACAACTCAAAAAGAAAGCTTATTTAATTACCTTTCCAAAAATTACATTATTCAATCATAAAACAAAACGTTCAGATCGTACCAAGCACAGGATCAGCAAATTTTACAGAAAAACAAGGGGTTTGAGAGCACCCAGTAGTAAAATGAGGATATCTCACCCAATTCTTAATGAAATCACACCATTCAAACACCAAAAGAAATATTATTCCATTATCTTTCCAACCATTATATGCTTGTAGTGTGGAGAAACATGTACAGGTCGTACTGTGTATGGGATCAGCAATTTCCTTATGAAAAACTCACAAAACAACAACTTCTTCTTAGAAACTCCTTCCAAACATGTTCAACAACCTCTCCTTCAAGATATTACAACAATATATCATGTTAAGACCTTAAAAATACCTCTTGAACTGACAAAATACCATAACCACCCTTTGTTAGACTCCTAAGATGGCAATTTTGCCAATATTGTTCCTAATCACCATCCCTTTACAACTTGATTTTAAAGATCCCTCTTAATTGACCTATCAAAATTTTAAATGGTCATTGCAACCTTATTATAATTAAAAACATAAGACCCAAACCTACACTATATCCTATGCAACAGGATCATATTGCCATCATGGCATAAAAATGGACAACTTGTGACATTACATCTTATTTTAGCATATTTTGCAACATCCTTGTTGCATATAATTTAAAAGACCTTCAAATCATTTCAATGAACCTTAAAGACCTTCAAACCACTTCAATGAAAATTCAAGGCCCATTTCCTAGTCATTTCAAGGTATAGGTGCTCCTGCACCATACACCCCCCCATAGAGAAACTCTTGTCCCAAGAGTGAAAACCTTGTTCTCTGTTGCCACAGTGTTGCTTCATGCATATCCAGACCTGCAACTTGCCTTTGTCTCACTCCTGGATCAAAGGTTGACATCCTCCTATCCATTACACCTACAAATAAACCATGGTTAGTAACACACTATTGCAACTCCTTCATTGCTTCATCTCCACACTTGCATCCATCCAATAGTGCTTGTATATCCTGTCCTCTCTTCACTATCATTAGACCTTTACACTTTTGTTCCACTTGCTCTGCCCTCACTGTGATTAGACCTTGTTCACTATCATTACCTTGTACCTATGTTTTTTTAGACTCACCAGCCCTTATAGTTGAAAATTTCACATGCTTGTAACCATTTCTCATGCTAATATGACACACAATGGTCCCCACTGTAATCTCAGTCTCCTTTGAAAATATTCCACCTTGTTTGCCATGATTATACACTATCCTACCATCCTTCTCTTTCACTGTATCAGAACTAGATATGAAACCATCACTCACTCCTTGCAAGACCAAACTCCTTACTGTCTTCTCACTATTCCCCTTGACCAAATCAGACCTAGGCATGAGTGCCTTCTCCACCTTTTGCAAGAAAAAATCTCCCATTGTCCTAACACCATTTGTAGGTGCCTTCCTAACTATCACAACTCCACCAACCTACTTTATACTTGCAACCACATCAGACCTATTGTCCTCATGCCTTAAAGGCTCCGTCTTGCCAAACAACACTACTTTAGCCTTACCCTTATCCCTTACACTATTTTTCAAGGGAAGTAACTTAAAAGTTTTGTCCTCCTTCTTGATGGTGTATGTGTTCTCGTAGCCATCATACATAGACCTCCCGTCAAATTGCTAAGGCCTCCCCAAGAGCACATGGCAACAATCCATTGGCAAGACATCACATAGGACCCTATCATTATATTCCCCAATTTGAAAATCAACATATGCTTGCTCTTTTACTACCAAGGTTTGATTATCATTTACCCAAGAGACTCTATAAGGTGCTTCATGAGGTAATTTTTCCAAATACAACTTGTCCACCATTTCCCTAGACACTAGATTATCTTGAGAACCAGAATCAATGACAACTTGACACACTTTACCTTTGCTTTTGCATGTAGTTCTGAATAGGTTTCTTCTTTGGCTTGAATCTTCCTCTTTGGATGCTTTCAACATAGTCCTTCTTATCATGAGTGCCTCTCCTTCTGATGTAAGGTTCACTACAGGTGTAGTCACACTCTCTTCATCATCATGCACTAATTGATTCCTCCTTTCTCCACCATGAGAGCTTGAGCCTTGTTTTTCCGAGCACTTAAAGGCTAGGTGTCCAAGCTAGTTGCAATTGTAGCATCTTCCTGAGAACTAATATGATCCTCTTCCTCCACTAAATCTTCCTCTTGAACCTCTCCATCCACCTCTTGAATCAGATTGCTCTTGATCCTTTTTGTCATCTCCTTGGCCTTCATTGTTTTTCCTTGAACTAGGATTGAATCCCCTTCTCCTAGAAGAGTTACCTCTTCCTCTTGCTACCTTCTCTTGTCTCCTCTTTAGCTTTTCTTCTGCCCTCATTGCCATTTGAAAGCATTGCTCTACTAATTTTGGTGCCATCATGCTGATTTCATCCTGAATGTTGAACCTCAACCCATTCAAGTACCTTGTAGTCATCTCCTCCTCATCTTCTTCATGTTTAGCCCTTATGCTTAGCCTATAAAACTCTTCAGTATATGCTTGTACATCTAACTCTTTCTGTCTAAAATTCTGCAACTTCTTAAGCAATTGAATATTGTAATCAAAAGGAAGAAATTTACCTTTTATCTTTTCTTTCATCTTCTCCCAAGAAATGATCTTTCTTTTTCCCTTTCTCTCCCTATTTTCTTGCACAAAATTCCACCACACCAAAGCATGTCCTTTCAGTTTTGTTTTTGCTCTCTTCACTTTACGTCCTTCATCAACATCTTCACTAGCAAAGTAGTTCTCCAAAGCCCGTATCCAATCCAAGAGCTCTTCACTATCAAGTTTACCTCCATACATAGGAACATCCATCTTGCCATGTCCATCCTTCTTCACAGCCTTCAAAAGCTTCATTGTTCTAACATCATCTGGATCCATCTGCTCTTCTTCACCAGAGGTCTCTTCCTCTTCAAATTCACTTTCTTCCAGAAGGGTCCTTCCCTTAGCTTTCATTGCATCCATCTCCCTTTTTAGTATATCTATATCCTTCTCATGATTATCTAGTTTCCTTGCAACAACATTATTTTTAGGAGGCATTTTGTTCCCTCCAACTACCTTCTTCTTCCTGAACACAAACTTCAATCTCGATCTTCAAAAAAGACCCACTCCCTTGCTCTAATACCACTATGATGTAGAGTGGTAGGGATAACAAACACCCAACTATAATGGAAAATACCCTCTAGCACTTAGGTTTCAACAAACTTCCACAAACTATGGTGAATTAGGCACTTTTCTATCAAAAGGCTAGTAGCCTTACCTAGTAGGACAGTCAATATAAAATCCACATGGAGGGCTTTCAAGACACCAAACCTATGGGTTTACACATCCAAAATTAACCCCTACAAAGTTCCAAAACCTTTCCTCTTGACTGTAAAGGCATCACTCATAATGGCCCTTTCTACCACTACTCCAAGAGGCCTAATTCATAGACCTACACCTGGGTTTTGATTACCTAGGCTCTCCCCTTCACCCCAAAGCCAAAAAAAAAACTCATATAGATTCTCCACACATGTTACCATCATTTTTAAGTGCCCTTCAAATAGATTCTTCAAAATCAAGCAAAAACTCACCTTTTTGCTTGTCACATGGGCTTGCCACATAGAGATGTCAAGCCAAAACATTGCACCATTTGCCTCCAAAGTGCTTGCTGTTTTCCAAGACTTTTAATACATAATATTTAACCCTCATAACTTCCATCCCACCAAGATTTTGCAATGCTACAGTGTGGGAATGGAAGATGCATCCATATTTTGCCCAAAACTTTGATTTTAAGGGTTTTTAGACCACCCGAGAGTAAATTAAGATATCTCCCTTATTACTCAATGAAATCTCACCACTTCAACTCCAAAAGTAATATTATTCAATTACCTTTCCAAAAATTACATTCTTCAATCATAAAATAAAACATTTAGATCGTACCAAGCACGGGATCAGCAAATTCTACAGAAAAACATGGGGTTTGAGAGCACCCGGTAGTAAAATGAGGATACCTCACCCAATTCTTAATGAAATCACACCATTCAAATGCAAAAAGGAATTTTATTCCATTATATTTCCAATGATTATAGGCTTGTAGTGTGGAGAAACATGTATAGGCCGTACTATGTATGGGATCAACAATTTCCTTATGAAAAACTCACAAAACAACAACTTCTTCTTAGAAACTCCTTCCAAACATGTTCAACAACCTCTCCTTTGAGATATTACAACAATATATAATGTTAACACCTTCAAAATACCTCTTGAACTGACCAACTACCATAACCACCCTTTGTTAGACTCCTAAGATGGCAATTTTGCCAATATTGTTCCTAATCACCATCCCTTTACAACTTGATTTTAAAGATCCCTCTTAACTGACCTATCAAAATTTTAAATACAATTTCAAACGGTCATTGAGACCTTATTATAATGAAAAAAATAAGACCCAAACCTACACTATATCCTATGCAATATGATCATATTGCCAACATGGCATAAAAATGGACAACTTGTGACATTACATCTTATTTTAGCATATTTTGCAACATCCTTGTTGTATATAATTTAAAAGACCTTCAAATAATTTCAATGAACCTTAAAGACCTTCAAACCACTTCAATGAAAATTCAAGGCCCATTTCCTAGTCATTTCAAGGTATAGGTGCTCCTGCACCAGCTTGAGTAAGGGGATTCATCATAAACTGGAGGTTTGTCGTAAACTAGGGGAAGTGGTTCATGAGATATCTTGGTGTCTACGCAAGCACTCACTTCCTCTTTAAAAGATGATGAAGTACCAGGATACCCAATTCTAAGTAGTTGAAACCCTAGCCCTAAGTACTTTGGTCATGGGTAGATAGTGATCGGTTTTGTCCTTCCATTTTGATATAGCCCTAACCCACTGTGCCCATCATAGCCTTAATTTTGCATTATTTTAAAGCCTTTTCCATACTGGTCCTTAGCTATTTTAATAGATGGGGAGGGGTATTCATGTTCTTCTTGATATAACCAAGAATCACCTTGATCCACAATTTCTTCACTTAACTCTCCCCATTTGGTTAATGTTATTGTAGGGGGAACATGAAACGTAACCACTGACTGTCCTCTATCTGCCATGGGTAGGCCATATGCCTTAGGTGGATTCAGTTGACTGACATAGTATGATGCCTTTATATTATATTCGACACAGCCATTGTCTTGGATCTTGAGTTTAGGAGTGGATGATGGTGGTTTGAATGAAATGGACTTAGTGAGACATGATGGTTCAATGTATTGGGATAAAGTGGATGATGAGGCCTCTTGGTTAATAGGTACTTGTCATTATGGAAGGTCCCTTAGGCTTGTACAATATTGGAAAAGATCTAGATCACCATCAATAGTGATCTATGTGCCATTATACGGGAACTTCAAAAATTGGTGGTATGTTGAAGGGACAGCTCTCATTGCATGTATCCAAGGTCTACCTAACAAGTTGTATGGAAGGGTGAGATCCAAAACTTGGAAGCTAGTGTTCATGATCATGGGGCAAATTCTAATAGGGAGCATGACAACTCATGTAGATGACCTTTCTTCATCATCATAAGCCTTGATGACTATACTCTTATAAGTGTCTACACAATATTTTGAGAATCCTGATGCCTTAACCAATTTTAGGGTACATAGGTTCAAACTTGCACCTCCGTCTACCAAGACTCATTTGACTCTAGTTTGATGGACCAGGACTTCAAGATGTAATGGGTGATTGTGATCAAACTTTTCGGTGGAGTACTCTTGTTGGGAAAATGTGGCATGATGCGAGTTGGTCAAATATCCTACCATTTCTTCAAAGTGATTGACATCCAAGTCCGTCAGAATAGTAGTGTTTTGTAATGCTTTGTCAAGTATGGATCAATGTTCTGGTGACAAATTCAATAGTTCCAAGATAGATATTTGTGCATGGGTTTTACTCAATTGATCGATGAGATTGTATCTATACTTGGGCCTCTGTGTAGGTGGTTCAGAAGAAGGACCTGGTTCACATTACATTCTAGGTGCTTCTTAATGTTGACGGTATCAACATGTTCATTTGCCACTCAGAGGCTACATATGGTCTTTCCTTTCCCATAGTCATATTTGGAGTTGGTGTAATTGGTAGAGGGATTATTCTTGGTTCTCGAGCTAGAGGAGTTTCCTTTTGTGTGGTCATGTAATGGGTTTGTGAAGACCTTATGATCATTGTTTTTAGTATTTTTCTACCTATTTACCTCTATGGATCTATTTTCAAAAAAGTCTTGAATGATATTCTTTAATTGGTGACATTGTTGGAGGTTGTGCCCTTTCATTCAATGATAGTTACAGAAAGCATTATCATCCCACCATGAAGGTTTGAACTGTTGAGGATCATACTCTCTTGGTTCTAAAGGTTTGGTGAGATTATGTTTGACCAATTCTTTGAAGACTACCTTGATTGGTTACCCTAAAGGTGTAAATTATCGTGTGGGAAATCTCCTTTGGGGTCTTTGTTGTGAATTATGGATATAGTTAGTCATTTGATCTGGACTATTCATCATGTCTGCATGCTGGTTGTATCCTCTAAGTGTGATAACCAGTCCAGTATGCATGTGTTTAGCATCAACAATGTCATCATTTGTGACATTCTTGTTCCTAGACCATAATTTGTTTCAATCATTCAACATATTTGGATGTTAGACAATTGGGCTCTTGCATGGTAATTTTATTTCGCCTTTTTCAATAAGGCCCTTTTCAAGGATGATCCCCTTTTGTACCAAGTCAAGGAATGAACTACAACAGTGTACCCGTAAGTCACCTATTAGTTTAGGATTGATGTTTTTGAGGAAGATTGTGACCTTTTATTTTTCAGGAATTTTGACTAGACAATGACTAGCTAGACTTCTCCATCTCTGGAAGAAAGTGATGAATGTATCACCGTCTTCTTGTGTTGTGTGGCACAAGGTTGCTATGGTTACTTCATTATCTATGTTAAATAAAAAATGTTCGACAAACTTCTCAGCCAATTCACCCCAAGATTGTATACCATATGGCAATTTAGAAAACTATTCCAATGCTATCCCTATGAGGGTTTAGGGAAATAGGCGCATCAAGTACATGGGTTCATATGATGTGTCCATGCATGCCATTGAGAATTATCTAATGGGTTCTAAAGGATTCTTCCTCTCATTATACTTAGGAAAATTTGGTATCTTGTATCCATAGGGGAAAGGTGTCATATATAGTGCTTTGTCAAATGGACATGGACATAGGTCTTGTGCTGAGATAGTTCATTTGCCTGACATAGACATGTCATCCATCTTTTGTTGAAGAGTTTGCATTTGGTTTTAAAGGATGTTGACTTGTGTCAAGGACATGGTGTTTGTGTTATTTGGATCAATGTAGGTGTTCTGGTACGCCATGTTTTGTGACGGGTTGTGATTTGACGAGGGAATATATCTTGTTAGGATGTGCTAATTTGGTATAGGTATATTCCCTATTTGAATGGTCTGACTTGGTATAGGAATGCTTCCTCTCTGAATGGTCTGATTTGGTATTGGTATATTTCCACCAACTTTGGATCTCTTATCTTCGAATGATGATGAATAATCTGCAACTAGAATAACAAAGTTAATCCTAATCTAAACAATAATCTAAAATCTAACAACAAAGAGCGAGGAAATAAACTAAACTAAACTAAAAAAATTAATGGAAAGCTCTCCTTGAATATGTATTCATCCCTTCGAATTATCTTGATTGTTCTTCTCCATTTTTCCTTTTAATGAATGATTTGGGGAGGAGGAATAATGATAATGACAAGCCATTTTATAGATTTTGTATTTTCAAATGATTGGCTCAGATTGAAAGAGAGATCATGTAACGCCCCGCCACACAACCCTAGAGGAAGTTGCATTTAACTACTTAAACAATTTTTTTTTTTTTTTTTAAAAGGTATAATTAATAAGAAAGTTCACTAACTAATGCCAACAACCTCTAAGGTTACGAGACAAAGGTTATATAGAACCTCAACAAAAAACATGATTTAAACCATGTCATTTACTTAACCAATAATTAAAGCACATACATCCAATAAGATGAATTACATCAAAGCATAAAGATAACCTTCCATTTCCTTAATCACAATTAAACAATAAGATTACAACTCTCATTCCTCGAATGAGGTAAGTCCAATAAACATAATTACAATTACAACTTCCACCTCGATACAATTGAGGGGTAAAATGATAAAAGATCAACTGAAATGCAATAAGGAAAGAACTAATACTAAAACCAATGAGTTCTCCAACTGGAAATCTCGTCCACATGAACATGAAGAAAGAACCCAATGGATTAAGGTGCATGCCACCCAACCAAGTGGAACCCAAAGGCCCACCCCCATGCTAGGAGATAGTACAAAGAATCCTAGCCAAGACCATCTACCTCTAGACACAAGCTAACATAAACTGAACCAAAATGATACAACCAATCACATGAACCTCACAAGTACAACCCAAGTACAACTCAATACAACTCAAATACAACTCAAATATCATGCAAGTACAACACTACATGGTCACATTGCTTCCAGAAATAAAGTAGAACAAGTATGTTATGAGAACCATACACACAAAATCAAACACCAACCATGGTCACATCAGGTATGTTATGGAAACCATACACACAATAAACAAGTACCAACTATGGTCACACAAAGTGCCATCTCACAACACATCATAATTTACCCACTGCGGATTCTCAAGATGGTGGCCCCAAACTGATCCTTGGCCCTCATACATACTAATGTAAAAATCAAAGGTCAACTGTTGTCCTAGACAGAGTGTCATCACATAGCTCATCATGAGTGACCCAGTGTGGATCGTAAGGATGGTGGCCACAAACTGATCCCCAACCCTCATACTTACTAATGCGGAATCAAATACCTTTCATATAGACAAGATAGATGACCTTGCCGTTATCGACCTTCCCACCCATCCCAAGCCTAACCGAGCACTTGGATCTATGAGTGAGGCATAATTATCTTGATTAGTGTGAAGTACTACCCAAATTGCTAAGTATATTGATTTAGTTATCACTTAATTACACCACTTACAATGAGTTATCTTGGCACCACTTCCTGTGCCGACCCTCGTTACAAGCCACTCTTCTACTCGACAACACACACACACACACAAACCAAACATCAATGGTACCATGGTGCAACAAACAAGATAACACGCCCACTCCTTTCTTAGGAGGCGACAAAGATAAAACCACTCCAAACACTAGAGGTAACAACAATAACAAAACCACTCCTGACCACTCCTAACAAGGAGGCACACATTACAAAATCCACTCCTTTCTCAAGAGGCACAAACATCCCCGTTCGTGAAAATCGGGTACTCACATAGACACAATTCCTCATGCACTATACAAGAGAATTCACAATAGGTTGACATCATAAACGACAACCCAAAGAACTGAAAATCACATCTAGAAGACTTACGAATAACACACTGTTTTAGCCCATTTCCCAACAAAATCAAGAAGAGAATATTCACTAAGGGCAGATGAAATAGACTACCTTGGATTTTCTAAATCCATTCCTCATAATCATTCAATAATCTATTGCATTAAATATACTGAATTAAAAAAAACATCTTTTCCAAACAAGGGGAAAATTACAAACTCAATCCCTACTTCCTTACTGGCATTTAAAATAATAATAAATTAACCATTTATTCCCATAAATCAAAATACGTTGATTTAAAATAAATGTTGTTTCCTCATTTCAATATAGCCATTTTGAAACAAATGTTAACTCGACTTGAAAACGTATTGTTTTGAAAGTCAGGACTATTTTCCCTAAAATTAATGTTTAAAAAGAAATAAAACAATAATTTAATTTAAGATATCATATTTCTCCATTTTCTCAATTTAACTTAAATCATGCCATAATAAATCAATATTTAATTCCCCCATTTAAATTTAGAACATTCCTTCAATAAAACAACTTTTAAAATGCAAATAAATGCTTGAATATATTGCATATGTAAATATTACATACATACCTATATTTAATTATTTTAATATAGATATAAATAATATTATAATATTATATAATATAATATTAAATATTAATATAATATATATATTAGTATTTACTATTATTAAAACATAATAATAAACTATTAATTTATACATATATTTTATTTTATTTTAAAATTTACCCCCAGCTTCTCGGGTCACGCATTTGACTTAGGGCAGGGGCGGACTGTCTCGAGCCGTATGCAACCCTAAGTCGGTCACGGGCAACGGATTTAAAATTTCTGCCAACTATGCAAAGCACAGCTAACGCTGTTGGTATGGGCATTGATGCGGTGGTGGGGCTGCGTACACAGCCGACCACCATCACCGGTGGCACTGTGCACACAACACAACCAACCACCGATGGTGGTGGTGGTGATTGTATAAACATCCACCCCACCGACGATGAGCAGGCCACTGGGGTCACATTGGGCATGGATCCCCCCATGCACCTCCCATGGGGTGCGATGGGGGTTGAGCCCCCAACCCCCCCCCACCCCAAAAAAAAAATTATATTTTAAAAAAAAAAATTATTTAATTTTATAAAACCTATGGATTTTTACAAAATTTGAAAACCAAACCCTCTTTTAAAAAATAAAAATAAAAGTTTAAACACAACATGAGCCCAATTAAAACACACACACACACACACACACACACACACACACACACACACACACACACACACACACACACATATATATATATATATATACTTATATATGTAAAATATACATACCCACAATAGAATTTTATGCAAAATTAACTGAAGAACCAAATTGAAAAATAATTTTTAAGCCAAGAACACTTTTCATTTTCTTTTCTTGAGAAAATCCAAATAGAGAAGAACAAAGGTTTGATTTGCCAAATAAATCAACATGAGGTTTCCAACATAGATCAAGTTTTTTTTGCATTTTTTTCACAACCAAACTAGACAATTTAAAATCATCAAAGCATCTAATTTCTAAGACATGAACCTGATTTCATGAGTTTGAGAGGAGATCCAGGTGATGCTCAACTTCCTACTTCAGCTCCACCGAATTTCACAACTCCAAGCCAAAACCCACAAAGAAAACCATTCTTCCTCGCCATTTATAATTTCTCCAAAAAACTCATAAACACCAAATTTGAAGGAAAATTCCATAATAACCAAAAAATATCAAAATATCTCTACAACAACCATAACAAATTTTTGAAAATAGAAATTGCCAAAATATCTCATTTTTCAATTTTGACTTCCTAAAACATTTTCTTTTAATTTTTTGAATTTTCATATTCCAAATTGACTCTTTAATCCTTTTTATTTATTTTCAATTTCAACAAATATAACAATAACTCCAACATAAATAAATTAACTTCTCTCAACCAATTAAATTTAATTAATTAATAAATAGATTTAATCAACGATTAAATTATTTATTAATTAAATTAAATTAATAATAAAATAAATTACATTTCAACATAATCATAGAACACATTAATCCACAACTAAAATGCATTAAGCCATTTAGTTACCCTTTTCTAAGTTGAAATTAAATAACAAAGAGAGTGAACGATAACCAAAACAACACAACCCAACAAAAAAATGACGACATACAAGGACTAGGGTGACGACTTGACACCGAAACCTAGCTACTATCTCCCAATCGAATATCGTTGGGTATTGAACATGCTCCAACTTGAGAAACTAGGTGGAGTCGATGTCCTGCACTTGTCAATCTGCAATTCAAGTAAACAACAACAATAGTATAAACAACATAAAATACACACCGTGAAGAGGAAATCACAGAAATGTAGGGTGCTCGCAAGCAAGTGATACAATACCGTCCCTTCACCAATACACTGCAAATAACTGACAAATCTAACATACTATTATAATCCAAAGCATAAACATATTTAATTCAAATAACCACTATGCTAATCCAAAGCATGGAATAAAGATAACATCTGAATAACTAGAAACACATCACAACAACATACCCACATAAGGACACATTGTCCAACCAAAAGGCAAAATGATGGGGTATTACAGATCCACGAATGAGATTGATGAATGCCATGCGATGTGAGTTCTGTCTCAAATAGAACGTGAGTTAGAAGGTGACTTATAACACGAGTTCAGGAAAGACTGTAGATAAAGACTAAATTAGAACAATAACTTAATCTTGAGTTCAAAAATAGAAGAAATAAACTTTGTATGCAAAAGCCAAAGTTAGAACTCGAAGACTAATGCATTCGAATGCAAAGAGGAGTTAATTAATTAAATAGATATTTAATTAATAGACATATCATGCATAGGAGTTGGAACTAGTTAAGTGACTAGTTATGACATAGAGTCTTCTCACAAAGATAAAATGGTGTTGAATTCAGAGATAACTGGAAAACTAAAAATAGATCTCGAGTCAGAAGGTGAGTGAATGACTTAGTTAACTGAATGATAGAGGAATGTGACATAAATAATTAAATATGAATTAAATGTTAATTTAATTCAACATTCGAAAATAAAAGATTTAGTTAAATAAATAAAGATAATTTATTTAATTTGACTGTTGAAAAGGATAATATGAATAATATGAATAATTAAATAATAAATATTTAATTATAGATAAAGGGGGTTAAATGAATAATTAAATAAATATATTTAATTATAGATGGAAAATGTATGATAAAGGGGTAATTAAATAATAAATTATTTAATTGATAGATAAAGGGGGAAGAATTAATTAGTTCGCAACATAATTAAATAAATATGATTTATTTAATTAATCAAGTTGAATAAATGAATTAATGAATTAATTAAAAAGAGGTATTTAATTAATAGAGGAAATATGTATTAGAAAGTTTAATTAAATAAGTAACATTATTTAATCAAGACCACAAACTATAGAAAATTATGTTGAATATGTACTCGTAGGCCTAGACCAATTTTCGGTATCTACACAATCTTCTAAGGACTGCATTTTTTTAGTTTGCATACACACATCATGAACATGCAAGTGACCCAAGTTGCAACAATCAAATAAAGAAGCCCAGGCTAACTTTGCACAACAGCTTGTCATCAACAAGTGCTAAAAGTATGGGCTAAAAACTCATCAAATACTAAAACAACAATCACCATTACCACTTCCATTCAATAAACTACAACTAAAACTAACTTGGAAGGTAGAACCATGCACACATAATGAGAAAACTCAAAAGTAACACCCATAGATCATGCAATGCTGCTTTCTACTACTGCAAAATGTTTTTACAACAACTCTCCAACCCCTTACAAATGAGGGGGAGACCCCTATTTATAGTTTTCCAAAGCCCAAATGAATGGCTATGATTGAGTTACATTGTGTGATCATATTCAATTACATTAGAGCTTCACCTACCCCACAATATTCAACAATTTAAAATACATCTTTTGTGTTTTTATATTTTATCTTGTAGTGGCCAGTCATTGTAGTAGTTTTGTCTTCTAGCTGATTTCTCTTTTATCGTAGTTGAAACTGATTTAAATTTTCCTCCTCCCAATGATGTTGCAGCATTCTTCATTGGATCAAATGGTTCTCTCAACAATTTGCATCAATGGATTGGATACCCTTGGTTCGAGCGGACAATCCCTAAAGATCATCGTCATCTGGTGAAAAGCAAGACAACCCCACTTGCATTTTGTCAATGATGTCAGCTCTATTGATGGGCTTCAGAAGGGGATGTGGGAGTTAAATGAATGGTGATATGAGCCACATGCTTTTCATTTTTCATCATTCTCAATAGGTCTCCCGATAGACCCGCAGTAGGCTTCCTGAAATCAAAAACGAGAGGCCAGAATGTCATTATGGAAATCTTGTTTTGAAAATTGTGAACAAAGCATGGAACTCTAGATGGTATCTCTCAGTTGAAAATTTTATTTTTGAAAGGTCCAAGGAGGATAAGATCCAATTTTACCATTTGGGTAAAAGTCCATTTTCAAATCGAAGGTGCACTTGGACGTTCTTGAGATACGAGGCCGAAATGATATTTTCAAAATGGTGAACAGAGCATGGAACTCTAGATGGTATCTCCCTACTGCAAATCAAGAATTTGAAAATTCCAAGAATGATAAAATCCAATTTCGACATCTGGGTCAAAGTCCATTTTCAAATCGGAGGAGCGCTTGGATGTTCTAGAGATAAGAGACTGGAATATTGTTTTGGAAATGTTGTTTTTGAAAACAGTGAATAGAGCATGGGATTCCGAATGGTATCTCTTGACTGAAAATTTGGAATTTGAAAAGTTTGAGGAGGATAATATCCAATTTTGGCATTTGGGTCGAAGTCCATTTTCAAATCGGAGGAGCGCTTGGACGTTCTGAAGATAAGAGGTCAGAATGACATTTTGGAAATGTTGTTTTGACAACGACAAACAAAGCATGGAACTTCATATGGTATCTCCTTGCTATAAATCTTGAATTTAAAAATTCTATGGAGGATAAGATCCAATTTTGGCATCTAGGTTGAAGTCCATTTTCAAATCAGAGGAGTGCTTGGATGTTCCATAGACAAGAGGCCAAAATGTTGTTCTAGAAATGTTGATTTAAAAATAGTGAATAGAGCATGGAGCTCCATATGGTATCTCCTAGCTACAAATTTGGAATTTGAAAATTTTGAGGAGGATAAGATCTAATTTTAGCATCTGGGTCAAAGTCCATTTTCAAATCAAAGGAGTGCTTGGACATTCCGGAAAAAAGAGGCCAAAATGTCATTCTAGAAATGTTGTTTTGAAAATGACGAACAAAGCATGGAACTCTGGATGGTATCTCCTGGCTACAACTTTGGAATTTGAATAGTCCAAGGAGGATAAGATCCAATTTTGACATCTGGGTTGAAGACCATTTTCAAATTGGAGATGCGCTTGGACATTCCAGAGACAAGAGACAAGAGACTAAAATTTTATTTTAGAAATGTTGTTTTGAAAATGGTGAACAGAGCATGAAACTCTAGATGGTATCTCCTAGCTGAAAATTTGGAATTTGAAAAGTCCGAGGAGTATAAGATCCAATTTTAGCATCTGGGTCAAAGTTCATTTTTAAAACGGAGGTGTGCTTGGAAATTCTGGAGATAGAAGGCCAAAATGATGTTTTGGAAATATTGTTTTGAAAACGCCGAACAAAGCATGGAACTCTAGATGGTATCTCCTTACTACAAATCTAGAATTTGAAAACACCGAGGATGATAAAATTCAATTTCAGCATCTGGGTCGAAGTCCGTTTTCAAATCAGAATAGCGCTTGGATGTTTCGGAGACAAGAGGCTAGAATGTTGTTTTGGAAATGCTATTTTTGAAAACAATGAACAAAGCATGGAATTCCAGATGGTATCTCTCGGCTGAAAATTTTGAATTTGAAAATTCCAAGGATGATAAGATCTAATTTCAACATCTAGGTCGAAGTCCGTTTTCAAATCGGAGGAGTGCTTGGATGTTCCAGAGACAAGAGGTCGGAATGACGTTTTGGAAACGTTGTTTTGAAAATGACAAACAAAGCATGGAACTTCAAATGGTCTCTCCCAGTTGCAAATCTTGAATTTGAAAAGTCTGATGAGGATACAATCTAATTTTGGCAACTGGGTCGAAGTCCGTTTTCAAATTAGAGGAGCGCTTGAACATTCCGTAGACAAGAGGCCGAAATGTTGTTCTGGAAATGTTGTTTTGAAAATGATGAACAGAGCATGGAACTCTAGGTGGTATCTCCTGACAGAAAATTTAGAATTTGAAAATTCTAAGGAGGATAAGATCCAATTTTAGCATCTGGGTCAAAGTCTATTTTCAAATCAAAGGAGCGCTTGGACGTTGTGAAAACAAGAGGCCAGAATCTTGTTTTGAAAATGACGAATAGAGCATGGAACTCCGGATGGTATCTCTTGGCTTAAAATCTAGAATTTGAAAATTTTGAGGAGGATAAGATCCAATTTCAATATCTGGGTTGAAATCCATTTTCAAATTGGAGGTGCACCTGGACGTTCTAGAGACAAGAGGCCATAATGCTTTTCTAGAAATGTTCTTTTGAAATCGGTGTACATAGCATGGAGCTCTGGATGGTATCTCCTGGCTACAATTTTGGAATTTGAAAATTTCATGGAGTATAAGATCCAATTTTAGCATCTGGGTCAAAGTCCATTTTCAAATCGGAGGAGCGCTTGGATGTTTCAGAAACAAGAGGCCGGAATGTCATTATGGAAATGTTGTTTTGAAAATGGTGAACACAGCATGGAACTCTGGATGGTATCTCTCATCTAAAAATTTGGAATTTGAAAGATCCATAGAGGATAAGATCCAATTTTACCATCTGGGTCGAAGTCCATTTTCATATCGGAAGAGCACTTGGACGTTCCAGACATTAGAGGCCAGAATGTCGTTCTAGAAATGTTGTTTTTAAAATGACGAATAGAGCATGGAACTCTCAATGGTATCTCCCAGCTGAAAATTTGGAATTTGAAAGGTTCAGGGAGGATAAGATCCAATTTTACCATCTGGGTCAAAGTTCGTTCTTAAATCGGAGGTGTGTTTGGGCGGTCTGGAGATGCTACTGCAGGAATGTTGTTTTGAAATTTTCCTAACTTCCTGAAACTTAATGAAACCTTAGCAGTTCACTTACCCACCAAAAACACATCCCAAATCTATAGGAAACCCATCCCCAAATTCCAAAATGAAGGAAAAAGCGAATCGAACGAGCGGGGAGGCGAAGCCCGAAAAACCCAAGATTTAGCAAATTTTATTTTAGGGGCAAAATATGCTTAGCCAAAAAAGAAACTTTGAAGGGTACATTGACCAAATAGGACACCAGAAAAGGGGCACGCAAAATAATTTGGGAGAAAAGAAGACTATCGGGAGCGAAAAAATAGGGTCCCTACCTACGGTGGGGCGTGTGTGCAAAATATGCACAAGAAATGGCAACTCACTGGGGGAAATGCTCTAGAGAATTTCAATGAAAAATAGGAATCACGAACCCAGAATCTTGGGTTCTCACTTTCATGGTAGGGAAAACAAGCCAGATGCTCAACCAAAGGATCAAAACCACTTGTTAACCCAACCTTTAGTATACTAAAAATCCAAGTGTGTGTAATTGCATTAATTCCCATCCTTCAGTTGCTACAAGAATCCAAGCTCCATCAAGTTAGGCTATGTAGTTTATTATAACTACAAAAGCATCTGGGATAGTGCCTCATTGCCAGTTAGGTGTCCATAGCCCCAATGAGGTTGTCATTGTTATTCTCCCGAACATTTCTCTACTATCGGCCAGGCATCCATAGCCTTGGTAGAGTTTCTCATATACCCCTGAGAAGCTAAATTTCTCTTCTTTTATTTTTCAATATTTTTCTTTCTTTTCTCTTTTCAGTTCTTTTATTTCAACATACAAGCAATGAACCTCACACTCAGGGATGAGAATCACAGTGGCGTTGGAGTAGAATTTTAGATTTTTCACTTAACTAGACTTAACAAAGGACCTACAATAACCATCAGATCCTTAAAACATGTGAGAGATATAAGATTCTAGAATAATTTAGAATCGGACCAGCCAATGACTTATCCACTTTGAATCAAACATCTATATCGCTTGATACTAACATAAGATCCTCACCATCCACTCTGAAAACTTGATTAGAGTTTGACAAAGAAATACATAGAACAACCCCAGGCAAGAAGAATGGCTGTTGTGCGTGCAAATGTGCCCAACCAAAAGCAGAGGGACCCTAAGCAAACCAACAACAAAGCAAGAGCAAACAAAAGAAAACAAGATAAAAATAAAATCAAACACCAAAACCAACAAAAGCGGGAACATGAAACAAAACAACAAAGAAACAACAAAAAAACTACTATAAAGCAAGAAACCTACAACAAAAAAACTAACCTAACAAAGAAGGAAAAAAAAAAATTATAGGAAACCTACACTACTCAAAAGGAGTTATGTACACATATATTTACAAAGAGCTATGTTTGGGTAAGGTGAGCTGACATTCATGCCCATCGGATTTTGCAATTCATGCACAAGCAGATGGGCAATCGTTATAGTTCTATACCATGCATATTTATCCATATATTCAGAGAGAATAAATTCAATATGGCGGAATTCAAATTCTAACCCAACATCATGAAGAATACGCAATTGAGGAGGCTCATTAAACCCATGATTTATCCATAAACATGTTTGTTTTTTATCATTCCCATAGTCAAAACGATAAGTGCAACTATGAAAATTAACAAGAGCAAGGAAGGATAGAACCTAGATTTCATCACATGGAGGTGGCAGCATTTGACAATTGAGAACAAGCATTAGATCATCAGTCTTTGCATCAACAACCTCAGGTGGGCATGGTGGAGGGTGTAGCACCTCAAGAATCAAGTCTGCATAAGGTAGGAGAATGCGGCAACAAACACTTCTTCCATGTCTTGCATGTCTTGCATGGGATCAACAATCCCCCTTGGTAGTTCCTCAAAAAGAAGTACTTCATCTCGTTGATCTTCTGTAAACCGAGTGTCCACATGATTGCTGTCCTCAATAGGAAACATGTTGTCCCACTTCCTATCCCAATTGTCAAACTTTTCCTCATGATGCTCAGTGTCATGGGATGATGATATGTACGAATCTATTCGATTGTAGCCATATGAATATCAAGGAGGATCAACAACGATCATGGTAGAAGTACTCCAAGTTGCATCTTGTAGTCAACTGAGTGCTTCATCTTTGTTGGCATCTATCTCAGCACCCCCACCTTTGTCTTCTTCTCTTTCTTGTTCATGCATCTCATCATGACGTTCACTCATTTCCCCTTGTTCACTATCACTATAAATGGAGATGGAACCCCTCTCCCAATCTGAAAACTCTAGTGCATCACCGTTTAGAGGTTCAAGGAGTATGTCTTCATCACTAGTGTCTTCTACTATGTGCTCTTCCTTAGCATGAGCATACCTCCACAGTACAACTCCCCACCGAAAGAAGTCATCAATTAATGGTACCTCATCAAGGGGGCCAAAATTTACAATGTCATTTTCCTTCAAAGACTCACCATAAATGCTATCTTCCATGGTACTCAAATGCTCTTGAAGAGGGAGAAATTATTGATGACTAGTGGATAGCATTCCTATTTGATCTACTACATCACTCGAAAGCTCAATACTGTGTTGTTGTCCTACTTCCATTGTTGTCCCAACATCCTCTTGAGGACTAGCCCCAGCTAAGTCATTACTTGGCTTAGGCTCTTGGTCCTCACATTTTGTTCGTGAAGCAACTCTAGGAAGTGGTGTGCTTGGCTACCTTGCTTGTTCTCTAACTTGTTGGATAGCTTCTTGGCATAGCTCACATGTGAAATCTGAGTGTGATGAATCATGGAGCCTACACCAATTTGGTAGCAGAAATACCTCCAAATCCACTTGACATTTTAGCTCACACCAATCCTTTGGTAGCCTTGACACTAGCTCATTATATCTATCCATGATTGGGTTCTCATCATCGTTTGAAATGAAAATCTAGTAGTGAACAGTTGCAACCTGTAGTTGTTCCCACTCCTCCTTGGTCACTATCATTGACAAAGGAGAGTTCTTCCAATCTAATTTCAGTTATGCCTTCATCATCATTTTTTGTTGTCTCAAGGTTGTCAACCTCTTCCTCTTGCTGATTTTCAACATCTTCATTGGCTGCCCTAGCATACACTGCTGCAAACTTGATTGACTCATCCTCAATTTGAAATGGTTCCTCTTCCTGAGTGGAGGACTTCCCTTTATTGATGAAGGAGAGGATTTTCAACTCCATTCCCACTGAAGCTTCACCAAAGCTTTTTGCTGCCCCAAGGAAATCAGCTTCTTCCTCTTAATTTTCAGCTTTAGTGTTTACCGTCCCAACACTATTTTGTGGCGGATTTCCTAATTTATCTTGAAGGTGATATCCTCTAGATATTGATATATTTTCTACCATATGGGATGACTCATTCTCCTTGACATTTGGTTGCTCCAACTTGTTCAAGTTTTGTTTGACTTGGGTGATGATGCTTGCACATGACGAACAAGTAAATTTGGAATGTGGTGCATTGTGAATTCTGCACCAACTTGACATTAGTGCTTCCTCCAATCTTGGTCCATCATTTTTTTCCAAACACTCTTGGACCAGCTCTTCAAATACCTTGGCTTCCATGGTTGTCAATTCTTCATCAGGGTCTACAAGGGCTAAAGGCTGATATATTTCCCAAAAGGGAATCTCTCCTTGCAAGACTCTTTCAATTCTACTCAAGAATGTTAGACACTTTATTTCATTGTGCTTGTGGGTTCCATGAATTCTACATCTATCTGCCAATGCAAACTACTGCAATGGCCTCTTCAATCTCTTATTTAAATTTGCATGTAGCTGAGCGATGCTGATTTTCACATGCTACTCCATTTCAACTCATCTTCGTTTTCCCTTCAACATTTTTTGATTTTATGTTTTAGCATTAAAAGAGATCTCTCTATCTCAAATTTCTTCTTTGAAAGTGCTTTTATCAACATCCAACATTCAGCTTTGTAACCTCAACATGTTAGGCCCTCCTTCTAGTACCACTTTTGTTGATGGTGTTTTTATGCACTTCTCAACACAGGTAATACGTGGGTGCATTACCTCTCTTGAAAGACAATCTTCCACAATTACAGAACACTATCCCAAGGTCTCGCAGATGTCGGGTCTTGACAATGCTTAGAATATCTCAGTTGATTTATGTGATTTTCTAGAATCACAAGGTGGACTCATGGAAGAGTTACAAAGTGGGAAAGTTGGATCAGCAAATGGAGTATTTTAAGATGGGAAAGTTGTTGTGCATTTGTTGTAGGTTCAAAAAGTAGTCTAGAACTCCATTTCAACATCAAATTTAACTTTATAATGTTCAATGAAGCTTGCCTAAGGTTATTTATTTAAAAAAAGGAAAAAGGGAAAGGAAGAGAGAAGGTTCCTGGATCTAAAACTACGAATGAAAAGTGATTATGGAGGCTACTATAGTAGACAAACTCCCTAAACTAGGTTTTGCTTGGCCAAGAGGATCCTACAGTTACACAAAACTAGTGCAATCTTCTAAGGACTGTAGATTTTTAGTTTGCATATACACATCATGAACATGCAAGTGAACTAGGTTACAACAATCAAATAAAGAATCCCAGGCTAGCTTTGCATAGTAGCTTGTCATCAACAAGTGTCAAAAGTATGGGCTGGAAATTCATCAAATACTAAAACAACAATGACCATTATCACTTCCATTCAAGAAACTACAACTAAAACTAACTTGGAAGGTAGAACAATGCACACATAATGAGAAAACTTAGAAATAATACCCATAGATCATGCAGTGCTGATTTCTATTGCTGTAGAATGTTTTTACAACAACTCTCCAACCCCTTACAAACGAGGGGGAGACCCCTATTTATAGTTTTTCAAAGTCCAAATGAATGGCTATGATCGAGTTACATTGTATGGCTCAGATTCAATTACATTAGGTCTTCACCTTGTTAGAACCTAAAATTTTCATCTAAAACCCTAAGGTTTTTTCGCAAAATTCCATAAATGTCCATAAAAACCTAAGGTTTTATTCTTTTTTAAATCCATCATTTTCATATCTTTTCATATAAAAATCATTCACTGCCTTTTAAAATGTGCTTACATATTTTACCGCTACTTTAGTTTTCAATTACTAAGCCTTTACCGCTTTACCGCGGCCTCCCACAAAGGGGCATGCGGTATGGCGGTAATAGTTAACAAGCGGGCATAAAGTGCTTACCACGGTACCACACACGATCAAACCATAAACCATGGTGGCCACGATAAACAGGTAGCAGTCAACAAAGACAATCAGATGAATGGGTGGTAAATAGCAAAGCGGCTACCGCAGTACTACTGGCAGTTAAGCCAATGACTGTGGTAGTGCGGTAAACAAGCAACCAACAAAGCAAGGTGACAATTAATGGTTAGTAAATGGATACTGTGCTACCACCAGGGGTTTGAACATAGACTACGGTGGCTGCAGTAGCAGTCAATAGACGGCGATGGTAGCAGTGAAGACATATACCATGATACCACGGAGGGTCCAAGTACAGACCATGATAGACCAGTAAAATTCTAAGATGCAATGGCATGGTCAACATTCAATAGAGAAGGAGGGCAGTCTATAAAGCGGTTACCACGGTACCATAGGGGGTTCAAGCAGAGTCCGTGGTAAGGCAGTAAATGGTGGAGATAATCGTCAATGGTCAAACACCATGATACCATGGGTGGGTAAGTCAAAGCCCATGGTAGCACGATAAGGAGAGATGGAAGCTATGATAGTAAGTGTGGGGCCAACCACCATGATACTACGACTGGTCAAATGTTTGACCGCGGTAGAGCGGTAAGTTTATTAAAAGGATAAGGTGAAATATCAAATCAAAATCAAAGCTCAACTATTGTAAAAAATATTTAATTCTGTTGAGAGGGAATATAATTGAATATTTTAAATTACTATCATAAAATTCAAATGGTTGTAACTCTAATATGAAGGGTCATGATCCTTGAGGTATTTTGTATAAATATTTCAAAAAATCAGTTGCAGGAGAGAGATGAAATTCAGGGGTTAGAGGGAGTCAGATTTTTCTGACTGGGAGTGTAAATAATAAAAAATCTTTTTGGAAATAGAGCAATGGAGATTAAAGTTTTTTTTAACTGGTGCAAACCTTCCTGTTTCAGTTGTTGAGTTGCAATACTTTTTATCCTTTTATCTGGTTCTCTCCAACTTGAGATCCTTTAGTTATTTAAATCATTATATCAAGTATAATCTTTTATTTATCAGGATGAATTCCCATTTTGTGTGATTTTATTTGTTGGTGTTTGCAAGTCAGAATTAAATCCCTTCAAGTAAGTCACTGTAATTTTAAGATTTCTTTTGGGTGGTTAAAGAAGAACTAGGACAAGAAACTTTCCAACACCATTAATGCAAGACAGAAATAAATGAAGTTGTGTGCTAGTCATTAGATTTCATTTTCAGAGTGCCTAACAACTAGAATTAGATCAGAGAGGGAAAACACATGTCATTCTCTGTTTATTGACTCCATTGCCCATGTGGATAGAAGGCACTAATCTACCTCAACACGGAGATAAGATTTCATATCAAACAATTCTTTCAAATCCTTTCATTTGTGTAGTAGGAGTAGGATTAGTTGTAGAGGTTTTTCATCTATCCACCACCTTTGCCATTGTGGGTAGATTGTTGCATCAAGAAACACCATTTCAATCTACATAATTCATTAGGTTCACTCGCCTTGGTCTAGCAAAACCTAAAGAGAAGAAGGTACAATTGCATAAATTGGCCTTGTACGTTGACCAAAAGCATTGTGAGAGCTTGGCAACCTCTCGTGGTTAAAACCTGCATTTTTGAGACCCAACAATTTGGTGACTTTGTTGGGGATTACTCAGGAAGTTTTCAGCCTTTCCATTTATAGTGTCAGCAAAGTTTTAGAAATTTTTTTGGGGATTCCGTTGGGGCAAACCAAAGCAATCCATTTCTTTTTCCTACTTTTGGAAAAGTAGGTAGCGACTCTATTTTATTTTGATAAGTAATGCATGGATGTTGTAAAGCAATAATATTTTGTCAAGATGCTAGAAGAAGAGAGGAGACATCAGTCAATAAGGGAGTTGAAGGAATTGAGACAACAAAGGCTGCAATTATACCAACAAATGCTACAAGTGAATCAACAATTGTTACAATTGGGAGTCAAAGGTGCTCAAAATACATTACCAAACAAACCATCATATAGTGAGAATAAAGATACAAGTGCTAAGAGATCTTGGACACCACAAGTGCCCTATGATGTAACTGAGGAGAATTTAGGAAACAAAGGTAATGTAATCTATTCAGAACAAAGTATTTTTGATGAGCATATTCAAATAGAGGAAAGAAACAAAAATCTTGTGGATGCCTTTTTTGATATAAGGAGATATAAGGAGGAAGATGTAAACTCTCTATACAATAGGATGGTAGAAATTTGTATGCAATTACCTCCCCATCATAGGCCCACAGGACCCACATTTGTTGCACAATTTTTGAGAGCATTAGAGCCTAAATTAGTTTATTGGCCAGAATCATCAAAGCAGTATGCTTTGGATGCAACACATAAATTCATTGATTCCATGCTTGGGACAATATACATGGATATTGATTTGCAGGATGATAGGGACACACCATCGGGAGAATAAATAAGAAGTGCTTGAGAAGCTGAAACAGAAGAACACATCATGTTTTCCAATAATGAAGATATGGAGAGTACCTCTGATATGACAGATTGTATTTTAGATTGTGAAGCTGAACTTGTGGGTGATGATCTTCAACAAGATGATTGCTGCAACTATTATGAAGATCAAGAGGAAGTTGGAGACATGGTAGAAGATATGGAAGCAGAGACTTGCTCACTTAGCAGTGAACAAGTTTTAGATTTGTTAACTTTGGAATACCAGAAGTATGTACATGAAGATGGTTCCAAGACTTTGGTCCAAGCCTATATATGCTTTGATAGTGAAGATATTGTGTGTAGTAATTCAAATGGTTCCATGTCAATCTCGCACATTGATAAATTTTTTGAAGCTGATCATGAATTTGTTTGTGTCTAGGAAGAGGTGTGTGAATTGAATGATTTATGCCTGCAAGAAGAGGATACTGGTTTGCATATCATTGTTGGTGAGTGTCCAACATTTGTTGAGTCAAGTATATATAAGGATAATTTCCTAGATCAAGGATATGTTTTAATGCCAATTGGTGATAAAAAGGAAATGGGAAGTAATTTTGATTTGATAATTTCAAAAGATCTTGATGAGATTGAATTTGTAGATTTCCATAAGAAATATTCAGATGTTTAGGTCCCAGTGTTTTTGCAAGCACATTCAACAACATATGACAGTGAGCATGCCTATGATTCTTTTGTTGAATGTGGATACACTTTGTATGCTAAGGGTGATAAATTTGTTTTATATGATAATGAGAATGATGAGATGCAAAGTGATCAAATGAATATCAAACAAATTGAACATAATGAAAGGGATAATTTCAAAAGAGAATTGATGAGCTCTAATCAAAACAAACTCTATGACAGAGGAAAGTGTAGGTTTGTCTTTTTGGGGTGGCCTAGGGCCATTCCTTGTGGTTTTATTTTTTGAACCAAAGAAGGTACAGAGGATTAAGGATTGCCAGTGCATACAAAATTCTTAGCAATGCCTCTTTAAAAAATTCTCTTCCATGCATAGTAGTCTAGGGTTTTGCCTTTCTCCATGCTCTATTTTTCATATCATTCATTTGTTCATTCCCTCCATCTGCAATTGCCTTTATTTTCATACCATTTTCTATCATTAGCTTGGCCTGCTCTACCAGTCGATATTCTAGATTCTTGCAAAGATTTGTAAATCACTCATCCCCAACAGGAGCCACTGTTAGAACCTAAAATTTTCATCTAAAACCCTAAGGTTTTTCTGCAAAATTCCATAAATGTCAATAAAAACCTAAGGTTTTATTCTTTTTTAAATCCATCATTTTCATATCTTTTCATATAAAAATCATTCACTACCTTTTAAAATGTGCTTACATATTTTACCTCTACCATAGTTTTTAATTTCTAAGCCTTTACCACTTTACCGTGGCCTCCCACAAAGGGGCCTGCGGTATGGCAGTAACGGTTAACAGGCAGGCATAAACTGCTTACCGCGGTACCACGCACGGTCAAACCACAGACCGTGGTGGCCATGGTAAACAAGTAGCAGTCGATGGTAAACAAGCAGCAGTCAACGAAGATAGTCATATGAACGAGCGGTAAACAATAAAGCGGCTATCGCGGTACCGCTGGTAGTTAAGCCAATGACAGTGGTAGTGCAGTAAACAAGCAACCAATGAAGCAAGGTGATAGTTAATGGTTAGTAAATGGATACCGTGCTACTGCCAGGGGTTTGAACATAGACTGCGGTGGCTATGGTAGCGGTCAACAGACGGCGATGGTAGCAGCAAAGACATATATTGCGATACTGTGGAAGGTCCAAGTACAAACCGTGGTAGAGTGATAAAAGTATAACATGCAAGGGCATTGCCAACAATCAATAGAGAAAGATGGCAGTCTATAAAGTGGTTACCCCGGTAAGGTGGTAAATGATGGAGATAGTCGTTAGCAGTCAAACACCGCGATACTGTGGGTGGGTAAGTCAAAGCCCACGGTAGCGCGGTAAGGAGAGATGGAAGTTGTGATAGTTAGTGTGGGGCTAGCCACTACGATACTATGGCCAGTCAAATGTTTGAACATGATAGAGCGGTAAGTTTATTAAAAGGATAAGGTGAAATATCAAAGCAAAATCAAAGCTCAACTATTGTAAAAAATATTTAATTTTGTTGAGAGGCAATATAATTGAATATTTTAAATTACTGTCATGAAATTCAAATGGTTGTAACTCTAATATGAAGGGTCATGACCCTTGAGGTATTTTGTATAAATATTTCAAAAAATCAGTTGCAGGAGAGAGATGAAATTCAGGGGTTAGAGGGAGTCAGATTTTTCTAACTAGGAGTGTAAACAATAAAAAATATTTTTGGAAACAAATCAATGGAGATTAATTTTTTTTATAACTGGTGAAAACCTTCCTATTTCAGTTGTTAAGTTGCAATACTTTTTATCCTTTTATCTGGTTCTCTCCAACTTGAGATCCTTTAGTTATTTAAATCATTATATCAAGTATAATCTTTGCTTTATCAGGATGAATTCCCATCTTGTGTGATTTTATTTGTTGGTGTTTGCAAGTCAGAATTAAATCCCTTCAAGTAAGTCACTGTAATTTTAGGATTTCTTTTGGGTGGTTAAAGAAGAACTAGGACAAGAAACTTTCCAGCACCATTAATGTAAGACATAAATAAATGAAGTTGTGTGCCAGTCATTAGATTTCTTTTTCAGAGTGCCTAACAACTAGAATTAGATCAAAGAGGGAAAACACATATCATTCTCTGTTTATTGACTCCATTGCCCATGTGGACAGAAGGTACTAATCTGCCTCAACACAGAGATAAGATTTCATATCAAACAATTCTTTCAAATCCTTTCATTTGTGTAATAGGAATAGGATTAGTTGTAGAGGTTTTTCATCTATCCACCACCTTTGCCATTGTGGGTAGATTGTTGCATCAAGAAACACCATTTCAATCTACATAATTCATTAGGTTCACTCGCCTTGGTCTAGCAGAACCTAAAGAGAAGAAGGTACAATTGCATCAATTGACCTTGTACGTTGACCAAAAGCATTGTGAGAGCTTGGCAACCTCTCGTGGTTCAAACCTACGTTTTTGAGACCCAACACACCTAACCGAAAATATTCAACAATTTAAAATACATTTGTTATCTTTTTCTATTTTGTCTTGTAGTGGCCAATCATTGTAGCAGTTTTTTCTTCTAGCCAATTTCCTTTTTACTATAGCTCAAACTGCTTGAAAGTTGCCTCCTCCTGATGGACTTGTAACATTATTGATTGGAATAAATGGTTCTGTAAACAATTGGCATCAATCGATTGGTTTCCCTTGATTCGATCAGACAACCTCCAAAAATCATCATCATCCGGTGCAAAGCAAGATAGCCCCCCTTGCATTTAGTCATTGATGCCATTTCTATTGATGGGCACCACAAGGTGAGGTGGGCATAAAATTAATGGTGATAAGAGCCACATATGTTCATTGTTCATCGCTCTCAATGGGTCTCCGGCTAGACCCACGGTAGGCTTTTTGAAATAGAAAATGAGAGGTCATAATACCGTTATGGAAATGTTGTTCTGAAAATGGTGAATAGAGCATGGAACTCCAGATGGTATTTCCTAGCTATAAATTTGAATTTTGAAAGGCCCAAGGGGGATAAGATCCAATTTTACCATTTGGATTGAAGTCCATTTTCAAATCGAAGGTGTGCTTGGACGTTCTGGAGATAAAAGCCCATAACGATGTTTTGAAAATGGCAAAAAGAGCATGGAACTCCAAATGGTATCTTCTGATTGCAAATCTAGAATTTGAAAATTCCAAGGAGGATAAGATCGAATTTGAGCATCTGGGTCAAAGTTTGTTTTCAATGCGGAGGAGCGCTTGGACGTTCCAGAGACAAGAGGCCGAAATGCTATTATGGAAATGTCGTTTCAAAAACAGTGAACAAAACATGGAAGTCCAAATAGTATCTGTCGGCTGAAAATTTGGAATTTGAAAAGTCCGAGGAGGATAAGATCCAATATTAGCATCTCGATCAAATTCTATTTTCAAATCAAAAGAGCACTTAGATGTTCCAGAGACAAGAGGTTAGAGGATGTTTTGGAAATGTTGTTTTTAAAATGGCGAACAAAGCATGGAACTCCAGATGGTATCTCTTGGCTGAAAATTTGGAATTTAAAAATTCTGAGGAGGATAAGATCCAATTTTATCATCTAGGTTGAAGTCCATTTTCAAATCGGAGGAGCGCTTGGACATTCCAAAAATAAGAGGCCAAAATATCATTTTGGAAATGATATTTTGAAAACGGTGAATAGAGCATGGAACTCTAGATGGTATCTCCCGGGTGGAAATCTGAAATTTCAAAATTCTAACAAGGATAAGATCCAATTTTGGCATCTGGGTCCAAGTCTGTTTTCAAATCGGAGGTGTGCTTGGACATTCTGAAGACAAGAGGCCGGAATGCTATTTTGGAAATGTTGTTTTGAAAACGACGAACAGAGCATGGAACTTTGAATGGTATCTCCTAGCTGAAAGCTTGGAATTTGAGAGGTCCAAGGAGGATAAGATCCAATTTTAGCATCTGGGTCGAAGTCCGTTTTTAAATTAGAAGAGTGCTTGGACATTCTGGAAATTTTGTTTTGAAAATGACAAAGAGAGCATGGAACTCCAGATGGTATCTCTTGGCTTTAAATTTGGAATTTGAAAGGTCCGGGGAGAATAAGATCCAATATTACCATCTGGGTTGAAGTTCCTTTTTAAATCGGAGGAGTGCTTGGACATTCTGGAAATGTTGTTTTGAAAATGGCGAACAGAGCATGGAAGTCTAGATGGTATCTCCTAGCTGCAAATTTGGAATTTGAAAGGTCTAGGGAGGATAAGATCCAATTTTACCATCTGGATCAAAGTCTATTTTCAAATCAGAGGTGTGTTTAGATATTCCGGAGACAAGAGGCTGGAATGTTGTTCTGGAAATGTTGCTGGAGGAATGCTATTTTGAAATTTTCGCAACTTCCTAAAACTTAATTAAACCTTTGTAGTTCACTTAGGCACCACAAAAACATTCCAAATCCATAGGAAACATATCCCCAAATTAAGAAATGAAGGAAAAAGTGAATCGAACAAGTGGGAAGGCGAAGCCTGGAAAACCCAAGACTTAGCAACTTTTATTTTAGGGGCAAAATATGCTCAGCCAAAAATGAGACTTTGAAGGGCATGTTGACGAAATAGGACACCAAAAAAGGGGCATGCAAAATGAGATGGGAGCAAAGCATCCCATCAGGAACGATAAAAGAGGCTCCCTGCCTATGGTGAGGCGTGTGTGCAAAATATGCACAACACATCCTTGGGTGCCTTAAAGAGGTTTTTGCCCTTGGATACATCCTTTATTTTTACTTTTTTTTGGTCAGAAGGCACCTTGTGGTCTTCACCTAAAGACCTTTCATTTTTACTTTATTTTTTCATTATTTTTTTTCTCATTTTTGTGACTATAGGGTGGGATAGTCTTGCGAAAATATGTCATGGCATCAAGATCTCTAGTAAATCTAGCCTTATGGTCCCCCTATGGTATGCCTTCTGTTAATCTCATGAATTTAATGATGGCTTCATCATTTTAAAATATGCTCAAAGTGGATGGATCTTGCTGGTCTCAATCAACTAATTGTGAGTAAATCATGGAAATTCCATCATCGATATTAGTAAAGGATTAGGAAGCAAAAGAAAGGGTAAGGATGGATGTATTATTGGGGTCCCAAAAGGATTCTATCCATGCTTTTTCTTTTGTGTTCTTTGGTGGTTCAAGTTCGTGAAAGGAATTGATGCAGATATTAATATCCATGAGGTTTGTAAAGGATGGGTGGGGTCTATCCGACTCATGAAAGACATAGTCGAGCTCATAGTCACTAGTGGTACAAGAATCCCACTCATATTAATTAGAGATGGTTTCACTATCATAAAGGTCAGTAGGGTTTTCTGATGTTTTGACATCTTTCAAAGCACTCTCATCCCTACTTTAAATCACCTTAGTACTTGAAGTGCCAATCCTAATTGGTACAAATCCTAGCCCCAAGTTCTTTGGTCATTTAAATGGAATCAAGGGTTCTCTCATTCCATTTTTATGTATGTAAATCCCACTGATTCCATCACAACCCTTTTGTTTCATGATTTGAAAGCCTTTACCATATTTTTCTATCGATCATGGCTGAAAATCTTCTTCATCTTTGTAGATCCAATCTAAAATATCATCAATTTATTATTTATTTAACTCTCCCAAGCTTGTGAAGGTGGTTGTGGGGGGTAATTTTATGAAAAATTTAGGTTCCATCTTATATATGGGCTTTCTATAGGATTTTATTGACTTTGGTAGCTTTGCGATGTAGTACGAAGTAGTCATATGATATTCCCCACATCCCTTGTCTTGGATCTGAATCTTGGGATCAACAAATGGAATGGTGAATGCTGATAATTTAGTCAAAGTGGATGGATCAATGTAATTGGATGAAGCAGATGCTACAACTTTTTAGTTTATAGGAACTTTATTTTTAGGGACCTCTCTCAAATTGGTGCAATATGAAAAGGGATCAAGATCATGAATAATTGTGATTTCAATATCATTATAAGCAAACTTTAGACATTGATTTTATGTGGATGGGATGGCTTTCATGGCATGGATCTATGGTCGACCAAGGATTAGGTTGTATGGTAATTCCAGATCCAGGTTTTGGAATGTGGTATCTAGTGATGCTACTGCAATCTTAATAGGCAGTATGATAGCACCCTCAGAAGAAAATGTTTTGTCATCATAGGCTTTGATGACCATGCTCTTAGTTGTATCCACACATTTTTTAGATTGTCCCAATGCCTTAACCAGTTTTAGAGTGCAAATTTTCAATCCTGCTCTACCATCTACTAGACTCGTCTCACCTTATTGTTGTTTATAAATACCTCAAGGAGCAATGGGTCATTTTGGTTTGACCTAGATGTAGAGTAATCTTTTTTCACAAAAATACATGGTGTGAGTTGGACAAGTATCCAACAATGGATTCAAATTGGTTGATGTCTAGGTCACTAGGGACAAAGGTTTCTTTCAGAGCCTCATCAAGGATAGATTTTTGTTCAGGTGATATGTGTAGAAGCTCAAGGATGGAAATTTTTGTAGTTTTATTACTTAATTGGTCAAGAATGTTATATTGGGCTTTGGATTGTGGCTACTTTGGAGGAGGATCAAATATGGTAACCTTAGATTTGTGAGTAGTGATGATAATTTTAGGTTGTTTCTTAATGGTTATTGGGTTAACATGATCGTTAGAAAATATAAGCTGGTTAATAATTTTTTAGTCCAAAGAGGAATTTGTATAATTAGCATGGTTTTTTATCTCTTGACCCAAAATCGAGGCTTTTCTATGGTCTTCACATGGATTCTTGAAATTGTATGATCTTTATTGGAATTTTAATTTTGTCCCTTGACCTCTATAGTGTTGGGGAAGGACAGGTCAACTTAGAATGAAACATCTAAGAATAGCAGTGTCTTTGGTGATTTTAATTTCTTCAAATCACCCCAAAGACACAAACTACTATGCCATAAAGGAGAAATAGGCATAGATGTTTCCCCCATTAATCCTTCTAATAAAAATATATGTAGATAAATAAAAAATTCAACACATATGCATAGATTCAATTCAGAGAATCTAACATGAAAGAAAAAATAATGAACAGATAGATATATGTGGGGAAAACCCTTTCGGGTTAAAAAAGCCCACACTTCAAAAGATCCAACCATTGTATTATTAAACAACAAAAAAGTAACAATATAATCTTAGCCTCATATCCTTTACATGAGTTACATCTTGTTTCATCTAGAGAATAAAAGCAATGACACATTCAAAATCTTCACACTGTTACAACACCCTCACACAACACACAGTGTAGATTCATCTCATCTCACCAATCGACTCTCTCTACCAGCCTCTCAGCCGACCTAGCCTAACAACCACCATAGGTTCACATATTTTTGTATTTTGTGTCTCTCCATGTTCATGGTTGCAATACTCTATGCATACCATTCAAACACACACACTCGTAACTACTCATCTTCTTCCAACCAACAACCAACAACCACCAGGGTATTTAATTACCCCACCAACAAGCTTCCCTCATCTCTGATTGCACTGCCCTGCAGCATGCATCAGGCCACAAAACATTGAATTGGTGTATAGAGACTTACCAAATTTGCACTCTATCAACCCCTGCAATTAGTTTCTACCAAAGAAAAAAACTTCTAGCTAATCAACATTGATTTACAACAGTGATGTAAAATCAACGAATTATATTGCACCACGTTTCTTAATGCTATTTGTCCATCGCTTTGACTATCACTTCAAACTATCAATTCAAATCAACTTCTATAGCAGACCAACCATCAAAAACTACCCAGGTGATCAAATGGCCTCTAAGCATTTTCCCTTTATATACCACTTGTTGTGGCTAGGACCCACCAAGAGACACGTACACCACTAGTGCAATTTCAGGGAATTATAAAAGAATCCAAAATATTCCCTCAAGTTTTATCTAAAAGACTAACACGTGTTCGAAGTTTGCACACCCTGCATGAGTCACTCAGGACCCACCACATGAGGCATGAACACTGTTTATCAAGTCGCCAAGTGTGAACCACTCAAGAAACTCCACTCGCTTCACAATATTTTGTCATTCCTCACAACAAAGGAGCCCAGAATAAAACAAGCATCATTGGATTAATCTCATGGCAACCATAGATCAAGATCACCTTTAACCATCATCAATCCATTGGTATAACCTAGTGAAGAGTTCCACTTAAGACTCCAAGTCACCCCGATACAATGTTCATCATTCTATCATTGAGACCACCAATTAGGTTCCACCAATAGCCCCAAGTCCACATGATCTAAGAGTCCCTCCTAGTGACATCTACAACACTAAAGAAGATAATTCACCACCAAGTGATGAATTCATAGTCATTGCTAAATCTCCCACTGAATTGTGACATCCAATATTTCCAAGCATCATGACCACACATCTACTGATCTAAAAAACTTCCAGGTACAATCAAAAACATGTCCATCTAGCAACAATTCCAAGCAACACCAAGATCTCCACACCATCACTATTAAAATATTACACCAAAAATGTGTGCCAAGCTCTCCATGACATCGTTACACACATGCTATAGTTCCCCATAATTGACTATTGAGGTACTTCATTCTAACCATCCTCTCATCTCAAAATACTACACCAATGCACACGTGACCACAGACAAGGTAAGCTAACAAATCTGCACCAAAATTGAATCAACCTCACAGATATAGACAATCCACTTGTAATCTATCTCATTGTAGTCAATGGGTAGCTAATCCACCAATCACATAACTTTAAGATCAATCACAACAAAGTCAAAAACCCATCGTCATAAAGGAAACTGAAAAACCGAGATCTCAAAGAGAACAACAATGTAGAAAAACTTGACTCAAACACCAAATCAAAAAACAAATCTGATTTTCCAATCACATTCACAACTCAAGCACCATAGTCTAGGAAACCATCAACAAAACCACAAGACTGTTGAGTGAAAAATAAGATACCAAAAATACCATGCAGAGAAGACATCAAACCTCCTCAAAACCATGTCAAATTGCAACTATCTCATCTAGTCAAGCCCCAAAAGCTAGGGTCTAGAAAATAGCTTAAGAACAACTCCATAGAACCACAAGTTTGTCTTGACCATGCAAAAATTGCAAAACTATTGTGTTTCCAGAACACCCATGCACATCCATATCCACTACACATATGGATGACTCAAGACTCTGCACACAATCATCACGGTTAACTAGAAAAATGAAAAATAACATGAATATGCATCGTAGAATTTTTAGGAAAATATGTATAAAACCTTCAGAACCAAAGAACATGAATCTGAGCAATGCAAGTACAAGATATCCATAAAAAGGAACAAGTAGTATAGGAACTCCAGGCCCATTCCAGACCAATTCCAAAACCACAAGCATGCACATGCATTCGAGAGAGCCAGGCTATTCAAAAAATTTCAGACCACCCAAAGATCAACTTCATAGCCTTAATGCAATCATGGTAAAAAAGAACAATTCCTTCAATCCTGAGTCGAAAAATCAAACATGAGAAAAATAATCCATGGCTAAATAACAACCCAAAAAACTTTATACCACCAAGGAGCCTCTCACATAGACACCCAATATGAACCACACTCTGTAGAAACACAACCATAAGCATACACTCACACCCCTTGCATTGGGATCATTCACTGCCAATTAGGAGCCTCATACCACATCATCACAATATGATCGAATCCAAATTCTCCATGTTCAATGTATTTCACATTGCGTGTTGTCTCAAGAGAGAAAATACTTTTACTCATCAAAGGATCAATCATCAACTGATTCCTCCAGATTTCCTCAAGCCTGATAGACTAAGAAATCTTCAGAGGAGAAATACCCAAAACCAACATCTAGAAGAAGGCTCTGATACCACTTGTTGGTATAAAAATAAAATATTGACCTCCCTTAACCAACTTTGATACCACTTGCTGGAGAAGGATGGGTAAACTTAGAATGAAACATCTAAGAAGAATAGTGCCTTTGGTGATTTTAATTTCTTTAGATCATCCCAAAGACACAAAATACTATGCCATAAAGCGAAAAAAAACATAGTTATTTCCCCTATTAATCCTTTTGAGAAAAATATATGCAAAAAAATAATAGATTGAGCACATATTCACAAATTTAATTCACAAAATGTAACAACATGGAAGACAAACTACCGAACACATAGATATACATGGGGAAAACCCTTTTGGGTAGAAAATCCCATCCTCCAAAAGATCCAGCCATTGTATTATTCAACAACAAACAAAGTTACAATAAAATCTTAGGCTCATACCTTTATAGGAGCTATATCTTGTTTCATCTCGAGAATACAGGCAACAACACATTCAAAATATTCATACTATTACAACACCCTCACACAACACACAATGTAGATCCATCTCATCTCACAAATTGAATCTCTCTACCAGCCTCTCAGTCGGCCTAGCCTAAGGCCACCAGAGGTTCACATATTTTTGTATTTTGTGTCTCTCTGTGTTCACAGTTACAGTGCTCTATATATATCATTTGAACACACACACTCATAACTGATCTTGTTCTTCCAAAAAACAACCAATAACCATCAAGGTATTTACTTACCCCACTGACAAGCTTCCCTCATCTCTAATTGCACCACCCTGCAACATGCATCCAGTTGCAAATTATTGAATTGGATTACAAAGACTTACCAAATCTACACTCTGTCAACGCCCGCAATTAATCTCTACCAATGAATAAATCTTCTAGCCAATAAGCACTAATTTACAACATTGATGTAAAATCAACGAATAATATCATGCCACATGTCGTAACACTATTCATCCATCGCTTTGATTGTCACTCCAAACAACCAGTTCGGTTCAACTTCCACAATAGACCAATCATCGAAAACTACCAAGATGATCAAATGGCCTCTAAGAATTTTCCCTTCATATATTGCTTGTCATGGCTAGGACCCACCAAGACATGCATACACTGTTAGTGCAATTTCAGGGAATCAAAAAATCATCCATAATATTTCCTCAAGGTTTCTACGAAACACCGACACATGTTTGAAGTGGTCACACCCCACATGAGTCACTCAAGACCCACCACACAAGGCACAAACACCATTAATCAATCAACCAAGTGTCAATCACTAAGGAAATTCTGCTTGCTTCACAATTATTCATCGCTCCTCACTGTAAAGGAGCTCGGAATAAAATGAGCACCATCGGATTAATATCATCACAACCATAGATCAAGATCACCTTTAAATGTCATCATTCTATTGACATAACCTAGTGAAGAGTTCCAATGAAGAATCCAAGTCACACTGATATAGTGTTCATCACTCTATCATTGAGACCACCAATTGGGTTCCACCAATAGTCGTGAGTCACACTGATAGAAACAAACTACCAACACTGAGCACTCATCTATACAGAACAAGCTACACCGACCAAGTGCTTCAGATAGACTTCTATCATCACCGAGAGTTAGGGGACTTGTTTCGACTACTTAGGTTACACTGATAAATGGGTCAACAAGATTGAGGGAAATATTTCCAACATATAGTGCCATTTTCGATCAGGTCTTGGATGATGTTTTCCAATTGATAAAAAGATAAGGTTTTATGTACTTTAACACAGTGATAATCATAATGGTCATTGTCATCCCACCAAGAAGGTTTAATTTGTCCAGGGTCATATGGTTTAGGTTTTAGAAGTTGTATCATCTTTTCTCAAATTTAAATTTTTTAGGATGAACTCTATTGGTTTTGACAAAGGAGTATATTGTCTTCATGGATATTGTCAGAGTTCTCTTGGTGGATGCCTTTATTAATTGATTTGGATGCTTTTTTCCATTGGTGTGGGGGATCTATTATGGATTATTTTGTATCTTCTATCCTCAAAGTGTCAGAGTGGTACCATTCCAATTGACCACCTTAGCATCAACAACACCATCATTGGTCACATGTTTATTTCTTACCCAATATTTACCTTTGTTATTGGTGAAAGTCTACTGTGTAATTTAATTGCCATATGAAAGTTCACCTTGGGAAATTAATAATTTTTCCAATGTCATACCTTTTTCTACCAAGTATTAAATTTTTTTACAACAATGTACTTGCAATGGATGTTTGAATTTGGATTTGAGATTCTCAACAAATGTGTCAACTTTTGGTTTTTCAGTAATTTCAACATGACATCGACTTGCCATGCTAGGCCATCTTTGGAAAAATGTTAATGAAATTTTCACCCTCATCTTGTGTCATGTGGCATAGGGTGGCTATTCTGATATCAATCTCAATGTTGTATGAATATTTTTCCATGAACTTGTTGGCTAAGTCATCCCATGATTTTATAGATACTTTAGGTAGTAATACAAACCATTCAAGTGTAGTACTATCAAGACTTATAGGGAATGGTCCCATCAACTAAGTGTCTTCAAAGGCCACATCTACACATGTTGTGGTAAATTACCTTATGTGTTCAAGCGGATTTGTCTTTCCCTTATATTTAGTCCAGCTAGGTATGACATACCCATGAAGGAATGGTGGAATGCAAATTCTAGGATCATATGGATATGGATGTAAGTCATGTGACATGTATGTTTTCCTGTTTGGTAGTTGGATTCCCTCCACTTGTTTTTGTAGAGTAGCCACTTGAGAATTCAAGGAATCTATTATGGTATTTTGGGTTACATTATGTTGAAGTACCTTCTTTGTAATATATTGAGATGACATGTGGTGCATGGATGGATTTTGACCATGTCCATATGTATGAACATGTGATGTATATGTTGTAATGTGTAAAGTGGCCATGTTGTATTGTATTTGTCCATTTGGATTTTGATGTCCAAAAGAGGATCCATATGATATGTTGCAAGGCTTTGATGTTGTGTCCCTTGTCCTTGTTGAAAAGGGTTATAGCCATGTGAAGTGTTTATGTTCTAGCTAGATGGAATGTTCATTTTTTTACCTTGTGAGGTGCTAGTATTGACAAGAGGACCTTGTGGCATGGTGTTTGTGCTTAATTGGAATCCTTAGATAAGAAGATTTCTTGGCTTAGGTTTACCAAGGATGTTAGATGTGGATGCCCCTATGGCCTGAGATGATGACCCAAAGGATTTAAATGTTGAGCCCAAGGGTTGTGTCATGAATAATGGTTGTGATATGGTTTGTATCATGGAATGTAACATATATTGTGTTGCTGGGATGGATGAAGTGTTGGTGGTTGTGTTATTTTCACTGGTTGCTTCAATAAGTATGGAAACTATAAGTTGTGGTGAATATTTTTCTTGGATTTTTTGTGTGTTGTTCTTTAGTGGCGTTACAACACATAAGGTATTGACATAGAATCCTTAGGGTAATTTGACTCTTTCATGTAATAGTTTAGAAAAAAATATTTGAAGGTCTAGCTTGATAATTTCATCCACTAGAGAGGAAACTTTAGGATTTTCAGTAGCAGACTCTACCTCTTCTATGCATACATTTCAATATTTATCCCTAATGAGGAATTGTTCAAAAAGGTTTGTTATCTTTGGTTGCTCATGAGATGAACTTCCATAAATTTTGTTGTCTTGTGTTATAAAGGTACAGGAATGAGGATCATTAAATGTGTTGTGAATATTTAAAGTGGTAGTGTAGTTGTAAATATATTCATCATCATTAAATAAATCCATGGCTTTGTGCTTCTTTTGCAATCTAGTTTCAACCTTAAACATATTTTCTGAAAAAATGGGAATGCAAATGATATGCAATTAAGACTATGTTTTTGGTATTTTTGGAATAAGATATGCCTAAATGAGGGTAATGACAATGTCACAATAATATAAAGTACGACCAGGTCTCAAAGGGGAATGATTTTAATGCAAAGCATTATGAAAAATTTGATATGCAGTTGAGATAACTATGCTATGAACTATGTACCTTTGTTGTGAAACTTAAGGAAGGAGTTACAAACCAACCTAAGATAGTCCAATGTTTCCAAATGAAATTATCAATGACCTGAAGGAGACTAGATGGCAAGCGATAATTGAAAAGTTTGATAAACTGAGCCTTAAACTAGACTGATGAGTTTAAAGGTTACACCAAAATGACAAAGACAAATGTGGAAAATGATAGGGTCAATGAAAATTTCTCTTTGTAGCAATGGGCCTATGATAAGGTATGGTAAGTTTTGCTATTCCAAAGTTTTCAAAAAGGTATATGCAACCTAATATTTTTTAAGTAATGTAAGTAAGCTAAATGAATGTGATGGAATAATGGGAATGAAATGAGAAATCCTTTGGTCTCAATAAATTTTTTGGAAAATGTTGGCTTAGTTTGTGTCAAAGACAAAATGTTATTAGATTTTGGTGTGATGTTTGATTTTTTTTTACAATGATTTGAATACACACACACAAGACACCATAGACAAAAAAAAAAAATTGAGTTTGTTTTTGATCCTGAATGTTGTTTGATTTTAACAATACAATCAAAAATCCTAAGGTTGGCAAGGACAATATTTGATGGGTTCCCACTCAGATTAACCGGTCACACTTATTCTTAGTGGATGAATTATAAGCTTGGCCAAACTAGCTCTCCCAACATGGAACTCACTTCTCAGGTTAACCAAGCTTCAAGTTCTCATGAATCTCCCATGACGAACTCATCATCTCTCCTAAAAACCATGAGTATGTGGGATGGCTTCAGAGGTCCAACCTCCTGCACCAACAAATAAAAGGATTTTGGTAACTACACAAATGGTTTTTAATTGGGGCATTCATTCAAGCAACCACACAAGAGGAAAGATTTGCTATGATAAGGATTTTTCACTTGCTTGTCTGTAGGAGCATTTGTAATGCTAATATTTTCTTCGCTTTCAAATTTATATACCAGTTGGGAGTAGGTTGGCTTTAGCCTATTATGGCTTGGTTCATTCCCTTGGGGTGTGTACTTTCACCCACCAAGGTAGTCCCTCTAAGAGGTAAACACAAAAAAAGATGTGTCTATCCTTATGATCACCAATTTTTCACAAGGTGAGAGCATAATACCTATGATATTTCAAGAATAGGAAACAAATTTTTGTTACCCCCTAGTCAAATCTATGTGGAATAGACAATTGTTATTTTTAAGCACCAAATGAAATGTAGTCTAAGCTACACAAATAGTCAATTTCAAAATTAAGTATTTGATGACTGTCCTACATTAAAATCTTATTAGTAATTGCATTCATCCTTTCTTTGACAAGAGTATGTTTTAATTTCAAGTCTCTATCAAACAAACCTGTAAGAAAAAAAAACCTAAATTAGATTAATCCTAAAATCTAAATGACATTAATCTAAAATTTTAAAACTAATCTAATCCTAAATTAATAAAATTAGCTTTAAGCTAATAGCTAATGCAAAATTTAAAATCTAATTTAAATCCAAAAGATTAATTCTAATTTAAAATCTAAATTAGAATCTAATATAATTTGAAATCCAATCTAATGAAAGTCTAAATTAAAAGTTAATTTCTAATTTGAAACCTAGATTAAATTCTAATTTAAAATCCTAAATTAAAATCTATTTAAATCTAGAAAAAACAATTCTAATAAATTAATCTTTATCAATCTACAAGTTAGTGAACCAAAATATCTGAAGCTGCCAAAAGTAAAATATTTACAAAGGAAAGGAAATCAATCCCCAACACTCATCATGAGGAAGCTTAGTGAAAACCATTCATATTTTCAAATCAAAAACTTCAAGTTGTGGGGATTGGAAATAGAGATTTGATGATGTTTAGACAAAGGAAAAGTCAAGTTCTTGCTCCTGAAAAATCACTATTTCCCAAATAAGCCAAACAAATCTCCTCCCTTAAATAAAAATCACAAGTGGACACTTTACAATGAATCAGTCCATAGAAGGATGACTATATGATTGCAGATCATGTTTTTGAATGATAGATCGAAAGTTACGAAAATAGAAAATGATTCCAATGCACGAGATAAAGAACTCATAGCTGTGCCAATGATTTTTTACCAATGATTGTGATTTAGTTAAATATTTCAATTTTTGAATGATATGTTAATTGAATGAAAGATCTGAAATCAATGAAATAACGAATGAGATAAACAAACTCCTAGTGGTGTTGTATTGCATACATGATACAAAGAAATTACCAACTACGTCGCATTGCATGTTGTATATTCTAGACATATTTATTTGACAAGAACTTGTCGTATAGTATTTTATGTGCTATCACATTTTAATCTATCAAAAGCAAGATTTGCATCAAGAACAATGGAGAAGAAATAGATGATAATACCAGAATGTTGATTATGCCATATTTGAAACACACATAATTTCCTTAAAACATATAACTACCCTGAAAGCCACATAAATAACGTTGCAAGAGATAAAAATTTAAAATATCATTCTATTTAGCTACCCCTAATAAGATCATGCAAAGGAAAAGTGGAGATATTATTCAAAGAAATAGTGAAATTTTTAAATCATAAACAATAACATGCAAACTATTTAACAATATTCATCTCCCATATTAGCCTTTTGGATTTATGCAAAAAGCGAGATAAAAAGAACTAATTATTTGCATGATAAAAGAAACAAAAAATTGATGTCAGGCTCACCATTTTGTAATGATCTAAAATATTATATCCTGCAAACATAACTATGTTAGAACATGCATGCAATATAATAATAATCATTCAATGGAATGCAAAGGAGAATGTGGAATAACAGGAATGAGACTAGAACAGTCTCACCCATTTCTCTCCTCCATGTCTCATTTCCATTGTACCTGCTCAAGCTTTCTTTTATGAAAATGAATGCCCTCAACTTTGTGAGCAAACTCTAAAATGCCTAGCCTTAGCAAATGCCTTTGAAGGATTTTTTAAATAAACTAATATGCAAATAGCAATTTAATCCTATTATGCAAATAGTAATATTAAGCCTATGTGTGATAATGAAAATAAATTAAGTAAACTATCGATCCCAAAAATGAGATCAAGATTGTCATTTTATAGAAAATGCAATCTTGAATGGACATATGAGATGAGAGATTGAAGAATGACCTAGAATCAAAGGTCAAGATTCAATAAGGCAATTCTCAATTAGGGTTGGG